>WPIO01000013.1:2492500-3200000 GCA_009760855.2 Cristatella mucedo
TTTACGAAGTCGCTGTAAGAGAATCAATACCCAACGGTTAGTGACACGGACGGTATCGGGCTTGCAAAAGCAGACAAGTGTCTTGCTTAGGCCAAAAAGCTAAAGAAAACCCGTCGTTAGTTAGAGACCTCTGGCTAATAACGTGCTCGGAGTCCTTCACAGATGTGCATGCAGAGTCGGACACCGGAATGATAAAACAACAGGCAAGTTCACTCGAGCGAAGGAAAAGCTGACAGAAGCAGACGCGACGCTTGCTTAGGCTTGAATGATTGATGCCAGGTCATCGCAAATAGTGACCGTAGCCGGAAGCGAGTTCCGGACTCTCGGTGTCTACCAGCTGAAGACTCGATAGCCGAAAGATTTCAATTCAGTGCGAAGGTCTGCGAGATGACTATATACTGAGTGGAGTGGGTGGTGTGAGAGCACGTGACAGGAGGATCAAGAAGGCAAGTGCAAGACGGTGCGAGCGAAAGTCAGACTGAATCCGATCTGAGACGGACTGACGATCTTAAACTTGATTCGATTCCAGGTTGGGAGCCATTGAAGCTCAGACAGGAGCACTGCGATGTGGCAGCTACGACGTCGACGACGGATCTCAAGTTGAGCTGTACACCAGCTGCAGCTGATTAAGGGAACAGGCCGGGAGTCTTGATTGATTAAAGGGAGTTGCACTAATCCGGACGCCGACGTCGCAAACCCGTGAACTGGCTTAGCTGCTGTACTCTTATCTAAGTAGGCCCTCATTTTCGGGGATGTCCCTTAGCTGAAAGTAGGCCGATTTGACAGTGAAGGAAATGTGCTCATCTAACGAATGACACTTCGTTTGGGAATAGTAGCCTAAATTACGGCACGACGTGACGGTAGCGATGCCTTATTCTTGAGAATTGTGTCCTCCAATTGAGGAGGGTGACACTAGATTTGCTCGTAACTATTAGGTCGGTCTTGTGATTGTTGCCAGACCCTCGTCGCTCCTGAAGCGAGTGCCAGATGGCGGGGCTTCGCGCGCCAGGGCGAGTAGCGGCGTCTCGACGAGCCGCCGCCGACTGCCGCTCGCGAGCGGCTTAGAGCCAGCGGTAGTCGGCAGCGGATGGTGTGAGGTCCGCTTGACTGGACTGTGTGCGCAAAAATGAAAAATATGGTGCATGCTCTACACGTAGTCAAATCACAATAGCAAGATTTCAAGAAACGAGCAGCTCGCCGCCTGTGTACTCGCTTCGCTGGGTCATAGCTGGTGAGCCGTGATGGCACGCTAGGTAAATAATATAATTCATTTATATAGCGCCCCAAGAGAACTTAATCTCTATTCAGGCGCTTCACATATGCCTCGAGGCTCGAGCCCACGACCTCAGTCAAACCTTGGTCGGAGCTAGCACCTTAATCGCAAGACCAAACCAGCTCGGCGTAAGGTAAGGTGGTTGCTTTCACGACCTCGGTCCTGAGGTCGCGGGTTCGATTCCTGCAGTGGGCGATTCTTTATCGCCACTGCAAGCGGTGGTGATAGCCGTAAAGGCTCTTCTGTCGCTATACAAAAAGAGGCTGTTTAATCAGCTAGGATTTGTGTCACGGAAGACAACTCGGCGCCATCATGCTGCTTGACGGAAGTGCGCCATCTTCTCTCGCGATGGAGGGGAGGACGGTCTTTCTCGGCGGGGGGGGGGGGGGAGGTTCATGGTGCGGGAAGACGGAATTATTTTCCTTCTCTTACGTACTGCTCGTACGACAGGAATAATTGCCGAGAATGGCACTTTTCTTACGACGGCAAAGTATGCATTGTACTTCAAAATACGGCAAGACCGAGGGTCGGCCGTCTGCTGTTCGACTAACGGCCGCGAAGGCGATGCGCTTCGTGCGAGGAGAAATCTAGCATGCGTCTGGGATCAAGGTCCAGTGCTCTGCGAATGATCTAACTTGACCGCCACTGCGCGGCACTTTAAACATGGCACTAAAAGCCTTTCACTAAAGTCTCCACTAACTTTCTGTAGCGCTGATCCCGTCGTTCGGCCCGAATGCAAGTGTGAAATCTAATTGCGATTGAGGGCCATCAAGTTGAAACCATCAAGTCTGCTGCGATCTAAGACCAGAGACCGTATTCGCTTCTAGACCTACGCAGATCGATGGAGGTCGAGCATAACTTGCACAAGGGCGATCCGCAGCAGCGCTCCACGACTCATAAAGAACGGTTAAATACTCAGATAAGTTTACGTATTGCATCCATTTTCTCTCAATCTCTCTGTCCCTCTCTTTTACGTTTGCCTTTCGATTACGAGTTCAGTGTTGCTTTGTATAGCTCCATCTCTGGATTCTTGATATGGCATAGCTGTGGTGTACTGAGACTCTCCCGAGTTATACTTTTCAGGAAGGCTCAAGCCTGAAAACCTCTTCCGCCTTTTAACCATAGGTCAAAGGAATAATAAGCTGCTTTACAGTAGCTGGTAAGAGTACTTGAGGCAACAAACTACGTATAAAATGTGTGCAATTCCTGGGATCGGTGACATTAAAATTATATCGGCACATGTAAAGCGCCTAGCAAGAGATTGAGTTCTCTAAGGGCACTTTATCAAATGTATTATTATTATTATTATTATTATTACCATAGTTAGCAAAGCCAGTTTTTTAAGAGAGTCGTTACGAAATTCCAGTGAGCTTTAATTCCGCACTGCGTCGCTGGTGAGAACTGCAGCTTCGCTAGGATGTGGACGCTACTTCACAAAGCATTTACTTCCACTGCGACGACTGGAAATTTTGGCAGATGTTAGGCAGACAGTCTAGAAACCGATCCATAACGCCGTAACACCGAGCAGCGTATCAGCAATGACGAAAGGTCAGGGATCGTATGTACATGCCTGTGTTTGGCTAAGTGTAACCTTGCCCTTGCACTGCCCTTGGGCTCTTGCTGCCTATGCTTAGCTTTGACCAGCAGGCTACAGCAGATTTCAAATTGGTGAGGGGCTCAACCATCGTTGATCCGCATTGACAGAGGGGCGTGATGAGACGGGTAGCCCGATTTGAAGCCTATTCAGATACGAACTCCGGAATGGATTGACCTAAAAGCGAGTGACAGAATCTTGAAGTTGATGCTCGATAGGCAGCCAATGCAAGCGGAAGAAGCGGCAGCGAAGACGTGCTTATGAGCCCAGGGCCGTGCGATCTTTTTCGACCGTGCATACAACATTACCTCGAAATCAAATGAGCAAAGATCCGGGTTTTTGCTAAGATGAAACATTGGTCAAGAGAGCAGGGCATGGAAGTGAAGCATCAGGGAGAAGCCTCGAGATCGACTGAGGCATACGCTCCCGAGGAGGCTTGCAATCTTGCGACCTTGCGAGGAGGCTTGCAACCTGGCCAACGATGTTTCCCTTCCACGTGAGCAAAAACCATGAGTCCGCTAGCGGCTCAGTTGGTGCATGCGCATTTGTATATTGGCGATTGCATTTAATGATAATAATAATACATGTGTATATCACCCTCGGAGAATTTAATCTCTTTCTAGGCACTTAAATATGGTGCATAAGAATCGTGGTCGAATAGTTAATGTTATCATGCTCAATGACAACAAACATAGTTAGAGGTGACATGCACAGGGTCGGCATGCAAATGTGGTTAGTGGCAGCATTCAACATTGTCGGCATGCATAAATGCTTTGATAAATAGGCGCGTGTTAGCTTTTTTAATTGGCGATAGGCCAGGAGATGTCATGACGCAAGTCGGAAATGAGTTTCAGGCTTTGGGAGCATACTGGCTAAAGGCACGGTTTCCAAAGGATTTGAGGTTCGTACGAGGTATTTATAAGCGATTAGATTACGAAAAGCGAATGGTACGATGCTTATCCTGGTGAGGCAGTAGATCTGATAGGTAGGCTGGAGCAAAAAATGAAGGGACCTAAATGTGAGTGACAAAACCTTGAAATCATGTGTTGCTTGACTGGAAGCCAGTGCAGGTCGGCGAGAAGTAGTGGGGTGTGGCAACTGCGAAGCTCACGACAGACAAGCCTAGCTGCAGAGTTTTGCACCAGCTGTAAGCACCTGATTGCACAGGCCGGTAGACCAGCAAGCAGTGAGTTGCAGAAGTCAAGACGGGATGTCACGAATGCATGGCCCAATTTAGATGTGGTATCTCTGTCTAAGCAAGCCCGAATTTTAGCAATGTTATACAGCTGAACTTAGGCAGACTTGACTGTGGAGCTGGTGTGGTCGTCTAATGAAAGGTCACATTGGAACAGGACATATAGATTTCGTGCAGACTCAACAGGAGATATGCTGGCAGAGTCGATTTTGAGACATTCAACGGATGCACTCGCTGTCGGAGACCTTCGAAGCCCGAACACTCGTCTCCTCGATCGGCACTATGTAAGAGTAAAGTGGAAAAAAGAAGATCTCAGACGGTGCATTGACCCTATTTACGCGAAGGCAGCCGACCCTCGTCGGCTTTTAGTGAGCCGTAAGAGGGCAACAACGTGATAGCCCAGCAGGTAATAATAATAATAATAATACATTTGCATAGCGCCCTCAGAGAACTTTATCTCTTTATAGGCACTTTACATTTGCTGCAAAGGAAGCACGACTGAATGGTTAATGGTAGCTTGCTCAATGTCAACAAGCATAACATGGTTAGGGGTGACATGCACAGGGTCAGCATGCAAATGTAGTCAGTGACAGCATGCACAGTGTTAGCACGCATAAGCACACAAAGGACGAATCACTTGGATCCACTAAATACTGCGATAAATAAGTGCGTTATTAGCTTCTTTTTAAACGCCGTTAAGTCAGGGGATGTCGTGCCGCTAGTCGGAAGTAAGGTGCTCGCCCTTCACGACCGAGTTCGTGGGTTCGAATCATGCAGTGGGCAATCCTTTATTGCCAACTGCAAGCGGTATTGATAACCATTAAGGCTTCTCTTACGCTATGCAAATGAGGCATTCAAATCAGCTCATATTTACTTATTCGATTTAAAGGATTGCCTGTAGCAGGACTTCGATCCGCGGCCGCTGGGTCGCGAAGTTCGAGCACCTTATATACATACATACATACATGCATACATACATACATACATACATACATACATACATACATGCCTACATACATACATATACACACATATATATATATATATATATATACATAATTCCGCTGTTTAACGCTCTAAAATAACTTAATCTCTATGTAGGCACTTCACGTGTTCCGCAGGGCTCGAACCCACGACTTCGGCTCTCAAAGGCGAGCTCTTTATCCATGAGTCAAACCAGGGCGGCATCGCTGCGGGGGAGAGGCGCGCTTCCCTCTCCGCTTAGCGGCCGTACCTCTGGTGACCAGCAGCGGAAATGGAAGGGCACGGAAGGGCACGGTCGCTAAGCGTCCCGCGAGGATCGAGCTGCACCGCCGCTCGGCGCCGGCCGCTCGGCGGGAGACGAACGAGCGTGTCGCCACGACTTTCCCGGTTCCCGGACGTCCGCGCGCCGGCTCGTAAGCTGCTCATGCCGCGAGCTCACGGCATGCTCTAATCCGCCCGGATCCGCGCAGATTCGCGCTTTCGCAAAGGATGAACCTCTCCTCGTCTTCTTCTTCTTCTTTCCTTTCCGCCTAGTCCTCCTTCTCATCATACTCGTCCTCCCCGTGCGCTGCTGCGCTGGCTGCGTCGACAGTCCGACCTCGGGGGGGGGGGGGGGCTCAGCAGCGGTGGCGTCGGGGCTCAGCAGCGGTGGCGTCGGGGCTCAGCAGCGGTGGCGTCGGGGCTCAGCAGAGGTGGCGTCGGCGCAGTCGAATGCGACTGCGCCGCTTCTTTCTGCGACTTCCGGCTTCTCGGAGGCTTCGCGCAGCAGCGCATCGGGAAGCTAAGCGCGCGGCTCGATGCTGCGACTCTCGAGTACTCGGAAACGAGGCTCGTGCGGGCGCTAGGCCTAGGCTGCCTGGGGGCCGCGACCCCCCCCCCCCGCCCTGACCCCCTTACGATCGGCCCCCGCTCCGGGCGTGCATGCTCGGGGCCGCTCGTAAGCTGACAGCCCCCTCGGCTCCTCAAGGCTCAGCCAAGATCGAGATTTAGCTCGATCGGACAGGTCTTTGGCACGCCTACGGAGGCTCTGCTAAAAGACCTGTCGCGATTATTCATTGCGATTCGTCAGCCGTAAGCGGACAACAGCCCCTCCCTCATGTCGTATTCACTTAACGTCGAGTTTTTCGGCTTTAATCTAGCGAAAGCGGAAGAAGCCTTGGGCTCCTATGACGCTTTACAAGCCCTGCACTCATTATGCTTAGTGGCGAATTTTTTCTTCGGGTACAAAGAGTGGTTTTCTAATCCCGTATGGTCTACCGGCCTGTGCAATCAGGCGCTTACAGCTGGTGCAAAATTTTGCAGCTAAGCTTGACTGTCGTGAGCATGTTGTTGTGAGCATGACTGCAGTTGCCACATCCCACCACTTCAAGCTAACCTGCACTGGCTCCCAGTCAAGCAGCGCATCGCTTTCAAAGTTCTGTCACTCACTTTTAGGTCCCTCCATTCTTTGGCTCCAGCCTACTTATCAGATCCACTCCTCCATCAGGCTAAGTAAGCATCGTACCACCCACTTTTCGGAATCTAACTGCCTACCTATACCTCTTACAAACCTCAAATTCTTTGGAGACGGTGCCTTTAGTTCATATGCTTCCAAAGCCAGGTACTCATTTCCGACTGTCGTGACGACATCCCCTGACTTGACAACATTTAAAAAGAAGCTAAAACGCATCTATTTATCACAGCATTTAGTGGGTCCATGTGATTCGTCCTTTGTGTGCTTATGGGTGCTGACACTGTGCATGCTGCCACTAACCATATTTGCATGCTGACCCTGTCCATGTCACTCCTAACCGTGTTATGCTTGTTGGCATTGAGCATGCTACCAGTACCCATTTGATCGTGCTTCCTTCGCAGAAAATGTAAAGTGCCCTGCAAGAGATTAAGTCAATTTTCTCGTATGGCGCTATACAAATGTATTATTACTATTATAATTACTAAAGAGTGATTATCTCACCAAGAAGCTGAACAGAATGAGAAAGTGGCTGGGAACATTTTTGCTGCCGTGGTTCACGTTTTTTCTGCGAAATAACACGAGGTGTATAATTCAAGGAAGAGAACATGAGAACTTAATCAAAAGTTCGAGGCGAGTGTTTATACATATATATATATATATATATATATATATATATATATATATATATATATATATACAGTTCATTGGTATAGCACCCCAAGAGAACTTAATCTCTATTCAGGCGCTTCACATATGCCTTGGGGCTCGAGCCCACGACCTCAGCCAAACCTTGGTCGGGGAGACCACCTTAACCACTGGACCAAACCAGCTTTGACCAGAATATACTAGACTTCACGCGTTGTTATTAAGTCAGTGTGACAAAATCGTGATACGATACAACGTTTGAAGGGGGCATCTTCGAGAAAGCAAAAAACAGTATTGGCGCAAAACTGGAACATTTACTCATTTCTGAACGATTTTTGGTGGTCATTTTTGTTTGACCTTAGAAAAAGGATATCTTTATTCTGGTTCATTTGCCATTCTGTGTGACTAAATATGAACCACACGACGCGAAAATACCAGTTTTCTCATCGGAAATGGGTCAATTTCAAGTTAATCCATTGTTTCGGTCACGAGAGTTAAGTTTGCAGGGAGTAGCGGCCATTTTCTAAGCTTCACGCGAATAAGCAGGAGATGGGAGATTGGGAGATGGCCCGCACTACCTTGACACTAGAAATTGCCTTATATGGCGCTATTCGTCGCTGCGAAGAGAGCGAGCTCTCCCCTTCACCGTCGGCGCACGCCCCCAATGTGACCGGAAATCGTTCGGCCGGCGATGTTCAGGTTGGGGCGGCGGGCGCGATCCCGCTTGAGGCGACGGCGGCAAAAGTGCCACCCAGATTTCCCGCTGCTTCCGGCTGCATGGCTGCACCACCACCGCTCGAACGAGCGATCTCCTGATCGACCTTCGCTCGAGTCGCGTACGCGCCCGCGACCGACGCGGGGACGTTCCCTGAGCTAAGGATATGCTCGTTTACCGCTCGCGCGCGCTCACCGCTCGCTTACTCACCGCTCGCACGCTCACCACTCGCGGCCCGTCTCTGCGCGTCGCCGTCCGGTCGTGCCGCCACGCGAGTCGCGTTCGGCTATTCGCGGTGGCGATCCGGCCGACGATGCGGCTGCGCGCTGCCGGCAGGGCGACTGACCGGTTTCGCGGCTGCCTCGCTTAGCGGCGCAATGAGCGCTTAAATGCCGCGTCCGTCGGGAGAGCTCATCGATTCGCTCTTTCCGCCTTCGACCAGTCTCGCGGGCGCTCGCGCGCGCGCCCGGCGAGCGGCTATCGCTCTGACGAATAGACGCTTAATCCTCGCGAGGAAAAGCCCGATGCTTCCCGCTTAATTGGGCACGCAGCCTGCGAAGTCGGCGAGCGGTCGACGACGAGAGTGGTGCCGGCGGCGGCGGCGCAGCGGCGCAGCGGTGCAGCGGTAGGGCTCGCGTCTGCCGCCCCTTAGCCCGTCGACGGCCCGGTGACTGGTGGCGGCAGCGCTGACTCGTCGCGGGCGCCGCTCTCGGCGGCCGACCGCCCAAAACGAGCGCTGCGCCGCTAGAGCCACCGCGGCTCCGCGGCTCTAGCGGCTCAGCGCTCGTCTAACGGCGCACGGGGAGCTGTAAGAGCGGTGGGCGGGCGCCAGGTGTCTCGCGCACTTTACCTTTGTCACGTGGGTGGTCCTCTCGCGCGTCTCCTCGCGCGCTGTCGCACGGACAACTTGCGCACGCGTCTCAGCCCACTCGATCGCTCACCTAATGATAATTTTCTAATTTTTTTAAGGTTAACATTGCATAGATCGCAAGAATCGTACTCGGGCTAGGAAGGATTGTCGGATAGGCAGAATCGTTGCCTTGTAGAGCGAGGATTGCACACTCTCTGCAGCACAGTGCGCCATTATACTCTCAACAGTCTCGCTGTATCTCAGTTCGCACTCTCCCAGCTAGAGTTAAGAGTCAGTGGCGGAGCCGGCTTTTCATTTATCGGCGCAACACCTGCAAAGTTTTTATGTAGGGAGGCAAGACCCGCAACTAATGAAAACTTACAAGGCATAATCATTGCGTTCATTCGAGAGGAACTCGCATTTCCTCACCGTGAGTGAAATGAAGACATAATTGCGTCTTCGACGACAGTCGAGGGCCGAGAGAGAACCCGGTCGCTGCCCCCTGCTGTAGGGTGAGGGCAAATGTCCCCCTCGCCCTCCCCCTACCCTCTCCGGGCTCCGCCGTTGCTTACGACCCCACGCCAGACATGGCCATTGGCTGGCTTTGCGAATGCAAACAATCTGGAAGCCGACTAATACATGAGGCTAAAATCGCACAGAACTGACGAAAATGACTCAGCGAGCGCCGCTAAAAGACGGAAACCTGGAAGGATTTGCACCTCCGCTGCGACAACGGCAGCCTATTTATAAGTCGCGGTAGTCACTCACCTAAAGCGCTTATAAATCTTGGCTTGCTAACACCCCTAGCGAGCTTCAAAGGCAATTTTACGCAGGTAAACAAGCGCCACTTCGGCTTATTACTCCTCCTCTTTCATGCAGACGCCGAGCTATTTGAAAACATTTGCGCGTCCACGCTGTCCGGAAGTGCAGCCGTCCCGTAAGTGCGGCTAACCGGAAGTGGAGGCACTGGTCGAATATCCGCCTTGCGCACATCTAGCCAGGCGCAAAAGAGGCAGCCGCTGAGAACGACGCGCGAAAAACGAGATGCAAAGGGCCTTATGGATTTTAAATGGCCGCGAAAACGCCGACAGCGAGCGGGGGCGAGCGCCTAATGCGGAACGCGGCGGCTGCGGAGCGACTAGGCAGCGGCGGAGCGACTACACAGCGCGGCGACGCGTCGGCTTCGGTTCGGCCAAAGCTGGCCAAGCACGCGCTCCGAGCGAGCGCTTAGCGGCAGGAGCGCCGTGGGAGCTCTCTCGCCTGCGGCGCGCGTCTTCCGCTAGGTCAGGACTGCGGGAGCGAGTGCTCTTACTTTCGTCGGAAAAACTAGACGGCGGAACAAGCCGCTCGCGCCAGGTCTTGCCTTTTTCCTGCGCCCGCGGAAACCGCAAAATCTAATGGCTGCGCCGGCCATGCTGCGCACGGGACGCCGGCGCACGTTCCTTTCGAGAACCGTCGCGACCGTATCGACTCGGCGCACGTACGATCGCCAGCCATTTCGCAGCGCTACGCAGCGACGCGTGCGCGTATATTATCGAGCCGCCACCAGTCCGACTCTTCATATAGCGACCACCGCGCCCAGAGGAGCGCCGCGGCGCTAAAGTAGACGGCGCTTAATTTGCGGCGTCGTCTTCGGGAGATTAACCAACGATTTCCGACGGCGGCGGAGCTTAAGCCCTGTTACTCGCGTATTTCGACAGCCGATTGTGGATACACGAGAGACGCTAGTCGGTGCTAAGACTAAGAGCGCCATCCGAGCGTAGAAGGGATGCCCAAATGCACCTCACGTTACTGGAGCAACCGAAACGTTCACGCCGCAAGCCGAGACGCGCGGTCGTACGGGACCGGAAGCTACCAAAGGCGAGAAATGACGGCACGCTTTAGGGGATGTGATCGTACTACCAACGAGCGCCAACAGATCGGCGAGTGGCTACTCGCTCCGTCCGGCTCAGCACCAACAATAAAATGCATCGAAAAACAGTCACTACGTCAGCGACCTGCGTTTGTTCGACGAAAAGAGGTTGGTTCTACGGCAGCCACCGCATCTACCTTTAATAGGATTCGATGCGCTTCGCGTGAAGAGCCTGAAATCCGCGCAAATCGATCGAGTAAACGCCAGAACCTCGCACGTTCGAATTCCCAGCCGCATTGCAGGAACCAGTCTCCAGGAAAAACGCTTGCGGATTAAAGGTCATTTGGCGAACCCATTAATTCCTTACGCAGAAGCGTGCGTCGGATCCGGCTAAAGAGAAAGAAGGTTCTCGGCGGTACGAGATTGCGACTGCAAAAGGAAGGCGGCCGGTCTTTTCGTAGCAGCTATGGCAGAGGACGATCGCCGCCCGTTGAACTGGCAGGGGATCCTTGGGTTCTGCACAGAGAATACACGGGTGGAAGACACGACTCAACCTTCGACCTTCAATCCTATGAGAGATGAGGTGAGTGAGCTTCTCTGTTCCGGCATGCCATTGCCAGCCTGGTGCCGTCTGCTGTCTCGCAGACTCAATCTTTCATGGTGAGACTATCCACCTATTGCGACATCTTGCTTGGATCGTCTTGCGCTGGGTTCGGGTACGGTTGTACTCTGCAGCCTCTACGCCACCCCCCACCCCGCGGAAGACGATACGAACGTACCTGCCGCCTGTTCGTGGACTATCGAGGAAGGGGCTGTGCACGTAAAAGGCCGCTCGTCGTGCGCTCCTTTTTCTGTGTTGCTGCGGGTATTTTGCTCGCCGACGTCCTACAGTCTTGGATGTGACACCTCATCTCAAAAAGATTCTAGTCGCTGTGTTCATAGTTACCGGCAGGTCCGCTTTGGAAGCCACTGTAGAACGTGGTTGGATTGAATCCTTAGACCGTCCTAAAGGGAAACTGCGTTTCGGCTGCATAGACCTTAACCGTAATGGGAATAGGGTAGTCTAGTAGCCTTTGACCATGATGGCAACATTAGACGAGAAGAACTTTAGCTACTTCTGCCCAGTCCACCTCCTCTTACTGTCATTCCTATCAAAGACTGAACCGAGTAGTGGCCTATCAGCTAAGCTATTATATTAAAACTTCACACCTACCAAGTAAGTTCTGGTGAGGTTTTCGAGCTAATCACTCCGGAGAGTGGGCACTGCTGTGAGTTTACCTTCTGAAGAATGCCGGCTTTGGTAAAGTCTCTCTGCTTTCATTGGTGGATATTTCGGCAGTGTTTGATGCTGTTGATCACCAAGTTCTTCTTGAGCATCTCCCATCTTGCCTCGGCATCACTAGCACTGAACTGGAATGGTTCAGGTCATGTCTCAATGCGAGACTTGAGAGCATTGATGTCAACTGACAGCAGTCATACTCTATGCTTGGTCCACTTCTTGTCACAATTCTTTGCACTTGCCGATGTTATCGCCGAGAGCACAATCTGGGCTTTCAGTTCTGGTCATCGGGCCTCTGCAAAAAGGCACTTACAGTTTGTGCAAAACTGTGCTAGGCTTGTCTGTCGTGAGCACTAGCTTGCAGTTACCCCAGTAACGTTTCACTTGTCCCTTTATTTTCTTGCTCCGGCCTACCTATCCGCCCCAAAGGCATCGCACCACACCTCTTCTGACTCTTTGCTTAGCTGTGTGCCTGTAACTAATCTCAAAACCGTTGGAGACGGTACCTTTAGTTGGTATGCTACCAAAGCCTGGAACTCACCCCGACCTGGACTGCCCTTACTGCATCCTCGACTTGGCGGTTAAAAGCGAAGCTAAAAATGCATATGTTGCTCACAGCATTCGCTTGGTTCGTTTGAGCTGTCCTTTCTGTGCTTATGGATGCTGACTTTCCTTTTAAGCATATATAAAGTGCCTAGAGAGAAATGTGGTTATACAATGTCGTATTATTATTGGTTTGACTACATAGTTGGTTCTTGCGATTAGATTTCTTCAGCAATCTGCATTTTTAGGTTCCTTCGGCAGTCTCTATTTCATTATCCCTTACTGCTAGCTTTGTATACTCCTATTCATGTGTGTTCACCTGTCGTGTCAGCCGCCATATCGAATAGCCCTAGTGATCACCTAACATGGTGGCAGCACCCACACTTCGTGACGCTTAAAGCTGTGACAGCAGCATGTGGCCTCATGCTCTACACTTACTTGCCAATTAGTTGTGTTGGGTGCTCCTGTCTCAACATATGCAGCGCTTGCTGTCCTTGAGCCGGTTATTGATGGTGTCCCCTTTTCTTTTTAGTGTGTCTGCATATCATACTTTTCTTCACTGTTGAGAACAGAATGGCCTTATTTGAGTGGAGCACCTTATGCATGTCAAATATCGACTCGACGCTCTGCTTATGTGGCTTAGCTAGCTGAGCCTATAAAGGTCGCCTAGAGGATGCCGAAAGTTTTTTAGCTCGATAATCCATTTGCCCCTTCGTCTGCCTTGCACTCGCAACATTTTCCACTACCACATAAGCTGTTTTGCCGACACTTTGCCGTAGGCGTTTTTTATTAGGGCCTAGACACTGCCTGAGCTCGAACCCCTTGCACGTGCACGATCTGACGTCGCCGAGTTTCCTATTCAGGATAAGAAATGGCTGGAGCAAGCATTGACTGGAATGCAAGGAACAGATCCTATGAAGAGGGTAATCCAGCTCGTGGGCATAATTGGAACGAACCTGTTCGAGGCGACCGATGAATGCGAGGCCGCCATGGAGGAGCTGGTGAGCTGGTGTGAGGACATCGACATCGCCTCGGGTAGGCCTTAAGCACACACGGAGCTAGGGAAGCCGCCGCACTTCACGATCCTCATATTTCAAGTCCCGCAGCAGCAGGAGACAATTCCTTGTTGCTTACTACTAACCGTCGTGAATTCCGCAAGGGATTGTCTGCTGGTCTATAGGAAGTCACTGATTTAGCCGATCTGCTGTTCGAAACGTTCTAGAATCCTCTCTTGTTCAAATGCAGCAGCTGTTGCTGCTGACGCCGACGACTGCTGATGCTGCTGGATTATGTCTCTCACGTTTAGGGCCCTTCGTTCGCTTGCTCCACTAGGCCTACTGATTTATCCTAACTACTTCCCAATTAGGCCAGGCATCGTATCACCCACTTCTTTGGCTCAACTCGTTTGTTTTGCCTCTACCAATCTTACATCCTAAGGAGATCGTGCCTTTAGTTCGTGTCCTACCAAATACTGGAACTCATCGCGACTGAGTTCCTTGATTTGATACTGCTTAAAAAAGAAGCTAAACATTAACTTGCTTCTCACAGTATTTGCTTTGTGTCTGTCTGGACGGACATTGTATGCTTATGCATGCTGACAATATACATTATGTTATCACAAACCAATTAACATGCTTCCTTTGCAACATATGTGAAGTGCCTACACAAGGATTTAGTTCCCTATTAAAATGGACTCCATAGAAATGTCATTATTGATGATATCATTATATTTATTGTTTATTATTGTTGTTATATTTTTTATTGTTGTTATTGTTATATTATTATTATTTGGTCATTTATCTCTCGGCCACCTTGGCTCCCTATGCGCGCACGACGCATGCTGGCTGGCGTTGCAGACTTTGTCAAGGTCGGCGGACGCAACCTGGTGCTCAGCATGCTGGCAAGCCCGGACAGTAGCGTTCGCTGGCACGGCGCCGATCTGCTGGCCACGGCGTGCCAGCACAATCCATTCTGCCAGAGTGCCTTTCTCGCCACCACCGGCACCGCCGACATCTTGCACGTGCTGTCAACGATCATCGACCGCATGACAGAGGACGAGCTAGTGCGAATCAAAGCACAGTACGCCCTGTCCTGTAAGGGCTTCGAACGCCTGGCTGCTGCTGCTGCAGCCGCTTAGGACGCGACGTCACGGCAGCCGGCTGAGGTCCCAGCATTTCGCCGCCGCGATCCGAGCACCTCTCGGTCGACGAAAGCTGCCAGATCACTGGCAGCTCGAACCGGAGCTCGAGTTTGCAAAGCCGCTCTGGGGCGATCGCTTTGATGCTGCTGCCGCGCCGTGCGTTTCAGGCATCGTTCGTTCGAACGACGACGGGCGGCGGCGGCTGATCGAGTCGGACGGTCTGTCGCTGCTGATGAGGGCAATGCAGAGCGACATCGACAAGCTGCGCACCAAGGCTGCGTTCCTCTTGCTCGACCTGGTGCCCGAGAGCAAGGGTGAGTTGCTGCATCATCAAAGTGCCAAACAGAGAGAGAGAGAAGGGGTGCTGCCGTGTTTCCGGCCCACGCTGCTGAGCCATGTCGCTTTGATTCCGGCTCCGGATCGTCGGTGGGGTCTATCCTTGCCGGTGCACTCGAAACCTTTGAGACTAGGCAGTGGCCAAGCCAGGGAGCGTTTGCCCCCCCCCCCTGAACGAGGCAGTGTCCAGGGCAGCCCCCCCCCCTATTCTTACGCACTCTCCCTCCCGGTTGTCATAGGCAACGAAATGTCTTAATTCCACTCGATGGGCAACACCCGAGTTTGTGTCGAATGAAGGCTATGATTTTGCACGATTTTTTCATAATTGCGAGTCTAGCCCCATCAACATGAACATCTTGCGAGTCTTGCCTCCTACACGCAAATTTTGCATGTCTTCCCTCCCCCAGATGAAAATCCTGGCTCCGCTGCTGAGGAGAGTTAGGCCTATTGCTACTGTGAGCAGGTGGATGTGTGCAGGCCGGCTTTACTGCCACCGTGCTTTGCTGCTGCTGTCGTTCTTTCCCTTTTCGCCTGACGTCGGCAAAAACGTCAAAGCTTTGCGTAGATTTATGAAGCTCGTCAGTAATCCCAGTGGCCGTTGTAGCATTTGGTACGACTCTGAGCTCATCACTCTGCACTCACCACTCTGCACTCAAAGCATGGTCAGCATTGCAGCACGATCTGCTGCACATAATTGATCAGCATGAAAGCATGATTAGCACAATAGCGTAATCAGCACTGCAGCAGAATCAACGCTGCAGCAGAATTAGCGCTGCAGCATGAGCAGCACGGAAATTTGCATCTGACTTCTTATGCAAATCTTTAGCTGGCCCCTACTTGACTAATTTGAAGTAGCTCGCTGCCCAAGCGACTTTTCCCTTGACACCGAAGTGTGATGCATTAAAGCTGTCGTGCAAAAGATACAGCCAAAGCAAAAGCTGAGCAAAACGAAATTGTATTTGGCTATCTGAGGAAAGACTTGACTTTGTATCATTATCTTCCCTACAACGGGGTCTTTGCATAGGTGTAAGGCACTCGCACATCACGACCCAGGTCGTGGGTTTGAGTCCTGCAGCAGATGATCCTTTGTTGCCAACTGCAAGCGGAGTGATGACTGTTAAGGCTCCTCCCATGCTATATAAATTTGGCTGCCCCCATTTAGTTCCTCTGCAATCTCTACGGTCACTTGTAAGGCATTGATTATTTTCACCACTACACTGTGCCTAAACGATTGCATTGTAGTGCTTCTTCATTGGGTGTCAAACCCGATCGGCTGCCTGCGCACTTTGCTTTTCGAGTCGCGCTCTTGCACCGCCATTTCTCGCTCTGAGTGAGAAGGTTGGGCTTAGCTAGCCGTCGGCCAAGTCGATCGTGCGCCCACTTCTGGGTTCTCTGCTTGTCATCCGTGCCAACATATCGCAACGATCCTACATGTCTGCTGGTTCCGCTCGGCATGCGGTGGCAACCTGTGAGGCGGCGTCACCGCAATGCCGGCGCCGTACTGCAGAAGGATGTTCCGGACGAGCGATCGCTCGCCCGGAGCATCCTTCGGTTTTACTGCTGCCTCCTTCTCCTCCTCCTCCTCCTCAGCCTCGTCCTCTTCCACCTTCTCTTTTTTCTCCTTCTCCTCCCCTTCCTTCTCCCACCTCATCCTCTTATTCTCCTTGTCCTCGTCTCCTTTCTCTTCCTCTTCCTGCTCCAATTAGACTCACGGCTCCTGTGCCGTCCTGCTCTGCCGGTCACACAGCCGCTATGAAAATATAAACCCGTCAAATTCACCCGTCCAGCTGTCCTCCCTCTTCCCTTCCACGAACGAGTTGGGCAGCCCCTATCATCATGTGTTACTAGCTGCACGGTTTTGATTGGCTGGAGCAACGGTTCTCAACCTGTGGTTTTTTCACAGGGGTCGCCTACGACCATCGGAAAGGGAAAGCACGCAGCATTTCTACATTTCGCACACAGTATTTTATGGTTGGGACTTGCCATGAGGAACCGTTATAGTAAAGGGTAGCGGCATTAGGAAGGTTGAGAACCACTGGAGGCCTAGAGAGAGCACTCCTGCTCGCTTCTGCTCCCAACTTCCTCTCGACTGCGTCCCGCGTTGGATGCGTGACACAGTCGAGCCAGTGCTCTCTGTGAGAGTTTCTGGCCACCATAGCCGCCAGCCTTGAGCAGCGCACTAGCGAGGGCGCACACACACCGAGCTCGACTCGGGACTTGCGTGTCGGCTTGCTGAGATGTGCCTGCCTCCTCTCGTGTTGCACCGAGTGTTCGCAGAGTCAGAGCTCGTGACCCTCGACTCTTAGGCTCGCTGTCTCTTCTAGCAAGGCGATAGTGGTTGGTGTGCTCCACGCATTCCCACGCAGCTGGGCGCAAGCGCAGTCCTCCTCCTCTCCGCTTGCGCTGATGATGCGGTGCTGCTGCCTTGGCTGCCTGTCAATGGAATGCTGCCGTGGCTGCTGACCGCTTGAGCGCAGTGCTCCCCCGCCCCACCGAGCTAGCGGTTCCCTCCTCCTCCTCCCCCTACCTGCTGCCGCCTTTCGAAGGGTCTAACCGAGGTCTTTGCCGCCTCCCTCCGCAGATCAACTGTGCGACATGGGCATGGTGGAGCAGCTGGTGGGCTTGCTGCGCAGCGAGCACTCGGCTTTCCACGAGCACCTCATGTCGGCGCTGCTGCTGCTCGTCGACGGCCACGAGCGGGCGCAGGCGGACGCCAGGCAGCCGCAGGTCGGAGTGGCTGCACTGCTTCGCGAGAGAATCGGAAGCCTGGCGGGCAAGGAGGAGTTTGAGGTAGGTGTGGCAAGCGGCGATGCAGGTGCCTCCACGCTGGACGGCAGGAGTGGGATCCGTCGGGGGGGGGGGCGGAGAAGAGAGTGAGAGAGAGAGATACGGACAGACAGAGAGGATTTGCCTTGGTGGTCAATGAGAAAAGCAAGCCCTCCCATAGCCACTGATCATGGACAGCATCCTGCAGTCGCATAGCTTGGAAAGTTGTCCACTGTCTAATCCCTGAAAAACCTGACGAGCCAGGGGATCTGCTGGAAGAGCCGAGTCGTTCATTTTTAGCGGAATCTCTCTCAGGAGGCTGTTAATCCGTCTGCTTCTCTCTCTCTCTCTCCCTCTTTCTCTCACTCTCTCTGCCTCTGTCTCTCTCCGTCTCTATTTTGTCTTATTGTTTTGTCTTATTGTTTTGTCTGCTTTTCTCTTCCTCTCCCTAGTCTCCTAAATGCAACCTGAACGACTTGGGGTCGATCTCCGGTGAGAATGTAAGATGCAGCCGCAGTATTTGTCGGTATGTTTTTTATGATGACCACTGACCCTGTGATTATATACTGGGACTGCATTCCCACGGTCAAGATACTGGGCAGGAGCTACTGCCCTAGCTAAAGTGCTTCCTGCCCTCAAATCTAAAGTATGCTTCTGCTGCTGCTTCGCCATGCAGACCTCGAAGCAGTTAGTGACGGGACCATGCTCGCTGACCCAGTGCTGCAGCCAGAGATTTGCAGCCTGCGGTCTAACCGTGTGCATGCGATTTGTGTACACGTGCAAAGCTGCATTACGTCGCCCTAGCCGCGGCTCCATACCCTACCTTTAGTAAGTAACATGCGGAAGCCATCTCATACCGCTAAGCATCTTGAATGTGAAGTAAAAAAATGTACGTGCTTGCACATATGAGTAAAGCATACGCAGCTAATTGTTTGCTTGCCTTCGTATATGCATGTACGTACGTACAAACATGTGCACGAAAGCACACGTGAGCTTGGGGTCACATGCATGCATGCGTGCATTTTGATGTTGATTGCCTCTAAGTGTTTCTACGCTGTTTACATGTTTGTGGCTGGAATCCAAGGAGGTTGAGTTCGTAACCAGTTTTTTTCTTCATCCCTTTGCAAATATAAACCGTGTGTGTATTCGCGGGCGCCGTATATGCATGCATGCAGCCAGTGAGCTACGCATCTTTTAACCTGGTGGTGGCGATGCGTAGCTCACTCTTGCAGGCCAGTGTACTCGATTACGTTCACGAGAGCCCTCGTGGAAGCAAGCGTTGGTTAGGGGGCAGGGCACCTAGCTCGTTGCCGCAAGCCTCCCGCTGCTGCTGCTGGATCACTGCCATCACTCGCCGTTCTGCACGGTTTTCCTGCCGATGACGCTGGCATGCCCACCCCCACCCCCGTGAGAATTGATGCACCAGGCCTCTCCATCGTCTCTAACCAAGGATCGCCACCTGTGCATGCCTCACTTCCTCTCGCACCTGTTTCATCGTGCAGCTTCACTTTAGCTCAGCACACTCACGTTGCAATCACTGCAGCGCTACTTGTTGGGTCTAGAGATCAGATTGGGCTGATGCGATGCATCTTAGCTTGCTGCTAACTCATGCTGTCAGTTCTTTACACTCGCCCGATGAAGAGGCCGATCTCTCTCGCTCTCTCTTTTTTTCCGGTAGGAGGAGCTCGGTTATGCAAGGCGCTTGTACAGCATCTTGTTCGGCGAATCGGCTGCTGCTGCTGCTGCTGCTGCTGCTGCTGCTGCGAACGATGAGTCAGAGAGGTGATAGGCGAAGCAGCCAGATGTTGGGCGATTCGGAGGAGCGGTCGTGTCCTGCAGCTGCAAGGCGACCTCTTGCTGCTCGACCTGCGAATGCTAATGCCGTGTGTTGCCTGGCAAAACCTGACAGTTACTGGCGTCAGTATTGTGTGAGCACGGCTAGCTTCACCAGTCCAGAAACCAGCTGTACCTAAATGCAGCACCAACAGACCCTGCGTCTGTCCTAGTGGGCTAGTGCTGTCGGCAGCAGCTGCTGCCTTCCTTGGTGTTTTCCTTTGCTTGGCTGTATTATAATAAAGTGAGCTCGAGTATTCGATGCAGTTTCGATTGACTGCAGCAGATGTATGCTTTTGAGTGGTGGCAAATTATTATCGGTAATCTAGTTAATACAGCATGTGACATTTTACATGATTCTCCAAAGAATGACATCGTATGCCACGGGGGGGGGCAAAAAATTAAGGAGGCATGGTGTATATATGTTACCATCAGATCGCCTAAAGGACTGTTTCACAGATGTCTTTAAGGGTACCTACAGAAGCCCTTGGGGGCATTTCTGGTCGGTAGGACTTGAGTTTAAATTGTACTGTAGATTCAAGTTGGGCTGATTCAAGATGCCTAGTTTACAGTATATAGCGGCAGAAGAGCCTAGGCGACATTTTACCTTGCTGGAAATAATAATAAATAATCATTAATAATGATAATTACAAGTAGTTTATAATAATAGTTGTGATACTAATTTTAATTTTAATTATAAATGATAAATAATGAAAAATAATTGCCTGCTCCAAGACTCGAACCACACGACTGTAATGAAATTATTACATCAGCAGCTCAAGGCTTGAAGGCATATAATTATTTTTAGTTCATGACTTTATATGAGAGCAGCTGGCAAGTCATTTTGTGTTGGTGCACCGGCTGCACTCTCGTCTCACACTCAAAGCCGGAACTACTGCTCTTCAAAATCGGCGCCCTGCAACGCTTAAGTAAGAGCGATTAGTGAGAAACTTGGAAGATCTTGGAATTCAGAGATTCAACTTCTGAGGGCACCACCCAAAGGCTTGAAACGCTTGAGGGCACTGTCATGCACAAATCGGTCGTGCGTGGTGCTAACAAACGATTAGATTTGTTGTTACAATAGGGCGAAAACAGCTTTGTTAATACCTCAACCAGGCTTGACCTGTAATTGCAGCCCTCATGAAATAAAGCGTGAAGTAGTCGTCGGAAACGGCATTCAAATCTCTCCCTATGTCTGCTCCAGCTCAGGCAATTTTTAAGTCGGCGAGGGCTCAGAAAAGATCACCACTGCATCGTGCCAATCAAGACGGGTCTGAGGTTGAATGCTCACAAAACCAACGACGTGCAGCGCTATTACTCGCTTCATCGTGGCTCCGTGGGGATGCTATTACCCGCTTCATCGTGGCTCCGTGGGGATGCTTAGGCAGCTCAGCGTGTACTGGCGGGCTGCGTCGGTTTTGCTCATGCCATATGCAGCCCCCCTCCCCCTCCCATTCGTATGTGTGCTTGTGCCACGTGGAGAGTAAACTCGGCAGTCAGACACCCTTATTGGCTACTTCCTGTCGCCCACATTAGGTGATGAGAGCTCCGTGGACCGTGTATGTAAACTGGGCTGACTAAAATGGAGCCATTCACAAACCCTCGAAAATTATAGCAAAGACCGACGCGGAGCGGCCAAATTGCTATGGTTTATAGTTTACGGTAAGTAGGCTGCCGCAGGAAACCGAACTCTGGTATGAAGATGGCTGGGCAATGAACTGGTGGAAGACTAGCGATAGCGGGCAGCAGTGCGCTTCGGCTCCGGCCGGCTCTCTGCCTGGCAGCGGCACTTGAGCTGGTGATTAGATTGATTGATCGCCACTTGCCCTCGAAAAATGTGAACCTTCGAGAGCTCCGATGCCGGAGGCCAAAGGACAGTATGTCGAAAATCGGCGAACGCTACGTTCGGCACGTTCGAGCGGCTTTTCGTTTTCGCTAGCCATAAAAATGTGCGGGTCGTCGGAAAGATCCCAAATGTGCCATTGCTGGGGGCACCATAGGGGTTTAAGTATCGTATCGAGCTTAAGTATAATAAGTTCTCATAGGGTGCTATAATAATGAATTGTATTTATTTACTGGCAGCAGTAAGCAAGCGCTGCCGAACCTGCCACTGCCCGATGCGATCTACAAGGAAGCGCAGGGACCTTTCTTTCGCGGAAGCGTCGTGCGGACAAACGCGCTCGCGAGAAGTGAGCAATTAATTTTTCCCTGACGTTGGCATTCGCGACAGCGGCCTAATTCGCGATCGCCACTCTGCAGCGCCATCGGAGGAGGACTTCGCGCGCGTTAGAAGTAGCACTGGCGCGCTTGACGTCCAAGCAGCGAGGCCGTGACACCACCAACCTACAATCGTCACCGAAAGGCTGGCTGCGTCGGAACGTTGCCCTGAAAGGTGCACCTCGAGCCTCAATAGGATACCTAGACAGCTCTTCTGCTTCCGCGTTTTGTTTTCGCTCCTCCGGCTGTCGACGCCCTGGAAATGACCCGAACTTCGAAACGAACGGACGCGGAATGTGTTTACAATAACAAAGCAGCGAAGTCTGCAGCCCCCTGCATCGTTGCATCCGTCGCCGCATCCAGCCGCTTCGGCCCAGGGCGGGTTCGGGCAGGGCGGATGTCCGCATCCACGCCCACACCCGGATGCCGTACCGCCGCCGTACCAAGCCGTGAGCTGTCGAAACTACACGGGGGTAGGGTGCGTTGCACCGCCATTCTGTACTGGCACGAGCAGCGTGGCGATCGTCGCCGGTCGCCCGAAAAACCTGCCTCTCGGCAAGGTGCCGGTAGCAAACGGAACCTGGTGAAAAAAGCGCGACTATTGATTCATTAGTGTTGGCATCCTCCGCCTGCCACTCCCGACCCCTTCCTCCTCCTCCTCCTCCTCCTCCTCCTCCCCCCCCCCCCGGAGCCCGGTACGGTTCCGGATATCGGGATATCGCCGACGTTCGCCGGCAACCGGAAGTGCTGCTTCGTGCTCCTTTTCCGGTTCCCAAAATTCCACTTGCGGCAGTGTTCGGGGGGGGACATAGGTCGGCCAATTCCGGCATAAAGGCCAGATACGGCCTAGCTAGTGCTCAAGTCCGGCCTAACGCCTCCCCCTAGTTAGTCATCGCCGGATCCGGTCTAATTGAATTCGTCGGTCGCGGCTTTGTTCTCCTTCATTGCTGCAGCTGGTTGCTTGCAGCTCAAGCTGTGGCCCCCGTGTTTGTTTTTAGAACCGGTGTTAGGCGCTCACGCTGGGCGATGGACGATACACGTCCGCTCCAGTAGTGTCTGTGCGTTTGTTGCGACCATTAGTTCATCTTGCCATGCTCTGCCCTCCGGCCGATGGTGGAGTGGGCGTGGTTTCTTCTGGCCTAGAGTGCTTTCTTGACTTCCTAAAAGGACCTAGTGGTCTGAAAAGTTGGCCGACCCCTGGTTAGGAGCTTAGACAGGTTTCAGTATTGCCATTACAATTGATTTTGCTTCTTAAAAATTCTTTTGTAAAAATAAATTGAGCACATCTATAAGAGACCGTTGACTTTACGGTTCGCCATGCTTCTGAGTCGCACAATATACGCGAATACAGTACCGGTGTGAAGAGACAATGTAGAGTCGGGAAATAGGAGACGCTTAGCATTCGACGCAGCGTCGGCAGCGTGCATCAGCTTTCAGAATTGTAAGGTGCTCGCCCCGACCAAGGTCGAGGTTGTGGGCTCGAGCCCCGTGGCGTATGTGAAGCGCCTGAATGGAGCTTAAGTTCTCTTAGGGCGCTATACAAATGAATTATGTTTTAAAGGACCCCTTCTGACCTGTACGAGAAAACGTGAAAAAATAATACAGCATAATGTGGCCGAGCCGATAGGTGAATTTACTTAGCCACGCGACATCCCTGTCGGCTGTAGCAAGATCGGATGTAATACGCTGAGTCACGCGACAGTTTCGACGAACAAATTCTCGGAGACAAATGGTTGTAAAAATTCGCGATGACAGGATCGGCTCAAAACAAATTAAGCGTTAGCAAAATATTTTCAGGCCGCCGGCAGCAGGCTATAAAACAAAAAAGGCGCCCTGCGCCGGCTGTAGTGGGCTTCGTTGAGAAATGCAGATGCCCCTTTCGTTTCAGTGTAACTCCCCGTTGCCCGAGGTCCATTGTACCAAATGCTTCCGGTACCGGCTGGGCCTGAATAAACGTAGTTTCTGCATGCTCGTGAATTGTCACACGTATGGCACTATCAACATGCTGGTCCTAGCCGGAAGCCCGAGTCCTTGGCTACGAAAGTCATATCCGGTGCGACGAAAAGACCCACGAGGACCTCGATGAGCTTAAGAGCATCCCGCTGACCTCCCGGCGGCGATTCCGCGATTTTCCAACCAATTCTTTCGTCTGAGATGGACCGCCCCATCTGGCGCCAAAGGGAAGTCGCCCAAACGAGATCTCTGGAAAATATCACTGCGAAGGCAAGAGCGCTAGTACTTGTAGCATTCGATGGCATTTAGAGTCTACTTTCCTAATATCGCACCGTCCTGCTAGTGGCATCTTGACGTCTGGCTCTTCAAAATCCTCTCTGTGCACGGACTCCGAATAGAGGACGGCGGAGTGCGGTCCGAGCCAGAACTTGGCGGCGGCGGCAGCGGCGGAGGCGGCGATGCAGACCGAAAGAGAGCGAGGGAGAGAGAGACAGAGAGAGAGAGAGAGAGAGAGACAGAGAGAGAGAGAGAGGGAGAGAGAGAGAGAGAGAGAGAGAGAGAGAGAGAGAGAGAGAGAGAGAGAGAGAGAGAGAGAGAGAGAGAGAGAGAGAGAGAGAGAGAGAGAGAAAGAGAGAGAGAGAGGGAGGGGGAGAGAGAGAAAAAGAGAGAGGGAGGGAGGGAGAGAGAGACAGAGAGAGAGAGAGAGCGAGGGAGGGAGAGAGAGACAGAGAGGGAGGGAGAGAGAGAGAGAGCGAGGGAGCGAGAGAGAGAGAATGAGAGATAGAGAGACCGAGAGAGAGTAAGAGAGAGTGTGAGGGAGACGGAGATAGTGAGAGAGAGACGGAGAGAGTGAGAGACAGAGAGTGAGAGAGAGAGCGAGCAAGAGAGGGAGAGGGAAGAGAATGGGGGAGAGAAGGGAGAGAGAACGAGAGATAAAGAGACCGAGAGGGAGAAAGAGAGAGAGATGAGTGAGAGAGCACAGACAAACAAACAGGCAAAGCGAGACTGTATACGAAATGGTCTATAGTTTTGCTATCCGCTGCAGCATTTTTTTCTGTTATACAAACTTTTCCAGTTTTATGCATTGACCGATCTTACCACGTAGTGCAGCAGAAGCCGGGCGGTTTCTTTGGTCTGCATTCGATTGGTCTGCAGCCTCAGATCCCTCCGATATAACATCTATGCCCAAGACTCGCTACGCTTTCGGAATCGTCGCCGGTTCCTGTTCACCTTTCCGAGAAGGGGAAGCGGGCTTCTCCCACGCCGCCCTCCTCCGCGCTCGTCGCTCTGCGGCTAGCGCCGGGTGCGGCGAAACGAAGAAGGCCGGCGGCAGTACGTCCGGTCAGCTGTACGCAAACCAATTAGGAGCTGCCAGCCCTGAGGATCGCCTATCTCGGGCGGATGTCGACTCTCGACAGTCGCCGACCGGCAGAGGGCAGCACCGTCGCTGCCGCAGGCCGCCCGCAGTGGCGAGGCTTTGGGCTGGCGCTGGCTGTCCTAGGCGGTGCCCAGTGAGTGTGCCGGCGGCCGCTGAGCTGCCGCCGCCGCCGGATCGAGTTTCCTAATGCTCGCGCCGGCGCTGCCCAAGCGTTTCGGTGGGCAACGCGAACGGCTGCGGCTCGGCGACTGAGCGACGTTCTTGCAGCTAGCCTTTCGCTCCACTACTACCCGTCAGGCTACGCGTGCGAGGATTCGGGGCGGGGGGGGGGGCACCTGCCTGATGACCCAAACGATACCTCCGGTTAGACCGCCCTCACTCGAGCCCCGCTACCGCCTTCCTTCTCGTAATGGCCCGAAAGCGTAGACAACTCGAGCGACTGAGGCAAGGATCGCACGTCTCGCGACTCGGCTGACGCGAGTCGCACGACTGAGCAGCGATGCGGCCGCTTGCCTCGATCGTTTGATTTGGTTTGATTTGATTTGATTTTGTTTGGTTTGAGTTGGAGAGCCGCCGAGCGGACGCCAAAATGGCGCGAACCAGTTTGAACCGGCTTGAGCCTCGAGAGGCGCCGAGCGGACGCCCTCGCTCCGAAATGGCACGTCTACGAGCGCCCCCGGTTTTTCGACGCCTCTGGTAAAAAAAAACGGTGTAAACCGCAATGCAATGGGCTTCGCTCACGAGGTCCCGCATATCGCGAGAGCCGTCCTGGCAGGTGACTCGAGTCTGCAAAGACTCGAGGAAGCGGCAGTTTTCGCTAATCGGTCGTCCAGATTTGCACAGCGCCACTACAGACAGCGGTACGGCCTATCGATCGAAGCAGCTCTTTACCTCCCCCTAAGGGGCAAAGGAGCGCGGCGAATGTGTCGCACTCGCGTCCGTCTCGGAGTCTTCGTGGTCTTTGGCGGCTCAGGCTTAATGCGATCAAAAAGCGTCTCGGCCGGCAGGTGGCAGTGGCGCATTAAATCTTTCCTGCCGTCGAAGATCGAACGTTCTCGCTAGAAAATTCCCCGCTGGAAAACGCCACAGCCCAGTTAAGCGAGGCGGCGTCGGTGAAGCGCTCGCCTAGATTCGCGCGGTTCGCGCTCGCCACGAGAATCGGGCGAGACGAGAGCCTCTCGCGAGCTCGCGGTCGATGACTTTCGCTTTTTTTTTGCCGCGGAAGCTCGGCCAGCAACTCGCCTTCACGATGCCCCGGCGAGCTGCCGACGATTGGCGAGCTGCCGATTCTGCGACCACGAGCGCGTTCGACGACGAATCTCGTCTGCGCTCGCGAGCGAGCGAGCGCGAGCAAATTTTTGTCGCGAATACGAGGTGCGCACTGCCAAAGCCAGAGATCTATCGCGAGCTTTCGAGACGGCGGCCCGTCCGCGCCGCCGCCACGTCGCGGCAGTCGCGCGACTAAGGGCGTACTCGCCAACTGCTCTGGAGAGCGACCCGTCAGCCCCGGGCAGCGACTGCCGCATCCGCCCGACTCCGCCGACGCGGCTGTGCGCGCTCGCTTCAACGACCGAGCCTGGTGGAGCGTGACCGCTACGTGCCGCCTAGAAACGGACGGCTGGGCCCGTTAGCGAGTCCCGGAAGTGTCGCGTGCGCGCGTTTCGTTTATTGTCGGACGTCACTTATCGATCGGTCGCGCCGCCGCGCTGCCGAGCGGTACGCATTAGTACTTCCGCGCCGCGTATTGCGCTGGCTGTAATTCGCACGCCAACGGCGCGCTAGAGATAAACGGGCCTTCGGGCTGGCGGCCTGTTGTTTGCAGAGATGAGTTTCGCGGCGTCGCCTGCTCTTCTGCCTGCTTCCTACTTACGAGCATTCGCATGACCGGGCTAAAGCCCGTGTACAATGGCGGGCAATTTTTCGAGGTTGCGGCGCGAGCCCGAGAGGCCGCTGACCTCGAGCTTGACCTCGGAGGTGAGTGCGGCCCGGCTGCTGAGTCCATCGGCAGTCCTCGGCCCAACTGTCAGGCGACGAATCAAACTTCAAAATCTGAAACGTGCAGTGCTCGCAGTTACCTGCCCTACATACGGCTGCCTACTACTTCTTCGGGCGGTCGACTTTATCGCAAGCAAGGCGCTCGCACCGCGCTACGGCGCACCGCGCTACGGCGCACCGCGCTACGGCGCACCGCGCTACGGCGCACCGCGCTACGGCGCACCGCGCTACGGCGCACCGCGCTACGGCGCACCGCGCTACGGCGCGCACCGCGCTACGGCGCGCGCCGCGCTACGGCGCACCGCGCTACGGCGCACCGCGCTACGGCGCACCGCGCTACGGCGCACCGCGCTACGGCGCACCGCGCTACGGCGCACCGCGCTACGGCGCACCGCGCTACGGCGCACCGCGCTACGGCGCACCGCGCTACGGCGCACCGCGCTACGGCGCACCGCGCTACGGCGCACCGCGCTACGGCGCACCGCGCTACGGCGCACCGCGCTACGGCGCACCGCGCTACGGCGCACCGCGCTACGGCGCACCGCGCTACGGCGCACCGCGCTACGGCGCACCGCGCTACGGCGCACCGCGCTACGGCGCACCGCGCTACGGCGCACCGCGCTACGGCGCACCGCGCTACGGCGCACCGCGCTACGGCGCACCGCGCTACGGCGCACCGCGCTACGGCGCTTCGGTCTTTTCCAGTCAGCTTCTTTTGCAGTCTCTTCCTGCTGCAGAGTTTGTCTCAGGCGACGTGCCCGGAAGCCACGGAGCAACGCCAGGTGGCTTCCTCTGCTGCTTGCTTTTTTTTTAACACGGTCTTTGTCCGCGATGTTGCTGTGTGTACATTCCGCTCACCTTGCTCTCTCTTTTGACTGGGAATAATTGCTGTGAAAGGCTTGCCCGTCCCAATGGCGGGCGGAAATCCCCAATTTTATATATCTATGACAGCGGTTCTCAACCAGAGCGTCGCGACCCCTTGCGGGCCGAACCACCCTTTCAGTGGCCGCCTATGACTATCGGAAAATACACGCATTTCCACATTTCGCGCATAATAATTTTACGGTTGGGCTCTCCACAACACGAGGATCTGTATTGAAGAATGGGTCGTGGCATTAGTAAGGTTGAGAACAACTGGTCTATGAGATAGTATCACATGTAGCTCTCATAGATACGATTGCCTTTAGCAGCGACTTTTCAAAGGACTGCATGGTGAAATAAGATATAGTACGGATATACAAACACAAACTACATAGAGGTAGATTTCCCCTAGAACAAACTCCTTTTGCGACTTCTATTTATGCGACGCACAGGACTTCAAAACTTTGACTTCTGTTTAAGCAAATTACGTTTACTGGACGTGTGGGATGCGCATTTAAAACTATTGTAGATGTTGTTGAAGCGGTGGAGACCGAGACCGAAGTTGCACTCGATGTCGCTCGCGTCGTACGCGGGCGGGTGCTTGCATTCGGGACGCAGCCTCCACGCCCCGCCCTGCTGCGACAAAAACTGGACAGTCTGCGCCGGAATGGCAGCCCGCGCGGGTGCCGTCGTTCTTATTTCCGTCCCTCGCCGCGATCGCTCACCGATGCGGCGGAGCAGGGCGGGCGGCGCTTTGGCAAGTGGCGATCTTCGCGTCCGCAAGTACGCACGCCGACCGCACCGTGCATGGCTTCCGCGGGTGGCTGGGGACGCGGCGGGACCGAGCGCGCGTAGCGGGGCTGACCGTACGCCACAGACGAAGCATTCGCCTCGCGCGCGCGGGGCTCTGGCGCCACCCACCAGCAAGCTCATCCCCTCCCCCGCCAGCGCCGCGACGTAGGAGGGGTCGGAATGGCGGCCGTGGCCCCCTACGGAAGCCGCCACCGGACGAAGTTCCGGGGTCAAGATGTCGCGGCTCTATTGGTCGGCGGAGCCTGGCTGTCCAATGGTCTCGCTGACGGCCGGCCGGGAATGCGGTATGCCGTTTCCTGAGCCGAAACTCCAGGACGCGGAAGCTATTAAACGCTCCCGGGGTCACGCCTCGCGGCTACCCGACCGACCGCCAGAGGGCAGTGCACGCCCGCGCGCCGCTCGCACCGCCGAGCCGACGGCATAGGCGCGACGAAGGCGAGAGAGCAGGAAGCGGGCACTCCTCGTCCTCGTGTCGTCGCCGCGTGCGTCGCCTCCACGACAAGCATTCGCCTGGCGGTCCCCGGGTTGTAGCCGCCGCCGCCGCCGCTGCCTACGACTCCACAGCAGCCCTGACGCCGACTCCACCATGGAACCGCCGTCTGAGCCGTCCGCGAACCTCTGTAAGTCCCAGCGGCGGACCGCGGCGGCGGCGGCCGGCGCTGCGCGGGCTGGCCAGGTCGGCGAGAAGGCGGCGGCGGCGGCGCCGCCTTCTCGCCGACCGAGCTTGCCTGCGGGCGGCGCGAGCAGCTGCGCAGCCGCCGCGCCCGTCGACGGCAGCGGCCCGCGCGTCTGGCGACGCCGCCGCCGTACTCGAACGCCGCCGCCGCCGCGCATTGTTTCTCACTCTCTTCCACATTGCCCGCAGGGCTGCACCCGTGCTTCTGGTCCAAGGCCGACGTGCACGCGTGGCTCAGGTGGTGCGCGTGCGAGTTCTCGCTCGCCGAGCTGGACATGCTCAAGTTCGCGCTCAACGGTAAGCGAGCGAGCGAGCGAGCGCCGGCTCGCCGCGCGAGAGCGACGCCGCTGCCGGCGGCGCGCCTCCTCGGCGCGAGCCTCCGCCGCGGCGCGATAGGCAGCAGCGCGTGCGGCGGCGGCGACGAGATCGCCGCGCGGCGGCTGCTGCCGCTGCCCCAGCTGCAGCTACAGCTGCTACTTCCCCATTTGCGTCCGCGTCCGAGCAGGCAAGGCGCTGATGCTACTCAAAAAGGAGGACTTCATGGAGCGAGCTCCCTACTCGGGCGACGTCCTGTACAACACCTTTCAGCTTGTCCTCCGTCGTCACAAGGACGGTTCGTCTGCCGCCGGGCGCGGCCGCTGGGGCGGATGAGGGGGAGGGGGCGCTGGGGGCTGACTCTCGCGCCGCCTCGCCAGCATCGAGCCGTCCAGCCGGTGGGCGGCGCTCGCTTGGAGTGCTCCCTCTTTCGGATGCGGCGTTGCCCCGCCAGCTTTGCTTCTGCTAACGCCGACGTCGCCACGTCCGCTCGCCGCTCGGTCGGTCGAGTGGCGGACCGACTGCAACTGTCGCTTTGTCGGCTGCCGAGCGACCGGGAAGCGAGCTGCTGCGCCAGCCACTCCTCCTCAAGCAACGGCGGCGGCTTTCCTTCCTCAGGCGAAACAGCACGCCGCCGAGCGAGGCTATCCAGTGGTTGTAATTATTTGATCGGCACTGCACGTTGAGCTCGCTCGGGTCACGTGAGATGATAATTAATAATGCGCAACGTCATCTCGAACCTGATGCTGGGACTTGGGTCGCCGACGCACTGGCTCTCGCTCCTCTGCTCGCCGCCGCCGAGAGCCCTCTCGCTAGCCGCAGTGCAGTGCAGGCCTGGTTCTGTCTGCAGGGACTCCCTCGCCGGCTCCTCCCTCGCAATATGGCCGCTGACGCCGCGAGCGATTGCCGCCACCTGGCTTCTGTCCGATCGCCGTCGCTTCCCTGCACCCGACTTCCTGCTCTCGACTTCCTGCTCGTGTTCTTGTAATTAGAGTTCGGCCAGGCCCGCTTTCCGCTCACGCGGCCGAAGGGTCGCCGGCGAGACGCATGGCACGCCATTTAGCAGCGAAGCAAAAATCGTTTACGGACTGAGCCCGAAGCGAGGTGGAGACAAATCACTTGCAAAGGGAACGCAGGCGATCCGGTTGGGGAAATCCGAGCAAGCGCCGAGTGAGCGTGAAAAACGGTTGAAAACTGCAGCCGAGTTTATGTAAATTTGCAGGGCTAAACGCTTCGAGATTACCGTTAGCCCATCGAGTAGCAGCTGTCCCTCACCCACTTTCTTTGTGGCTCCCTAACTCACTGACTTTGTCTCTCCCTTACTCACTTCCTTTCTTTTTCTCTTCCTCTACTTATATATATTTATTTCTTGTTTGTCTTCTACTTCTTTGGTCTTTTTATTCATTTTGTTTGTTTATCAAGCATGATATTACTCACCATTCAATTGCATTTCCCTTTGTAGCAAATGTAAAGCGCCTAGAAAGAGATTGAGTTCTCCGAGGGCGCTTCATCAAGTGCATTATTACTACTATTTTTGTTCTAACTCGCTCTCCTCTTTATCTCCATCTCTCCCTCTCTCTGCAATATAATAATAATATAATTCATTTGTATGGCGCCCTAAAAGAACTTGACCTATTCAGGCTCTTCACATATGCCATGGGGCTCGAGCCTGCGAATTCGGTCATCAAATATATTCGCCTTGACCTTGGTTCAAGGTGAGCACCTACGATCTAGGTCGCGGGTTTTGAGTACTGCAGCTAGCAATTCTTTATTGCTCCGTGCAAGAGGGGGTTACTGGGCGCTAAGGCTCTTCTGTGCCGCTATATAAATGGGGCCTTTCGAGTCAGCCGACCTCTACCTTTGCTTCTCTCTCACTCCTCTTTCCCTCTCTTTCTGGGTGCTAGCAAGCAAGTCGCCATTTCTGTCGACTAATGAGTTGACTCCCAGGCCTCTGAGGCCGGGGAGTCGAGTATCGGACTCGCTACTGACGCTCGAGCTGCTCTCGATGTCTGCCGAAATAGGTCGCACCTTTTGCACGCCAACTTGGAACAGTGCGTCTCGAAAACTTCGCCAGCATCCGGGTCGGGGCTCTGTTCCACTACCGGCTGAGGCAAGGTCACTCTTGTTTGGCCTCACACGCTATCCAGCAGCTCATCCTGTTGCACTTCGAGTGCTTCTTGCGGGCAGGTAATCAGGTGTGCTGCTCTTCTCATTAAAGATTTCCGTGAAAGATAAGGCACAATCAGTACCCTCCTGCGGTTGGTTGTAGTAGGGTGACCCTTGTAAGCTCCCGGCTGCCAACAGCTGCTGGCGACAACCGAAGGGGCCGGCCAGCCAGCCTGCCAGCCCGTAAGCGGATACTCACCTTGAACAGGTCCTCTGCAAGTGTGTATTAGCTAATTATTCGGTGCAAGTTGGAGACCGGTCGGAGCCCAGGCTGCTACAGGAGATACATTTCATCGCTGCCAAACACTGCTGCCGACGTGTATGCCTAACTTCCTGGCTAAGCTGTGCACAGCAGCAGCATCGGCAGCAGCAGCAGCGATTGTCGCCGCTAGCGACTGGTCGGTCGAAGACTGTTGCAGCTAGCCAGTCAGCAGCTCGGTAGCAGGGAGCTGCCGCAGCGAGTAGCGACAAAGCGCAGTGACGCAGCTGACGGCATCTTGTAGTCGATCTCGTTCCGAGCAACGCCGGCGGATCTCTTCTGGTGGCCACACACCAGGCTGCGGCCAGTGCCCTGCTGGCTGCATCCCGAACTGGTAAGGGCCGTCATCTGCCTGCCCATGAAAGCCTCCTCCCTTGCTGCATGCATTGATGACGTGTGCACACGGATGGCAGCGAATTGAGTGATGATAAAACTAATTTACTAATTAAGGGCAAACCAAGTGCGATTCGGAGATTGGAAAGGCTGACGCTCAAAATCGGCTCTGCCAGCATATCTCGTGTTGAATCTGCACGAAATCTAGGTGTCATGTTCCAAAGTGACCTTTCGATAGACGACCACATCGGGTCCACAATCAAGTCTGCCTACTTTCAGCTACATAACATTGCTAAAATTCGTGCTTGTTTAGACAGGGATGCAACATCTGAATTGGTCCATGCATTTGTGACATCCCGTCTTGACTTTAACTCACTGATTGTCGGTCGACCGGCCTGTGCAATCAGGCGCTTACAGCTGGTGCAAAACTCTGCAGCTAGGCTTGTCTGTCGTGAGCGTCGCAGTTGCCACATCACACTACTTCTTGCCGACCTGTACTGGCTACCAGTCAAGCAACGGATCGACTTCAAGGTTTTGTCCTTCACTTTCAGGTCCTTTCATTCTTTGGCTCCAGCCTACCTATCAGATCTACTCCCCACCAGGCCAAGCATAGTACCACTCGCGTTTTGGAATCTAACTGTTTACCTATAACTCGTACAAACCTCAAATCCTTTGGAGACCGTGCATTTAGCTCGTATGCTCCCAAAGCTTGGAGCTCACTTCCGACTTGCGTCACGACATTCCCTGACTTGACCACTATTAAAAAGAAATTAAAAACACCTATTTATGACAGCATTTAGTGGATCCCTGTAATTCGTACTTTATGTCCTTATGCATGCTGACACTGTGCATGCTGCCACTAACCACACTTGCATGCTGACCCAGTGCATGTCATCCTTAATCATGTTATTCTTGTTGTTTATAGAGCATGCTACTACTACTAATCATTCAATCGTGCGTCCTTTCCTGCACATATAAAGCACCTAGAAAGAGATTGAGTTCTGTGAGGGCACTTTATCAAGTGTGTTATTATTATTATTAAAGCCTGCTGACTGACCTTGCTGCATCCCAGCACTTCCGGTGCGATGGCAGCCGATTTGATTTCTATTCGCAGCATGCCTCTCCCGAAACGCATACCCATCGACCGCGGTGCCGGCAGCCGCGGCTGCAGCAAAGAAGGTGGACACAGCAGTCTCCAGGGCAGCCCCTCTTGCTCAGTGTCGGCCCCCGACCGACCAGCCTGCCTCTAAGCAGCCGCCACAGCAGCAGCAGCTGCCCTCACTTCTGCCTCAGACGACACAGCAACTGGAGAAAGTGCTCGGCCTATCGTCGTCAGCTCAACAGTGCGGTGGTGTTTGGGGAAATGAGCTACAGGCAGCCACCGACGAGTCCTGCAACGAGCCTTGGCTCTCGGCAGGTACTTATCGCCATCCCCCAACTCGGTGCCTCATTGCCCCCACTCACATCGAAGGACTGCAGTGCTCTAAGGCTCTGACAAGGGCCGGAGGGAGATGCTTTAACGAAGGCCCGAGGGAGGTGCTTTAACCAAGGCTGGAGGGAGATCTCAAGTTGTTCCATTGTCGAGCCTACTGAGGTCGGGAGGTCGAGCCTACTGAGGTCGGGATTGAGCTCGAGAACAAGTCTTATAGAGAGCATCTCCTTCCGGCCTACATAGGAGTAACTTCAGCGAACGTTGTAGTGCTACGATGGGGCAAACCCACGAACAAAGAACCTCAGTCTACTCGGCAGGAATGAGCTGGACAGCTGAAGCTTCATTGGCCGTTAAGCAGGGCAGAAGTTGGGTTGCAAGCTAGGCTTTAGCTGACAATTCTGACCAACCAGCAAGGTGTATGTCAATAGCGGTTAAGAATCAATAGCGGTTAAGAACCCCCTAGGCATATCGTCGCACCAGAGTAAAACGATGTCTTGTGGGATCATCCTATTCAAGGCGGGGAGTTTCGTGGAAGATGAGCTCTAGACACCACAAACACAGTATCGTGAAAGACTGTACTGGCCAATCTAACAACGGCCTTTAGTACCAAACCTTGCAATTTTCATAATCCCATCCTTTTCGCTTGCTAACTGAAAGCCGGAACGAAGCGGGGCATCTTTAAAGGGGGCAGAAGGGGAAGGAGTCTATTACTGTTGTGTGTCGTTGAATGACTATAAACCATTCTAGAAGGTCCGCAGAACATTCTCGTCAGCTACATTTCAAATACCGTATGCATGTAGATGCATATACATGCATACCTAATATATATATATATATATATATATATATATATACACATTGTATATACACATATATATATATACATACATATACACACACACACACATATATATATATATACATATACATATATATATACATATATATATACCTAGACACAATACTGGATATATATATACATATATTGAAGTAAAGGTTTTAGAATGAAATAAGGTTTCCAATCGGCTTTGATTTTCCACCTCTGTTCCTCTAAGGAGGCAAAATCTTGCACTGTCCCTCGTATGAGGACAGCCCCATTGTTCTCAATTTCGTCTTGAACATATAAATTTGTACTGGGTATATTATTCGCCCCTGGGTCTTACCCTAGAGATAAGGTAGTTGCACTTCACCGCACCTGTTGTGAGTTTGAGTCCTGCCGGCGGCAATTCTTCATTGTCCTCTTTACAGGGGGGGGGGGTGAATAGTCACGAAAGGTCATCTGCCGCTATATAAATGAAGCTGCTGACTCAGTGAACAGTTACTATCATCAGCTACTTTAACTTATATTCAAAACTACATTTTACGAAAGTATTTTTTAAATTTTTAGAATGCTGTTACTTTCCCCTCAACGATAAAATGATAGACTGTTCTCTATCATTTAGGTAGACCTCTGCCGCTGGGAGCGCGTGCTTGCACTCACTCGGGTCAAGATACGTGCTTCGGTCGAGAATGTGAAAAGTATTTACTGTGCTTTATAAACCCTGGCTACGATGGAACACTACCTACACTAGAGCCCCTAGATTCAGTTGCTAATGCCATTAGCCTAGATTCACGGCACTAGCATACCTTTGTCTTTCCCTTGGTGCTTGAAGGCCTTCCGGAGGGGCTTTAACTGTTGCCTACTTGAGGTCGGTCAACAGTCTTGGCAGAGCTTTCACTGGATAGGAATTCCGCTGTGCAGCTGCTTGGATGAATAGCCTGGGTGCTACACTTTTCGGTTGCCGTTGAGTCACTCTTGCTACTTGGGACGCAGCTTTTCATTACTTGGGAAACCGGTGGTATGACGGACCCACTGTCTCCGGAAGTTCAATAAAATCCTGTTACATGGCCAGAGATTATGCAGTAAAATATGCAATCCTACCCCAAATCGTACGGAATAAAGCTAGGTGGCTGGTTACTGCAGCTGATGCCCCAAGACATATCGATAGCTTCGGGTAGGTTAACCACGGCCACCCTTTGGACTGACCCCAATGGGCAGGGCCTTTGAGATCGACACGCTATTCTACCGGGCCGCATTTGGCAAGGTCAAGGTATTGACCCACCACCGATGCCTGGCCGCCAGGGTGGTGCCAACATCGTCTCCGGCTATCCTTTCTTATGAAAAGCGTTGATATGGCTATGACAGCTGTCAGCTCTGCGACATAGTGGTTAAAAATTAAAAATTAGCAGCAGCAGCTCTTTACGAAATGAGCGAAGGGGAACAGAATGACCGAGGCTGCTGCTGGAGCTGAGCAGAGCACGTAGCCTGACAGGTCAGAGTGAGAGCTCTGTTCAGCAGCTCGGGCCGTAGCTGCTCTCTGGGGCAGTGTGGGCAGCTCGGGCTCTCTCGGTCCTAGCCACGCGTAGCATGTACTCCCGAGGATATGACGTCATTTTTGGCAGTGCTGCTCAACCGTCAGCTGTAGTGCACAGTTGCCGAGGAATTGTATGAAACACGGCGTCAGACGTATCGACGGTCGTTTCTCATCTCGCACGCTAGTTTCATAAGAGTACATAATGAAGAGGGATGTTTCAAACATGAGTACGAACGCCCAGGCCTAGCGGCTGTGCTCTGTCCCAGGTCTACTAGTTCTACAAGCTGTCGCGATTTCCACTGTGTTTGTTATCTCGGAGGGCCAGAGAGACTCTATCTATCTATCTATCTATCTATCTATCTATCTATCTATCTATCTATCTATCTATCTATCTATCTATCTATCTATCTATCTATCTATCTATCTATCTATCTATCTATCTATCTATCTATCTATCTATCTATCTATCTCTATCGGGTGTCACGCTGACAGCAAGCACAGCAGGCGACCAATCGCCTCCGAATCTTTTTCAGATTGCCGACTCCTCTGGGAGTTCATAAGCCGCTTACTGGCTGACAAGCGTTTCGAGACCAGCATTCGTTGGGAGGACAAGGACGTGTTCGCCTTCCGCATTGTCAATCCTGCTCGGTTCGCCCAGCTGTGGGGCATGCAGAAAAACCGCGGCAACATGACGTACGAGAAGCTGTCCCGTGCGCTTCGCTACTACTACAAAATGAACATCATGGAGAAAATCCCAGGCAAGCGGCTCACGTACAGGTTGGTGCACTTGCCGACGACGCCGTCTTGCTCTCCGGTCTCGCTCTCGGTCTCGGCTCTCCGGTCTCGGTCTCGCTCTCGGTCTCGCTCTCCGGTCTCTCTCGATCTCGCTCGTGCCGAGCCGCAAACGCACAGCATGCTACCAACGCTGCTCCTGCTGCAACCACTGGTGCGCCATGTATTTGAACTAGTGAACCATCTTTATCTAAAGGTTTCTACGCTCGCCCACCGAAATAAAGCAGGGTCGACGAGGAAATCCGGCGGCAGAGCTGCCTGCCTGCTCGCAGCAGCAGCAGCATAGCAGCTTGAACTTTGCGTCAGGTGGCAGCCAGCAGCTCAGCGGCTTGAACTTGGCATCACGTGGCGGCCAGCAGCAGCATCGCGACTGCTGGAGCCCGAAGAGGGAGGCCGACGAAGAAGCATCGCCGCTGCCGGAAGACCCGTGCAGCCGCTGCCCGACGCCATACCATGACCAAGACCAGGGTGATGCCGACGACAGAACGGATGGCGCATCAGCGCAGGCGGCGAGCGAGGACGCCGAGCGCCGGATGCGAGCCGCAGCGAGCTCGCCCCAGCAGCGGCCCAAGCCAGCGAGCCAGGCCTGTCGAACAAGCGCAGCGGCGGCGGCGACAGCGGGGATGAAGCTCGAGCCGGCCGGCGGCCGTCCCCGATGACGTAGCTACAGCCCTGAGGCCGACGAGTGGTTTCGCCGGTTGCAGCTAGTGCAGCTGCCTGCTCGCTGCCGCCTGAGCAAGACTCCGGTTATCCGGGTCAAGAGAAGCTGCTGCTGCTGCTTCGTCAGCGGCTCCGGAATGTCCCGGGGAGCCGGCCGGCGGCAGCTGTTCGAGGAGCGAGGGCTGAAGCTGGGCTGCTGCTGCTTCGGAAATGAGGCACTCTCTCTCTCGAAGCCGGTCACTCGCAGGTGCAGCTGCTGCTCCGCTCGAGAGTACAGCTGGTGGAACGGCATTGCGGGCGCAGCTTCTCCACACGAACCTACCCGCAAATGGTGCTAGAGCGAGCGCTGCTGCCGTCACGTGAGCGCCTCGACCAGCCAGCCAGCCAGAGCACGGCGGCTAGCGTTGCAGCGGACGACTGCTGCCGCGCAGCAAAAGAACAGGCCTTCCAGCTGCCCAATCCCTGATGCTGCTGCTGCACGAGTAGGCGTGGTTAGCTTGCCAGGGGACGGATCCTCCTCCGGCAGCGGCGGCTCAGAGGAGGAGGAGGCGGAGGCGGCCGAGCATCGTCGTCTCTAGCTGCTGTCCTTCTTCTGGCGGCCGTTGGTGTACGACGAGCCACCGCCGTCGCCTCTGGCCCTGTTGTTCGTAGGCGCCGACGACGAGGCGGCGGCCGCAGCGCCGCCCGGCTTGTGCGCTCTGGGACGGCTCGTGATGCTGAAGCAGTAAATGTTGAGGTAGTCGCAGATCTGCTGACTGACGGCGTGCGAGTACACCATGACGTTGACGAAGCTGTAAATCTGCAAACGGATCCAGAGGTGGCTCGCCGTCAGGCAGCGGTCGGCCAGGCTATGCGCTCGCGGCCTTCTGTGCCGACCGAGCGAGCTGGACGCGAAGAAGAAAAGTACTTGAGTAACGGCCTTGAGCGCCAGCTCCTTTCTTTGCGGAAGCTCAATTTTTAGGTACATTGCTGCCGATGCTGTATGGCCTGAAAACAGGCCAGCCAGCCAGCTAGCTAGCTAGCTGTCCGATTCCTCCAAGGTCACTGAGAAAGGAGGAGGAGGACGAGGTGCAAGGCCTAGATACCTGCCTCGAGCCCAAGTACTGCAGCAGCAGCAGCCTGGCGTCTAATGTAGCAGCAGCAAAGCGGCCAGCAACCTCTCTCCTCAACGAAGGGAGGGAGGTAGCCAGATTACTGTGAGGCACACCCTGTTGAAGTCTGCCGGCAGAGGTCGAGGTTCAACCCGTTGAGACTTGCTGGGCACTACCTTAGGCTAACGAACGAAATACACGTCCTTCACAACAAAAGCGAGTGGCCGGCCGAAGTCTGGAGAGCAACTAACGTGAGTAGCGAATAAGTAGAAGTGAATAAAATGGTCGGGGTGGGTGGGTGGGGGCCGCGGACCGAAGCAATGATCTCCCCTGGTAGTCATTGCAAACGCACAAGCGACTCGGCAGTCTTTAAACTGGAAACGTACTGCAACAGACGCCCACGACCTAATAAAGGGCGCCGAAAGCTGTGGCCACCTAGCAGTGCGGCCGCCCGAAGATATACCGCTGCACGGAGAAAAGCAGCAGAAGAAGTGCGAGCGCAAGAAGGGCAGCCGGGCAAAAAGGACCACGCAGATAGAAGGACCACGCCCGCCCGCGTGAGACCATTCGTGAGCATGCTTAGTGCAGCCGACATGATCGTCCGGCAGCAGACAAGAGAACCCGACATTGCCACCAGACAAAGAGGCTACCTCTAAGTGGCTACAAACTCACTTGAAACTAGATTGTCCATTGGAAGGGGGAGGGACACGGGAAGTCTCACACACAAGAAGCTGGACTCCAACGAGCATGCAAGCTTACGAGTCGAACCTAAGAAGCAGGCTGCGAGTGCAGCGAGTCGGTCCAGCTGGTCTGACAGGCCCGCCTCACCCCCCCCCCGATAGAAAGGCTGCAACCACTCCGTTAGGACGTGCTAAAAAGTCATAGTGGTCACTGGAGGTCATTTAGAGCCTTGTATGTATGTATCTCTGTCTGTAACTCCACGACGCAACAAAGACTATGTGGGTGTTACGCAGGACAGTTTTATGTAGCGCTCAGCCTAAGCGGCTTTCGGCACGCATTCGGTAGCCAGCAGACTTCATATCAAGCAACAAAGAGAAAGTGAGAAGCATAGCTGAGTCAGGAGAGCAGTTGAGGAGAGGGCCTTGCGAGCCGAACCGACAGCAGCAAATTAGCAATCGGCAGTAAAGTGTAGCTCAATCCCAGCTGCTGGAGCAGTCCCGTGTCCACGACCGTGCAGCCCCTGCTGCATGGTCATGGACACAAAGTCCTGCGCAATGCATCCAAAAGCCTGAGGGCTGCACAGAGGCACATGCATGCTTACTTGCTGAGGGGGTTATACGATTGCATAGACCGCTGCTGCTGCTATGGTTATGCAGCCTGTTCATCGAATTCCGTTTGATCTCTTTCAACCCTATGGTTCCATGATCGGTCATAGAATCAATTCCACGATCAGTCATAGATTCAATCATCAAGCCTCCCTTGAGATGCTTGCCTATGGCCTATGATGGCTGGCATTGAACGTCTGCGTCAGCGACCATGCCTGCTAAGATACCATCCATCAACAAACCAGGGATGGGACACAGAGCGGTTGACTCGGAGTACGTGACTGCTCACTGGCTGGTGAGATGATGGGCTCCAGTGGGAGGCAAATGTAGATGAAGGCAGATTCCAAGTCAAAGGAAAGGGGCTTTGGGCATTGCATACAAGCAAGTAAGGATGCTACACCGACTACACATCCTGCCTGAAGACCCCTCGAGCTCCAATCTGCATTTGCTTGCAGCCACGACTGCTACAGTGCAGCCAGACACTAAGTGTAGCTCAGTCAGCTGAGGACATAAAGCAAGCAGCAGGACCTACCGGCAAGCAAAGCCTGGCCATAAATTACATTGCACGGCCGGCTGCCCAGCAGGATCAGCAGCAGCAAGCAAGCCCCACCTATCCCTATCGGAAAATGATGAGCTCAGCAGCAGGTCGGTCGGAAGGCATGACTGCACACGCCAAGCTCATCCTAATCTGACACCTTCATCCGTGTAAAAAAAAAACTCACACGCCCGGACTCAGCAGCTGGCTGCTGCTGCTGAAGAGGCCCGAGAGGGTACTTACGAGGCTTTTGAAGAGCCAAAGACCCAACCCCTTTCCGAGATAAGAAAAGCGCCGGCCGAAATCATCGCCGACAGATCAGGCTGCCAGCCTCGAGGCTCTGCCTGCACTACCATGAGAAGATTTATGGTCGGTCGATTTTCCCAAACGAGCAACAAAATCCTTGCTAGAGACCAGCCAAAGGTGACAAACACTGCAGGGAGGCACTCGGATGACATTCAAACATCGGTTCGAGATGCTTATTTCTGTAGAGCACAATGCCCCCCCCCCGGGAGAGGTCGATGCTGCTGCTTCTTCACCGACCGTAAAAAGGGCCATCACCCCCCCTAGATCCGACGTGAGCAGCACCACAGTAACTACCAACAACCTAAGAAAATTCATAGAAGCCCAAAAACTCAAATGCAGACCCAACAGTGAGCCAGTAGGGCAGCTCCTGAATAAAGGACAACATTGGCTCGGGGCGAGAAAGTCCGCTGCTGCCATGCTCGAAGCTGGCAGAGTTATACACTAATCTAAACTCTCTTTCGTGTTTCACGCCGACCAACAGCCAGCCACTACTAGTCCCAGAACTTGCCGAACTTCATCTCCGGAAGCAAACATGCTTCCTAGACTATTGTAGGTCACTGTTAGAGCGGCTAAGATATGTGCATACTTCATCCACAAATCGACTGAGCCCAGAGGGCTAGGCTGATGCTAATGCTGGAAAGTTGCCCCGAAAGTCACCTAAAGCTAGGGCAGCTTTTGGTGGACAATTGGTAGTCAAAGGAGTTCATCTCAAGTGTGAAAGTGGAACGAGAACAGCAGAGAAAGCAAGCAGCACAGAAGCAGGAGGTAAAAGACGGTTGACAGGAAGGGCCGGAAGTCGGCAGTCTATATCGATATCCATACAGCAAACAGCATCGACCGTGTGACCGAGTATGACAGCAAGGCAGATGGCTGGTGTTGGTATGGGCTAATGATCCAGCAGCTGCAATGTATAACCAAAAACCCATTCAGGCAAGCCTTGGTTACACAAAATAGTCGGTCAAAAGCAGTTCCGATTGATGTGCTCCAACAAGCACCTATCAGTCTGACAGTCTGAGTCAAGATAAGAGAGGCGAGCGCTAAGGTACTGACTCTCGAGTAGCAGGACCTCTACCTGGAACAGTGTCTGGGGGCCTCGGAACCCAATGCCACCCAATCCGATCGGTGGCTCATCGCTCGCACGATCTGAGGTCAGACAACTCGGCGGCGGGCAGGCTAACCGGAAGCAGGCTCTCACCTACTTCCTGTTGCGGCTAATGTCACAAGGGCGGCTTGTTGCACCAGCAGCACTAGGGCTCGGCTATCAAACCGCATCTGCTAAGCCTGCATTGTCAGTCAGCTCCCTAAATGGTTCCCCCAGCAACAGGACGGCACCGCCTGCCTAATGACATGTGATTAAGCAAAACAGGAAATAAAGGTGGGGCAGCCCGGGTAGCTCTTCAAAGAAAGGCAGGCAGCACTGGGGGACCACCGGCTAAGGCCATCATCCGGGCAGGAAGTATGCACGAGACAGTCAGGCTGTTTCCTGCCAGCACAGGCTTTCGGCACAGACCCGGCACCCTGCCTTTTGACCTTTGCAAGCAGCGAGCCGGCTCAGCTTTCCATTGAACGTGGGGGCACTCGTGGGGCCGGCACCTGCCAGACTGGCAGCTGGATGGCCACCTGCTGGGTGGCCATTCATACGAGCATTCAAACCAAAAGCAGCAGGAGGACAGGGGTGGGATGTGTGCTTTTCAGATTAGCAAACTAGACGAAGCACCTCAAGGAGACAAGTGCCTGGCTTGTGGATCTGTGGGTCGGGCAGCAAGCATCGGAGACAGACCGGTGGGAGCATGCAATCCATCTGCACGCTTGAAAGATCCGTCAGAGAGTCGCGACAGAGCGACCAAGCCGCCGAAAAGCATCAACGCTTGCCTGACGGCAACAAAGAGAGGTCGAACACGATGGCAAAAATAAAAAAACACCATGCTACCCACACTGCCCTTGGATTTCGAATGTTTGGATATAATAATAATAATAGTAATAATGACACGATAAAGTGCTCTCAGAGAACTCAATCTCTTTCTAGGCACTTTACTTTTTCTTTGCTGCAAAGGAAACACGATCGAATGGTTAGTGGTAGCATGATCAATAAACTACAAGAATAAATGGTTAAGGGTGACATGCACAGGGTCAGCATGCAAGTGTGGTTATGGCAGCATGCACTGTGTCAGCATGCATAAGCACATAAAGGTCGAATCACACGGACCCATTAAGTGCTATGATACATATATGCGTTTTAGTTTCTTTTTAAATGCCGTCAAGTCAGATGTCCTGCCAGTCGAGGGTGAGATCCAGGCTTTGGGAGCATATAAAACTGAAGGCACGGTCTTCAAAGGATTTGAGGTTGGTTCAAGGCATAGCTTAATCAGAAGAGCTGGTGGTACGATGCATGGCCAGATAGGGAAATGGTTCGGATTGGTAGATCGGAGCTAGAGAATGAAGGGACTAGGTGCAGTTTTGTACCAACTTTACATGTCTTATCGCACAGGCCGGAAGGCGTGTGAGTAGTCAAGATGGGATGTCACAAATGCTTGGACCGGCTTGGCATTGGTCTCCTTACCTAAGAAGGCCCAAATTTTTGCAACGGTACATGGCTGAAAGTGTGTAGACTAGGCTGTGGAGCTATGTTGTCAGCTAGTTGAACGTCCCTTTGGAATAAGCCATTCAAGATGCCAGACGCTAAGTGGTAAGCCTGCTACCAAAGTCTGACCATTTTGGCAACGTTTTCCCATAGACCAAGCTTGCAGCATTGCAGATCGTGCAGAGCAGCCAGTGATGCATGCATGGCATTGCTGGCCGTTCATCAGAGAAATGGCCACATGATGAAGTCCAATATCCGGCTGGGGTCAATTTTCGTAAGCATCGTGGGGCAACGGCTAAACCTGTACTTCCAGCATTGCCTAAACAGGCATCTACCAACAAAGCTGTAAACTTCGATGCGAGCTGAGACGTTTACGTGAGACCAACGTGTACGACAACTGCCACCAGCTGATACCCCCTCAACTTGCTAGACAACGTGGTAAAGAAGCAACACTGCACAAAGAGTACTGTTCACAGGCACGGCTCTGAAGCCCTGCACCGGCTAGCCCGGGCAAAGCGCACCCGTGGTATCGTGCAAGGAAGAATGATGCTATTACGGAAATGAGCTCTGTCCAAAGTAACGTCGGCAAGACGATACCAGCCGGGCTGCAGCTCCTACTAAATTAGCATTCCGGACAGGCCACAACACCAATGCTATGCCGGGGGTGACATGCATTCACGAAACAACAGCCTCGAGCTTTCGCGACAGTCTGCGCACTAACAAGTGCATGTGAAACCGTCACACGACTCTACATTGAGGCGCTTTTGTCCGTTGACCAAAATGTTAGAGCCCTCGTAAGGAACAAAAGATCGCCAAGATCCTTCTGTTACATGCCAACCGCACGTGCACTCAACAGCCAACTCAATCATGCTTAGCGAGGATCTCGGCTAGAAAGAATGGGAAAGTCACGTGCTTTCCTGCTTTGTGCCGAATACTTGTTCAGAAGCCTTCGAAATACTTTTATTATATAATTCGAAGGCCCTGGCAGCCCGTCAGGCCTCACAATATCAGTCAAAAGGCGATTGCCATGCTTCAACTGTAATTAAATGGACGAAAGCAGAAATGAGCCGCTGGCTTCAGACAAGATCTTACTTTAGGAGCATTAGTAGTAGTTTCGTAGTCAACGCACAGTCTTGACTCATTGGCACCTTCGTGTAGAAATAGATGCCATCTCTCCCCCACCCACTTGGTAGCACCTAGATAAGATAACTGGGATATATGCACCACTGGCGGAATTGCTCCTGGTTAAAAGCAGCGGAGGCTCCGGTCTACTCTGCCAAGCCTGGATCGAGTAACCAATGATATGCTACAGGAGTATGCCAATAAGGCCAGTCCCCTGACACACCCAAGGCTTTATCATCCCACTCGAAATATCCATTCATTCAATCTCAGGGTAATATCCGGAAGGTGGCCGGAAATTACCAGAAGTGACAGGAAGAACTCAAAGAGGGGTGCCTTCAGATTGTGGTCGACAAGCAGCAGAATAGAGGACTGCTTCATTCCTACTGATTAGTGGGGAACTTGTGGCAAAACGCAGCAGTCTCTGGCTTCTTTGTCAGTAAGACGGACAAAGTCAGAGTCCATCTCTAAGGTAGCAGCATCCCCTGTAGTCTTGTTCCTCAATAACAACCACATAGAGCTCATTTACCTCAATTCCGTGCAGCACCTTAATGTCTACATTAAAGGAGGCCATTTGTGCCCTCGTCCTCAAATTAATCTCGCAGTCAAAGAAGGCTACTAGTCCTCTCGGTCCTTTTCACACTGTCGTGCTTCTACGATGTATTGACCTGCTGCTGCCATGCATAACTAGCATCCTAAATATGTCCTTAGTCTCGGGCCATGTCCCGCAACTCTCAAAAAGGCTGTGGTCAGGCCACTATTCAAGAAGCAACACTAGACCAAGAGAGCTTTAGCAGCTTTCACTTAGTCTCCCTTATACCATTCCTATCAAAGACACTGGAACAAGTCGTGACAGACCAGCTGAGCTCATATACTGAAACTTCAAAACCTAGCAAGCAAGTTGCAGAGCCAATCGCTCCCAAGATTCAGCATTTACTTCAGGCGTATAACAACTTTATCAGGAATTTAGACTAAGTTCAAGTCTCCCGGCTTGTTTTTCTTCATCTTTCGGCAGCATTTTATGCTAATCATCACCAAGTCCTTCTCAAGTGTCTCTCATCTCGTCTGGGTTTCACTGGCATTGCACTGCAATGGCTTAGGTCCTGTCTCAGTAGGAGACTTCAGAGTGTTGATGTGAACGGACAAAGATCAGCATCAACCACTGAAGTACAGAGTACCTCAGGACTCAGTGGTTGATGCCTGGTCCTGTTCACAGCTTATACTCTTCCTCTTGCCGATGTGATCTCCAAGCACAATCTAGGCTTTCACTTCTGTGCAGATGCCACTCAGTTGTACCTTTGCTTTGATCCTTCTCAATCATCCAGCAAGTCGTTCTCTCAACTTCCTTACCGTTAAGTATTGCTGACAACTGCATACGTATGGCAGCAAACTTCCTCAAATTGAATGACGATAAAACCAGCTTACTGGTTATTAGAAAACCAAATGTGACACAGAAATTGGAAAGTGTAAGCCTCAAAATCGGCTCTGCCAGAATATCTCCTGTTGAATCGGTACGTAATCTACGTGTCGTGTTCCAAAAGGATCTTTTACTTCATGACCACATCAGGTCCACAGTGAAGCCGCACTTTCAGCTACATATCATCGCTTAAACTTGGGCTTGCTTAGACTGGGATACTACATCCGAATTGGTCCATGCATTTGTGATGCCTATCTTCACTTCTGTAACTCACTGCTTGCCGGTCTACCGGCCTGTGCAATCAGGTGCTAGCAGTTGGTGCAAAACTCACCTTGTACGAACCTCACCTCAAATCTTGTGGAGACCGTGCCTTTAGTTCATATGCCCCCAAAGCCTGGAGTGCACTCCGGACTGACGTCACAACATCCACCGACTTGACACAATTTAAAAACGCAACTGTTTATCACAGCATCCAACGAGTCCTCGTGATTCGCCAGTTGTGCGCCTATGCGCGTTGAAACTGTGCATGCTACCACGAACCATATTTTACATGTTGACTCAGTACATGTCCCTCTAACCAGGTTATACTTGCTGACATTGTGCATGTTACCATTAACCATTTGATCATGCTTCCTTAAAGCATATGTAAAGTGCCTAGAAAGAGATCAAGCTCTCTGAAGGCACTATACACATTTATAATTATAATAATAACTATTATTAAACCAAGCATAAAGGATAGCATATAGTTTGCCATAGAAGAGCTGCCCAGTGAGGCCTGAAGACACTCTGGCGCTCTTTCAATCGTACCTGCATTATCATTTAGTTTGCGTGTGCATTGGGCTTGAATATTCGAACCTGCCAACTGCATGACAATTCAATACCAAAGCTGCTAAAGATCATACACACCGTCGACGTTGGTGCCAAAAACCAAACTGACCGCATAGAAGGTCTTTGAACCTCACATATAGGTCCTCACTTGCTGATCACTGCTTCAAGAGCGGTACACTAGCAATGAGAAATTCACATTCAAAGTGGATACCCTTCACTCTTTTGGTAATATTTATCATTAAATGTTTCCGGTTATTGCAAGTGATCCATCTAAACCTCAGTAACCTTATTTCCCAACGGATTCTAGCCTAGGGGTAAGGTACTTGCATATAACGACCTAGGCAATTGGTTCGAGTCGTGCAGCAGCAGGCAATTCTTTATTGCCCACTAAAAGAAAGAGTGATAACACCAAGGCTCCGCTGAAGCTATATTAATGTAGCTGTTGAATCAGCTTCTCTCTACTTTTACTTTATCCCGAGTTGTTTAGTAGGTAGGAAATTGAATTTCTTCCGGTTGATGGTGTAAAAAAAAAACACAACTGAGGGATGTTACTTTCGGGGTCTCTACTCCGACCTGTTTACATTTATTTTCGGACTGTTTTTTTGGCTATTTCAACTCTTTCTGGTCTTTTGCAACTCTTTCATTTAACTTCCGGCTCCTTTTGGGTAATTTCTTGCTCCTTCCTAATAATTTCTGGCGCCATCTCGGTAATTTCGGATAACTCAATGGACCCCTTCTGGTGGTTCTAACCTGTTCAACATACCTCTAGCCCTACGAAGCATTTGATCGCCAGCTCTAGCTTGGCCTCTCTCTCTCTCTCTCTCTCTCTCTCTCTCTCTCTCTCTCTCTCTCTCTCTCTCTCTCTCTCTCTCTCTCTCTCTCTCTCTCTCTCTCTCTCTCTCTCTCTCAATAGTACACCCAAACAAGGTAGTTTCCGGGTCACGAACACTGGATTCCACTCCGAAAGTTGCACCACACCCAGGCAGCCAATCATTCTTGATCTGTTCATAAAGTGAGCAGCATAATGCCTGCACCCAGACAGAAACATGCGGCCAAATTTCAGAAAACCCGATGACAACAAGACCGGCAACACCTGGCAGTGACCGGTGGCCTGATGACGGCCTGATCTGCCAGTACCCAGGGTTGCAGGCAGGGGTTGCTATTAAGCGATACGGTGGCAAAGCAGACGGCCCCGTTACCGAGTGCTAGCAAGCGACATGCCAGCAGTAAGGCCACAATCACGGGTGCAATTTAGTCCGGCATTCTGTCGGACTTGAGTTCGTGGCATCAGCCACTTGTCCTCGCTAGGAGAGGATGCAGCCTTTACTCTAAACTAATCGTCAGCCGTCCACTCTCGATTGTCTAATGCTGGAGATTCGTGCCGCCGCCGAAACAGCACAGGAGTTGGGCAACTGTCATAGTGACAGCTGCCGGCTCTGATGATTACCCACACTAGAGGCCTTGTTCTAACGGCAGCTCTCCCTTTCTGCACTTGCCTCGCACTCGGCTCCTCTCACCACTTCTCTCACTTCAGAGTCGTGTCGGAGCGGACCACTTACAGCCACATATCTAGACATTTTCAATAGCCAAGGCGATGCACGGAGGATGCTGCCGACTTGCATGTGGCATCCTGGTGCGCCGAAGGCAAGAGAGACTGGCAGTTCTGGCAGCCCGCTTGCCATCACCCTGCTCGCCGCTCCATGAGTGGTCCAGGATTGCTTCTGCCGCCGCTGGGGGGGGGGCCATCCTGTAGTCGCGGGGTCCCTCCTGTAGCGATCTGCTTTCCATTAGCTGCACCAGCTTCGTGACATCTCATGACCACCCCACATAGCAAACTGGTCGTGGTACCAATTACCAGTTAATGGGGGATGGCCCCACAAACCGATCAAAGCTGACGGATCAACAGGAAATTAGAAATGTGAGCTCAGCTCAGCTTGTAAATCACTGGAGTAGTTTATTTTCTATTTTGGTTGGATAAGTATTGCTACATATGCCATCAAACGTCATGGAACTTGATTTTCTGCAATCATGGATATGCATGTCAATACTAATCCAACCATGGTCCGAAATAAACTACTGCAGTGATTTACATGCACAGCTGAACTCACATTTCAAATTTCATTGATCCGTGAAGTATTGGCCAAGTAATGAAATGTGCAAGGCACACAGCTACACAAAGTCAACTGAAGCTGTTTAAAGATCACAAAAATGCACCTCAACAAGCTGCTGACATGCATCTCGATGTATCAAGGTTAAACAAGTTGGGATACAAGTCGCCTATGACGTAGCGATCGGTAAATCTGTTATTTTTAGATATGCTGCTTTAGGTTTATTACTAGGCATGGTTTGCAACTGCCATTTTTTCCCTTTATGCAGAAATCCCCAAAACTTCTGATATAATTTCTAACGCTCTTTTCTTTTGAACAAGGTATACTAAACAAATATTCGACAGCGTTTTTTTTAATGATATTTACCCTTTAGAAGGAAGAGTACGCCCAACCCTTGCAACCTTGATAGTCAGGATCTTTCTGGGCAATCCCAGCAAGCCAACGACAAGACACTCGCAGTGCGAGTATACGCCTGCACACACTACTGCAGGAGCCACGATCGGATACCGATGGGAGCCCTACCCCGGGCCAGAGTCAAATTTCTATTTAGCCTGCCGGAAGACTTGGAGAGCGCATGGACTTGCATGCTAGACCGGAAGCAATCTACCAACCCCTCGGCCGGTAACGGTGTCCTCGATATCGATTTGAACGGTACGAAAGAATGGACAACAGAAACCGAACGTCTGGCATTCGGTGGTGCGAAGGCTTGCCACGGACCAAGTCTTTGTCTTTTTCTGGCCAGAGCAAGCATGCTGCCGAGCCTGCTCGGCAGCAAGGGCTCGGTAGCTCTGCGGAGCACTCTTGCATAGCTACTGCAAGCGCACGCACTGCGCTGCTCTTGCAGCAGAAAAGCTACCAGCGAATGAACAGGGAGAGAACTCGGCAGGTCACGCAGAGAGGCTTGCCAAGGAGTCTCGGCGACTCCTTACTCGCCCGGAGCTCTCACGCTCATACACGGTCCTATCCTGACCAGATTCGACTGCTAGCCCGGATGCTCCTGCACCTCCGATTTAGCAGGGTTCCAAGAGAAAATTTCGAGCCTGCTTTCTTGCTGCAAGCTCCACCCGCAGAGGCCTGCCAACGGCAGCACGAGGAGATTGTGGCCACGTACGAGCCAGCCAAGGGGGAGGGGGAGGAGGGAGGCAGTGACTTGAAATTGCACCCCGGTTGCCAACATAGCCGACTCGAGTTTGAAAATGCAGCAACGATTTCGGATGGTCTGACGAAGACAAGGCGGAACAGAAAAAGAACAGAGTCAGCACAGGCAGCACGAGTCTCGTCATCTGTAGCACGGTGGCTGCTGTGTACTGGACAGCAGCCATTTTGTTGCGAGGGAAACTCCTGCTGGGGCACTTTCAACAGTTATTACCTCCACCAAAAGACACCGACATAAAGAATGAATAGGCTAAGCTTTATCCCGCCTTCCTAGTTAGCAAGGCCCCCCTGTGGCGTGCAGTCCACAAACTAGCCGAATGCCACTAGAAAGCCTAAACATGGTTTAAACTGCAAAAAGGTGACCCTACAAGTGAGACATATTTGGTAGCATGAGCCTCCTTAAAAGCAGCTTCACGATAAACAAAGCAAGAAAAGTATGGACGAAAATATAATTCATGTATATAGTGCCCTAAGAAAACTTAATCTCTATTCAGGCACTTCACATATGCCTCAGAGCTCGACCCCATGACCTCGGCCAGACCTTGGTCGGGCCAATTTAACATCTGGGACAAAGCAGGGTAAACAATAGATGCCATAAGTCCGTTTACATCAAAACAAAAATGCGCAGCTGGAACCCGAAATTGTCGGTTATCATATTTAAGTGTTCTAGGATTAATAGTCTTTGTATCTAAGGTGAGAGAAAGTGCCCCCGTGTTTGCTTTGGCAGTGGGGCCTAAGAATGATTCCTGTTTCCATTTGCATGCATGACATCATGCCTGTCACTGAGCCTTGATCAATGGGCATTGATTCTCTAGCAGTCAGTTGTAAAGCACCCACATAATAATAATAATAATAATAATAATAATGCACTTGATAAAGCGCCCTCAGAGAACTCAATCTCTTTCTACGCACTTTACATTTGCTGCAAAGGGAAACACGATTGAATATTGAGTAATATCATGCTTGATAAACACAAAGAATAACATGGTTAGAGGTGACATGCACAGGGTCAGCATGCAAATATGGTTAGTGGCAGCATGCACAGTGTCAGCATGCATAAGCACATGAAGGACGAATCACAGGGAGACCCACTAAATGCTGTCCTAAATAGGTGTGCTTTTAAGTTCTTTTTAAATGTGGTCAAGTCAGGGGATGTTCTGACGCAAGTCAGGGGATGTTCTGACGCAAGTCAGGAGGAAGTTCCAGGCTTTGGGAGCATAAGAACTAAATGCACGGTCTCCAAAAGATTTGAGGCTTGTATGAGGTATTGGAAGACTGTTGGATTCCGAAAAGCGGGTGGTAGGATGCTTGGCCTGATGGGGGAGTAGATCTGAGAGATAGGCTGGAGCCAAAGAACGAAGTGACCTAAAAGTGAGCGACAAAACCTTGAAGTCGATCCGTTGCTTGACTGGTAGCCAGTGCAGGTCGGTGAGAAGTGGAGTAATGTGGCAACTGCGACGCTCACGACAGACAAGCCTAGCTTCGGAGTTTTGCACCAGCTGTAATCGCCTGATTGCACATAATAATAATAATAATAATATTGCACTTGATAAAGCGCCCTCAGAGAACTTAATCTCTTTCTAGGCGCTTTACATTTGCTGCAAAGTGATACGCAATAGAATAGTAAGTAAAATCATGCTTGAAAAACAAACAAAATGAATAACATGGTTAGGGGTTACATGCACTGGGTCAGCATGCAAATGTGGTTAGTGGCAGCATGAACAGTGTCAGCACGCATAAGCACATCGAGGACGAATCACAAGGACCCACTAAATGCTGTCCTAAATAGGTATGTTTTTAAGTTTCTTTTAAATGTGGTCAGGTCAGGGGATGTTCTGATGCAGGTCGGGAGGGAGTTCCAGGCTGTCGGAGCATACGAGCTAAATGCACGGTCTCCAAAGGATTTAAGGTTTGTACGAGGTATTTCTAGACTGTTGGATTCCGAAAAGCGAGTGGTACGATGCTTTGCCTGATGGGGTAGTATCTCTGAAAGATAGGCTGGAGCCATAGAATGAAGAGACCTAAAAGTGAGCGACAAAACCTTGAAGTCAATCCGTTGCTTGACTGGTAACCAGTGCAGGTCGGCGAGAAGTAGAGTAATGTGGCAACTGCGACGCTCACGACAGACAGGCCTAGCTGCAGAGTTTTGCACCAGCTGCAATCGCCTGATCGCACATGCTGGTAGGCCAGTAAGCAGTGAGTTGCAGAAGTCGAGACGAGATGTCACGAATGCATGGACCAACTTGGACGTGGTATCCTTATCTAAACAAGCCCTAATTTTAGCAATGTTATGAAGCTGAAAATAGGCTGATTTGACTGTGGAGCTGATGTGGTCGTCTAACGAGAGGTCGCTTTGGAATATGACACCTAGATTTCGAGCTGATGCAACTGGAGATATGCTGGCAGAGCCAATTTTGAAAGTCAGCCTTTCCAATTTCCGGTAGGCCAGCAAGCAGTGAGTTACAGAAGTCGAGACGGGATGTCACGAATTCATGGACCAACTTGGACGTGGTATCCTTATCTAAACAAGCCCGAATTTTAGCAATGTTATATATCTGAAAGTAGGCAGACTTGACAGTGGAGCTGATGTGGTCGTCTAACGAGAGGTCACTTTGGAGCATGACTCCTAGATTTACATATAGGCCAGGTTCTCTTAGGGTGCTATACAAACGAAGTATTATTATTATTATAACGTTTATTCATGCTCGTAGGCTCGAGCACACTATCCAATGCCACACCCCAGCACCTGCGAGCTGTGTGCCAACTCAAAGACTGATGGATGCTTAAACTATCGGTTCATACAATTTCCTGTTCTCGAACCTATCCCCCTAAATCATAATCACTGACTTAAACTCACCACCCAAGAAAACGAAACAGCTACCATCCTGTTCTGGTCCCTTTAAGCATACGATCAGCACACAGCCGAAATGACACGAAACGGCCAACTCCAGCCAAGCTCTGAGCTTATTGACACTGGGTAAATTCTGTGCTGGAGTGCCTGGGTTAATCTTCCGTCATCTATAATGCATGGACATATTCACCAGACTCTTATCATGCTACTCACCGACAGATAACATACATAAATACACACGGGCGAGCACACACACACACACACACACACACACACACACACACACACACACACACACACACACACACACACACACACACACACACACACACACACACACACACACACACACACACATACACACACACACACACACACACACACATACACAAACACACACACAAACACACACACAAACACAGAACTAGGCCAACTTACCATGGCTGCCCACAGCACATAATACTCGGCGATGACAATATCGAAATACTGGTTGATAAGCAGCATGCCAAACCCGAAGTAGACGCTGTCGAAAAAATCCAGCTCACTCTTCGTCATGTGCGACACCTGTTACGTGGCAGGCCCTCTGCGTAAGGCACCGTTGCACTTTGGCACACTAGCCGACTACGCAGCACAAGCCTGACGGCCACGGCAGCAGGCTTCAACATGGCGGCAGCAGGACGAAATGGTGGGCCACGAGGAGGTGGCCGAGCGAAGCAGCAACCGCGAGGCACCGTCGACCAATCTGTCACAAGCAGCCGAGCTGCGTACAACAACACGTGCCAGCAACCAACAGCGGCTTATGGGCACCGACTCGAGGGGCAGCTCGCAGGGCTGAATGCCAATCGAAAATGATGCACACAAAACAGATATGGAAGCAGCAGCTGCAGCATGAGCAAGCACCCCCCCACCACAGTACGATAGTACTCACAATCACGCGCATGGTGATCTTGGCAAACATCATGCCAAAGGCAAGAATGTACAAGGATGGGTTGTCCTCGTAGATGCTGTGTGACTTGTGGGCGATGGCAACCCCGCAGGCAATCACCGTGACGATCGGAAAGATTGGAAATATCACACTGCTCCCCTGAATCGGATTGACAGTGCGAGCGTACTAGAGTCAGCGCCTGAGCAAGCCCAGCGGCGATCTCGGCACTGCGCTAGCCCAAAGGAGACACTCAGAGCTGGCACGAGAAGCCAACCTGGTGCTGCTTCTCAAGAGCTCCGCCTCACAGCAAAATCGAGAGCTGCTGCTGTGAGGGTGCAGCACAAAGCTTACTGCAACGGTGGATCCGTTGCGGCCGATGCCTCCCTGCATGAAAATGATCCTGAAGTTCGAGTACACTTGCAAAATGCCGCCACCGATCATAACAAACGTGGTGGCCGACTGCGGTGTCACTCCGAGCACCGGTAGCTAATGACAACAAAAGAAGATGCATCTTGTGAGATGCATGCATGGGGCCACTCAACAAAGTATAAATCGACAAAGTGCAGGCAAGAGATACTGCAGCGAGCAAGCCAATCCCCGAACAACTAGGCTGCGCTAATCTTGTTTTTAGCAACTCGACGAAAGACTTAGCAAGTGTGGCTGGTGAGCCCTTTCTTCTGCCAGGCATCCATTTGCTTCCCAGTTATGATCTGCCATAGCTGCTTTCAATTGTTTCAGATTAACAGGTCAATGGCATAGTCTCGACGATTTCACACATTGGTAGGGGCCTAATCAGGTGTACTCACAACAGGTTCGACCAATCAAACCGTCCGAGTGGCCATTGCTTTACTTTTTATCCGGTTGTTCTCAATGCAGATCCACTTGCTCACAGCTCTTATGCAATATCTACCCACTTCGTGGAGGGCTATCGTCCTTCCTTTAACTAGGCTACAGATAAATAAGCATGATTTATCTATGATCACTCAAGGTTGCTAACAGGCTCGTGGGATAGCCTTTCTGGGAAGGGTGGCCCAGAGGTAAATAACATCCTGCCTACCACTTCCAAATAAGTTTATAGCCACAACTGCAATAATCATAAGAAACCAGGAGCACATGCCAGCAGACCTTATTAGGAAGTATTCATAGGTAGAGTCGTTAAATTTCTGGGTCCAGCCAGGTTTCCGTGTTATCTATGCAAACACCACTTATCCATGGCTGAAGCTATTTCCTACCAACAGCAACCACTGAAAGCCTGATGTTAATTTCTTGCAAATAAATCGACCTCGGTGCATCTATGCATTTTTGTGACAGTCTTGCATTGTGGAGGTTATGTCGTAACTATAGTTCACCTTCCACAAACAGGTGGTAGCACGAATCGCATAACCCGGTGAGTCTGCGATTGACAGGAAACCACTTGATCGGTAATCGTGGGACACTTGGGGCAATTCCTGGTCTGACTCGTCTAGGTATTGCGTCTCGAGCCGCCCCCTCCCAGTCACCTTACCGGCTTTGCATTTTCGAGCCAAAAATGCTCGAAGATTGTCCGATACCAGGTCTTGATAGCAATCGAGAAAGTACACTCATCTAGCATGAGATTCCAGGGCTGAACTGCAGAGCTTGTCACAAGCACACCCTATCCTCTTTTCATGCCGAGCATTTCATTCGGAATCAAACCAGAAATACAAGAAATCCAGACGACCAAACGGCATGACTAATTCAGCTGAAGCCCTATGCCAGAAGAGCCCTGGCTTAAGTATCTGTACGCTTACACATTGCAGGTGAATTTGCAAGCCGCCAAGACAAACCACTGGTATAAGAGCTAAGATAAACTAGTGCTTACTGAAGCTCTAGATTCACTTCGGAGTCGGGGCAGCAATGGGCTATTATTACTAACAAGCTCGCCAAATGAGGGCTGCTCGATATGCACACACGCATCACGTGCCAGCGGACAGTACAACAGCCCTGTCCGAGAAATACTGCATTAAGCATAACACTTCGGGCAACTCGCCTCCCAGTTCCAAAACGACGGTCCACAAATTGCAGTAATGATGAAGGAGACGATGACCATCCATTGCGCTTCGGTAACGTCAAGCCTGGAAACAAAACATCGAGAAGAAAAGTATGCAACTCCAAACGCTAGCAGAGAAGCTGCCACAAAGCAACGCCACAGAGTGTCTGCTTTCAAAACATTCAAGAAATAAAATCAAAGTAGCTCTTGCTGCTGATCATACGGGAAAGACGGCTTCCTTTCTGCAGCTCGGCGGAGGCAGCGCGGGCAGCGGCGCGAGACTTTGCAGCATTCCTCGCGCGAGTGAGCAATTTTGCATCAATTTTGTTGTGGCTCTGCTAAAAATGAGGCAAGATCCATCGAAGGGTACGCCCGACTGATACTGCTTAGTGTTTGGTTAGCCAGATACAAGCTGCACAGGAGATACCGGCACATATTTTCTGCTTAAGATCCAACCGTCATCTGGAGCCAATGGACGAGTGTGAACTGAGGGCAAACTCTTTCCTTCGTGCTGCTATTGTCGATTATGGGCTCTCTCATGGAATTATGCCTGCCCACAGACTACGATCAACAAAATATCACGTGAGCAACATATCGCCTGACACAATCACCTCTAGTTAAGAATCACTGCAGTATGGCCGCGCTGCCTTAGCTGCTACTATGCTGGGTTAATAGTTGGATTTTCTTTGCTGACATGTAAGTAAGATATACGCATAGTATGCAAACATGTTTGTTATAAGGCAAATGAACAAGCATACCACACTGGTTCTGCAAAATTTAAAATGACACCCCATTTCGATTCCTCATTACAGCTCTTACTCGCAGTGGCATGGAAGTCACAAGCTTCCTTGTTGTCTCTTCAGCTGTGCTGTTCCAGTGCCTGGATTTTGTGAACAGACCGGCAACCGATCATCATCACGCCTCAGCCATCGGTCTATATCGCCACACAAATGTTCAATTGGGTTAAGATCCGGATACTGGCAGGGTCACTGCATCGATACCACGCCCAGACATCATACCATACTGGAAGTTCGGCACCTTACAAATCCGGTTTCATGCATTCATCTCTAGGCAAGCTACATCCAGATTCAACGGCCTTCTTTCTCTGATGCAGCAATATCTCATTGTTGAAGATTTCCCAGAGATCCAACTCAGTGATTCTGATGACAGGAATCGTAGGTAAGGTTTGTTTATTTGCTGCAACTTTTGCTCACTGCAACAAGAGGGGCCGGGCCTTTGCTGAGAGGTACCATGCACGCACTTCACGGCCAAGGCAGGCAATGGGTTCATCAACTGAAGAAGGCACAATAATAATGGTAATAATAATTCATTTGTATTGCACTCTAAGAGAACTAAATCGACTTACACAGTATCAGACTAGCATGCAAAGGCACACAATCAGGGTCACAGGTTTGTAGAACCTCTGGCTAGTAACATGCACTGTAATTATGCACTAGTAGGCTCACTAGGTAAGGTGGTTTACTTTTCACGACCTCGACCCCGAGGTCGTGGCTTCGAATCCTGCGGTGGGCGATCCTTTATTGCCACTCTTCTGTCGCTATATAAAAAAGGCTGTTAAATCAGCTAGTATTTTTTTATAGTAAGAATGCAAGCAGACGAAAAAGATAAGCTCACTGGGGCAAAGAGAAAGTTGAATGGAAACGATGTGCATTTTAGCTGTCACTCAAATGATGCAAAGTAATGGTGAGCCGTGATGACACACTAGGTAAGACGGTTGCTCTACGCGACCTCGGTCCCGAGGTCTTAGGTTCGAATCCTGCGGTGGGCAATCCTTTATCGCCGCTGCAAGCGGTGTTGATAGCCGTAAAGGCTCTTCTGTCGCTATACAAAAAGAGGCTGTTAAACCAGCTAGTATTTTTTAAGCACGTGCTTCCGTGCTCCCCATCCTGTCGGTCCGTGGTCCCCTGACCCGGTGTCATATGCCGTTACAGCTTTGCCAGACACTAGTGACCATGCTCTTCTTACTCTCGTGTATGCTTATAATCGGTTTGCTATTTTCTTGTTCAAATGCATTTCTAGATACCGCTGCCTCTATCTGGTTCGTGATTTGCGTATCTCCCACTGGAAGTCCAGGCGAAGTAAAAGCCGAGGTAAAGAACAAGTCTCCAGTATTTCTGGCATTGTTTCAAGCTGCCCAGCAGTGAAAACCGTTCAAGCAATGCAGTGAATTACCCTGACTGAGTCATTGAGCTATACCTATGAAATGTGAATTATATATGCAATAAACCCTAATAATAGGCGATATGATTCTTGACAATGCTCTTGATTTGGTTGCCATGGTCGAGACGTAGCTGAAATCCACTAACTGCCTGACCAAATCTGATGCCACCCCTAAAGGCTTCTCTTTCTTTAGTACCCCGAGGTCTATTAAAACCGTCGGCAAAACAACCATTTCTCGCTGTTACTCACTGAATTTAAAAACAGTTGCAGTCATCTCGAAGCAGTCCTTCGAATGTCTTGTACCAAGTTCTTCAAACGTCACCTGGCAGTCATCAATCTACTCCCTCCCAAGTGCCAAGACTTACTTTATTTCGGGTTTTCATATCTCACTTCCACCATGTCTTCCAGAAATAGCCTACTCCTAATACGGATGATTTCAAAATTCATCTCGAAAACTCAACCAACCCTCTATGTGCAGAATTACGCTATGTGACTCGAGTAATTTTCTTTCGTGGCTCATTTGCATGGGCCCACTCACATCAAAGGTCACATTCTGGATCAGATATTCTCAAGCAATTGCACACTGTCAACTCCAACTATTACCAATTGCTGGACATCTATCTGATCACATGCGGATCTCTATCTGCTCTGCAGTATGTCTCCCCCATAGGTATAATAGATTTTCTTTAAATCACAAAACCTGAAGATCCGTATTGTTTAGGCTGGCTTCAAAAATGTATTCCTCACCACTTCTGCTTAATCCTCTCTATCTGATCTAGACAACTTAGTGTAATGTTACAACGCGACACTTACCCGATATTCTGGACAAGTTTGCTCCTCTGACCAAGCACAATGTATGCCCTCATCAAGATATGCTACAGTTTACTGCAGATGTTCAACTAGTTAAGAATGCTAAGTGCAAGTTTGAACAAGCATTTAAAAAAATAAGGACTGACTCTGCCAGCACATCTTCTGTTGAATCTGCACGAAATCTAGTTGTCGTGTTCCAAAGCGACCTTTCATTAGACGACCACATTAGCTCCACAATCAAGTCTGCCTACTTTCAGCTAAATAACATTGCTAACATTCGGACTTGTTTAGATAAGGATACCACATCTAAGTTGGTCCATACATTTGTGACGTCCCGTCTTTACTTCTGCAACTCACTGCTTGATGGCCTACGGGCATGTGCAATCAGGCACTTTAAGCTGGTGCAAAATTCTGCAGCTAGGCTTGTCTGTCGTGAGCATTGCAGTTTCCACATCAAACCACTTCTCGCCGACCTGCACTGGCTGCCAGTCAAGCAACGGATCGACTTCAAGGTTTCGTCGCTCAGTCTTAGGTCCCTTCATTTTTTGGCTAGAGCCTAAATATCAGATCTACTCCACCACCAGGCCGAGCATAGTACCACCCGCTTTTCGGAAACTGTTTACCTATACCTCGTAGAAACCTCAAATCCTTTGGAGACTCTAGTTCGTATGCTCCCAAAGCCTGGAACTCCCTCCCGACTTGCGTCACAACATCCCCTGACTTGACCACATTTAAAAAGAACTTAAAAATAGCACCTATTTACGACAGCATTCAGTGGATCGCTGTGATTCGTCCTTTATGTGCTTATGCGTGCTGACACTGTGCATGCTGCCACGAACCACATTTGCATGCTGACCCTGTGCATGTCACCACTAACCATGTTATTCATGTTGTTTATCAAGCATGATAACATTCACCCATTCGACAGTGTTTCCTTTGCAACAAATGTAAAGTACCTATAAAGAGATTGAGTTCTCTGAGGGTGCTTTATCAAGTGCATTATTTTTATTACTGTCAATCGACTGATATAAAAGGATGACTTTGGATTGTACAATCCATCATTGCCAAGTCCAAGTCTAGACCCTATAATAACATAGTGCCATCAAGGATGCACATTCCTAAAATGCTGATGTCGACCATTAACTAGCTCCTTAACCGCACTCAAGTTAGCACCAGTCCAGCAAATCCTGCTTCGATCTAGCCGATCGTTTTTTCTAGCTTGATTGTCAGCACGATTGACAAAATCAGAGAGCCCATCACCGAAGTATAATCCCCTCCAGAGGCTCCATCGTAATTTTCTTGCTCTTCCTCAATGTCTGCCTTCAACCCTATCCCAGGGACCCAGATCTCAAAGTTCATCTCCCAGTCTAAGAAGACTACTAGTCGTCTGGACTCCAATAGAACTGGTTGCTTTCTGACAAACCTATTCGAAGCTACGTCCACAGCAAGTCGGTTTTCAACTACAATAAGTTAGGTGGTCGGCTATGCGTACTGTGTAGCAGTCACCAGGCAACCTGCATTCTTGCACAGCCCATGAAAAAACCAAACCCATCAAAGCTGCGGTCGTGGGAGATCTACAGACCAGCATTGTGCATTTGACAGTATTCCCGACTTTGTCAAATCCACATAGAACAGAGTCTTGCTATGTAATCCAATATAGCTACTGTGGTATCTAAATATTTTCCTATATTGCCAGGAAAGAGGCATGTAATAATATTATGTACTTGCACCACTTCTGGCATCCACGGGTACACGGACACTCAACCAGTTCCCTGCAAGCCTTGAGGTTTCAGACTGGTGATACCATAATGGCTGCCAATTCCCACTTAAATTTGCCCACTCCCAAACATAAGCATCACCAAGCTGAGGTGATGATTTCGAAGCTTGTCGCTTGAATTTCACTGTCCAATGAACGTTCTACAAAAGAGTTGCATTAGTAGATACAATATTCTCAATCAGCCAAGCTTTCTTGGTGAACAGGCTTAAATAGTATGTACAAGGACGGCAGAGCTAATTTTGTTGCATGGCAATACCAACAACTTATCGACGAAAACCGTATCCTATCCTATTATATGACCTAGAGCACGAAGGATGCGTGTGAGAAAGTGGCTGCGATGATGGTTAAGGTCTCTCGAAATCCAGAGATTTTTTGCACACTCTGCTGAAGGACACTACCAAAGCGCCTTAGCCATTGGGTATGGTCCCTGTACTTAACGAACCAGGTCGTGGGTCTCAGTCCTGCAGCAGGCAATCCTGTAGTCGCATTGAAAGCAGCAGGAGGTGGGTTAAGAGGTGGATGATGATGGAGCCACTGCGAGCTCTTCTTCTGCTTTATAAACTAGGCTGCTAAATCAAAACCGGCTGTCCTTTACTTTCTTCGTACAGCCAATTAAACTGTGAAACAAGGGCAGACAGACCTTGAACTCTAGGTGGACATGGAAGCTTTCAGTCGGCATCAGCAAGCTATTTATCTGAAATGAAGTACCGTGCAAAAGACTAGCCAGAGCCTATCGTGCTCGGGCATTGCCACTGCTTCGATGGCCAAAAACAACAACGCCTGCATCGACTTTTCTGACCACAACCTTATCATGATCAGCTGATGCATTGACAAGGTAGAGGATCATCCGTGTGTCAGCCACGTCGTGGCTGCAGGTCTGCAAACCAGGCAGGCTGACTGACTGAACTCAATGCCTGCTAACATATAGATGAGACTTCAGTCCACATAACAAGCTTCACTGCATTTCAGCTGCACGCTGACCAAAAGCCAAACAGCTCATTTTTTGTGACCACACCTAAAGAACGTGGCCCAATTCAATGGAATGCAGGATGCGACAAACACCCTTCTTCTGATCCCTTGCCTTTGGCCGATCCTTGCACAAGAATCTAGGCTGCTTGCAAGGTATGCCTACCATACTGCCTCGACCACCGGCAAGGCTAGCCTAAACTTCCATTATAAGAAAAGACTTTTCAGGCCTATTCCCATAAGCTTTAGATTTGCCGAGACGGACCATGAGCATAGCAGCTACAGTAAATGATGAGCATAGTAATGCCAGGCACTACATCATTTGCATAAGGTAAACAGATGAATTAGTGCAATCAAGCAGTCCGGACTGTGGGGGACACGCAGTAGTGCTCCACTGAGTACCTGGTAGAGTGGGAAGAAAGGAAGAATTTTCATGTCAAAAAGTCTTGACGGCTTTAACCTCTTGACAAGTAGCTTACGTAGAGTTAAATAAATATAGAATGCTTCTTATTCAGACACTACTTTCTGGACCAATGCACTCTCATTTTTCGGTTGAGGTCGAGACGAAATCGGCAGCAGTTTCTTTACTCGATAATTGAGTGCCTGAGCCTATCCTTGCACATACAGGTCAGTCCAAGAAGTTTTAATAGTCACAATGTCACAGCAAGACATAGCAAGACATAATAACAATAATGATACTAATAATAAGACATTTGTATATCACCAAAAGTGAACTAAATGTGCTTATAGATATTTTAGATATGCTGTAAAGCAGTGGTTCTCAACCTTCCTAATGATGACACGACCCTTTAATACAGTTCCTCATGTTGTGGTGACCCCCAACCATAAAATTATTGTGTTCGAAATGTGGAAATGGGTATTTTTCGCCGGTCTTAGGTGACCCCTGTGAAAGGGTTGTTCGACGCCCACAGGGGTCGTGACCCACAGGTTGAGAACCGCTGCTGTAAAGGAAGCATGGCCATTGTTTAGTTATAACATTCTTAGTGACAGCACGAGTAAGCAGACTAAAGAGAATTAACAAGGAGCCAGCAAATGGTGGGAGGAACAGGTGCGCTTACGGCTCCTTTTTAAATCTCGTCAAATCGGGGGGGGGGGGATGTCCTGAAGTCAGTCGGCAGTGAGTGCCCGGCTTTGGGAGCATACTAACGAAAGGCATAGTTTCCAAAGAATTTTATGTTCGAACGAGGTATAGCTTAATAATCTGAGTCAGAAAAGCGGGTGGTATGATGCCTAGCCTGGTGTGGGATAGTTATGATAGGTAGGTTGGAGCCAGAGAATTAAGGTACCTACACGTGAGTGACAGAACCTCAAAGTCAATGTGCTGCTAGATGGGCAGTCAGTGCAGGACGGTGAGAAGTAGCGCAACTTGGCAACTCCCACACTCGCGACAGACAAGCCTAGCTGCCAAGTTCTGCACCGTAGGCGTCTTAATGCACAGGGTGGATGACTTGCAAGTAGAAAGGGCTTTTCAGAATCTAACAGTCTACCAATACCTTGTACAAACCTCAAATCCTTTGGAGACCGTGCATAGTTCGTATGCTCCCAAAGCCTAGAACTCCCTCCCGACTTGCGTCAGAACATCCCCTGGAGTGGGTCCCTGAGATTCGTCCTTTATGTACTTATGCGTACTGACACTGCATGCTGCCACTAACCACACTTGCATGCTGCCACTAACCACACTTGCATGCTGACCCTGTGCATGTCACCCCTAACCGTGTTATTCATGTTGTCAAGCATGATATTACTCACCATTCGATCGCGGTTTCCCTTTGCAGCAAATGTAAAGCGCCTAGAAAGAGATTGAGTTCTCTGAGGGCGCTTTATCAAGTGCATTATTATTATTATTAAGAAACAGAAGTTGAGCCGGGATGTTGGCATACGATGTACTGTCTTTGTACATATACTCAGTCGGATTCGCCGATGCCAAGCATGGGCCATCTTCAGGTATGCTTGGGTTCACTCAAGCTACACCGCTCAAAAGTCAAGCGACAACGTGCACTTGCTGCTATAGATTCATCGAACACTTGGGGTGATGCTTGATCTCCACTGGCAAAATATCATCAGCACTTTGCTTTGCCAGCAGGGCACTGTCTTGCCGTTCACTAAAGCAAACTTTCGGTTTGGTATCAAGCCAAAACGTGTTTACACAGCATCGTTTTAACAGATTTAATCACCAAAGACACATGCTTCACCACTGGTATTGCCAGTTCGGCACTTTGATGGGGCAGGCTCAGTGCCGAAACTAAGGAATCTGTTTGCTACCGCTGTCTCAGCTGTATGACTGCTGCCATGGGGTGCAAAACTTCTTTTCACCAGGGTTTTAAAAGTAATAATAATAATAATCCTTTTGTATTGCAACCTCGGAGAACTGAATCTCTTTCTAAGCAATTTGCATATGCTGTAAATAAAAAAGCAAAGATGAACCGCCAACCAATCTGCAATGACCGATACCGACTGTTTTTTTATGCGTGTATATTCATGATCTGCTGCTGATTAGAGGAAAAAGACGTTTCTCACGACGCTCCTTAAGTCAGACTGTGCACGGTAAATGCAGGCGCCAGGCAGAAGCTTGTAGAAGGCTCTCACCGCACTTCAACACAAAAAAGTTTCCAGAACCAGCAAAAGAAGTAATTAATAGAGCTTGGGCTAGGAGTATGGCATGAATACTGCCCAAACTGGCATAGGAGTTAGGGAGTCTGAGGCACCACCACCCCTTCAACCGATCCTACGTGCAGCAACAATATGCAGAAGCATTTTGCAATTAAATTATAAAATATTATATTAGCTAAAGTTCTAAAAAGATGACGTAACCACATTGGACTCAAACACCACTTGTAAGTTCTCGTGTGAATCGGAATAAAAGCCTCTCATTAGAGTTGCCATATTGCATTTCAGCTGCAATCCATCTCTGTTGCTTCATTCCTAGATCTCACTTCAGTCCTATATCTTGTAAATCATAGCACATTCACGATGTTCCTACCTTCATAAATGCTATACAGTACTGTGATTCTCTAGCTTAGACCCACCATTTGCACAGTTGGCTTGTTTTCAGGATCAAAGCTCTCCCACTGCGATGTGACAAAAGCAAAGGAGGCTAGCTCGCCGAGAAGGAATCAGTCAACGGCTGCTCAGCACCAGAGCTAGGCCTTCCCGGACCAGGCATTAGATACGCCCAGCAGAGCAGAAACGCCGAGAAAAAAAGCTGCTAGCTGCTAGCAATGACAATTACTTTGGACGAAACTCTTGAACGACAACGGTACTCAGGCGTTCCTGCGACCGACAAAAGCACTGCATGAAAATGCACGGCAAGATTTCAGGCATGATCATTTTGAGAAGTGCATCTCGGCAACTCGTATGCGTAGGCCGCCGTGCTGCAGAGCAGCACGGGAGCTGCAGCATTGCACGGTCACCGGCGAGCAAGGTGCTCGGATATCCGGTGACCGAGTGGTGGGGGCGAGCAGGCGACCGAGTGAGCAGCACGGCAAGACAGCAACAGGGAGCATGTTAACGATGCAGCGGCAGCGCATCGTCTGCTTACTTCCCGAAGCGCAGCGAGCCCGTGACGTAAGTCTGCCAGTGGGCAAGGTAGAAGAGGAACATCATGAAGAACGAGATGAAGAAGAGCACGTATGGCACGTCGGCATACTGGATCGTCAGGCAGAAAGACAGTGCGACAAACACTGCAAAACGAAACGTCATATCGTCAGTCACTGAAACACGGATGCAGTGACTGTGCCGCAGCAGCAAGGGGCGCGCAGGCGCGCGCGCACTTACAGACTCGTGCATCCACTCGTGGGCCAGCAGGGGGCGGGACGCACAAAGGCGTGGCCAGCGCACGCGCACTAACTGCTAGCAAGCAACAGGCAATGGTGAGGGCAGGGCACTGCCAGTACGGTCGCTTGCAGCCCCATAAAATTTCCGGCAAGTACGAGCAAGAGCAAAAACGATAATCGATAGAAGAAAATGCTGTCCGCAGCCGAGAATGACTTGGGGCCCATACATGCCCCAAAGCGATACTGCAGACGACGCTCAGCCGGCGAACGGAAGAAGCGAGCTTCCCGATAGCTCCCTGGCAGCATTCTTGACAGCGGCCATCTGGCACTAAAGCACGTGAACACAGGTAACTGAATCCACGGTGGCTTGCAAAAAATTAAACTAGCTCCTTAGTTCTGTCTCGGCTTGATTATCGTAATTCCCTTTTGGCTGGGCTACCGAAAAAAGCCACTAGGCCACTGCAGCTGGCTATGAAAATGGCTGCAGGGCTAGTTTGCAAATCCTAGAGGTTTGACCACGTGTCTCCTTCGCTAAAAGAGCAAGGATGGCTGCCGGTTGATCCACGGATACAGAGAAAAGTTCTCATGCTGACTAAAAAGGCCTGCCATGGCTTGGCTCCTCCGTACCTAGCTGAACTGCTGCACCAGTTCCAGCCTCCTCGTGCCCCCAGCTCCTGTTTATGGACAATAAATTAGTCATTCCATTCCTGCGCTGAAAGACAGTTGGCAACAAAAGCTTTTGCTCTACAGGTCCTAGACTGTGGAACTCATCAACTTTGTGACAGTGTACGTTATCACTAGCCGATTGACATGCTTCCTTTCCAGCATGCACTCAGTCGCAAACAAATTCTTACATTCTCCATATCTGGGTTTGCCAGATAAAAAACCAAAGCCGAGGAGCATCTACGAGCTCGGCTGACCGGTTGCTATCCTAGCGCATCCTCTCGGGCGGCTATAGTAATCCTACTCATTGGCTGATTACAAAAAATGCTTAAATCGGATCTTTAAGGGAGAAAATTTGCCATTCTTTAAACGTACTGGCATTGATCAGGTTTCCAAACTATGTTGCAGCAACCTGCATCACATCGAAATACTAGAGCGACTGTGTCGAGGCATGCTGACAGCGCAGCATCAATAAGTCCTTAAAAATCGTGAGATTTGACGACGGCTTGAGAGTAGCAAATTCACCATTCACTTGAATATCAAGAAATATACGGGGACTGGATCGATAGCAAAAGCAGCCGGATCTGGCCGGCTACAAACGACCAAACCAAGGGGTGACCGGCTCATCAAGATAATAGCACTTTGGAATAGAAGCGCCACACTTCATAACTTTGCAGTCATACATGGATCGATATTGGTAAAGATGCAGTCAATAAGAGGACCGCTGAGAGTGGCATCTTTCGGCAGGTTGCAAAACACAAGCCCCTGCTCACCAGCAGTCATAGAGTAGACCAATGACCATAGGCTCCCGACCACGCCCACCGAAAGAAAACTTGGAAAGATGATGCATACCGGCTTGACTGCCTTCACCCTTCGCTGAAATTCGATGGCAAATCAGTGATGGCTTTCGGCTGCTTTGCCGCGAAAGGAGCTGGAGCTGGAGCATCAGATCGAAGGTACTATGGACCAACTAGTATCCCTTCAGGAAGTTGGATTACAAAACATAAACACTCTGTTTGGGGATCGATATATTTATCGGCAAGATGACCCTTTAGCATGCTGCCAGGTCAGTAAAGCACTTTTTGACATAGCTGCTCAGGCGCCCAACAACCAGTGGTCCAACTAGGCGCCTGATCTGAACCCCATAGAACATTTACAGGACGATGTAGCTAAGCGGCTGAGGCAGTTGAGCGGCTGAGGTGTTTGGCCTACACCAACAGGTGACCTTTACAGTAAACTTCACGTTCTGAAGAATGCTACAGCAGAGGAGACGATGTAAAACCTTGAGGCACGTATGCCTGGATGGATAAAGGAGATCATACAGAATTGTGGTAAGGCACTGTCATACTAAACACATGCATACCAACAGCACATGTTTGTGGGCAGTCAATAAATATTTGCACGTGCCGTGCACTGCTTTAGCATGCTAGGCATCGTGAAAAATCCTCTTATTACTCGGACAGAGTAGCAGCTGCGGCTATACTGCAAGTATTTTTTTCCACTGAGTGCATATATAGTGCCAAGGAAGAGATTTAGTTCTGTTAAGGTGCCATACACAAATTATTATTATATTATTATATTAATATATAAATTAATTAAACAAATAAAAATTAAAATCTAACCAAATATATTATTTAAATAAGAATAGTATTATAATATTATTATAGGAGCTTACCACCTGCCATGCTGGCACCTGTGCTACCACAAGTTCTAGAATGGACACGCAGCTAGAGCTCACAGCTCATTCATGGGACAGCGCTCCCCCCCTGCTCCTTGCTCAGTCCTGAGCTGCTACTTCCACGCTACTCATTACCTCAACTGCTCTCCTGACTCTACTATGCTTTCCACTTTCTCTTTGTTTTGTGAAACGAAGTCTGTTGGCTACCGAATACGTACCGAAAGCCGCTTAAGCTGTGAGTGAGGTATACAAAACTCTCCTGCGTAACACCCACATAGTCTTTATGGCTTTGTGGAGTTACAGACGAAGATACATTACATTACTGGTGTCAGGCAATCACGAAGCGACTGCCGATTGCAGCTGTGATTACCGACTAGAGCTCTGTAGGCAACCGGTGAGTCGGCCCACCCCTAGCATCTGTACCTGTGGGTAAGAGCTAGCAAGAATTGCCACAAATCAGCAGTTGTGCCCTCATTTGCCTACTAGCTAGTGTAGAAGCTGCCTGTGCTGACAGGTGACAGGAGCTAATCAAGGCAGCCCGTTAGCATGTACAACGCTTAGTCCTATCTGAGGATGAACGAGAGTCCACTGAGAGCAGGCAGATGGATTTGATTTGCAGCTGACCCTCACGGCTGTGGACTCATGAAAACGCCGAGCGCCAGTTATCTCGGGCTTGCCCAGTCAGTTGTCAAACGGTTATGGATAGACACATGCTTACTGAAAATAATCCCGAGCCAAGTACAGAAAGTGACAGCATAAACTAGAGAAACCTGTCATGTGCTGCACACGGAAACCTGAGAGAAAGAGAGAGAGAAAGAAAGAGAGAGAAAGAGAGAGAGAGAGAGAGAGCACAAGTCAGCGTGCATGCACACACGGGGAAGGGAGAGGAAGGAAAAAGGGGTTGCTTTGGTCTGACAGACAAAGCTCTGGCATGATTTGAATCGTTTTGTCCGATCGTGCATAGTCAGTGTCGGGGAAGGGGTGGTGGTCACATCTCATCCAGAAGACCAGTCATCTGTAGGTTTCCAATAAAATCAGCTCTTGGCCTTTTACTGTTCTCCATTTACACGGGGGCCTCTAGGAAATGTGATACAGGCCACACGATCGGTTATCACTTATATGTTGAAGATATCCAGCTTAGTGTGATATTTAGACAGTCGGAATCCACTGCAACAAACAATACACTGAATACTTTTCTTGCAGACACATGATCCTGGATGTCAGCAAATTTCTTTAAACTAAAGGATGATATAACCGAACTCCTACTCATAAGACACCTTAAGCGGACAGCTGGACTAAGAGAAACTGCTTTTATAACCAGTGATGCTGCAGTACAACCACCATCATGTGATCGGAATTTACGTGTCTTCTCGATAACTTCTTGAAGCTTACAAGTTTCATTAATACGACCGCTTCTACAGTTAGTCATCACGCTTGATCCCTGTCCAAGATTAGAGACTGTCTACCATGGTGGCCGAGTAAAGATCATAACAGCTACCTACTTCTGTCTAGACTGAACCACAGTAGATCAGCTTTAGATGAGCTACCACTTAGCCATTAAATCTGCTGCTGCTTGTGATGAATATGCTGCAAGGCTAATCAACAAAATCCAAGAGGATCAGCTGTGTCTACTTTGCTGAAGTAGCTGCAATAGTTGATCTACAGGTAGAGAGCAAAATTCTTACTCTGACCCATAAGGCCCACCATGGCTTGGCGGAATTAGCTCATAGCTAACAGAACTGCTGAATTAGTTTCAGCCATTTCCTACCCCCAGGTGCTCCTTGGACAATACATTAATGGTTCCGTGGCGTTGCTTAAAGACTGTCGGCTACAGCAGATTTTGCTAAAGAGGTTATAGACAATGAAACTCACTTCTATAATTATTATGCAATGACATCTTCCTTCCTGCTGCCAACGCTGGCACATCCTTTCAAGCCGTCACGCGCTGCTACTTCCATACTACTCACTTTCTGGACTGCCTTCCTGACTTGGCTATGTGGCTACGCTTCTCACTTTCTCTTTGCAGCTGAGATGGAGTCCGTTGGCTAGCATGCACATTGAAAAGTGTTTGGCTTAGAGTTCACAAGCGAAAGCACTCCAGCTTAACACCGACTTCGTCTTAGTGGCTTTGAGGAGTCACAGACAGATATAAACATTACAATCTGAGAGTGGACAACTTACAGAAACTTAAAAACGAGTTAGAATCAACTTTTTCTTGCAGAAACACAGGAATGGCCTGCAAGGAACGGGTAACCTTCTTAAATAGTACAAAATAATGGCCTTGACACTGACTCACGCAGTGCTACACAGGAGAAAATAGGGAAGCACGCTCTCCTCTATCACGGTTAATTGGTCTCGAGCAATGCTCGTGGAGGGGGGAAGAGGCATCGTGCGGACAAAGAGGCGGACGTACATATATCATGGCTCCTCTCCAGACAGCTCACGGTGCTCCTGCTCGATGCCACCACAGCAATATCCGAGATGGGTACAAGCAGCGTGCATTATCGGTGCAGCGGTTCTCTTTCGACTGAAGTAAGCCACAGCATTGCAAAGCAAGTCTGTCAAGGCCGTCTTTTGAAGTGCCAACATCGAAATGACTGAGCCAGCATGCCTCTCAGCTTGGGACTGTAGGAGATCACACGCACAGCTACTTATCCCTACTAATTAAAGTGAGAAAGTCTGTCTGTCATTCTATCACACAGCAAGATGGTGACCAGTACTTCCAGGAGTGCTATAGACGTCGATGACTCAGCAAAGCGAGTTCACAGGCAATGAGCTCTATCTAGTTCGTTACGGGGCACAGCACACCAATATAGACACACACACACACACACACACACACACACACACGCACACGCACGCACACACACACACACATACACAAAAGAGCTTCTATGCACATGCGGTGTGCATGCTTGAGTGGGTAGCCCTCGAGCATGTCGAATTCTCTTAACTACCTTGCTGCACCTATTAATGATGATGACATCTGCACACGGATGGCAGCAAATTTTCTTAAATTGAATGATGATAAAACCAACTTACTAGTTATAGACAAACCGTGCGATTCAGAAATTGGAAAGGTTAATGCTCAAAATCGGCTCTGCCAGCATATCTCCTGTTGAATCTGCACGAAATCTAGGGGTCATGTTCCAAAGCAACTTTTCGTTAGTTGACCACATCAGCTCCACAGTCAAGTCTGCCTACTTTCAGCTACACAACATTGCTAAAACTAGCGCTTGTTTAGACAGAGATACCACACCTAAATTGGTCCATGCATTTGTGACATCCCGTCTTGACTTATGGTACTCACTGCTTGCTGGTATACCTTCCTGTGCAATCATGCAATTACAGCTGGTTCAAAACTCTGCAGCTAGGCTTGTCTGTCGTGAGTGTCGCAGTTGCCACACATCACACCACTTCTTGCCGAGCTGCACTGGCTACCAGTCAAGCAACTCATCGACTTCAAGGCTTTGTTGCTCACTTTTAGGTCACTTCATTCTTTGGCTCCAGCCTACCTATCAGATCTACTGCCCCATTAGGCTAAGTATCGTAACACCAGCTTTTCGGTATCGAACTGTTTACCTATACCTCGTACAAACCTCAAATCCTCTGGAGACCGTGCATTTAGTTCGTATGCTCCCAAAGCCTGGAACTCACTCCCGACCAGCGTCACGACATCTCCTGACTTGATCACATTTAAAAACAAACTAAAAACGCACCTATTCATCACAGCATTAAGGGGGTCCCTGTGATTTGTCCTTTATGTGCTTATGCATGCTGACACTGTGCATGCTGCCACTAACCATATTTGCATGCTGACTGTGCATGTCACCCCAACCATGTAATTTTTGTCGTTCATTGAGCATGCTACCACTAACCATTCGGTCGCGCTTCCTTTGCAGCAAATGCAAAGCGCCTAGAAAGAGACTGAGTCCTCTGAGGGCGCTTTATCAAATGTATGATTATTATTAGTAGTAGTAGTAGTATTATAAAGGTGCGCTGCCAGCAATAAGCTGCCGGGTCAGCATTGATCGACCCTTGGCAGGATGCAACCTAGAAAAGAAAAAGTGTTTTCACTGCTCCGTCTGACCAACCTGTTGAGATGGCATCGCATCCGTGGTCGAACAGCTCTCCAAGCGGTGTGCTGCTCTGTGTGCGCCTCGCTTGTTTACCATCGATGGAGTCGAGCACTTGATATACAAAGAGGCCTACGGCACCGAACAAGTAAGCCCACGTAGGAACCTGCAACGTCGCCCCAGACAATGCAACCTAGCGCAGGCAAACGTCGGTAACCAACCGGGTTGCCGGACAACTGTCGGCACGATTGGCTCATCAGCCGCATCAAACGGGCTCGGGCACAAACAAGAAACAGTGAAAGCAATTGGGACAGCAAGCACTAGCAAGTGACTGGCATAGTCGTATGTGCACTACGCATGCTCATCCGTAAATCGACAAAGCGCTGAGATGGAACGGCGCTGAGCACGAGAGCTTTCTGCAGTGCACTCAGAGACTCCTAAGCGGTAACATGGTAACGTGGTAACTGATGGTAATCGTGGTAACCGATAGACTTTGTCACCTGCAGCCAAGAGAAAGCGCCTCAGCGAGTCAGGAGGGCAGTGGAGGAGGAAGGAGGTTGCACAACAGTAGCAACAGTAGAGCTGCACAAGAACTGCTATAGTTGCCCACAGGAGAGAAGGGAAGATATCGTCGATGCACAAGTGCTGTGGAAGTGCAATCCAAAGCCAAGCAGGATCCAGCAGGGTAAAAGCTCTTGTCGGCCGTAAAGCAGAAAGGACAGCTAATTCATTATCCTAGTGCAGGACCTGAGGGCAGTAGAAGCTTCACAGTAACAGTTCAGCCAGGCACGAAGGAGCGCCATGGCTGCTGTAGCCGTGGCTGGCAGCCTCCTCGGCCAAAAAGCTTTGCTTTGTATCTTTGTATCCACTAATCAACCGATAGCCACTACTGCCCCTTCGACAAAAATTATTCTTGGACTTTAAAAAGGAACCTAGCAGCAGTATTGAGCTCTCAAAGTAGGGGTCGTATGGCTTTTTTTCTGCAGCTCTTCGAATATACAGTGGTGGCGTACAGAGAGAGGGAGGGAGAGCTAGAACAGCTTCAGCTAGCCACAGCATTAAGTAGCCCCCAATCCATGAGAGAGATTAAACACAGTGCTGAGGCTGTAGAGGCCCTTCTCTCTCTCTCTCTCTCTCTCTCTCTCTCTCTCTCTCTCTCTCTCTCTCCCGTGAGTGCAGTATGTGTAGTAATTCCTACGAGGAGCTCGATGGTATTACCGTTTAGTTAAGAACGTTGGTCGACATCCAGGGATCTAATGTCTGAAAGGTATTCGTCAGGAATACCGAATCTTCTCATGCAGAGTGCGTACAAAGAGATGTAGCTCTCATAGGGAGCTATGAAAATGTCTTATTATTTCAAAATTATTAGTGGTATTCTTACCAGCTTTCCACCCTCGAAGTGTATTACACTACCGTCAACGTGGAAGGTAGCAGACGTGTCACAATACCTGCAGCCATTGTAACTACCAGGCTGATCTTACATGTGTAACTTCATGATGATAAGGTAACAACTCAGCAGCTCGGCCCTGGTCGGTGCACAGGCTGCAAAGCAGCCGGTTGTGAGTCAAACTGAATCATTAGCAAGGGGCAAGACTTTCACGACTTTGGACCAGCCTCGACTACGACAGCAGCTCATCGGAATGTACAGCCTCAACGACAGCAGCCCATCGGAATGTACAGCCTCAACGACAGCAGCTCACCAGCCTACCGACTGTAGAGGTGAAGAAAGTAGAGTGGGCGGGCAGCACACTCTGTCCTGCCCCACTCTGCCCAGCCACCCTCCTTCAGCAGCCTCTATCATTGCTCGCCCGAGACGAATGCAAGGTTTGGCCCCTTCCTCGGCGTATTCTAGGTTTCGCACGAGTAACAACTGACTGCACAGGCAAAGTCGCTGGAGCCGAGAGGGAATATTGGTAATGCATCGACAGCACATTGCCAGTCTAATGTGAGCTCAACACTTTTGCATATGCAGCCACTGTGAGTCTTCAGTTCTCATGTACATACACAGGAAAAGGTGGAGAGCTCAACGGAGGCTAAATAAACTGAACATTGGCATCGCCTCGTTGCTCTCGATTTCCTGGTATCTGCTGTCTCGGAGAAAAAAGAGAATAAGACTCTTCCCCCTCCCCGAATGCCCCTGAAAAAGCAGCACATCAGACCCCAAACTGAGCATGACACTAGACACCGACACGAAGCCGACTACCAATAGCTAACCAATAACATGGCAGGTTGCCACTCACAGCAGCAGCAGTACTATTGGACTTCCCCACACATAGCCACATGAGCAAGCCACATAGTTTGTACATCGTACGGCCGGCCACATTCAACCGACCCTTACACGATCAGGTTCCACACTTACACGAATTATATCCGAGACAAGCACATTGGTTACATTTAACAGGGTTACATTGGTTACATCTAATTAGACTTTGTCACTATCTACGACCCTAACCAACACGATTGGCCAGCATCTACAACAACTCCATCTGAAAGTTGCATTTAATATGGAGGGAATCACGGTTGTCACTTGGGTTAAGTTAAAGTCAGTCTCCAATCAGGCACAATCGTGTAGATCTTCTCACACAACAGGGTTAAAACCAGGTCTTTTAAATGCACTTTCAGAGGCAAGATTTATTGCGGCACTGATTGGGTAGCCAAGGCAGAGACATCCAAGTGGTCAGCACGATACTTAGCGATCTGAGTGTCTGGGAAGAAACTAGCACAAGATGGCAGATCAGCAGCACTGCCGGAAAAAAGAGAAGTAGCCGAGGAAGAAATTTTGACAGAACATGTACCAGCTTTTCGGTAACCCAACCGAATAAGCCGGGGACAGCAATGTTCTACTTGCTGCTGCAGCAACTGAGTACATCAATATTCGTGGTCTCACAATCTGGCAGCACAGCACAGCACTGCAGCCTTGCAGCGGTGTCCGCTGGTCAAAATGAGAAAAGACAAGATCATCGCTACCCTCTCCCGTCCTCCCTCTCTGTCTCTCTCCCCTCTCTCTTTCTACCTCTCACTTTCTCTCCTTCCATCTCTCTCTCCCCACCTCTCTTCCTCTCACCTCCCTCCAGATGCAAAACTATGCACTGTGTTCGACACTTTAGGCAATGATAAACTTTATGATATCACTCGGGGAAAGGCAAACTCGACATTATCCTTTCACGTCGGCTCATCTTCAATCATTCACCAAAGCAGTGCGAGCAGGGCGGGAAACCGAGCAAGCTGCCGCGTGCCTGCTGCTGCCCGGCAAATTGAGCATCTCCACTGGGCCCACTGTCTCAAACAGGTGCTAGCGATCCTAGAAAGCGGCAAGCGAGGACGCCAGGCTCGACCAGCATGGCGGCGTAGGTGCTTTTCGAAGCAGCCGATTTGTGCTTGGACTAAGAGTAGTGTACAGCAGGAGGTAGGTGATTAAGGGAGAGCACTGGCCGCAGGCCGGGCTCCACTCGACGGCATTTCTCAGCAGCAAACGACGGGTGGCACTGACGGCCGAACATCAAGGAGGCAAGATGGACACAGCAGCTGCCCCTCGCAGGGCCGCTGCTTCGCGACACTAGGGATGAGAAGCTTCGCTCTGCACAGGCTCTCACGTTCTACCATGCTTGCACCAGGAGAAGGCCGCGCTTGCCAAGCCGGGATCGCTCTCGGGCTGCGGTTGCCAGTACAGAGGGCAAGCCACTCCACACAGTGGCATGCCTGCGTGTGCCTTGGTTCGCATGAGCTACCATAAAGCAACCACCTCGACGAAGCCGGTGAAAGCAGGAGAAACTGCTACAAGCAGGCACAGGCAGAGGAGGGCAGAGCAGTGCAAGCCGAGGGCATGCAGGACAATGCCAGCAAATATTTGCACGGACCCGTTCATCACAACGGCAGTTGCTTGCCATCGATACAGGCAACTATGGACAAGACCACAACCTCTCTCTCTCTCTCATGCCTAAGAAAAACATTGCATGCTGAGTGGGAAGGCCTCGAGCAATTGCACGGTTAACCCAAAACCATACCAGATATGCACTATTGCCCCCCCCCAAAAACATCTACAGCTAACAGAACGATATCCACTCAAGTTGACTGCCGATTAGTCAAAGCTACAAAATTGTCAAAAAAAACGATTGGATTGTCATGCCAACAGCAGCAGGACTGTGCTAGAAGGAGTGCCCGTGCATGCTGGCATCAATAGAAAGCCAATGCAAACAGAGAAACTTTGGTCAATGAAAAAGTAAGCTATGGTTACACCTTATGTCTGCTCCACGGATTGCCACCCGTGGCCCGGCGGCAGCCTACCAGTGAGCCACAGGCAGTGGTACCCACCAGCGCCCTCCTCCTACACCCACCTCCTCGGCCACTGCATCGAACAGGCACCGGGCCCATGTCCACCTCTCACTTCCTCTTCCGAACAAACGGTCAAAGGGAGCTCTCCAGCCTCCAAAGAGAGCAGGTGGTGGGTACGCCACTTACAAGCACTGAGGAACAAAGGTTTTCAACGTGTTTCACACTGACTGGAGCAGGCGATCAAGATGATTTCACAACCAAACGCAAATCTTCCGCGACTTCAATTCAAAGCTCCGAAAACGAAGCCATCCAGTAATTTTTGGGTAATATACATTCCATTTATAATATCCAGATAATATAAACGTGGTGCAAGATTTTTAGTAAGAGCATTAACCCAGGTGCCACCTCGGTTTTCGTGAAACGACATGCAGCCAGTCTGAGGCACTGAGGTCTAACATAAGCTTTCCCACCTCCAGCAATAATCAGAACCTACAACTTCTCTAAACATGAAATGGTCTGTACTGAAACGTGGCAGGAGATGCTCGAGCCAACTTCCTCTCCTGGTAATCTCGGAGAAGCTGCACGGTTTCAACCAGACTAAGCGTGCACATCCAGTCAGTTGCACCACCCTGGAAACATGCACAATCCATACTTCAACATGCTACATGCATTCCTGCCATGGCAGCAAACGTTCTTGGAATCTAATCGAATGATGACAAAAACCGAGCTACTAGTTATGGGCAAACCTATGCTTACTCAGAAATGAGAAAACCTAACCACAAAATAGGCTCGGTCAGCATATCGCACGTGACAAGTCTGCATGCAATCTGAGCAGTCATGTTCCAAAGTGACCATTCACTAGATGATCAGGTAAGCTCATCAGTAAAGTCTGCCGTAACACCTCGGAAATTAGGGCCTTCTTTGACAGGGATACCACACTCTTGGTTGGCCCATGCATTTGAAACATCACGTATTGACTTCTGTAATCTGCTGCTAATCCGACTAAGGTTCTATCCCTTTTAGGTCCTTCAATTCTTTGGCTCCAGCATACCTATCAGAACTACTCTCACACGAGGTTAGGCATCGTACCACCTGCTTTTCTGGCTTACTCGAATCTTGTAGCTACAAATCGTAAGAAGCTCAAATCTTTTGGAGATCAAGCCTTTAGTTCTTATGCTCGCAAAGCCTGGAACTCACTTTCGACTGACGTTACGACATCCCTGACTTGATAAGATTTAAAAAGAAGGTAAAAACGCACCTGTTTATCACAACATTGAATGGGTCCTTGTGACTCGTCCTTTGTGTGCTTATGTGTGCTGACACTGTGCATTCTGCGACAAATCATATTTGCATTTTAAACCTGGGCATTTCACTTCATCACGCGTGATTTCCTTGCAATACAACAGCCGGCACGAGTACCATAGCATGCATGTACATATGCATGCATACGTGAGTACACGGGCCTACCAGGCAAGGTTCCTTCATACCTAGCTGAACTGATAATAATAACAATAATAATGCACTTGATAAAGCGCCCTCAGAGAACTTAATCTCTTTCTAGGCGTTTTACATTTGCTGCAAAGGGAAATGCAATTGAATGGTAAGTAAAATCATGCTTGAAAAACAAACAGAATGAATAATATGGCTAGGGGTGACATGCAGAGAGCCTTAGCACGCAAATGTGGTTCGTGGCAGCATGCACAGTGTCAGCACGCATAAGCACATGAAGGACGAATCACAGGGACCCACTAAATTGCTGCCATAAATAGGTGTGTGTTTGTAAGTTCCTTTTAAATGTGATCAGGTCAGGAGATGTTCTGACGCAGGTCGGGAGGGAGTTCCAGGCTGTGGGAGCATACGAACTAAATGCACGGTCTCCAAAGGATTTAAGGTTTGTATGAGGTATTTCTAGACTGTTGGATTCCGAAAAGCAGGTGGTACGATGCTTGGCCTGATGGGGGAGTATATCGGCGAGATAAGCTGGAGCCATAGAATGAAGGGACCTAAAAGTGAGCGACAAAACCTTGAAGTCAATCCGTTGCTTGACTGGTAGCCAGTGCAGGTCGGCAAGAAATGGTATGATGTGGCATCTTCAACACTCACGACAGACAAGCCTAGCTGCAGAGTTTTGCACCAGCTGCAATCGCCTGATCGCACATGCTGGTAGGCCAGTAAGCAGTGAGTTGCAGAAGTCGAGACGGGATATCACGAATGCATGGACCAACTTGGACGTGGTATTATTATTATTATTATTATTAAGTGCTCTACCAATTTTAGCATCCTCGTGCCTTCAGGTCCTGTACGGACAAAAAAAATTAGCCGTTCCATTCCTCCGCTTAAAGACCGTTGGCAACCGACGCTTTTGCTCTCCAGGTCCTAGACTGTGGAACTCACATCCGCAACTCTCACGTAATGTATTTACTCTTCTGCTGCCGACTATTGCATATCCTTTCTAGCTATCCAAAGCTGCTACGTCCATGCTCCTCACTACCTCATCTGATCTCCTGACTCTGCTATGCTTTCCACGTTCTCTTTGTTGCATGAGATGAAGTCTAATTCGTACCGAAAGCCACTTTGGCTGGGAGTGCGATATAGAAAACTCCTGCATAACATCCACACCGCCTTCGTGGAGTTACAGACAAAGATACATTACATTACATGAGAGCTGGTTTGGCACAGTGGTTACTGGGCTTGCTCCGACCAAGGTCTGGCCGAGGTCGTGAGCTCGAGCCCCATAGTATATGTGAAGCGCCTGAATAGAGAATACGTTCTCTTAGGTCACTATACAAACTAATTATATAATTATTAAATCATCAAGCATGTACACGAAAACACACACACACACACACACATACACTCACACACCAAGCCCTTCTCTGCACAACTGTCTCCTTGTCTCTCTGATACCACATCTAAATCGGTCCAAGCTTTTGTGAAATCCTGTCTCCACTTCTGTAACTGCTTGCTGGTCTACCGGCTCGTGCAATCAGCTGCTTACAGCTAATGCAAAACTCTGCAGCTAGGCGTGTCTGTCATGAGCGTTGAAGATGCCACATCATACCATTTCTTGCCGACCTGCACTGGCTACCAGTGAAGCAACGCACCGACTTCAAGTTTGTGTCACTCACTTGCAGGTGCCTTCATTCTTTGGCTCCAGCCTACCTATCAAATCTACTGCTCCACCAGGCTAAGCATCGTACCACCAGCTTTCGGAATATAACTCTTTACCTATAACTCGTAGGATCCTCAAATCCTTTGGAGACCGTGCCTTTAGTTCGTATGCTCCTAAAGCCAGGAACTCACTTCCGCCTTGCGTCACGACATCATCTGACTTGACCACATTTCAAAAGAAACAAAAAACCCATTTATTTATCAAAGCACTTAGTGGGTCCATGTAATTTGTCCTTTACGTCCTTATGCGTGCTGACACTGAGCATGCTGCCACTACCATGTTTGCAAGCTGAACCTGTGCCTGTCACCCCTGACCATGTTATGCTTGTTGTCATTGAGCATGCTACCACTAACCATTCAATCGTGCTTCTTTTGCAGCAGATGTAAAGTGCCTAGAAAGAGATTAAGTTCTCTGAGGGTGCTACGTCGAATGTACTATTCCTATTATTATTATTATGACCTCTACATCTCTCCCCACTTCTTTGCCAGTGGCATTATATATATATATATATATATATATCCCTCTCTATCTGCTACAGCTTTCCTTTCTCTATGTTTCTGTCTATCTGTCTGTCTCTCTCTCTCTCTCTTTCCCATCTAGCTCTCCTTCTATCTATGCCCTTCCTGCCCTAAGATAGTGTTATGGGTACAGGGCATTTGGGAACAACTTTGGAACAACTCACCTAGGTTATTACATAAACAACCGCAACTAATGGGACCATTCAGCAGGTATCTTAGCAAGCTTAGGTGACAGTCACCTTCAACAGACACCAGCCGACAAACAGACTGAAAGGGTAAGGACGCAGCACACACGACTGCACCATCTGGCGGCTTGTACTGTACAGGCTACACGACGATACACAGTTCGGAAAGATGGTAGGGCCGGTCGCGAGGTGACATCTATGCCGACGAGGCTAATGCGAGCCTCCGGCTGGACTGCTAGCAGCAGAGCCACCAAGCGGCCGAACTACCAGCCAGCGTTTGGATCCTAAGCAGCTGCTGCTGAGACAGCACCGTTCGAGGCCCGCCCTCAGAGCACTGCCTCGTGCTGACACGCTGGCTCGCCCATGCTGCGAGCCACGCTGCCTCGCGAGTTGCCCGGCGACACCGTACCGCTTGCTTTCCGTCGCCGTAGTAGACGATGATGATCAGCGACGTGACAACGTTCAGCACGAGGCCGACCAGCGTCAGGCAGTTGGGCGCGCACCACAGCGGCACCTGCTGCACGCACCACTCCCAGAACTTCCCAAACCAGGGCTCCATTAGCGACAGCTCGCCGGCGCGGCTGTACTTGTGCTCCGCGAGCCGCTTCAGCTGCTTCTCCGACAGCACCGCCATCATTTCCTTGTGGTGCGCCTTCACCACCTTCCAAAAGAAATAGAACACGCCGGTACCGAATATCAGCATTCGGTGAAAGGTGAGCCGGCCGTCCGGAGTCCAGAGACCAATGTCCACATCCGGTGGGCGACGTAAAATATTATCTGCTAGCCCTCGGCGGCGGCCGCCGCCGCCTCAAATCGAACGCGTAGCGAAAGAGCCTACTTTGCGGGGGCGCGATAGCTGGTCGACCAAGCGACGGAGACGTCGCTGGCCGGCCCCCGCCGCCGCTTCGGTAGCTCTGAGGGGAGAGACGGCGGCGGCTGAGGTCGCGCAGCCGCAGCGGAAGGCCACCGTGGAGCGCGCGAGAGCGACCTCGCGTCAGCTGACCGGGAACGCTGAGCAGACGTTCCCGTCCCAGTAGTCTGCACAGGGCGATACTGCGGCTGTTGCTGCAGCTCAATCGCTGCGCCTCGCAAGAGCTCAGGGGCGACCGTAAGGAGCGGACTCTCCAGCAGAGGTGTGCGGCGCAGCTTCAACGAGCCGTCGCTTCCGCCGGCGCTGCCTCGTGGGATCGCAGCTAAGACCGCGGCACGACGCACGCCAACTGCTTGGCCGCGCGCGCAGTTCGCGCTTCCGGTGTGTGCCTAACAACACTCGCCCGAGTCCTCGGGCGTGTTTGCGTGCCCTTCTGCATATCAGCGCGGCCCTGCTGGTTGACTCGTTCTAGCGGCTGCGCCTCCCCGGCGTCCTCGACTGACCGAAGCCCAGGGGCGGCCGCGGGAATTTGAGGGGGGGTAGTTGGGCCTAATCTTGTAGCCAGGCGCGGGATAGCTCAGCCTACGCGCTGCGAGAGTAAACGCGGGACCTACAGCTCCGGTCAGACGGTGCCTGCGGCAGGCTAGACCGAGCGCCGGCTCGAGTGGGCCCAGACGGGGGGGGGAAGTTTGCAGCGCGGCGAGCATCGCCTGGCGGCGGCCCGTGGCAGCGGCTGCCGCGCCGCTCGCCGCCGTTATCAGCAAAAGGTCACCCGCGGCACGCGACCTCGCCGCTGCGCGCTGTGCGCAGATCGTTCGAGCGAGCGCGAGGTAGGCGAAGCGAGGATTCGCGATTCGCCAACAACTACCGAGTTTCGGCGGCGGCTAATCGCTGAAATCGCCGAGGATCGCTGCGGGAAAGCGACTCAAAATGAGGAAGCGAGCCTCGCGAAGCAAGCTGATGCTGCGCGACTTTGCTGCTCCGCTGCCGAGCGAGCAGCTGCACCGTCCGTAGACGAGCGGCTCCTCTCCTCTGAGGTAGTTTAAAAAGCAGCGTGGGGCGAGTATGCTGCCGCTAATCGTTCGCACCCCGTTGCTTCGACGCTGAGCTAAATAATGGTAAAGAGCAAAGAAGGTGAACGTCGCATAAGCGCAAAGTGCGGAAAACGGCAGCAAAAAGTTTGCTGCTTGCTAGTGTCTCGTTTTAATTCTTCTCTCTCTCTCACTCTCGTCGCAGTTGCCACATCATATCACTTCTCGTCGACTTGCACTGGCTACCAGTCAAGCAACTCGTCGACTTCAAAGTTTTGCCGCTCATGTTTAGATACCTTCATTCTTTGGCTCCAGCCTACTTATCAGATCTGCTGCCCCACCAGGCTAAACACCGTACCACCCGCTTTTCGGAATCTAGCTGTTTACCCATACCTCGTATAAACCTCAAATCCTTTGGAGACCATGCCTTTTGTTGGTATGCTCCCAAACTTGAAACTCGCTCCCGACTTCCGTCACGACATACCCTGACTTGACCACATTTAAAAAAGAAATTAAAACGTACCTATTTATCACAGCATTTAGTGGGTCCCTGCGATTCGTCCTTTATGTGCTTATGCACCGACACTGTGCATGCTGCCACTAACCACACTTGCATGCTGTCCATGTGCATGTCACCCCAACCATGTTATTCTGGTTGTTTATTTAGCACGCTACTACTAACCATTCAATCACGCTTCCTTTGCAGCAAATGTAAAGCACCTAGAAAGAGATCGACTTCTCTGATGGTACTTTATCAAATGTGTTGTTATAACTATCTTTCTCTTTCTCTCTCTCTCTCTCTCTCTCTCTCTCTCTCTCTCTCTCTCTCATCATTCTCCACATTACGGGCAAGTGGAGCAGAATATAAATAATAAGATATTTATATAGTGGCCCAAAAGAACTAAATCCATCGCCTGGCACCTGGTTATGATCATTTATTGATTAGTAACGACAACATGCACAGTGTCGGCATGCAAAAGCCCACTAGGGGCGATTCAAGCGGAGGACTCAGCGAATAATTCAAGGAAAACGGGTTTTCAGCTTTTTCTTCTTCCTCTTCTTCTTAAGTGCCGTCTAGACAAAGGATGTTGTGACGTCAATCGAGAACGATTTCCACGCTCTGGGAGCACACGAAACTCAAAGCTCGGTCTCTACAGGATTTGAGATTGATTAGAGGCACAGTTAAACTACTTGAGTCTGAAGAGCAGGCGGCGGTGCGCTGCTGCGAAGAAAGCATTTCGGACAGGCAGGCCGAAGCAAGAGAATGGAAGGACCTGCATATGAGCTACGGGACCTTGAAGTCGATCTGCTGGTTGCTTGATGGAGAGCCAGTGCAGGCCGGTGAGAAGTGGGCAATGTAGAAGTCGTAACGATTATAGCAGACAAGTGTAGCTGCAGAGTTCTACACCACCTGTGAGCACCTTATTGCACAAGCAGGCAGACCTTAGCAAGAGTAATGAGTCAGTAATAGCAAAAATAGCTTCTCGTGCAGCAGGGGCACGTGGCAGGCTCCCGGAGGAGTTGGAGACCCATAAGAGTGACTGTTATAAGTGGCTGCACGAAGAGTCGATGCTTACAGAGTAGAGTGACTGCCTACACGGAGACAAATTCGGATAGAGAGCTTCAGCTTGGATAGTGACTGCTGCAGAGAGTGAGTGCTTGGAGGGCAGTGAGTGGGTGCTGAGAGAATGACTGCACAGAGATTACAGCATGAGCAACAGCTTAAGGAATAACTGCAGACAGCTGGTAACTTTGCGGAGACTAAAGGAGCTATAGGAAAGCCAGAAGTTCTCTCTGAGCACAAAAATTTTGACTACTGGAGGATTGACTGGGGATGCCTCCGATTTGCTGGCTCTGGAAAATATATAATAGAGGCAATGCGCCATTAAAACAACAAAGTCGAGTAGGAGTCGTCTGTGTGCGCTCTAGATCCTTATACTAATTATAAAACTTGTCATGATGCCTTAGGGTTGCCCTCGAAAGCTCGAAGCCGACCCACTAACAAATAAATAGCGAAAAAAGTCTCCCAGAAAGATTTGAAAAACCGATAGAAAGTAATGTGTGTGCATAAGCAAGTTACTCTCGCAAAGTTCTTCTGGATTTAGACATTTGATTATTATTATTATTTTAATTATAGGCAAAAAATTCAAGCCAAGATTCAGTAGTAATAATAATATAATAATAATGCACTTAGTAGTTACAGCACTGTGTACCATTTGAACATAACTGGTTTCTCGTGCTCATTAAGTTCCAAGTTTTCCTTGCAATCTGATTTCATTGCAGTGGACGACCGAAGATCTCAGCGCTATTATTCTGGTTTGTCCCAGTGGTTAAGGCGTTCGCCCAGATCAAGGTCTAACCTCAGTCGTGGGCTCGAGCCCCGTGGCATATGTGAAGAGCCTGAAAATAGATTAAGTTCTCTTAGGACGCTATAGAAATATAAATACAAATGAATGAGAGCACTTTTGAATTCGTAATTTGAAATGTGTAACTCTTATCATGTAGTCGGTGTGCTGCCGGGTGGCATCGGTGTTTCACGTGCTTGCACGAGTGAACACCGGTCTGATTATACTTGTCCTTTAAAACGGTCCAGATTGGCTCACTCTATTGGCCTAACCTAATAAATGAACTGTCAGATCATTTGGTCACTGCTCTCTCGTCAGGTCTTTGAGCCCAGAACTGATCTAGTTATTCGAATGGCTGGATCAGTCATGGTTGTCCAAGAGGATGGGATTGATCGTCGAAACTAGTATTTTCTCCAGCTATCCATTTATAAGCTCTACTGGCTTCTTTTAGGACGGCTTCCAAATATGGTGGATGGACAGTCAACAAGTTTGAACGGTCGACACTTCCTGAACTAAGCGTCACCAACTGAATTAGCGAGCCCAGATTGCCCCTGGGTTTGCACTTGAAGGACTCTGCAGGCATGTAAAGTTCGACTACTTTTACTTTTCCCTCGGCAAGTGGAGTTCACAGGGCAAAGGGCCATGAGCTTTTGCCAGTTGCCAAAAAATGCAGGAACATTGTAGGAATAGCCATCCAACGGTTTTGCTGGCAATGGCTAGAAACAAACAGTCCTTCTGGCCCGGCTCATAGCCAGAATTCCCTTATGGACTAAAACTTGACCTTTCGCGATTGCCACCAGAATTCTCATGAAGTGCGACAGCTTATTTTTCCTGCCCGCACAGCTAAACAAGACGAAAGCCCGCGGCTTGTTTCCGAAACACCCCGAATTGTGGTTGGGTGATTTGTATAGATCTCCTAAATCGTAAGACTAGAAGTGGTTTCGAACAGGTCGTTCTGGTCTTGTGAGTTATAATATATAATATATAATATAATATAATAAATCCGTATCACCTATAAACCAGGACACTTTAAGAGATATATGATGTGGAAAAATTGCATGCACCATCATAAGGTTAGCTGATTCGACAGCCTCATTCATATAGCGGCAGAAGTGCCTTCACAGCTATCACCATCGCTTGCAGTGAGCAATAAGGAATCACCCACAGCAGGATACGAATCCATGACCTGGGTCTAGGAGAACGAGCACCCTACCCCATGCTAAGACCCAGTGGTAATATCTGAAGTTTAAAATGAAATTCGCTTTTCTGATTGGGCTTGACTTATTAAATACCTGTATGTAGCATCTTTAATTCCCAAGCTCGCCATGCAACTTTTTTCTGGCACATCAGTCAAATGTCAAAAACCCACTCGAAGACCGCTATGCCCTCGAACCCTGTAAAACGTTTTACCTCCTTCCTGGGTATTTCCTTCCATGTTGACGTTTATGCCTAGTGCTTTTATCTTTAGTAATTTACATTTTCTTTATTTTCTCAGGAGGCTAGAATGTCGTGATCAAGTTTTGACATGGTTTTATCAAATTGAATTATCCAGCGTAACGGACATTTACTATGATTACACAAGAGGTCAGATTGCTTCTGGGCGTCGAACCTTTTGATAGCAACATTCTCAAAGCCGAGACGATAGGAAAAAAGTATAGCCGGTCGTCCGGAATGAGGCAAAAACACAGCAAGACCATCGCTAGGCGACGTGGTGTCTGGACGGAGCAACGAGTCTTTAACCGGGTGAATGTCTCTGCCCCCATTGTTTTATGTACAGAAACCAGGAATTTTTTAATAAAGGATATTCACATAGCGTAAAACGGCTAACTTAATACAAGGCAAATACATCAAAGTCACTCGAGTTATTTTGGATTCGCAAATGGCTCCACTCATGACGGAAGCGCTTGCTGGTGCGCAGAGAACGTAGCTGCACCTTTGCAAGAGCCAAGAGCTCTACTACTAACTGTAACTGTAACTCAGCAATTATATTGCTGCTAGCTTTCGGCCAACTTGACCAACTGTTGTAGGCTGACTATCTGACTCTTTCTTTGCCTCAAAACCAAATTAGCACAGAATTAATGAGCATAAAACGCACAGTTCCATAGTTTCCTTGCCTCGACCGCTCGAGCCATCCTCCAAATTCAAAAGTGTTTTTTATTTTAGTAGACGGCCTGCACACATGATCGGCCACTAAGGTAGGTATGGCTGCAGCTATTATATGCAAATTTACTATTTTTTGCTTGAATGATAGAAATTCAGAAACTCTTGTAGTAGCCTATGGAGCGTTACCTTCGCTGTGGCCTTCCTTCACACTTTCTCGCCTCCTCATCCACTCTCACAAAGTTGATGCAAAAAATGTTAGCTGATTCAACAGCCTCATTTGAATATCACTGGTCTCCGGCCACCTCCAGACTTAATAATTTCTTATCAAAGATGGCTGCAAGGACTAATCTGGACCAAGAAGAAACCGGCCGTGTAAACCAATGTGAAGCCAAGGCGTTAGCAGACAGACCAATCTCTCTGTCTCCATTGCTTATAAGCAAGATATGGAGGAGAAAGGGCGACAATGTCCTCCCTTTCTGCATGACCAGCGAGCATCTACATATACCACCCTACCGACTTTGGCATGCATGCCCTCCAGTCCTCTTCCGATACTTGACTTTTTGGGAAGCTCTTCTCCAACTTCCACTTATTTGAGCTGTCTGACGTACACACTGAAGAGCTATGGGCAAACCTAACGTCACTCGAAAGTAGAAAGACCTCACTCTTAGGATGGGTTCATATAGCACCTCTCCAGTGACGTCTACCCGGTCACAATCTGGGCATGCTGTTCCAAAACGACTTATCATCAGATGAGCACATTGCCTCCATTGTAAAAACAGCAAAATTTCAGCTGAGGAACATCTCCATAATCAGGATCTGCTTTGACAAGAGTGCGAAAGCCAAACTAGTTCACACATTTGAGACACTGCATCAAGATAACTGCAGTTTGCTTTATTCAGGACAGGGAGGACAGGGAGCTTAATCTTCGGAGACTGGGGCAAAACTCAGCAGCTCATTTGGTCCGCCAGCAACGATATCGTTGCTGGCGCATCACAGTATCTGACTTTCACCATGCAGCTAATCAGCTAATGATCCTGTGCATGTCACCCCTAACCATGTTATTCATTTTGTTTGTTTATTAAGCATGATATTACCCACCATTCAATTGCATTTCCCTTTGCAGCAAATGTAAAGCGCCTAGAAAGAGATTTAGTTCTCTGAGGGCGCTTTATCAAGTGCATTATTATTATTATTAATGATGGCCATAGCTGAGTTGGTGTCTTACTGCTTCTTCCACTGTCGCAGCCTCTGCTTCGAAGAGCAGGTTTTGGCCAGCTTTAAAAACAAAAGTCTCGACTCCAGTTCCACGGTACTAAAATGGTGACAATAAAAATATTGACAAGCGTGACGGACGAAGAAGCCTGTGGTTAGCTTTAAGCTATTAACCGGATGTGCAAAACCTCTGCTGCACCTTGAGCACTCACCCTTGTGCTCCACTCCTGATTTCTGCTGACTACTTGCTGTTTTTGTTCTTGCTTGCCTTCTTGTGGTTATTGATAATTTTCCTGGCATGGTTAAGCTCTCCCGCCGATGTCTTGGCCTTTCAGCAGCTACGTTCTCTGAAGCTTTCTCCGTGAAGGCTACCCACCTTTTCAAGCTAGTCTCGAGAGCGACAATGAAGACAAGAAGTCTACCAGCTGACCATTCGCCTTGACGATGCATATCGAGCGGAAGTGCCGTGATACAGCGAGTATATAGCACGTCTTCCAGGGCTTTGTGGTGGCTGGTCAGTACGGGAAGCTACCGAAAGACTTGCAGGGTTCGACTGCTTTAATTTAGCATGGGCATCTTTCCTCACCAGTGACGCAGGAAGAAGGAGGCCACCGAGTGTTGTCGGCTGCTGTGCTGTGCTGCACTGTGCACCGTGTGCAGTCGTGATCAGGCCAAGGATGCCCATTTGTGTCTTCTAGCACCGAGCTAGCTGCTACTGCACCACCGGTTTAAGTGATACGGTGACCGATGCCTAGTGCAGAGACAGGTGGGACATTGTGCGATGCTCGGGCTTGCTTAGTTGAACGCATTCTTCCGTGACCTCTGTCGAACAATGGCAGCAGAGTGTGCTGCAGCTCTGCACTTGCTTATGCAGTTTCGAGCAGACTTACAACGCTAGTATATATGAGGCAGCGGCGTCAGTCTGACTCGGCGAGCATGAAGCGCCCCTTGAAGGCAAATTGAGAGGCCGTGGAGAAAAAAAAAAGAGACATTGTGTATGAAGTCGAACCAAAGGGCTCAACTTAAACGGCTCACCCTACCAACTTGAGAGACACATGCTCAATGCCAGATCAACGTCAAAGCTCAAGGAACCGACGAGGCTTGTAAAATTTTGCATAGTTGTCAGCAATATTGGCTAGGACATGTGAGGTACCCCCAGTTCAAGCTCTGCAACGTCCGCATAGTCTTTAGTGTTTTTATGTCATGTGTGCTGACACTGTGCCTGCTGCTACTAACTATATCTACATGTTGACCCTGCGTATGTCACATCTAGCAAGGCTTGATAACATTGCGAATGTTACCGCTAATAATTTGGTTATGCTTTCTTTACAGTATCTGTAAAGTGCCTAGAAAAAGATTCAGTTCTCTGAGGGAGATATACTGATGTATTAGTGGTATTACTATATTTCAATTGTCACCAGCAGTTGTTCAAGCTGCTTTGTACACGGGATCTGTTTGAGTAGCCCAAACCTGTAATGCGAAGGTGCGCAGGATATGTCGTGCTTGCCTAAAAATCCTCATTTGAAACACTACTGCACACCAAAGTTCAAAATATGTAAACCAATTAATTAAATAACTAAATATTTTGAGTTTATTAAGACGGTGGAACCACTCTAGTCAGAATTCATGTAGATCCTTGCTGTTCGGTATTGAGTGCCAGTACTCTGTCCTGGGTTTCCCGTCTTCTGCGGTTCAGTGCATACCTGCTGGTCTTTCAAACTTTGCCAAACAGCAACCACAAAGCAGCTTCCAGCACTGTAAGTAATTCATTGTGAATTCGCTGTTTTCAAACTCTGTGCATTCTTCTTTATCTCTAGGGAAGTTTGTGAGCACTTTTGTGGCCTAACTCGCTACTTATGTTTTCAACGGCCAGTCTGCATTTGAAAGTAATGTTGCATAGATTCGGGACATTACATACGAACCAAGGCCTCGAAAACCGAGTTATTATTCTTATTCACCATTGCAGAGATTCTGCACGGATCGCCCGTAGCATCACTGCAGCGAAGTTACAGTGCAGAAGTAACAGTGCAAAAGCATATGAGAAAATCAGGTAAAAAGTGTGAGGAGAAAAGACACACAGCAACCTTTTTTCAGAAGCATAATGTTTTGGCACGCGATTGCTAGAGGGGGGGGGTGGGTGGGTGGGTGGGGGTTGTGGACAACCGGCCCGTGCGAGTTGTAATGATACTCAGCTCACCCATGGCTTTCTGAGGACAAGTGTCAAACTCCCGAGGAAGCTTGACACGATCTTCTATCTAGCACCGTAATATTGGTATCCCCCTGGGGGCATGATCTCTTATAATTGATATATTTCATCTAGCAGAGTGACCAAAGTTTGGCTTCCATCGGAACAATTTCGTCTCGAGCTAGTAATCGTGAGAGGTGAGAGATAGCAGTAGCAAGTGATCATTATCCATGCGTCTGGGTGCTTGATTTAGCATGACTAAAATTTCTTTCGGACAAAAAATTGCAGGAAGCTATTTTCAGCATTTCTTGTCAACGAGTGATTAACTTAATACTACATAGCCGAGAGTAAATTAGAAAATCTCTCTGCATGCTTGCCTATATATCATCAGTACAGCCCTAAATGGCAGGCTTATAGGTCTATTTACTTGGGTTTTATTCAAGTGCTTTTGCACTCAAAAATTTGTTGTGAGTCCAGTAGCAAATCCTTAGTGCTAGCTACCAGCAGTGGGAATTCGCCAAGGCTCGTATGTTGCTGCATAAATCAAGCGGCTAATCAGCTGCCTTATACTTCACTTTTCTTTTAATTTATAAATGGTGATGAAACCAACTTAGTAGAACTACAGCTCAAAATCGGCTCTGCCAGCATATCTCCAGTTGAATCTGCACGAAATCTAGATATCTTGTTCCAAAGTGAACTTTCATTGGACGACCACATGAGTTCCATAGTCAAGTCTACCTACTTTCAGCTACCTAATTGCTAACATTGGGATCGTTTAGACAGGGATACCACATCTAAATTGGTCCATGCATTTGTGACATCCTGTATTGGCATCTGTAATCCACTGCTTGCTGGTCTCCCGGTCTGTGAAATCAAATGCTAAAGGCTGGTGTAAAACTCTGCAGCTAGGCTCGTCTGTCGTGAGAATTGCAGTTGCCACATCACACCACTTCTCGCTGACCTGCGCTGGTTCTTATTCAAGCAACGCAATAACTTCAAAGTTTTGTCACTCACTTTTAGGTCACATAATTCTTTGGCTCGAGCCTACCTATCAGATCTACTACCCACCAAGCTAAGCATTGTACCACCGGCTTTTCGGAATCTAGCTGTTTACCTATACCTCGTAAGAACCTCAAATCGTTTGGAGACCGCGCCTTTAGTTAGTATGCTCCCAAACCCAGGAACTCACTTCCAACTTTCGTCGCAACATTCCCTCGACTTGACATTTAAAAAGAAAGCTGTAAAGGCATCTTTTTATCACAGCATTTAGTAAGTCTTATTTGGTGATTCATGCTTTGTATGCTTATGTCTGCTGACACTGTGAATGCTGCCACTAACCATATGTGCATGCTGACTCTGTGCATGTTACCTCTAACCATATGCTTGTTGACATTAAGCGTGCTGCTATCAACCATTCGATCATGCTTCCTTTGCAGCATATGTCAAGTGCCTAGAAAGAGATTAAGCTCTTTGAGGGCATTAGAAAATGCATTATTATTATGGCTGCAGTTAGTAAACAAATTCAAAAGGTTCAGCTACATGTCTCCTTTGCTGAAGGAGCTTCGATAATTTGCAATCGATTAATGGATACAGAGCAAAGTTCTTACTCTGACCCATAAGACTGTCATGCTTGAGCTCTTTCCCACCTAGCTGAACTGATGTACCAGTTTCAGCCTCCTTGGTCCCTCTAGTGTTTTATGGACAATCAAGTAGCTGCCCTATTCCAATGCTTAAAGACGGTTGGCAACAGAAGCTTTTGCTCTTCAGGTTCTAGAATGTGGAACTCACTCCCACAGTCCTTATGTAACTACATCTACACTGGCCGACAGTGGCTCATCCTTTCCAGCCGTTCTGAGCAGCTTCTACTATGCTACTCACTTTCTCGACCGACCTCATAACTCAGCTAGGCTTCTCACTTTCTCAATGTTGCGTGAGGTAACGTCTACCCGCTACCTTATAGGCACCGAACGCCACTTAGGCTGTGAGTGAGTTATAGAAAACTTCTTGCTTAACACCCAATAGTCCTTGTGGCTTTATGGAGTTACAGCCGGAGGTACATCAAATTACATTAACTTCTATCTAAATGATCCTGCTAGATGCTGTTGTGGTCGTGGCCCGAAGGTGGATACTGTATTACGCCACGATACAAATGGTTGGCAGAGTAGCCGAAGAGAATACCTGCAAGCCACCAAGTGCATGCCCACTTCTGAGCCATGATGAGATCGATAGTTGACCTCTTACCAGTACTGGTCCTGCATTGACAGTCATTATACAAGCTTCGCTAACACCTGATTTTTGCTTCTCATCAAGTATGTGTGGAAAATTTGTGGATCAGAAAATAGTACTTGCCCTATGTTGGGTGAGAGTGAGACCCAATCAGAAATTTCTTTTATAGTAAGATCGATTGGTTCAGTTACGACAAGAGCACTCGTGCCCTGAAAATTTCGTTCTTTGGCTGCTGGTAGCAACTCTTAGCTTAAGACTGCTCCACTTGCACTGGCAAGCGACCAATTTTAGTTCCAAATAGCTGAAACAGTATCCGATGGCCAGAAGGCAGAGCAACTCCCTTCAGCCGACCAACTCAATCGGGATACGAAATTAATGCCCTTACAGGCGGTTGAACAAGCTGCTCCTGTAATAAAACTGAAAACCGCGGTAATTGTCCATTAGCCTACACGGTAGCCCTGAACTCGTGCTGGAAATCGTAGTATTGTGGAGTTCGATCTCGTATTAGCCTTTATCGCGAAGCAACGGTAAACTTAGTAACGAAACAATACCCTTTCTAGCCGCGGGCACCAGGCTAAGCCATCTGGTGCATCGACTCGTAGAAGCCTTTACCACGAACTTGCATGCTGACCCCTAACCCTGTTATTCCTGTTAATTGAGCTTGCAAGCACTAACCATTCGATCGAGCTTCTTGCGTAGCAAACGCAAAGTGCCAGGAAAGAGATTGAGTTCTCCGAGGGCGCTATATCAAAAGCATTATTACTATTATTATTATAAACAGTGGCAAACTTGGTAACGCAACAATACCTATCTTAATCGCGGGCACCGGGCTACGCTAATTGGTACATTGACAACGAAACATCGAAATAGAATATGTTGAAATAAGAAATGACATAGTTAGAAAATATATGTTTTATTTTAATATATAGGTGATGCTAACTGACAAGAAAAGTATTAGTAGTTGCCATGCGTTCGACCTCTCCACTGTAGCGTAACAGGGTCATACATTAACCACACCAGCGTGGGGCTTCCGTGCTCCCGTCTTTTCGCCGACTCCAACGCTGTTCGTTAAAGACGACTTTTGAGTAAGCCTTGTAATACCGATTTTATACCAAATTTATTATATATTGGTGCTTTTTGGAATGCTTTTTCTGAATCATAGTGCAAAGTTGTCGGTCATTCGCAAGTGCCCCGTTTGACCGTCGCCGGCGGTGCCATTCATCAGCACTTTCCCTTCAAAACGCCGATTTTAGAACTGCTTGGCATTCTTCTTCTAGAACTACTCTCCAGCATCTGGTGTAGGTGCGTATTTCTGTGATTATTCATTTACATATTTAACCTATCCCATGACCTACCGCTCGATTCGGCTCTATGAGCGAGTTGGGGGTCAGTTAGTTGGTTCGAGATTCGAGTCGATGGGTCTTGATCATTCAATGAACTAAGCCCAGTGTGGAATATGCAACAGAAAATGATTGCAGTGATGCTGCGAGATGCACGGTCATTCATAAATGTACTTGCTTATGTCCGTGAAACGTCACGGAAAGTCCACGTGGCTTCTGCCTGCTCCTTCGTCTCCCCGGCATGTTTTGTTGCTTCCGCGACTGATTTATGCCTTCAGCTTCGCGAATTCGTCGTGCTTCTGCTTCTTCCGCAGTCTCTCTTGATCGAGCCATCGGGAGTTTTGGTCAAATTGATCGTTCCGTAGATGTACTCCCATGCCGGATGCTACAGCTATTTAGGGTGTAGAATCTGCTGTAATATGTTGAGGTCAAGTTATTAACGTAAGAGGACTTACTATACTAGTGCACCCATGGGTTTCCAAAGAATAACTTTAGACCTAAAGGCACGATCTACGCCAAGTGACCTATACAGTCATATTCATAATACAAAGGCCTACTTAAGAATAGCTGTTTCTTTAATGTTATTATGACGTCCGTGTGTTAGGGTCTTTAAAGACTAAGGTTGTCGTGGCTTTGGTGCCTGTGGTGAAAGAGTAGACTCCCTTTGACTTTAGAAAAGCATCCTTCATATATAGACTTAGTCATGATGTTGAAATATGAGCATCCTCCATATATAGACTTAGTCATGATGTTGAAATATGTTCACCCGAGAGCCATTCTATGTTGGAGCACTTCTCGGACACGGTAACATGGCTTGCCAAAATTCCAAAAATGTGGGAAGAAAGTTCAGGCATTGGATGCAGCTGTAGCGAGAAGGCACATACACATATACATGCATACACACTCACACGAATACACGGGTTACCATGCCTAGTGTCTGTGCCTTCTCGCTACATAACAAGCTTGGTTGACGACTTGCTGTTACACTAATAGCGATTTGATTCTGACTGCAACGATGTGTTGCTGCTTTCCTATCACTCCTGTGCTCGAACCTCACTACCTAAATCCTGAGTTTGGCATCGCGAGCAAAGGCAGATGTGAGAGAAAGGATGTGGAAGAGACAAAAGTCATATGCTAGTGCATTCGTCCCATGTAACTGCATGCATAGAAATGCTAGAGCAACTAGCGAACGCAAACTAACTAGCAACTAACACAAACGAACTAGCCAACGCGAGGACTCAGCCAAATTAAACGTCTTCTATTCAGTAATCGTGGATTAGTCCTGTAGAAAGCAATTCGTTGCCTGATAGCTGCTGAGGCTCTGCTGCTACTACATAAATAAGGCTGTTAATTAAGCTGACTAAACTTAACATTCTATGTTCTCGTGATAGTCTTACGCAAGTAGTGCAGCCAAAATGTGATTCCATAGGAGTTGACTCGGGAGGCCTTATTGTGTAATGTCCTCCATGCTATATTGCATCTCTTCTTTTTAAGCAACTTTTTGATTGGCTCACTAGTTTGAGAATGTATGACTTATGGTCGATCGGACAAACAGTCCACCTGGTGTAGTGGATTTTCAATTAATTTGAACTATTGTTTTTAATTTAACTCACCAGATGTTTTGATTAGGAGATGATTTAGTAAGCATGCAAGTGTTAGCTCTGAAAACTAGCTCTTCTTGATTTGGAACAGCACCAGAGGCTTAGACACAGCCAGCCGACAACACACCTCTCTAGATCTTGTTGCTTGGATACTAGTCTGTTTTTCTATTTGAATCTCCGTCTGTATGTAAAACAAATCCGCAAAGACTATGTGGGTGTTAGCAAGAGAGTTTTGCTTAGCAAACTCAGGGCTTTCGGTACACATTCGGTAGCCAACAGTCTTCATCTCCTCATGCAACAAAGAGAAAGTGAGAAGCATAGCTGAGTTGGGAGAGCTGTTGAGGTAGTGAATAGGATGGAAGTAGCAGCTCAGGATGGCTGCAAACAATGTGCCATAGCCGGCAGCAGCAGAATAGAAGTCGTTAATAATAATAATAAATAATAATAATATTGCACTTGATAAAGCGCCCTCAGAGAACTTAATCTCTTTCTAGGCGCTTTACATTTGCTGCAAAGTGATACGCAATAGAATAGTAAGTAAAATCATGCTTGAAAAACAAACAAAATGAATAACATGGTTAGGGGTTACATGCACTGGGTCAGCATGCAAATGTGGTTAGTGGCAGCATGAACAGTGTCAGCACGCATAAGCACATCGAGGACGAATCACAAGGACCCACTAAATGCTGTCCTAAATAGGTATGTTTTTAAGTTTCTTTTAAATGTGGTCAGGTCAGGGGATGTTCTGATGCAGGTCGGGAGGGAGTTCCAGGCTGTCGGAGCATACGAGCTAAATGCACGGTCTCCAAAGGATTTAAGGTTTGTACGAGGTATTTCTAGACTGTTGGATTCCGAAAAGCGAGTGGTACGATGCTTTGCCTGATGGGGTAGTATATCTGAAAGATAGGCTGGAGCCATAGAATGAAGAGACCTAAAAGTGAGCGACAAAACCTTGAAGTCAATCCGTTGCTTGACTGGTAACCAGTGCAGGTCGGCGAGAAGTGGAGTAATGTGGCAACTGCGACGCTCACGACAGACAAGCCTAGCTGCAGAGTTTTGCACCAGCTGCAATCGCCTGATCGCACATGCTGGTAGGCCAGTAAGCAGTGAGTTGCAGAAGTCGAGACGAGATGTCACGAATGCATGGACCAACTTGGACGTGGTATCCTTATCTAAACAAGCCCTAATTTTAGCAATGTTATGAAGCTGAAAATAGGCTGATTTGACTGTGGAGCTGATGTGGTCGTCTAACGAGAGGTCGCTTTGGAATATGACACCTAGATTTCGAGCTGATGCAACTGGAGATATGCTGGCAGAGCCAATTTTGAAAGTCAGCCTTTCCAATTTCTGAATAACACTAGGTTTTGCCCATAACTAGTAAGTTAGTTTTATCATCGTTTAGTTTTAGAAAATTTGCTGCCATCCATGATCGGATGTCATCAATGCATGCAGCAAGTGAGTTGAGAGAATTTGAGGTGCTCGAAGGCTGGGAGGGATCAAAGCAAAGGTACAACTGAGTGTCATCCGCATAGAAGTGAAAGCCTAGATTGTGCTTGGCAATCACATCAGCGAGAGGGAGAGTATAAACGGTGAAAAGGACCGGACCTAGCACAGAGCCCTGAGGTACTCCATATTTTAGAGGTACTTCAGATGATCTTTGTCCATTCACGTCAACACTCTGGAGTCTCCCACTGAGATAGGACCTGAACCACTGCAGAGCAGTGCCAGTGATGCCCAGGCGAGATGAGAGGCGCTCTAGAAGTACTTTGTGATCGATGGTATCAAAAGCTGCCGAAAGATCGAGCAAAACAAGAAGAGACACTCTACCCATGTCTGCATTCCTAAGTAGGTCGTTGTATACCCGAAGCAATGCTGACTCTGTGGAGTGATTAGCTCTAAAGCCAGACTGGAACTTACTAGCAAGGTGTGAGGTTTCGATATACGAGTTCAGCTGGTCTGCCGCGACCCGTTCCAGTGTCTTTGATAGGAATGGTAGAAGGGAGACTGGGCGGTAGTTGCTTAAGTTCTCTTCCAGCTCACCTGAGCAATAGCTGTTAAATGTAAAATTAATTTTGCTTGACCTAGGACAATGATGGAAATCAGGCAACTTTCTGGAATATTCTACTGCAGGACCTTTATTCATTAACTTAGTTGGAGTGTAATCTGGTTTGAAGCTGATGATGGCCATGTCCGAAAGTGAATGTATTTATATAAAAGACAGATCTTGCGTGGCCCTATGGAGTTTGTGGACTACCAGCTGTACTGGAACCTGAACCTGTAAATGCAGCTCTCATTTACTACCTATTGACCTACCCAGATCTTGCCGACGGCCGACGACATGCTCCCTAGTGGTTACGGTCCAATTAGTGACTGCCTTGCCCCATTGCTATACATCAACCCAGCTGGTGGCCATTTTGATTTGATGTCGATGGCCGTAAAGCTCCAGCTTTCAGCATTTGCCTGCAAGCCGACCCTTTCTTTTTAGGCCTGAAAGCTCCACTTTCCATTGAACAGCAGTATAGTAATGTATCAAACAATATGAGTTTTTTTTAAACCAGAAGTCTTTTTCCAAATTGCTCTGAATAGACACTTACACCATTCACCAATCTGTTGCATAGCGACCGTGTAGCACCTGCTTTAATAACTATTACAAGACTTCTCATTTAGTCGATTGCATGATTTTGTTTCACTCTTTCATCGGCTAGTGTTTATCTGCCGAGTCCTAGCTCATTAATTGATCTTATGATGGGGAAATTTTGACTAGCTGGTACCCTGGAACTTGGTTACTTATTACTGAAGCGGACACCATCGAAACAATTGCAGATGCTAAGTACCTATAGTACCTGGACTTATCTCTGCTGCAGTAAGCCGGTTCATTCTATGAGTAGTAGTGTTTTTAGTGAAGGTTCTTTATTTATCTTCGGGCAATACAGTGACACTCTTTATTTACTCACAGCTAGGAGAAAAGGCATTTGGCTTGTAGTGGCCTAGGTTGTAGCACAGTAGCTAATATATACCAGTGACCATAACAGTGACTGTTTATCCTGTTTAATGGCTAAAAGTCGAAGTTTGACCTTATCCATGGAAAAATTGTGGTGTTTTCTTCTTTGTGTAAGCACGATAAATTTATGTTGCAAGAACAGCTGAAGCAACAATACATATAGCATCTTCTAGTACTCACTTATAAGTGCTTACGAAATTTCATATATGGTCGTATGTACATCAGAGGGCAACCTTCAACGATTGAAGAAAACATATCCACATGTGTTCATTCAATTTGAACGTGTCTGTAACCATTCCCACTTGCCGATGTTCACTAGGGTTTCAGCCCATCAAGTGTGATATGCTAAATTAAAAACAAATTATCAGTTCCAGCAAAAATTTCGGTTCTGTTTCCGGAAGACTGACGGCTTGCTCGGCGTGCTGCAGCAATAACGTGCCGTAGAGCAAAAAGAAAGAGTTGTTTAACTGGAATTGCACACACTTGATATTGATATATTATATGTATAATATATGTGTGTGTGTGTGTGTGTGTGTGTGTGTGTGTGTGTGTGTGTGTGTGTGTGTGTGTGTGTGTGTGTGTGTGTGTGTGTGTGTGTGTGTGTGTGTGTGTGTGTGTGTGTGTGTGTGTGTGTGTGTGTGTGTGTGTGTGTGTGTGTGTGTGTGTGTGTGTGTATAACGATATTTCTTTTCCTTACATTATACTACAATGCAAATACTTTTTACTAAAATAAACCTGCTGATTAATTAATAAGTTAACATACCTTTCTGGATGGATAAGACCATATGAAACAAAGTAAGAATTAGAATTTGCACTAACATTGCAAAGGGGTAACAGTGTAGACAATGCAAGCTGCTAGTATAAAATGGCTTTGAGAAAACTTGGAAAGTTTTTAGTACTGCGAAGCTTCAGTGCACAACGTGATTTACTAATCAATTATGTCAATTTATTCAATCAAAAATAACTATTATAAGTATGAATAATTAATATCATGTAGTGCATATTAATCTAAATTATTCCTGGAATTCCACCGGACGAATTTCAGGCGGCCGTTCTCTCCGGTTCACTGCTCGTCTCGAGTGCTTAAGAGGATTGAGCGGTGCATGCGGCGTGGAAAAAGTCAGCCGTTCAAGGGGTCTCTCTTAGCTCCCTATCTGTCCGAGAGGTCACTCAAGTCGAAGGTCACTCTCACACTCGAAGGTCACTCACAGTCAAAGGGATGAATGAAAAGGTAATAATAATGCTAGTGCGTAGTAACAATAGCAAGTCTTTGGAAACCGCCCTAAGAGAACCGAATCTCTATTCAGGCACTACACAACTCGCAGCAGGACAAGAAATAAACACGAGTTAATGAAAAGCACGACGTCTTGCAGAAAAAAAAACATGCAAAAGCGCAGGATGTAATGTAATGTATCTCCGTCTGTAACTCCACAAAGCCATAAAGACTATGTGGGTGTTAAGCAGGAGAGTTTTTTATAGCAAACTCACAGCCTAAGCGGCTTTCGGTACACATTCGTTAGTTAACAGACTTCGTCTCACACAACAAAGAGATAGTGGGAAGCATAGCAGAGTCAGGAGAGCAGTTGAGGTAGTGAGTAGCATGGAAGTAGCAGCTCAGGACCACTGAAAAGGATGAGCCATAGTCTGCAGCAGGAGAGTAGTTGTCATTGCATAAGAATTGTGGAGTTCCACAGTCTATAATCTGCAGAGCTTAAGCTTCTGTCGCCAACGGACTTGAAGCAGAGGAATGGAACAGCTAATTTATGTCCACACAGGACCTGAGGGCGCAAAGAGGCTGAAACTAGTGCAGCAGTTCAGCTAGGTACGAAGGAGCCAAGCCGTGGCTGGCCTTGTGGGTCGGGGTAAGAACTTTTCTCTATATCTGTTGATCAACCGGCAGCCATCGTAGCTCTTTTAGCAAATGAGACACGTGCTCAAACCGCTGGGACTTGAAGACTAGCCTAGCAGCCATATTCATAGCCAGCTGCAATGGCCTAGTTGCTAAAGGCATTACTTCTTAACAATCTAGCAATATGTGTATATATATATATATATATATATATATATATATATATATAACTATTATACTACCTTGTAATATTGGAATGGATGCATTGGGTAATCGCATGACCTAATGTGATCTTTAAAAAAAAATATGTGATTAATTTGTATAGTGCCCCAAGAGAACTTAATCTCTATTCAGGCGCTTCACATATACCTCGGGGCTCGAGCCCACGACCTCAGTCAGATCTTGGTCGGGCGAGCACCTTAACTGCTAGATCTAGAATAGTCACATAACTAGTGCACCAAGCCTAGTTTATAGCTTTCACTATCGCTTTTGCTTGAGAAACTTTCACAAGAGCCCTTCCCTGTCCCATGCCTACTTTTATTAGAGTAAGCCAAGTGCCCACCACAACCACCAACCTCATGTAACACCTAGTACATCAGATCACCTCGAACTGGCCTCCAGCCGTTGGACCTATGGAAAAAGTTTTGCTTACACACCTTTTGGAGATCACTGGCCAAATTATAGATTAAGATGATGCAGAAGCTATAATTATACTGTTAACTTGTGCTATAATTATACTGTTAACTTGACTAGCTCTGCTAATAGCCTTTGATGCTAATGCTGGTTTTTGGTCCTTGGGGATAGCTTTGTTTGATGATCTTAGTAGCTTGAGTGATAATGCAAAAGTTGGATCATGTAAAAATAGCTTAGCAAAGACAACTACATATTAATTCAATTAAATATAACATTACATTTAATTATATGATGATGCTCTTTTGATATTAGCAAAAATAATTCTTGTAGCATGTAAGACACTTCAAAATGTTGATAGGATTAATATGTAGTCCTACACTTGCTTTTATTAGCATTTATTGTGGCTTCAGTCAGGTGGGGTGCTCATCACCAGAAGAAAAAAACGAATGTAATAGAGAAAACCGCACCATCTCTTTGTTAAACCCTGAGCCGTTGGTCCAACGATGCCATTGTGCTGAATGACTGCCTAAATGAAGCCGTGATCAGTCAAGCTATACTCCACACTGCATTGCAATGACTTTATGTTAATGAGTGACTAAACAAGTGGAGTTGACAACTGTAATTTTCTAGGTAGTCGTGTCAATTTTTCGTATGACTTAAAAGGAGATTTTACTGAAATGGCAGTTATAACTACTAGAAAAACTGTAGTGCCTTCCTACCTAGCCGTTTCACCGATAGAGGATCCTGTATTAACGACCTAATTTAGAGCACTTAACATCATCGACATTAAGGAGCAGGCAGTATAGTGCAAAACTACAAGTTGCTCTTTTAACAAAAATATTTTAACATGCCTAACATTGGAATTTAACCATGTACTGTGAATCAAGGCAGTCGTCAAAGACACAGCTCAAGATAGTCCAAGTTTTTATTCGACTCAATGCTGTATATACGGCTTGCGACATGCTGCCTGTTTCTATCAACGTAGTGATGGTCTGAATTAGTTCACCATTGAGAATGTTTCAGCTAGTGTAAATGTGAGGCCGGCTGCCTTACACAAGGACTTTTAAGTCTCAAACTGGATGACCACATGCAGAAACATGGCCGTTATGCTCGTTGTTTACAGTTGCTTGCCTAATTTCTAAATGCTTAACTATCTTCCACTATGCAAATAACATTTGCAGGCTCTAGAAGTGCACCTACGGTTGTACTTAATAGCATCAGACATTTAGATAGTCAAGCTAGCTAGAGATTCGCAGATCCAAATAATTTAAGAGCTTGTTTAATCGGCTAATGTGACAAAAACGTCGGACCTCGGATCTCTTGAGAATGCTAGCTGGAGGACCCACGATCCTACTACAAGGACATCCTAAGCATGCTGCTGGACTAGAGGACGTTGCTCATCTGACTCTGTAGTACGATCGTCATCATGTGCTTTCATTTGTGTTTCGATGACACTCAGCTGCAGCTGTACTTTAATCCACCACTACCTTCCAGCACCTCAAACTTTTCATTCCCTTAGGGCCTGTATTACTTACCTTTGCACTTAGATGGCGACAAACTCTCGAATTGAATGACAAAACCAACTATTAGTTAAAGGCAAACCTAGTGGTACTAAGAAATTTGAAAGCCTACTCTTGAAAATGGGCTCGGTCAACATAACTCTTGTAGCAACTGCAAACAATCTGGATGTATTATTATAGTGACCTTTCACTAGATTACCACTTCAGCTCCGCAGTCGTCTGTTTACTTTCAGCTACGTAATATTGTAAAAAATTGGACCCGTGTAGACAGGGACGCCTCATCCGAGTTGCTCCGTGCATTTGTGGCTCTTTTCTGCTCTTTTCTTCTTTTGTAACTTACTATTCGAAGGTCTTTCGGCCTGTCCAATAAGGTGCTTGCAGCTTATGCAAGACACTGCAGCTAGGTTTGTGTATCGAGAATGTCGCAATGGCCACAATTCACCACTTCTCACCGACCTACACTGGCTCACAATCAAGCAGCAAATTGACTTCAAAGTTTCATCGATCACTTTTAGGTCCCTTTAATTCTCTTGCTCCAGTATGCCTGTCTGATCTACTTCCCAATCAAGCCAGGCGTTGTAGGATCCGCTACTATGACTCAAGTCGTTTATCGGTGCCTCTAACCAACCGCGAATGCTTTGGAGACCTTGCCTTTAGTTGGTATGCTCCCAAAGCCTTGAACTCAATGTAAAGCGCCTAGGAAGAGATTGAGTTCTCTGAGGGCGCTTTATTCAGTGCATGATTATTATTATTATTATTATTATCAACTCCCGACTGAAGTCACAACATCCACCTACGGCTTGACATTTAAAAAGAAAATGAAAAAACACCCGATCTTCATCCCCCTTACTTGACATTTAAAGAGCTGAAAATGCACTCTTCGCAGCCTTTGCTGTATTTGTATGAATTTCCCTCTGTGTGCTTATACGTGCATACACTGTGCATGTTGTCACCAACCAATTGACATGCTTCCTTTAGAGCATATTAAAGTGACTTGTAAGATATTTAGTTCTCTTAGGATGCTATACAAATGTCATGTTATTGTTGTTATATTATCATTAACATGATCTAAGAATGTAGGTGTCCTCTTTGAAAACTGCTTGGCATTTACAATTTTTGCTGAGGAAATTGCTTCTGCTCTTTGCCATCACGTTCGATCCATGTCCAAAATTAGAGACTGTATCGTGGAGGCTGGTTACAAAAATCCACTGAGCCTCTGCTGATAGTGATGAATATATCTGAAATGATCTGATGTCAGCATGAATAATGAAGCAATGGTAGTCAACAAATCCGAGAGGTTCAGCCACATGTCTCTCAGGTCCTGTTCTGTTAACCGTCAGACGGCTGCATTCTCACACGAATGGGTTTTTTTTATTTTCACAGTTTTGCTCTCTTTGCAGTCAGGAAGGCAGACTGATAGGGGAAGATACAGTTCAACTGATCGCCCAGTGCGTTACACTGCAGGTGCGGCTCTGGTAAGGTAAAGAGTGGGCTGTGCTTGCATCGCCAGCAAATGGCCACGCCAGTATGCGCACACCCTCGCGCCTCTGCGCTGTCGGCTGATTTGCCTTGCAGAGATGGCTGCGAATAGGAACCCCTACGGCGAGAGCAGCGACGACGACCAAGCCGTTGGTGGCAGCGACAGCGAAAGTGAGAGTCCACAGTGTCCCATTTGTCTGGCGTCGTTCGGCAGCCAAGATGTGGGCACTCCGGAAAGCTGCGACCACAGCTTCTGTCTAGACTGCATTCAGGAATGGGCCAAGGTGCGGGCAGCTAGCTCCACGGACTTGCACTTGCATGCATACATATTTACAGTCGCCAAACAATTTTGGGCTCGTGAGCCATGCATATATACTGCTCGGCTGGGGGCCTTAGGCTGGCCCGCGTGCATGGCTCGCCCGATGTCGGCTTCTGACGAATCTGGGCACTTCCGTTCTGCTTCCCTCGGATCGCTGCCACGTGACTGTTACTTCTAGCCGCTGAGCAAGCAGATGCGAGGGTGCCCAAAGCCTTGCCTTCGCAAACAACACGATCCGGCCTCACGCCCTCTCGACTGCAGTGATCGCCGAGCTGGTTTGGTGTAGCAGTTAAGGTGCTCGCCCCGACCAAGATCTTGGGCTCGAGCCCCGAAGCATATGTGAAGCGCCTGAATAGAGATTAAGTTCTCTTGGGGCACTATATATAACTGAATTATATCGTGGCATCGGTGCATGCTGGGTGCTCTGTTCTGCGCCAGTATGACCGTGTGGCGTTTTCGCAGATGTGTGCGAGCCTGCGCACTCTCCTCGTTCTTTTGTGGACTGTGCCTTAAGGTTTTGCTCGCGCTCTCATACTGATATCGGACGTTGTGAGTGCCGTGCCTGCTCGACTTCTTTGCAGAATGTTAACACTTGCCCGATCGATCGCCACCCATTTAACTTGATCTTCGCCAGATCAAGCGTCGGGGGACCGATCTACGCCCAGGTACCGAGGCTGCCTCACCACCACCACCCTGCGCCCTCCACCCCGCCTGCCCCGCTGGCCAGCAGCTGCCTTTTTGGGGCACCTTGCTGCGTGCCCTGACACATTGTTGCCGCTTGATGCCGCAAGAAGTCGACCTGCCGCCACCACCACAATAGTCCCTCGGGCGCCCAATATGGTGAGCAGCCCTGTCTCGGTAGTGGTAGCTTGTGCTCATTGACCTTGGCGCTCTCTCGCAGCCGTCCTTTACAGTTCGGTACCACCTCGGCCGTCGGCGACTGACTCGTCTCAGTTTTGTGTGCACTGCGCTGTTGCCTTGCTGTTTGAGCAGTGCACTCGTTTGACTCGACATTTTTTTATAGATTCATGTTGATAATAATGCCTTGCCATCAGCCGAAGATCCCACCTTTTGTGAAGTCTGCGGCCAATCTGATCGCGAGGATCGTCTGCTGCTGTGCGACGGTTGTGACAGTGGGTAAGGGATCGTCTAGTTGGTATGCTCTCAACCGATGCTGGGCTGCCACATGAAGTTGCATGCACCTTGTGTATCAGTTTTCGGTGGTGAAATTCGATCTGGTCTTTTTTGTTTCCTACGAACTGCCACTGTCTTATACCCACGTAGGGTGTATGTGTATCTAGGCATTGTTTATCCCAAGAGCAATAGGCTTAAACATCTGGTGTGGGTCTGCATGGCCAGTTTGTCTTGACTAAAATCTTCATCCAGAGGCTTGCTAAACTCTTTCGTGATGATTTGTCTGAATGTCATGCTAAGACAGCTGTCAAAAAGCAGCTCATCAGCCAGTATTTCGGCGGCTGCCCTTAGTAAAGGAGACATTCTTCAGCATTGCTCAGCAATAGATGCCTGGGTTGGGGCACGAGAAGGGGATGGCTGCTGCCTCGAGTGTCAGCTCAGGAGTTTAACGTTGCCACTGAAATGCAGCAGTTTGCCACTACGCCTCGCGAGTGTCAGCAGTTGGCCGAGTCGAGCACAGACTAGCCGTGCCCGACACAGCCAGATATAGCGCAGGCCAATGGCAGCAGCTCTGAACGTGCCCGGCCCGTTCGCTTTGCTTTTGTGCTCGTCCCTGAGGGGTTTGCATGTGGCGATCGCCTGGCAGGCATTGCGCTCTGTCGTCTCGTCACAGCTATCACCTCGAATGTCTGAATCCGCCACTGAGGACTGTGCCAGTGGAGGAGTGGTTCTGTCCGGAGTGTGTGCCCATACGCCAGCAAGGCAGATTGAGCGGCTCACAGGCGGTCGCCGGGGCAGCATCGGCAGCAGCTGGACCGTCACGTCGCGAACTTCCTGCCTCGATCTTGTCGCCGCCTCACTCGCGAACTAGCAGTGAGTGTGCGGGCGGGCGGCATTCATCGTCGCTCTGGCTGGTTCGCTTGCTGCCTCGTCGTGTGCCGTCCGACGGTGTCCTCCTCCAGGGAGGGGGACGCCCTCTGGAGAAAACGACAGCCGACTGATAAGCAGACCCTGATTGCCGAAGTGCTCCCCCTTGCTGCCGGGTGCGCGCGAGCCCCCCCCCACCCACCCGCCCGGCAGCTTCTGTGAACTCGCTGTCGTGCTAAAGGCAGTTTCTTGCCTCGATCCACACGAGTAGTCCTGGCTCGGCTGCCTGCAGGTGTGCACTCGCGAGTCGGCCAGCACCGCAAGATCAGAGCCGCTGTACGGGCTGATGGCAACATCGTGCCTGGGGCCGGTGACCGTGCGGAAAGCTGCCTGCATTTGGCTGCTGATTTTCTCGGCGCTTGTTTCTGACGTGTCTGTCAGCGCCGATGCCTGCTGCTCATGGTTCGGCTGACCCTTGCATCCCAGCCGCCAGCTGTGCCTGCCTGCCTTGCAGGCCAGGCTTCATTTGCTCGCTGCTGCCGCCGCCGCCGTGTTCACCGCCGCTGTGTGTGCTGATTCAGGCAGCACAGCACATCGGGATGGCAGCCGTGTCCCTGCGGCAGCCGCTGCCACGGCGGCGGCCGGGCACGCGCGCATTCCACTCACAGTCGGCAATCGGCGAGTGCTGGAGCGCGTGCGCGGTCGCCTCCAGTGGAGCCCCGAGCAGCAGGACGACGAGGCCAGCAGCGACTGCTGGGGTGTGGACTCCTACGAGGACGAAGAAGAAGACGACGACGAAGAAGATGACGACGACTACGACGACGACGACGATGCTGACGCGGTGCAGCTGGACACGGTGACCAGCTCCTATGACGACGACAACTTCCCATGGGATGAGCCGTCGACGTCTTCAGCTGCGGCTGCTGCCAGCGCACCAGCAGTATGTGCCAAATGGATGCCCCAGTATCGCGGCAAAATCGTCTCCCCCTGCTTGCTAACGTGCCGCCTGCCGATGCGGTTTGAGTCAGCGCAACCAGCGCTGCCAGGACGCCGGCTTGCCGTCTCGGAGTGGTCGTCAGTTCAATTGAGTGGCTTCTTATGTTGTTGCTCCAGTCGCACGCACATCTTCGATGAGTCGCGCATGCGAGTCGGGCTACGACAGGCAGTGCGAGCACTGTGCTTTCGTCGTCTGCAAGCGGTAGAAGCTGTGCACCGCCGCATGCCTGTCACCCGCTGCCTGTCTGTCACCTTTAGCTTCCGTTTAGGTTCGGCGAAAGGCTCCGGCACGCGGAGGTGGCAGTAGCACCAAGTCCAGGGGCAAGGGAAAGGCTCTCGCCAAAAAGCGGAAGCCTCCGACCAAGGGCAAGAGCAGCTTGAAGCGGAGTGGCAGGGGACGCAGCAGTCGCTCTCGCGGCGGCAGCCGAGGTGCCAGAGGCTCGCGTGGCAGGCCGCCGGCAGGAGGAGGACGACGACGTCGCAAGGGCAAACAGCTCCGGAAGAGGCACAAGGTCAGGGCCGTCCCCGCATGTTTTGCTATTCCTTAGGTTCTGCAGGCTTGTGTTTATTGACTCATCTGCCGTTAAGGAGGTCGCCTGCCTGCCGGCACCTGTTGGTGTCGTGCGCCGCCTGCCCACAGCAATCGTGAGAGCCTGGCAGAGCTCCGGAAGAGCTGGTTTTGCAGTGCACTTGCACTCAGCACTCCGGGCTTAGAATCGGTTAATAGCTCGAAGTTGCAATCGTGGATTGCAATAGGAAATCTGGCACTGCAGTCGGCAGATTTGGTTTGGGCATGAAGACTACTGTAGGTCGTACCAATCGATCCTAGCAAAGGCTAAGTCTAGCTTCTATAGAAACATTGTTGAATCACAGATGCACAATCCAAAAATGCTGATGTCGACAATAAACCATCTCCTCAACCGTTCCCAGGTTAGCTCCTTACCTGATGATCCTTGTGATGATCTAGCCGATCGCTTCTCTCGATTCTTTGTGCAGAAGATAGACAAAATCAGGGAATCCATCCCTGCGATGACAACCTTCCCACTAGAATGCTGTTCCTCGGTTCCTGGCTGCGCCTCAATGTCTGCATTTAAACAGGTCACCAGTGACATAGTCCTAAAGCTCGTATCTCAATCAAAGAAGACAACAAGTCCACTGGACCCTATTCCCACTGTCCTGCTCCTACGTTGCATTGATCTGCTGCTGCCATGCATAACCAACATCATTAATATGTCATTAGCCTCAGGTCAGGTCCCAGCACCTTTCAAAAAAGCTGTAGTCAGGCCACTTCTCAAGAAAGCTACACTAGACCAAGAGAACTTAAGCAACTACCGCCCAGTCTCCCTTCTACCATTCCTATCAAAGACACTGGAACGGGTCGGGGCAGACCAGCTGAACTCGTATATCGAAACCTCACACCTTGCTAGTAAGTTCCAGTCTGGCTTTAGAGCTAATCACTCCACAGAGTCAGCATTGCTTCGGGTATACAACGACCTACTTAGGAATGCAGACATGGGTAGAGTGTCTCTTCTTGTTTTGCTCGATCTTTCGGCAGCTTTTGATACCATCGATCACAAAGTACTTCTAGAGCGCCTCTCATCTCGCCTGGGCATCACTGGCACTGCTCTGCAGTGGTTCAGGTCCTATCTCAGTGGGAGACTCCAGAGTGTTGACGTGAATGGACAAAGATCATCTGAAGTACCTCTAAAATATGGAGTACCTCAGGGCTCTGTGCTAGGTCCGGTCCTTTTCACCGTTTATACTCTCCCTCTCGCTGATGTGATTGCCAAGCACAATCTAGGCTTTCACTTCTATGCGGATGACACTCAGTTGTACCTTTGCTTTGATCCCTCCCAGCCTTCGAGCACCTCAAATTCTCTCAACTCACTTGCTGCATGCATTGATGACATCCGATCATGGATGGCAGCAAATTTTCTAAAACTAAACGATGATAAAACTAACTTACTAGTTATGGGCAAACCTAGTGTTATTCAGAAATTGGAAAGGCTGACTTTCAAAATTGGCTCTGCCAGCATATCTCCAGTTGCATCAGCTCGAAATCTAGGTGTCATATTCCAAAGCGACCTCTCGTTAGACGACCACATCAGCTCCACAGTCAAATCAGCCTATTTTCAGCTTCATAACATTGCTAAAATTAGGGCTTGTTTAGATAAGGATACCACGTCCAAGTTGGTCCATGCATTCGTGACATCTCGTCTCGACTTCTGCAACTCACTGCTTACTGGCCTACCAGCATGTGCGATCAGGCGATTGCAGCTGGTGCAAAACTCTGCAGCTAGGCTTGTCTGTCGTGAGCGTCGCAGTTGCCACATTACTCCACTTCTCGCCGACCTGCACTGGTTACCAGTCAAGCAACGGATTGACTTCAAGGTTTTGTCGCTCACTTTTAGGTCTCTTCATTCTATGGCTCCAGCCTATCTTTCAGATATACTACCCCATCAGGCAAAGCATCGTACCACTCGCGCTTTCGGAATCCAACAGTCTAAAAATACCTCGTACAAACCTTAAATCCTTTGGAGACCGTGCATTTAGCTCGTATGCTCCGACAGCCTGGAACTCCCTCCCGACCTGCATCAGAACATCCCCTGACCTGACCACATTTAAAAGAAACTTAAAAACATACCTATTTAGGACAGCATTTAGTGGGTCCTTGTGATTCGTCCTCGATGTGCTTATGCGTGCTGACACTGTTCATGCTGCCACTAACCACATTTGCATGCTGACCCAGTGCATGTAACCCCTAACCATGTTATTCATTTTGTTTGTTTTTCAAGCATGATTTTACTTACTATTCTATTGCGTATCACTTTGCAGCAAATGTAAAGCGCCTAGAAAGAGATTAAGTTCTCTGAGGGCGCTTTATCAAGTGCAATATTATTATTATTATATTATTAGTGGAGGAATAGCCAGAGGCCTCCAACAGGCTCAGCCATGATCTTGAATTAGGCTGCATTTGCACGATCTCACTTTGTATGACTATTCCTCCAACTAACAAAGTCTTCAAAGGAATTTAGCTTGGATACTTAGTGAATGTCATGATAATCGGAGGAAGCGGCTCAGGTCTGTCATGCGAAAGCTGGAGCGTGTCAATTTAAGTTGACCCCGAACAGATGTAACCCTGCCATGGTCACTGCCCTGCCGCCTCAACAGAATTCCTGGCACGCCTTGTGTCTACCAAGCGGTGTATTCGTTTCGCAGCAGAGTTAACCTGGTTGTTAAAACTGATCTGAGCAAACCTGCATTTTTATTGCCGAATTATGTTATTTCAACTTCTTTGCCAGACTCATTGAGCTGGGTTTCTTGAAGTGGCCGCAAGTATGACTATTGCATCTGGTTTCCTGAGAGCATCCTACTTTTGAGCTCAATTCGACATTCTTTCGTTCTAGCCCTGCGATATTTGTGGAGGGTATTTTATGCTGCATGAAAATCCGGCTGCCACTTCAGCTAAGCAACTATTTACTGCTCCGAGTTGTAAATTAAAAAAAGCCGGTACAAATTGCTGAACTAGTCACCGGAGTGTTCAACGTAAGGAGATACTTTTTTTGCTCGTCATTTCCCTTCCACTTAGCCTGTCGATTAATCGGGTTACTTCACAATTACACTTTACACACACACACACACACACACACACACACACACACACACACACACATATATAATTCATTTGTATAGTGCCCTAAGAGAACTTAATCTCTATTCAGGCGCTTCACATGTGCCTCTGGGGCTCGAGCCCTCGGCCAGGCCTTGGTCGGGGCGAGCACAATTGACGTAGAGGTCGCATTTCTGCCAAACCTACGTTTGAGACGAGTGGGCGGGTTCGGTCAACCGAAGCACCCCATTGGTAGCCGTGAAGCTGTCCATTCGTGCAGCTCCTTGCACCTTTGCTTCTTTTCTGGGGAAATCCCGGATGCGTTCTCAGCTAAGCTGACGGCGCTTGCTCGTTGCAGGGTCGACAGACGACGACGGATTCGGCAGCAGCCGGAACTGCGGCCAGCGCGGCGGCTCGCATGGCGGGCCCTGCGACGGTCAAAGGGCGGCTGGCCGGCCGTCTGGGACTGATGGCTCCACCATCCGGTCAGACGATACCTCTGATCAGGCGCTCCAGCGTCGTCCTGCGACCGCTGGAGCGCGAGGAGCTGCGGCAGCATTTCTCCGTCTTCGGACACAATAGCGACTTGTCGCCCTTCGAGTGAGTTGCTGCCGTGGGCGGAGCCAGGCTCGAGCCACGATTGGTCGGACCCAGACCGTGCTCGACATCGACCCTGACCTTGAAAGAAACATCCTCGGAAAGACAAGGGGCCCGAGCCGCTCAATGCACCTATTCAGATTGGACCAAAGGAGGGAGGCCCCCCCCCCCGCGTGCCCCCTTTCCCTAAACTTGCTGTGGCTGCCTGGGTGTTTGGGCAACGTCTCGCTTGGCTCAACGTCACGTGAGTTCGCTTCATTCCGACTGCAGTCTGCAGCTGCGGGTGTCCTCGCAGGGGCTGCTGCTGCCGCTGCTCTGATCCGCAGACCCGATTTGCACTGGAGCGGCACCGGAAGCATCGCGGGCGTTGGTCGTGCCGCAAACGAGAGACCCAGAGAACATCAGTGATGCGAGCACAGTGCAGACTGGGCAGGGAACCGCGAGGCATGGCGTGCCGTCATGCAGATACAGCGTGTCATGCTTTTCTGCGCCTCGAGAGCTAGCTGCATTCAGTCATGCTTGCACGGTCGCGAGTTCCTTACGCTGGCGTCGGCACTCTATCCCCTGGGCCGTGCCCCCATCACATTGTAGTCGTTCTGGTTCGGCTTTATTTGCCTGCCGTTGCTGCTAGCCGTTGAGCAGCAGCAGCGTTTGATGGATCGTCGAGCTCTCGTCTGCCCGGTAGTAATCGTTTCTCGCCCTGCCCCATCCTGCTCCCACGTCGATAGGCGGCGTTTCTTTCTCTCCTATATAGATGGGATAGATGGGCCCCCCCCCCGACACCCCACTCTGTGTGTGTCAATTGGAGGCTCTGCCCCCTCGCCCTGTCCCAGGGGGCAGAGCGTGGTGACACGATCGCTTTGGCTTCGGAAGCGCCCTACTTGGTACTCCCTAGGATGGAGAAAACCCCAATTTTCCTGCTCCTGGTTGGCATCCACCACCACCACGTCATCTGTTTCGTTGCTGTACTCGGCGCCGAAAGTCGGGCGCCGGGCAGTCGTAGAATGTGCACGTGAGTTTCGACTCCAACGCTTGGACATTGTGTGGGAAACTGGGAACTGCTTACAGCGACAGCCTGTGGGTGAACTGCCATTTGCCATCAGCCGAGAGTGGAACGAACGGCATGACTCGCTCGCCAAGTCGTCATGGCAGCTGGGCCCTGTACACTGAATGCCTGATGGTGCCAAAATGGGCTACGTGACAAATCCCGACTTGACTTTAAATTTTGAATTTATTAGAAGCCGAATAAAACCAGACTTGAGCAGGATCGAGGTGGTCTGGTTTTATATTTAAAAACCGATCAAAACTCGAATGATTCTCTCTCTCGAGCTGTTCGTGTATTGCTTCCTTCGAGTGGCAGCGATTGTGGACACGTGGTGCCAGCACCGGCCACGCCATCCCTTGCTTACGAGCACCTGTGGTCGCTAGATTTTTTTGCCTTCCTCTTTACAGCTGCGATTTAGATGGCGACAGCAGCAGCAGTGCAGTAGCCAGCTATCAGCATTCCAGGTATGTGAGTGGGCGCGACCGAGTTCCGATCGAGCCAGCCCTGCCGCCGGCGCGAAGCTCCCGGCGTTTGGCAGCTCCCTGCCCTTTACGTGCGCCGCCACTGAACGCTTGTTGAGCTTGGCGCACGAAGCCTGGGTAGCGGTGGGCAGCTCGTTTGCTAGCCTTGCGCAGCCCGGTCGCCTCGGCTGCGCACCTCTGGCCTCAATGCTCAAGTGTTTGCCTTTGAATCCAGGGCAAGTGCCGACACTCTGTTCGCCTGTGGCGGAGGCTCGGCGAGCAGAGCATCACGGAGGCCGGCCAGCGCAGCGGCCGGCTCTGCTGCCGACTTGCTCGGCAGCATTCTCGAGGGCCAGCGGCTCCTAGGGGAGCGCGTTGGCAACATACACATCGACCGAGACGGTGAGTGAGTCGCTGCTGTTGCTGCTGCCTCACGCTTGCTCAGTCGGAATGCTCTCTCTCTCTCTCTCCGCTCTGTCTCTTACCTTGCACTCCTCTCCTCCTTTCTCTCTCTCTCTCTCTCTCTTCCAACTTCTCTTCCTTGCACTAGCTGTGTCTCATCGGCCAGCAGCACTGGGTCCTAGCTAGCTCGATTCGTCAGCAGAGTGAGGACGAGTGACTTGATGTTGTCGTGATGACAAAACTAGATGTTTAGGATACTGTGGGGCGATTGCCTGGCCTGCGCCACTGGCTAGACGGTTCTCAGCGTGGAAGAGGCTGGAGTGCTCTGGGTGCAGTGCAGCTGCCGGGATTGCCTTTGGTTTTGATGCTTCTCATTAAGATTGGCTGCTCTTTGTCTTGCCAGGTTGTCCTTTGTCGTTCACCTGCTAGTCGTTGGACATTCCTCAAATACCATTACCCAGCTCTTTCAAATCAGCAACAGCTGCTAAAGAACCGACGAGTCTTTCGAAGCTGATTAAAATCAGCTTCGAAATGCAATTAGCTAAGGGCCCTGACTTTTGAAAGCTAGCGATTTATTGTTCGGACAAATGAGCCCCCCACTCCCACTCTTCTCACGTTGTCATTAAATGATCACTGAGCCGTCCTGGAACGATTTGCTCGAATCCGTGCATATCAAAAAGCACCATTTTTCCCTTTCCTGCTGACCCACGCTCTTTCGATCGTTCTGTGCACTTTATAATAATAATAATGCACTTGATAAAGTGCCCTCAGAGATCTCAATCTCTTTCTAGGCGCTTTACATTTGCTGCAAAGCGAAATGCGATGGAATGGTGAGTAATATCATGCTTGATTAACAACGTGAATAACATGCTTAGGGGTGACATGCACAGGGTCAGCATGCAAATGTGGTTAGTGGCAGCATGCACAGTGTCAGCACGCATAAGCACATGAAGGACGAATCACATGGACCCACTAATTGCTCTCCTAATTAGGTGTGTTTTGAAGTTCTTTTTAAATGTGGTCAAGTCAGGGGATGTTCTGACGCAGGTCGGGAGGGAGTTCCAGGCTTTGGGAGCATACGAACTAAATGCATTGTCTCCACAAAGGATTTGAGGTTTGTACGAGGTATTGGTAGACTGTTGGATTCCGAAAAGTGGGTGGTACGATGCTTGGCCTGGTGGGGGAGTAGATCTGAGAGATAGGCTGGAGCCAAAGAATGAAGTGACCTAAAAGTGAGCGACAAAACCTGGAAGTCGATCTGTTGCTTGACTGGTTGCCTCAGGTTCGTGCCGAAAGATCAGTGCGCTTGATCATGTACAGTAATTTATTATTATATGAACCAGCTGACCAGTACCTGAGCTGGCAGTAGCGCTTCAGGGCGGTGCTATGGTGAGTTTGCGACGGCTTCACAGCTGATTCGGCTGATACAGCTTCATTTGTGTAGACCTAAGCAGAGAAAAAAAGCCAACGCCTCACTACTACAGGCTAATGCCTTGCATCGAACATCAGCTCGCCTGAACTGGGAGCCGACCATGAGCTGCACGGCGCAGCGTAGCAAGGAGCTGCCGCTCGGGATTGTGCTGCGATTGCAGCTGTGTCGCTGGAGCCGCGCTGGTTCGAGCCGTGCATCTATCAGCCAGCCGTCTTCGCTGGTGCTTGCCGGTGCAAGCAGTCACAGCTGCGAGCTGCCTTCGTTGCAGGAAGCTTGCGACTTCGCCAGGAGGACTCGCTCCGCCCCTCCTCTGAGGCCCCGGTGGCACCCGATGCCTTGGCGGAAGTGACGGCCCAGGCCACCAGAGACACCCTGCAGCCGACGGTGAAGACCGAGCAGCCAGCAGCCGACGCCAAGGAGCCGCGCTTTGGCGGCAGCGCCGACAAGATTGGGATGCCGGAGGCGAGGGAGGACGGTGAGCCGACGACTCCCAGAGGCCGACGAGGCCTGTCAGGCCAACCGTCCGTCGCGGCCGACAGGAGTGGCAACTCTCGAGAGCTGCCGTCTCGAGCCGCTTTGCCGTCTGTCGCGGTCGCAGCTGTGGATAGCCCTGGCAAAGCTGCTGCTGCTGTGGATGATACCAAGGCGATGGCAGCAGCTTCAGCCCAGAGAGCAACTGCCTCATCACGAGGCGTCGCTGGCGCTCGCGATCCCTCGGCTGAGGCAGCGTCGCTGTCGACGGTCGGTGCTGCTGCAGCGATCTGCGGCGAGGTGATCTCGACGGGTGCTGCCTCGCAGAGCGATGGCGGCTCGTCTGCCGCCGCCGCCTTCGAAACCGTCTGCCCAGGCAAGCCGGCGCGAGAGCCTCGCCCAGTGGCCGCCACCGTCGTCCGACAGCCCGGCAACTTACCCAGGTCTTCGCAGCTGGGTCGAGAGCGAGCCGGCGAGAATGCGCCGACCAAAATGACGAATGCCAAAGGGGCGGCGGCTGCATCATCGGGAGCTGTTAAAGGGTCCACAGTGGACCGGATGCACGCCGCCAGGGGGCATAGCGAAGGGGCAGCGGCTGCATCTTGGCCGCATTTTGGACGGCGCCCAGGTGAGACTGCAGTGCTGTATTGACCGTAATCTGCATTGTCCAACCGTCGTGTGGGCGGCGCTCTGTGTCTTTTGGCAGGTTCTCTCTCTCTCTCTCTCTCTCTCTCTCTCTCTCTCTCTCTCTCTCTCTCTCTCTCTCTCTCTCTCTCCTCTCTCTTTCTCTCTGGCAGAGCAGCAGAGCAGAGCTCCTCATTGCTTGGTGCCTGCCAATTCAGCTTGCAGAGTGGAGGAGCACGGCTTTGCCAACAACTTCGGCCAGTGGCAGGGATCCGACCAAACATACTGGGGCAACACATTCCTGCCGATGGCGGACGTGCGGCTTGCCGGCGCTGCTGCCTGGCCTGCGCCAGCCGTCAATTGCGGGAGAGGTGCTGCAGTGTGGACCAGGCGAGTGCCACAGCTGCCACCGACCGAGCATGACGACCAGGTGACTTACTTGGGCGCAGGTGCTTCGACCGCCTTTCAGCTTCCGGTGCAGACGTTGGAGCGTTGCATCGGGCCTGGTAGCACAGCGGCCGATCCGGAAGGCTGGCCGAGCCGCTCAGCAGCAGCCGCTCCGCCTCTGCAGCAGCAGCTAGCCGGCGGCCCGCGCGGCGCCAGGGTGCGCAGAGGACCGCGCACACCGTCGCCACCGCCGCCGAGCCCAGCCGACGACAGTCCTCCGGCGCACTGGAGGCCGCCCTGCATAGATGGCGGTGGCATTGGCGTCTCGCCCGACAGAGGCCTTTGTTTCGAAGGCCTCGTTGCCGACGACGCCCGGCACATCTTGCCTAAGAGGCCCCGATTCACGAGGTGGTCGCCTAGCGACGGGTCGCCTCGGGACTCGTACGATGGCAGTGGTCTGCTGCCGACACCGCCGATACCACCCAGAAACGAGTGGGAGGTGCTGCTCGAGAGCTTCGGCCCAACTGCCGTCGAGCTGCCGCCGACCGCTCGCCAGCAGTGGCGGTTAGGCGGTCCACAGCGCTTCATTGGCAGTGGCGTTGGCCTCCGCTGGCTAGCATCCGGCGAGGCAGTGTCGGCGACCTCGCTTGCAGAACAAGCCGCAGGCGTCGACTCGGCTGTGCGCTGGCGAGCGCAGCGCCGCCGCGATGCAGGCGAGGCACCTGTCAGCCGGCGAAAGCAGCAGAGGTTGCCCTCTGACGTCTTCTGCGACCGGTCGCCGCACTGCTATCCTCGGCGAGGCGAATTCGACCAGCCTGCAGAAGAGGAGGAGGATGTCGACGAGAGGGCGGAACAGCAGAGGAGGTCACCGGTCGCCGATCTCTATTGCCCCCGACGACTGGATTCCGACCGCTTGCGGCTTGGTAAGTATCTTTGCACAGCAGCATGGGCCTGCAGGCATGCTAACAGGCTACACTGCTAGCAATGCAGTGCCTGCCGACCTCCGTCGGGAAGGGGGGGAGGAATCGAAGGAAACATTGTAGAAGAAATTAAATGGAGTCGAGGGGTTTGACTTTTTTGTATTCAATCGAGAACACGATGACTCGGACAAAGGACTCGTTGACAAAAAGCAGGATTAGTGTGCTTTAACTGCAGGCTACCGTGACTGCACTCGGTGAAAAGCTTATCCGTTAAGCTGAGTTCGACTTTATTTTTTATTTTTCTGACATTTGTTAAAGTATCGCTGGCAACATGAGCATTAAGGTTACATATAATAATAATAATAATTCATTTGATATAGCAGCATAAGAGAACTCAGTCTCTTTCTAGGCACTTGACATTTGATGCAAAGGAAGCACGATCGAATAGGTTAGTGGTAGCATGCTCGCTAAACAAGAATAACATGATTAGGGGTGACATGCACCGGGTCAATATGCAAGTGTGGTTAGTGGCAGCATGCACTGTATCAGCTCACATAAGCACATGACGGACGAATCACAGGGTCCCACTAGTAATTGAATCTTGTGGCTGTACCTACAAGGACGTTGGTGGTGAAAGTTTTCTTTCGTTCTGAGACTGACTGTGAACGCTTTTTTGCAAGCACTAATTTGGGGCGGCACGGTTGTAGCTGCACAACTCGGTGGCTGTGCAGGCTCCGACGTGGCTTTGACGTCGGCCCGCACTCGTATCGCTGCAGCCAGGTCAGCTACTGCGGAGATCGACGGCCGGCTGGGGCCCGCTCACGGAGGCTCGCCTTGTGTCAGCCCACCGTCGTGGCCACAGCCCGAAGCTGCATCGCTGCCCCGAGGTAGAAGCGGCCGTGGAGCAGGCGACGTGCGCAGCCAAGGCTCGCCACCAGCTGAGCATCTTCCCCGTGGCAGCAGCAGCCACGGAGAAGAGAAGGGCGAGCAGCAACTGAGGAGCGCAAGCAACGATGGCTGCGGCGGCCAAAGATGGCGGCACGATCATCGCAGCCGAGAGCGGGAGAAAGAGAGCAACGCGGCAGCGGGGACAGCGTGCGCCCTCGCAAGGACTCCGGGCGAGCCGGCGGCTATCGTCGGCGGCCGGTGCCGACCGAGCCACGACGATGGCAGTGTCAACGATGGCAGCAGCTGCAGGCAGCTGCCGATGCTCGTGCCGTCGTCATTCGACCGCGGCACGTCGCCGCTGATCGCGGCCAGCATCGGCGCAGCGGGCGACTCCCGCATCGGGCTCAAGCATCGGCGGGTGGCTGCCGCAGACAGCACGACCGCAGCCGCCGCCATTGCCGCTGCGGCAGCAGCTCCGGCGGTCGAGGCTGCGACAGCGGCCGAAGCCTCGATCGGCAGCATTGCAACGGCAGCAGCAGCGGGCCACGGCAGCCGCCCACAGGGACTGGCGACTGTGGCCGTGGCCGAGCAAGCAGCAGCGGGCAGCAATAAAAAGGTTAGCGCCTCTACCGTCTCTCCGCCCCTTTGCATCGCTCACTTGGTTCTGCTCTCACTTTCAAAAACCTTGGTCGCAAAAGGGTTGTGGAATCTGGTTAATTGATGTCGGTCCCTTCCTAACGTCAGGCTGCTACGTGGCAGGCTTCATGGCGGGGGGGGGGGGGGGGCACCGCATGCCTTTTCCAGGACACGTTTTGCAGGGCGCTTTGTTGTTGTTGTTTTTTTACCGCTATCACGTACGTTTACTTAGGTGGAGAGACAGCAGCTCATTGCGGCTGCCGTGAACAATTGCCTTGCTGCTCCTTATGATTCGGGCCGTATCACCAAGGCTGAACATAAGGACATTCAGCGCAAGGCTGTGAATAAGGTAAGTGGTGTGGCGATTGGTTTTTCTCACTGCAACGGACGTGACATTGGGGGCCGAGTGTAAGCTCTGAGCTCACAGAGCAGCCACACGTGACTGTGGTGCCGTTGCACGCTGAGGCACCAAAAAAGGTCGATATCACGCTAGGCTAAAGACTCGGTTGTCGTATAGTCCTAACAGCCTGTGAGCTGCAGCACAGGTGCAGAGCAGCACCTTGCTTAGGTCGTCATGGGGACAATCGACGAACCGTGCTGGAGGGAGTAGGATGATAAGATAACAAACCGCCATTGCTTGGGGGGGCAGTGAGGGCTAGCTACATAATGGACACATGCAATCGCGAGTAATAGTTGCTGAGCTGTAACGATCGTGCGATTTTAACTTGGATGACGATAACATGGAACTTTTTCGAGGAAGGGTGTGTTACAAACAAGTTGTTCCTCATCAGCTAGGTGAATCGGAAATGGTTTGGGGCTGGCTGCCCGTAGGGAGCAGCACAGTACGACTGTGGACCAACTAGCCTGTGCTGTGCACCACTCTTGATAGTCAGCTTGATAGGTCTCTCATCACCTGGGTACACAGCTGGCTCCTAGGGGCCGAGTCTACTCGGCCCCTGGTGGCCAGTTCGAGTTCATGGCAGGCAGAGCAGAGATAAATGTATAGGAAGAGTGAACCTCTAGAAATTGGAGCTTTCCAGGCTAATTCTTCTGCTCGATCATGGCCACCGTATATGTGAGTATGTGCCTACATTTCTGCCGTGTAGCCCTCCCAGCTAAGCAAGCATTCTGTCGGGCCGATTCTTTTGCTTGCTGGACTGCTGAAGATGTAGTATCAGCCAGCTTACCACATGCTCTCGAATATGATTTCAGATCTACCAAAGCAAGTGCAGGGACAAGAACAACGGTGACTGGGAGCTCGACCTGTCTCGCATCCAAGCCTTTGTGGACAGATACGTTAATAAGGTCGTAGCTCAACGCCGGCTGTACGAGCATTCTTTGCTGCTATGAGCTGCTGCTGCTGCGAAAACAATAAAGACTTATGTCGACTAGCTTTCTCTGCAATTGCTTGCCTAGTCTTCAGCTCGATACTACTAAGCATTTGAAAAAATAGGAAGCAAAAATTCATTTCGTTTGCATTTGCATTTTTGTTCTCTTTTTAGGGCTCGATACAGAATATGTGACTGCTTGATATGTGGAGGCTGAGACGTTCTATTTCATAGTAGCCCCGTTTTGCCTCGGGCCATATTCATATTGCCTGCACAGTCATCTGTAGGGATTAAACATGGGAGGGGGTACGACCGAGTAATGGACAATGTGCTTGCTGTATGGCTGGCTTGTGGATTACTGAGTGCAGGCAACTCTTGTTTGGTCGAGTTGGGTCGGCATGTGACCTCTTTTGGAAGCACTGCCACCAGATTTTCTCATACGACTGCACTTTGTCATCACCAATTATTACCAAATCCTGCTTATCTGGCCACATGCAGATCTCATTCAATCTACAGTGTATGCCCCCTCCTCTTCTAAAATAACCTGTGAATCGAGAAACCTCAATACCCTTGACATAGATGCTGTCCGTACGAGAATATTTGCTTCGCCTCTGCTGCTCAGTCCTCCCTCCGATCTGTCATCATTGGTAGATAGCTATAACACGACACTAGCTGACACGCTCGACGAGTTGGCACCTCTGACAAAGTGCACTGTGCGCCCTGGCCCAGACGGCCTATGGTTTACCACAGACATTAAACTAGCCAGGTCTACTAAGCGCAAGCTTGAAAAAGCATACAAAAGATCATGACTGACTGTCCATCGACAGGCATATGAAGACTACTGTAGGTCGTACCAACCGATCCTAGCAAATGCCAAGTCTAGCTTCTATAAAAAACATTGTTGAATCACAGATGCACAATCCAAAATTGCTGATGTCGACGATCAACCAACTCCTCAACCGCTCCCAGATTAGCTCCTTACCTGATGATCCTTGTGATAATCTAGCCGATCGCTTCTCTCGATTCTTTGTGCAGAAGATGGACAAGATCAGGGAACCCATCCCTGCGATGACAACATCACCACTAGAATGCTTTCCCGATTCCTCGCTGCACCTCAATGTCTACATTTAAGCTGGTCACTAGTGATCTAGTCCTGAAGTTCGTATCTCAATCAAAGAAGACAAGTCCTCTGCACCCTATTCCCACTGTCCTGCTCCTACGTTGCATTGATCTGCTGCCATGCATAACTAACATCATTAATATGTCATTGGCCTCAGGTCATGCACCAGCACCTTTCAAAAAAGCTGTAGTCAGGCCACTTCTCAAGAAAGCGACACTAGACCAAGAGAACGAGCGAAACTACCACCCAGTCTCCTTTCTACAATTCCTATCAAAGACACTGGAACGGGTCGTGGCAGACCCGTGAACTCATATATCGAAACTTCAAACCTTGATAGCAAGTTCCAGTCTGGTTTTAGAGCTAATCACTCCACAGAGTCAGCATTGCTTAGGGTATACAACGACCTACTTAGGAATACAGACATGGGTAGAGTGTCTGCTTGTTTTGCTCGATCTTTCGGTAGCTTTGATACTATCGATCACAAAGTTCCTCTAGAGTGCCTCTCATCTCGCCTGGGCATCACTGGTACTGCTCTGCAATGGTTCAGGTCCTATCTCAGTGGGAGACTCCAGAGTATTGACGTGAATGGACAAAGATCATCCGAGGTACATCTGAAATATGGGGTACCTCAGGGCTCCGTGCTAGGTCTGGTTCTTTTCACGGTTTATACTCTCCCTCTTGCTGATGTGATCTTTATCGCCACTGCAAGCGGTGGTGATAGCCATAATGGCTCTTCTGTCGCTATACAAAAAGAGGCTGTTTAATCAGCTAGGATTTATTTATTTATTGCCAAGCACAATCTACGCTTTCACTTCTATGTGGATGACACTCAGTTGTACCTTTGCTTTGATTCCTGCCAGCCTTCGAACACCTCAAATTCTCTCAACTCACTTGCTGCAAGTATTGATGACATCCGCACATGGATGGCAGCAAATTTTCTAAAACTAAACGATGATAAAACTAACTTACTAGTTTTGGGCAAACCCAGTGTGATTCACAAATTGGAAAAGCTGACGCTCAAAATTGGCTCTGCCAGCATATCTCCTGTTCGATCAGCTCGAAATCTTGGTGTCATGTTCCAAAGCGACCTCTCGTTAGATGACCATATCAGCTCCACCGTCAAATCTGCCTATTTTCAGCTTCATAACATAGCTAAAATTCGGGCTTGTTTAGATAAGGATACCACATCTAAGTTGGTCCATGCATTCGTGACATCCCGTCTCGACTTCTGCAACTCACTGCTTACTGGCCTACCAGCATGTGCGATCAGGCGATTGCAGCTGGTGCAAAACTCTGCAGCTAGGCTTGTCTATCGTGAGTGCCACATCCCACCACTTCTCGCCGACCTGCACTGGCTACCAGTCAAGCAACGGATTGACTTCAAGGTTTTGTCGCTCACTTTTAGGTCCCTTCATTCTATGGCTCCAGCCTATCTCTCCGACATACTCCCCCATCAGGCAAAGCATCGTACCACCCGCTTTTCGGAATCCAACAGTCTAGAAATACCTCGTACAAACCTTAAATCCTTTGGAGACCGTGCATTTAGTTCATATGCTCCCAAAGCCTTGAACTCCCTCCCGACTTGCGTCAGAACATCCCCTGACTTGACCACATTTAAAAAGAACTTCAAAACACACCTATTTAGGACAGTATTTAGTGGGTCCTTGTGATTAGTCCTTCACGAGCTTACGCGTGCTGACACTGTGCATGCTGCCACTGTACATGCTGCCACTAACCACATTTGCATGCTGACCCTGTGCGTGTCACCCCTAACCATGTTATTCATGTTGTTTGTTTATCAAGCATGATATTACTCACCATTCAATTGCATTTCCCTTTGCAGCAAATGTAAAGCGCCTAGAAAGAGATTTGAGTTCTCTGAGGGCGCTTTAGCAGGTGCATTATTATCCTTACTACAGCCACTGCTGCCATTAAAATGGCCTTTACAGCTAGTTGCTCCACCCATCTAGACTGGGATGGTATGGAGGGTTGGGATATCTAGACAAGAATGGTATGGAGGATAGGTGCTAGCGAGCTGCTGCCTCGCACTTGGACAACTGGGAGTTCGATGGTTGGCAGCTATCGTGATGTTCAAGTGCCGTCATTGGCAGCATGTTGAATCGAACCGGAAGCAGAATTGACGTGGCAGGGGCTGGCCCCTTACTCGTGCAAGCTATTGGACTGATCACAACCGGCACCCTTGATTAGTCACGCAGTCATATGCAGGCTATACTCACAAGCCCATAACCGAACGCAACGATCAGCACGGTGACAACTGCCCGGCAGCCTTAGCAACCAGCGTCTGTGGCCCTCGGCAATAATAATAATACATTTGATATAGCACCCTCAGAACTCAATCTCTGTCTAGGCACTTTATTTGCTGCAAAGGAAGCACGATCGAATGATTAGTGGTAGCATGCTCAATGACAACAAACATAACATGGTTAGGGGTGACATGGACAGTGTCAGCATGCAAATATGGTTAGTGGCAGATATGCACAGTGTCAGCATGCATAAGCACGTGAAGGACGAATCAGAGCATTCGTTGGGGGCGATCCTGTACCAAAGTACGGCTGTGACCTGCCAGGCATTCTTATCAGCTTCATCGTGCATCGTGCACTGAAGTAGCAAATCCTAGGAAAGAGGCTGCATCTTGCCTGCCTTCATCTGGCCGGCTGCTGCCGTGCTGGCTTGAGTAAATAAATAGAATTCATATGTTTTGCACCTAAGACAGCGAGCGGTTCTCAACCTGTGGGCCGAGACCCCTTTGGGGGATCGAACGACCCTTTCACAGGGGTTGCCTAAGACCATCGGAAAACACGAATTTCCACATTGTTCACACAATAATTTTATGGTTGGGGGTCGCCACAATATGAGAAACTGTTCTAAAGGGTCACGGCATTAGGAAGTTTGAGAACCACCGACCTAAGAGAACTTAACTCTATCCAGGCGCTTAACATATGCCACGTGGGCTCGAGCCCACGACCTTGGTCGGGGCGAGCACTTTAACCTCTGGGCCAAACCAGTGAGAAGCCGCGACAGCTTGCTGCTGTGGCAGTGGCATTGCCGAACTTTGAATATTGTACTGCTCCTTTTAGCGGCTTTCCGTTTTCCTAAGAGAGTTTTTGCAGCTTTAGCAAACGACTGACTGGGCGGAAAACTTATTTCGATAAAGCTGCTTTGTAATAAGGCTTCTAAAGAGGGCAATAGCGAATTGGTGTGTGCAACATAAATGATGTCGTGGAACAAAAATAATACTATGCGAGATTGGGGCATAGGAGAAGAGTGCAGCAGCAGCAGCACATATGTGAATGGACAAGTAAGGAGACGATCGCCACAAAGGCAGCGCTGAAGCGCTGGCCTCAGCCCCAGCTTTGGCCACCTGCTGGGTGCATCCGCAGTCAGCAGCCTGCTCTGCATCGCATTCATCGCTTCGTCAAAAATGGGCAAAAAGAGTTGATGACATGAAAAATCAGATGCTCCGATAGAGAATGCTGCCAACGCAGGCTATTTAACTAATTATGCGAATAAACAAACGTTTTCGCAGCAGCTGACTGTACCAACCATTCGGGAGTTTCAACTCCATTCGTTAATTTCACAGCGATGATAAATGCTACTGATGTGGAGCTAAGAGGATGCAAAGAAACCGTATCTTCGTCACTCCGTCAAGCCAACAAGCCCACTACGAGTAGTGCATTCCAAAACTCCAAGAGCAGGCTAGGGCAAGCACCTCATTGCATTTGAGCATACAACAAGTATGCCTGCAAATCTGCTGTGGGCATTTTTTCAGAATTGTTGATAAATCCGTCGAACGTATGGTAGCAGCAGGCGACGTTTGTGAGACCCGTGCGACCAAAAGGACCAGTGCCACCAAAGGTCGCCGACTGGTCCACGACGATGACAGCTGCAGCTAAACGGGAGCTGAACTGGCCACCTCTGGCGGCGGCAACTATTCGAAAGGACTTGCCGACAAATGGAAGTGCAGCTACATGCATTGTATGTAACGCTGGCGCTTCGGTGTTCAGGCTCAAGGCCAGTGCCGGCACAGTGCTTGACAGCAGCTCCAGTCATGGTTGCTTCAGCTGACGTAGGCTGAGGCCAGCAGCTAGCACTCGGCGGCTGCTGCTGCTAGCAGCACTTGCTGTCTATTTTTTCTCGAAGGCTTCGAAGCTTAAGCGGGTAATTGAGGAGAGGACAAGGGCAAAGCAGATTAGATTCTTCGATTCACTCACCAAAATGCCAATTTTCTGCGGAGAACTTTTTTCAAATGTGACAGACAGATCAATTTTGCTTACAATTGGTATGCCCACACTGACCCTAGCCATGCTTTCAGCATGGGCTCGAAGGTTCTATGTGCCTACGCCTGCTTGCCTGGTTATGGCTACTTTACATGAGACTGAGTACACACGACACTCCAAAGTCACATGACCACAGCAACGATGGAAAAAAGTTTCATTTGGTCATACTAAAGCATAATTGCAATTTCAACTGAGCGTGGGACCAAAAGAAAAGCAATGCAGCAGGCATCAAGCTGGACATCAAATTGCAACTCACCCCTTGGATCACAGCGAGCTCAAACAACCGGTTAATAAAATGTAACTGTTTCATATAACCTTGCCACCCTTCAGAAAATTAAATATGTGAGTCACTACTGGCTTTCAGGCTGTTTTCATGAAGTGAAGTACCAAACGTTCCTAGCTGCTTTTAATCAAATAATGAATATAAGCAATAATAATACTAATAAACAAAGTGTGCCTGACCCGAAGTTTTTTATGACCACACAAACAATCAAGATAATCAAAGGAATTTGGCCAAAATCATCGATACAAATTCATGATCATCACAGTAAGTTGGTCCGTACACAAGATGGATCATGTAACAGTTGGTGTGTCTTGGCTCAGTGGAAAAAGATCTTGACATTTAGATCAGAAAGGCATAGGGCTAGATGTTTAATCGGTAAGAGCGGGATCGATGAGGATCACCAGCGGCCACCCGCCGAGAGGACGTCGCACGGCTAGAGGCATCTCATACGAGCCGGCTTCGCTACCAGTGCCATCATCTAAAGTCGGCTATCTGCAGAGCTAGCCGATCAAATATCCCTGCCAGCCAGCGAACGTCGATGCCCCGTGCCACCACAGCCTGAGGGTGTGCCGGGCACAGACCTCAGGGTGAATCGATATGTAGAGTGTGTCTCACAGTCACCCCAGCAAGCAAGCGAGGAGAAAAGTGTTTAGAAAACCTTGCAGCGAAGCTGCCAGTAGTGCTGGAGCAAGAGGCGACCGAAACAGCCAACACTAGACCGTGTAATCGTTAGTCAGGGTTGCCCGCAATTAGGAAAGGAGTAAGAGTAGACTTCGTGCGATCAGGCGATTGCAGCTGGTGCAATACTCTGTAGTTAGGCTTGTCTGTCGTGAGGGTCACAGTTGCCACATCACACCACTTCTCGCCGACCTGCACTGGCTACCAGTCAAGCAACAGATCGACTTGAAGGTTTTGTCGCTCGCTTTTAGGTCACTTCATTCTTTGGCTCCAGCCTATCTCTCAGATCTACTCCCCCACCAGGCCAAGCATCGTACCACCCGCTTTTCGAAATCCAACAGTTTACCACTACCTCATACAAACCTCAAATCCTTTGGAGACCGTGCATTTGGTTAGTATCCTCCCAAAGCCTGGAACTCACTCCCGACTTGCATCACAACATCCCCTGACTTGACCGCATTTAAAAAGAACTTTAAAACACACCTATTTAGGAGAGCATTTAGTGGGTCCCTGTGATTCCTCCTTTATGTGCTTATGCCTGCTGAGACTGTGCATGCTGCCATTAACCACACTTGCGTGCTGACCCTGTGCATGTCACCCTAAGCATGTTATTCGTGTTGTTTATCAAGCATGATATTACTCACCATTCCGTCGTATTTCGCTTTGCAGCAAATGTAAAGCGCCTAGAAAAAGATTGAGTTATCTGAGGGCGCTTTATCAAGTGCATTATTATTATTATTATTATATCGACCAAGCTTCGCTTGATCGACGCGGCTGCTGGCAGTGCCTTGTCTGTCTTTGTCTCTACACGGCTGCTGGAAGCGCCGTCATCCATCTTGTCTGGCAAAGAGACTGTGAAGAACATGGTTTGAGGTGAGAACATAAGTCAGTCAGTGCACGAAATTCAGTGCTGAAGGCGTCAGATAACTTATCAAAATAAATGTTGAAACCATCCCCTAACCATGTAATTCATTTTGTTTGTTAATCAAGCATGATTTTACTCACCATTCAATTGCATTTCCCTTTGCAGCAAATGTAAGGCTGCTAGAGAGAGATTGAGTTCACTGAGGGCGCTTATCAAGTAACCAAGTTCCATGGGTCAGAGGCTAATTCCCGCCAAACCCCGCCATACTCCGGCCACGCTGCCGCTCGCCATGCCGCCGAGGTAGGGTAAGACGAGCCGCCGTCAGGTTAAACCTCTTTATAATAACGCATGCGCCAACAACAACAGGGGAACTAAACAAGTCTACAGGGAGGGTCCTATACACAATCCACTACGGGGGTGCAAGACGATGCAGCAAGCGCGAACAAACGTGTTAGTTGGGGTCAGTCGACTTCTGCAGTCCTCTCGTTGTTTCGACTCCGAATCCAACAGTATGATCGTACGCCGTCCAAAACCCGGCTGGCTGAGTAACTGCTGGCTAGTCCAAGTCGACAACTACCACAGTCGTAAGCTTCCACCGAAAGACGCCAACACACGGGGGGTCACGAGCACGGTACAGGGGGAACGCGGAATATACAAGTCAACAACGAGCGAGCTATCCAGCTCGGCTCGGGCCTTGGGCACTCGTTCCCTTGCGTGCGTGGCAGCATCGCCGGAGCACGCCTGCACGAATCCAGGTGCATAACTCGGCGAGACCGGGAGCTTCCAAGACCACGACTTACTTGGCCAACTTCCAGTACCCAAGAGCCCCGGTGACCTCTCGTCACCGCAGATCCGGCAATGCATAGGTCCGACCCCGGCCTAGCCGGTGACCCTCATTACTGCCGCCTGGTCCCAGCCAACCGAACCCAGCCTGGGAACAAGTGCATTGTTATTATTACCCCATAATGAGGAAAGATCGATTTCTTGCACACAGAATCGAAATGAGATCAGAGAAATCTGAGATAAAGGAATTGGTACCTGGTGGGCGATAGATTACTGTCACCATCGGCAATTTGTTGTCGGGTGAAATCAAGACAATAAATTCAAAAGACTACTTCGAGGGTACTGCAAACGGCTTGAAGTCGAAGTTTGAGCGCATCATAAAAGCAACTACACCTCCAGTTTTGATCGATCTTGGGTGTGAAAAAAGGAGAAACCAGCCAACAGCCTAAAAAAACTCGTGCTAACCTGTGTGGTGTTTTCATAGGCCAGCAGAAGACGCGGTGGTGGAAGGAGGCTAACGTGGAAGAGGTGCTTTAGGACAAACTCTCGTTACCGGTGCTGGATTGACAATGAGAGACCAGGGCGGTTTTCCAGCCGGCCTAGCAAATCAGGTGACGGAAGCAATTCACCTAACAGGAGCCGAGCGGTGCTCAGTGCACTGGCTTAAGCTGCACGCAAACTGTGAACCAAGCGTTTCTATTAAAATCTAGAGTTCATTTACAAGTGGCTAACAAATTGCCATTTTTGAAATTTTGGAACTCCTACAGCGAGCAGTAGCGATATCTAGCTCGAGCATGCGTACCTTCAGAGCTCTACTTCCAATGACCTGCCCACTGGAGACGTTTGGCTTAACTAAATCCTAGCTGATTAAACAGCCTCTTTTTGTATAGCGACAGAAGAGCCTTTACGGCTATCACCACCGCTAGCAGTGGCGATAAATGATCGCCCAACGCAGGAATCGAACCCACGACCTCGGGACCGAGGTCGTGAAAGCAACCGCCTTACCTAGTGTGCCATCACGGCTACACGATTATTACACCTACCTCACACTACGTAGCTCGATTAAATTCGGCAGACCTCGGCCGACGATATTATTTCCTTGACTTTGGACCTCGGTTTTGGTTTGATGTCATTGGAGGCGGGCATCGAAGCCAGTTAGTTAGTTGCCTGTCTGCAAGTCTGCAAACAGGCATACCCCGACATTTTGGTGAAGCTCCTGTTCGCGCGTCTCTCTCCCTCTCTCTCTCTCTCTCTCTCTCTCTGTGTGTGTGTGTGTGTGTGTGTGTGTGTGTGTGTGTGTGTGTGTGTGTGTGTGTGTGTGTGTGTGTGTGTGTGATCCTTGCTTGTAATGCGTGGCACGCTGCTGTATTCGCCTAATGCTTACTCGCGTGGAGCCGTTACGAGCTGTGTGCATCCTTGTGCAGGTCTAGCCTCACACGACTGTCTCGCTGCTGGCCTCCAGCCACAGCCGTTGCGAAGTAAATAGTAATAATTTAATAATTGTGCATCATTCAGTGACACCTACTTCACCTGACTTTAGGGTAAAGTGAAGTGTCGTACCGTGAGCCGTAATGGCTCACTAGGTAAGGCGGTTGCTTTTCACGACCTCGGCCCTGAGGTCGTGGGTTCGAATCCTGCAGTGGGCGATCCTTTATCGCTACTGCAAGCGGTGGTGATAGCCATGAAGGCTCTTCTGTCGCTATACAAAAAGAGGCTGTTAAATCAGCTAGTATTTATTTTATTTATTTGATCAACTCGGTTCTTGACATTCAGGCTCTGTTGTGGGCAGCTCACTAACACTGGCCAGAGGCCGGCACGGCTGGGCGAGCAGCCGATCCCATTTCCCCTCCCACTCCTCCTACCAGTCCCAACCCTCCCCCAACAACGACCCCCCTCCCCAGCTACGCATGCTCATTCGTGCGACCTGGCTCTTCTCGATTATTCCTCGGTTTTCTTCTTCCTGAATATGGGAGCACTCCTCCCTCAAACCGGCCAATCACACTTAGTAGGTGAAGCAGCAAGTGAAGGAGTAGAGCCCAGCTCGACTGCTACACCGAACGCAAGTGCCGGATTCTATATACGCTCATTCGTTATATATACTTATCGTTGAAGGGACTGCATTCTGCCATGACTTGGGGGGCATCGCCCACTCACGTGACTCAAATGAAGGCTAATTAAGTTGCTTCCGAAGTTTGAAAATAAGCTCTTTTAGATGGCCGTTTTAAAGCAAATAAAAACATTGTTTTAAATTTATTTTGGACTTCCAAAATAGCCATTTACACTGGCTTCAAAAGTAAAGTAAGGCTAGCTGATTTAACAGCCTCATTTATGTAGTGGCAGAAGAGCCTTAACGGCTATCACTACGGCTTGCAGACGGCAATCAGGAGTTGCAGCTGCAGGACTCGAACTTACGATGCGGATCGTGATGAGCAGGCATCAGTGTAGCAGTCTTGAAAATAGAAGTGGGCGTTATTACATTTGACATATACAGATCTGAATGCAATATAGGTGCCACCATGGTGGTAAGCAGGGAAAGCCACTTGGAGAGACCTTAAGGGGCATGCCCGGCGGCTTGACATGCCCGTTCACCTTGCTGTGATTGGTTGCTCCTTTAACGGTTCGTGTTCTGGCCTGCATCCAACCATGGCCAACTTGGAAATGGTTCGCTGTCTTAAAACCGCAGGTCCTTCAAAGCTCCGTAGTAATTAAAGGGCACACATCGGTGGAGTCAGTAATGAGCCTTCATAAGTCACGATCACGTAGCCGTCCATTACTAGTTAGAGGCTACAAAAAGGGCCTTGACGAAATAATTCAAGCCTGACGAATACCGTTTACATGTTGTATCGTCGTATACAAATTGCCTGCGATGAATGTTTGTTTGCCTTAGGGGCTATTTCTTTGTTGCTCCTACAGCTGCAGCTTGAGCTCTTGTATCTTGAGGTCTTTGCAATTGAGGTTAAACGATCGATCAGGCAATCCAACGTTTACCCTATACATGAAACGCTCGCACCAGAAAATACCCTGGGCTGTTGTCGGTGACGGTTGGTCTGTCAGGGTTGACTAGGTTAACAATTTCAAGAATAATCTTGCTTGCTTGATCAAACCACGTGCACCACCATCAGATCATACCACTCGAAGTCAGCACTTCTCACCGACCTGCACTGGCTCCCCGTCAAGCAGCTTATCGACTTCAAGGTTTTGCCACTCACGTTTAGGTCTCTTTATTTCATTTCTCCAGGCTGCCTATCAGAATCACTTCCCAGTCAGACTAGGCATCATGTGACCTGCTTTTATATCGCTTTTTGCCCCTAACCAACTTCCAATTTTGGAGACTGCCTTTAGTTCGTATGCTCCCAAAGCCTGGAACTCACTCCTGACTGACGACACGGCACCCGCTAACTTTTAAGCACTTGATCTAAGGTCGCAACTACTTTGAAATGAGCCTATTGCAATAGCATGCAAAACGACATTTCAAAATGAAAACTACCTATCATCGATCAACCGGAATCCGGCTGGCAGATCAGTCTCCGATAGCTGGAGGTGTGCTGCTGCTGCCCAGCTGGCTCGGCCAAGTAATGCAGGTGGACACTGTCAAATCGCAATGGCATACGACGACCAAAGACTGCCCAATTGTTTATTGACCTAAAACAGCAATGACCGTCCAAAAGATGCCGGGAAAACTGGCATTAAAAGGGCAGCCAAACTGAGCACAATCTACGTGGCTACCACGAGTCTTTCTCCTCACTGCCAGCAGACGACTTGCTCAGAGCTGCCATGAAAATCGAACGTGGTGGTCATTGTTCACGTGTGCTCGCTTACTGGCTTAGTGTGTTGACCGTGAGTTCGGTCGCCGATCGGATAATGTCAGTCTTGAAAGAAAAGAGCCTGGAAGCTGCTCGATCAACGGTGGTCTGTTGAATGAAGCCACCACGGTGATAGAGAGGATGAAAAAGCAAGCACAGGGCACATGCTGTGTAGCATGACTGCCAAACAGAAACCGCTGCCACGATCGAGCCATCCCCGCCATAACGACTAGTGTCACTGTGTCACTAGCGATTGCTAGGTAGCTACACTGAGCCATATCGCATGCCCCACAGCAGTCGATCGGCAACGAGTCTTAGCCGGCACCGTTTTGCAGAAGTAAACAGAAATTGACGAGTTAGCTGCACCCAAGAAGGCTGGTGGTAAGTAGTGCCCGGTCGCAACTACAGCGATGGGCTGGCTGTCTGTCTGTCTGTCCATCTCACTGGCTGTCTAGGACCAAGTTCCGGTCGAAAGCCAAACGATCACCACTGGCTCCGGATACCTCACTGGAGGTTCTGAAGCATGGAAGTAGATGCCGCTTTGTGCATTCGCTTAGAAAACCAGCCGTTGTATTTGACAAGGGCAGCATTCATCATGTCCTCCATGTGGCCGGTGAGCTACAGTGCAGAAGGAAACAAATTTGCAAATGAAGCGATCAACCATCTGAACCTGGCTCTTCATTGGGAGCTTCGGACGAAAATATGCACTGCTCACTTCACGATTGTTTACAGGTCTACAACCCCTGTTAAGGCTAACCGAAAGAGGCAGAGCTAGACACAAGCCCCTTCAGCGTCCATTAGGATTGGGCAGCCAGCAAAAGCACAAAAGTTTATAGTGAAAATTGTATCCGGTTAAAGGTTTCTGGCAACACAGCTTCTCCCACGGCCGAGGAGGAGCATGTTAGCTGACCTTGTTACCTTCTCCTGCCATTCTACCTCATTGTTCAGTTGCAATCACTTCTTCACTTTCAGTGAAATATTAAACATTAAGTCACGTGTGCACTTACTTGCCAGGCAACTACTAGCCGATTCGGCACATTAAGATAGGTATGCAGTATTGGTTGGAATATGTCAGCTTCCCCACACCCCAATAAAGAAAGCCACACAGATTCTTCAAATGGCTGATCGCAGCACTCAAGTATCTACCTACTTGCCAGCGAAATATCGAATGCCACCGGAATATGCAGATGGCACTAAGAAAAGGCAGTGTAAGCACATAATTATCTGCCCAACCAGCGATTATTAAATGGTCAATGGCGATATAATCGGCACAGCCACACCAGATTGCCATGCCAATTGAATGCACTAAAAGTTGATGATTAACGGGTCAAGCTGTGGAACTGTAATCTCTGGTTGAAACCACGAACTCCAATGTCTGACGTGAACGTTTAACTTGCATGTCCGGCAGGAAAAGTAAGTCTTTCCAGCAGCTACAATATCCTGTACTTGGGTTTGATAGTGCTGCTGACATCACTCTGCCAATTCAACAATATTGACATTTTTATAGTGTTTATCGTTACTCGTTCCAAACAACTATTTACTTGACCTACTTGACTAGGACCAATGTGGCAGCATCGATACCTCACTGCAGGCGTGAGAGAAATGAAGGCGAATCGGGAAACTGCCCCAGCCTTCTGAAGCGCTGAACGATAAACTCGTGTCTGCTCTCGCGTAACATGGGCGATACTCACGTTTATGCTGTAACCATAGTCAGACATCTTATTTTTCAGCTGCAAAAGTTTCGTGCTGTGGAATCGTTGCAGATTGGAGTGAGCTTTCATCACCTGTAAGCAAGGGCAGGAGCAGAGTGGATATGTTGTACAATCTGTGAGCACAACTACTAGAAATTTTCCTCGGGAGGGGGAACCACGGACAAGGAGCCTGCAATATTACAATGTCATGGCACGTGGAATCAAAGGGTATCAATGCAATTAAGTAACAGCATAGCCAACAACCGGGCCTAGTAATAAGCACAACCCATTTCGTATTAGTTGGATGCTAAAAAGTACTGTACTATAAGAAAACCAATCGGTTTAAGCATGCCAACTGAATAACAAATATACATATAAAACTTGAATCTACATACAGATACGGATATAACACAAATGCACCTATGCAATCACACGATGGCTCTGATAATTACGTTGGGCCGTAATCGGCTTCCTTTTATGTTCGGCAGCTTATTTATATTAGTGCCAAGCACGTGCATGTATTATATATCTAAATCATTAGTGGATTGCCAAATGGAGGCAGTTTGGTCGATTCCACCTGCCCCACTGGCTGTGTAAAAATTATCTAGTAACTGCAATAAACATGTCACAGATGCACTAGAAAGAGAATGAGATGAGATTCGGAGGCTCGGGGTAGATACACTGAAGACAGAGACATTGCTGCCACTAACTATATATATATATGTATTCATACTGGGCATGTCGCCCTAACCATGTTTAGCTCGTTGACATAGTGCATGTTTCCATTAGCACTTTGATCACGCTTCCTTTATAGCACATGCAAAGTGTATGTATGTATGTATGTACGTACGTACGTGTGTGTGTGTGTGTGTGTGTGTGCATGTATGTATGTATGTATCTACGTCTGTAACTACACAAAGCCATAAAGACTATGTGGGTGTTACGCAGGAGAGTTTTGTATAGCGCACTCACAGCCTAAGCAGCTTTCTGTATGCATTCGGTAGCCAACAGACTTCGTCTCACGCAACAAAGAAAAAGTGGGAAGCATAGCAGAGTCAGGAGAGCAGTTGAGGTAGTGAGTAGCATGGAAGTAGCAGCTTAGGACTGCTGAAAAAGATGTGCCATAGTCGGCAGACGGAGAGTGGTTGTCGTTGCGTAAGAATTGTGGAAGTGAGTTCCACAGTCTAGGACCTGCAGAGCTTAAGCTTCTGTCCCCAACGGTCTTTAAGCAGAGGAATGGAACAGCTAATGTATTGTCCGTACAGGACCTGACTGCGCAAAGAGGCTGAAACAGGTGCAGCAGTTCAGCTAGGTACGAAGGACCCAAGCCGTGGCGGGCCTTGTGGGTCAGGGTGAGAACTTTGCTCTGTCCCCAATGATCAACCGGCATCCATCCTAGCTCTTTTAGCAAAGGAGACGCGTGCTCAAACCTCTCGGACTTGAAGACTAGCCTTGCAGCCATATTCATAGCCAGCTGCAATGGCCTAGTTGCTTTCTTTGGTAGCCCATCCAAAAGGGAATTACAGTAATCCAGCTGAGACAGAACTAAGGAGCTAGTTAAATTTTTTGCAAGCCACTGCGGAAGAAAGCTCATAATCTTGGATAGGGATCGGATGTGGTGGCTAGCTGTAGAAGCAGTCTTTTGAATGAAACTTTTAAAATTGAGGCAGCTGTCGAAAACGACACCTAAATTTCGAGCACGTGGTGATGGTAGCACAGCAGCATCACCTATTAGAAGAGCAAAGCCTTTTAATCCAGCCACACGCTTAGGGTGTCCTATGAGCAGCAGTTCGGTTTTATCGTCATTTAATTTCAGGAAGTTTTCCGACATCCAGGATCGAATATCGGCAAGGCAAGCACTCAGTTTCTCAGTTGCTGCAGCACATTCTAACGGTTTGAATGACAAATACAGCTGAGTATCGTCAGCATAGAAGTGATATCCTATTCCATAGGCCTTAATCACTTTTTCCAGAGGTTGAGTATAAATGGAGAACAGCAAGGGACCGAGTACGGACCCTAGAGGAACTCCACAGGTGACCCATCTCTTGTGTGAGACCTGACCCCACACGACACGGATTGAACACTAGAAAGAGGTTAAGTTCTCTGTGGGTGCTATACAGTAACATTATTATTTTTATGAGAGACAGAATACGGGACGCGCACACACACACACACACTAGAGCTACTGCTTATGGACTCGCTTTGCTGTCATAGTAGAATTACATGTCTATTACACGAACGCCAAGTGGCACACGCGCACGTACAAACGCACACACAACATGGCCGAGCTGGTTTGGCCCACTGATTAAGGTGCTCGCCCCTACTAAGGTCTGGCCGAGATCGTGGGCTCGAGCCGTGAGAATATCAAGTTCTCTTAGGGCGATATACAAATGAATTATATAAAAAAAACATGCACAGGAAGAGATACAAGAGTGAGATGGTGACAGAAAATCTTTCGTACAAGATAACAAATACGAGAGAGGTTAGAAAACTTGCACTCACAGAAGAACACTGCTCTACTTACCTTATCTTCAGCCATCTTGGTTTGCACCGGGAAGGATGACCAGAAGTGCTTGAGCAGCTCAGTCAGCGCCACATAGTGGTGTTTTATTTCCGCCTTTATCTCATCTGGGACGACACCTAAGTCGGCGCCAACAGCAAGCCATGAGCACGGGAGCAGAGGAGAGCAGAGGAGAGCATGCGGTGTGCAGCCTAAAGCCAACGAAGAGGAGGCGCGGGGCTCACACACGTACTTGCGAGCTGCTGGTGGCCGCTGCCCTGCATCAGCACGCCGCCGGGTGACAGCTCCATCAGGATCTCGCGAGCTTTATCTTTCTCCAGCACCTACAGAGGCAGTGTGCTCTGTTTGAGCAAGCATCAGCCAGGAAGAAAGATGCACGAGCAGATGCACATCTGTTGTTCCTCCTCCTCCTCCTCCTCCTGGGTGGATGTTGCCATAACCAGCCAAACGGGTCAGCCGAGCAGCAGGTAACTTGACTGTGACTGTTTAACTCCCACGATAATTCTTGGGAACACAGTCACAGCTGCCTACATTCACCGCCGCCAAAGGAACAGGCATATAGCGCACAAATGCAGGTGCTGCTTATATACAGGTGCCAACCCAATACTGAAGGTGAGAAGCCGAGTGTCCGTGAGTATGAGCATGCAAACAGCATTACCGAAATGAAACCAGATTAGCAAGTACACAAAAGGAAACGGTTTCGGCGAAAGGTTTAATTGACAGTAAAATGAAATAAATGTACATTAAGCAAAAATACTGAACCATTTTTTTTAGTTTAATTTGATTTCAATGCATCTCACCAGCATCCAGTTCCTGGTGTTCAAAAAGGCGAGTGAGAAACATTGCCACGGCACGGTGAAGTGCAAATGGCTGGAGATATGCCAAGCCTCTGCAGCTTTCACTAATGTGGGCAACAGGTCGGTTGCATCACGTGCACATCCTCGATGTTTATTATCTTCTATGGTCTTAACCAGCACTTTTGCTGACATGCTGGTGTCGATCGAGGCCTTATGTACATTAATGCAGCCTTCACATTCTGGCATATCAGCAAAAGGCCCATCAAACAGCTCTAGCACAAGAGCCTTACAGGCTTGGCAATTACCAGGTGCACAGGCAGATGTCTGGCTTTACAGATCTTGCCGGCTGAAAATCTCCAGGAGAGAGGAAACACTTGTGACTAGTATAAGACTCTATTGCAGTAGGCTGATGTCATTGAGAGCACTCGGTCCAGAGTGAGAGCTGTCTCTTTCCAAGACTGTAATGATGTCCAGCTGCTGCTCGGCTTTATCCGCTCCACCTGCTGCACTCTGCTCCACCTGCTGCACTCTGCTCCGGCTGCTGCACTCTGCTCCACCTGCTGCACTCTGCTCCGGCTGCTGCACTCTGCTCCGGCTGCTGCACTCTGCTCCGGCTGCTGCACTCTGCTCCGGCTGCTGCACTCTGCTCCGGCTGCTGCACTCTGCTCCGGCTGCTGCACTCTGCTCCGGCTGCTGCACTCTGCTCCGGCTGCTGCTCTCCGCTCCACCTGCTGCACTCTGCTCCGGCTGCTGCACTCTGCTCCGGCTGCTGCACTCTGCTCCGGCTGCTGCTCTCCGCTCCGGCTGCTGCACTCTGCTCCGGCTGCTGCACTCTGCTCCGGCTGCTGCACTCTGCTCCGGCTGCTGCACTCTGCTCCACCTGCTGCACTCTGCTCCGGCTGCTGCACTCTGCTCCGGCTGCTGCTCTCCGCTCCACCTGCTGCACTCTGCTCCGGCTGCTGCACTCTGCTCCGGCTGCGGCTCTCCGCTCCACCTGCTGCACTCTGCTCCGGCTGCTGCACTCTGCTCCGGCTGCTGCACTCTGCTCCGGCTGCTGCACTCTGCTCCGGCTGCTGCACTCTGCTCCGGCTGCTGCACTCTGCTCCGGCTGCTGCACTCTGCTCCGGCTGCTGCACTCTGCTCCGGCTGCTGCTCTCCGCTCCACCTGCTGCACTCTGCTCCGGCTGCTGCACTCTGCTCCGGCTGCTGCACTCTGCTCCGGCTGCTGCACTCTGCTCCGGCTGCTGCACTCTGCTCCGGCTGCTGCACTCTGCTCCGGCTGCTGCACTCTGCTCCGGCTGCTGCACTCTGCTCCGGCTGCTGCACTCTGCTCCGGCTGCGGCTCTCCACTCCGGCTGCTGCACTCTGCTCCGGCTGCGGCTCTCCGCTCCGGCTGCTGCACTCTGCTCCGGCTGCTCTCGGCTTTATCCGCTCAGGCTGCTTTCTGCTTTGGCTGCTGTCTTCCAAGGCTGCTCGTGCTAATATGGGGCGTTAGCCTGCCACTTGTTTGCTGTCATGCAGCTTGATCTTAGATCGATGTGTATGGATGCACACTTTGGAAAATTCATTTCAGACATTGAGGATGAAATTCGAAAGTCAGTGCAGGAGCACATGCTGGATCTTTCCCAAGTGGTGGATGGTGTTACAGATGAGGTAACTCGAGGCCAGCTCTCTCCTTGTATCTGCTCAGACAGCAGTGTCTATGGAAAACGCCTGGGCTGAGTGGTCTGGTGTGATGTCTTGTGCATCGTTATCGAGGGAAGCGGTCTGGCTGTCTTGTAGACCCACCATTGCACTGCTGTTGTCTGAGGAAGCTCAATACAACACTGTGCCAAGTCACCATTTTAAATATGCCACCATGCAGTGTTGACATATACTACGCATTCGATATCTGTTCGTCGCCTGAGATGTTGTTCGTTTTTCGGGCCTCATTATTGCCTTGTTTTCTCGGACCATTCTCCCACTCTGTGGTAAGGCAAGCTCACATGTCATACTCTTTGAGTCGAAATCCTACCGGTGGGGGAGCAGTAGGTGTAACCGAAACATTTCAAAGGGGGCTTAATTTCAAGGGGCTGGCTAAATTTTGACCTTGCTTTGTTCAGTCGCAGTGAACAGTTCATTAGGTTTTGGGTGATGCCACTTGGCTAACGTCAACGGGGCTACTGTTCATCCTTCCCAGGCCTCCACTGCTGGACCACCCAGACCTAGCCAAGGACCTGGGTCCTGCTATATGCAAGGCAATGCAATGCTACGATGCTACCAGTTACAAGGTGGCTGATAGCTGCTTAGGCTTTACTACTGCCATATAAATGAGGCTGGCGTTCAGCTGACCTTGAGCCTTTTTTGGCAGAACGATTTAGCCGTGCCTAGCACCTAGACCAGCATACAACTTCTCCAATCGCCGACGACATTGGAAACTGCCAATCAGCAAGTACACACACAGGCCTACTTTGGTGTCATTTTTCCATTGAATCATTGCAAGCCCTCTTTAACTAGCTTGCAAAGAACAGAGTTACGCAGCAGCAGCAGAGCCTTAGCAGCAATCTCTCTGCTTGCAACGGGCAATAAAGCGTTGCCTTCTTTAGGACTCAAACCCACGACTTCGGTCGTAAAGAATGAGTGATGATAATAAAAAATTGTCAAAGTTTTTTGCATACAGCCCTAAGAGAATTTGATCTCTATTCAAGCCCTTTACACAGCACACGGCAAGAGAAGCAATAACCCAAGGTATCTTACTTAGGGAAGCATGCAAAAGCACACAGCTATCGAGCTAAGGTAAGCTTGCAAAAGCATACTAAAGATTCACGGGCCGCTGGTTAGCAGGACTGCTACCCAGCTAGTAGCACTCACTTCATCATGAACAGGGAACAGCAAGGCACCCATGAAAAAAGGCAGATCCACCGGGGCGCACCACAAGCAGGCCATACCCCCTCCCTCCCCTCCCCTTCCCTTCCACCCCACCCCACCCTTGTAGACAGGAAGCAGGTGAGTCGAGTGAGGCACGACTACAGCTTGAGTACAACAGGCTGCATTGCGATCGGCCACCATTCTCGAGCCAGGACGGGCGCCCAGCGGCTTCAATCGCTGCGCACGCAACGATACACGTGCGCACAGCAGCAAAATAAACAAACCAAAAACGTGTCGCACCTGCGTCAAGTCGGCGGGCCAAGCTCGCAGCTCGTCGGCCGCTGCAAACGAAGCCTGCAGCATGTCCTCGGTCGTCATGTACGTGGCGGCCATTACCGGCGTCGGCCCGTGGAAGTAGCGCTCCGTTCTTGACAGCATGAGCGAAGTGCCGGCAGCTGCGCCCAAGCCTTCCAGGTCCTCCATCTTGTCTCGCTCAACGATCCGCGGCTGCAGAGTCGAGTGAGAGAGAGAGAGCATGCCGAGTGAGAGAGAGAGTATTGCGAGCTGCAGAGCAGCGTCGGGCGCTGTGACGACGAGCCGGCGAGTGCCCGCCGGCAGCTCAGACCTTAGGCCTCTTCCTTCGGTAAGCACAAGAGCCGCATGACAGCCGAGCGGGCCACGATGGCCACCGGCTGGGGCTGGCTCTCGAGTGGGCCGAGCATAGCTGTGGATGCAAGCGCACGGGCACTCGGCGAGGGAGGGGGCGACACGTGACCGAATTCGGTGGCAAACGGACACCGGCAGAGGCTCACCTTCTTAGCTGCAACTGCCGAGCTGCTGCTGTGCTCTGGTGCCATCTCAGGCGCCGGTGGCACTGAACCGGAGCCGGTGGCTGCTGCTCCTGCGGCCGTGGCGTTCGAAGCGCCTTCATCCGATGCAGCAGTCGCCGGCGCATCGGTAGCGTACAGCGAGTGCCTGTTCTCGCACGACTTCAGCACCATGGTCGAATGATAATTGAAGCGCTTGATCATCGAACGATTGGCGGCAGCCACGGCGCCGAGCTTGCTGTCCACGTGAGTGGGCGGCACGTCGAGCATCGGATCCTGCCAAGAGAACAGCGACTGTGCAGCAGCAGCAGTGGCAGTGGCTGCAGCAACAGCAGAGGCAGTGGCTGCAGCAGCCAGTCTTAGGGGGGGGGGAGGGGGCAGGGTGCTCGTACTTCACGACCTTCACGTACTTCACAGAGGTTTCGAGCTCGAATTCTTCAGCAGGCAATTATTTATCTGCTGCAAGCAGTAGTGATAGCCACTACGGTTTTTTGGCCCAGATATATGAATGACACTGTTGAATCAGCTAACCTAGTAGTTTTTGGTAGCAGCAGCAGTAGAGGAAACAGCAGCAGCAGTGGTGGCAGCAGCAGCAGCCCCAGCAGTGGAGACAGCAGCAGTACCCAGAGGGCGGTGTCACACGTATACACCAAATGGTGAAATGAAAGCAGCTGTACAAGCTAGGCTCCAGCAGCTGTCGGTTCAGTTGATATCAACCAAAGAATAGACTGCAGCTAGACAGTGTGAGAACTGCTAAAGCCCAAGGGTGAAGGTGCATGCCTTTAGCGTTCGAGGTCAAGGTGAATGCTTTTGAAGACCAAGGTCGTGGGCTCGAACCCTCCGGCAAATGTGAAGTGCCTAGATAGAGATTACGCTCTCTTAGGGTGCTATACAAATGTATTTTACTATTATATATTAAGACCAAAGGGTTGCATAACGTCAAAACAGATCACTTGATGAGCAGGGTAGCTAGCACTGGGTATAATCGCTGAGTAGGATTAGGTGTGGTAGGTTGGCAAGGTAGATACTAAGGTAAGTGAACACTAACTAAAGTCTATGAATGCTGATGGATCCGGAAAAGATGGGTGCATGCTTTAGCAGGCAGTGGAGCAGTGCTTCCGAGTCGAAAGAGATCCAGTCGCAAATGGCAGGCAAGGGTCAGCTATGAGCTGAGCAGCCTTTGTGAGATCAGCGACTGGATTAACGGGTGCCATAGTTGGTAGACAGCAGTACATGAGGAATGAGGACACTGCATCTGGCTAAAAAGATGACACAGAGAAGAGAAATAGATCAGCTGAAGGCTCCATGTATGCTGGTCTAGGTGCTAGGCACGGCTAAATCGTTCTGCCAAAAAAGGCTCAAGGTCAGCTGATCGCCAGCCTCATTTATATGGCAGTAGTAAAGCCTCAGCAGCTATCAGCCACCTTGTAACTGGTAGCATCGTAGCATTGCATTGCCTTGCATATAGCAGGACCCAGGTCCTTGGCTAGGTCTGGGTGGTCCAGCAGTGGAGGCCTGGGAAGGATGAACAGTAGCCCCGTTGACGTTAGCCAAGTGGCATCACCCAAAACCTAATGAACTGTTCACTGCGACTGAACAAAGCAAGGTCAAAATTTAGCCAGCCCCTTGAAATTAAGCCCCCTTTGAAATGTTTCGGTTACACCTACTGCTCCCCCACCGGTAGGATTTCGACTCAAAGAGTATGACATGTGAGCTTGCCTTACCACAGAGTGGGAGAATGGTCCGAGAAAACAAGGCAATAATGAGGCCCGAAAAAACGAACAACATCTCAGGCGACGAACAGATATCGAATGCGTAGTATATGTCAACACTGCATGGTGGCATATTTAAAATGGTGACTTGGCACAGTGTTGTATTGAGCTTCCTCAGACAACAGCAGTGCAATGGTGGGTCTACAAGACAGCCAGACCGCTTCCCTCGATAACGAAGCACAAGACATCACACCAGACCACTCAGCCCAGGCGTTTTCCATAGACACTGCTGTCTGAGCAGATACAAGGAGAGAGCTGGCCTCGAGTTACCTCATCTGTAACACCATCCATCACTTGGGAAAGATCCAGCATGTGCTCCTGCACTGACTTTCGAATTTCATCCTCAATGTCTGAAATGAATTTTCCAAAGTGTGCATCCATACACATCGATCTAAGATCAAGCTGCATGACAGCAAACAATTGGCAGGCTAACGCCCCATATTAGCACGAGCAGCCTTGGAAGACAGCAGCCAAAGCAGAAAGCAGCCTGAGCGGATAAAGCCGAGAGCAGCCGGAGCAGAGTGCAGCAGCCGAAGTGGAGAGCCGCCGGAGCGGATGCAAGAGGAGAGGAGCCGGAACAGCAGGAGAGGAGCCGGAACAGCAGGAGAGGAGCTGGAACAGCCGTGTTGGCAAAGGACGAAGTGCATTCAGAAACCCAGGCGACAGTACCCTGTGGCCTGCAGCATTCTGGTATCGTGAAATCCTCACAATCAGTCTCGTGCTATCAAGTATGCCTTACCGAGCTGAAGTATATATATATATATATATATATATATATATATATATATATATATATATATATATATATATATATACTGCACGACAAGCAGCAAAATCATATAGAGCTGCCCTGTCAAATACGTCTAGAATTCATTGCCATCACTAGCACCAGCAGCAGCAGAACTAGCTTGCAGCTAGTACTTGTAGCAAAACGATCAAAGTACAAGACATCACAACATACCTTTGTCGTCTGCCTTGGCGCAGTCAGCAAACAGGTCCTTGCTGCCGATAACCGTACGATCCCGATGATAATAATGAGACTGGAAAAACTTAGTCCAAAATTCGCTCTCCGTAATCTTATGTGGCACATATTCTGCATGCTTTTCACGTACTGCAGAGGAAATGATGTTGCACAACTACATGACTGGAGGAGCCTATTACTCACAAGCACAACAATGTTACCTAAAGGAAAGCGATTTAGCACAGGCCATACTAATATTCCATAACCTATGCTCTGGTTTGCCCCAGGGGTGAGGTGATTGCCTGTAACGACCAAGGTCGTGGGCTCGAGCCATGCGGCGTCTGTAAAGCACCTAGATAGAGATAAGTTCTCTTAGGGCATTATATAAATGAATTATGTTATATTTGTTAGCAATTTGTGGGAGATGGGTGCTGTGAGAAGGCAACGTGCCAAATCACGACAATACTCCAGACTAGATTGCCTGGACCCACATTAAGCCGTGCAGCATTTAATAATAAAAGCAATAATAATAATGCATTTGATAAAGCACCCTCAGGAAACTCAATCTCTTTCTAGGTGCTTTACATTTGTTGCAAAGGAAACACGGTCGAATGGGTGAATGTTATCATGCTTGATAAACAACATGAATAACATGGTTAGGGGTGACATGCACAGGGTCAGCATGCAAGTGTGGTTAGTGGCAGCATGCACAGCGTCAGCACGCATAAGCACATGAAGGACAAATCACAGGGACCCACTAAATGCTGTCCTAAATAGGTGTGTTTTTAAGTTCTTTTAAATGTGGTCAAGTAAGAGGATGTTGTGACGCCGCAAGTCGGGAGTGAGTTCTAGGCTTTGGAAGCAAACGAACGAAATGCACTGTCTCCAAAGGATTTGAGGTTTGTACGAGGTATACGTAAATAGCCAGATTCCGAAAAGTGGTACGATAATTAGCCTGGTGGGGCAGTATATCTGATAGGTAGGCTGGAGCCAAAGAATGAAGTGACTTAAAAGTGAGCGACAAAACCTTGAAGCCGATCCATTACTTGAATGGTAGCCAGTCCAGGTCGGCGAGAAGTGGTGTGATGTGGCAACTGCGACCCTCACGACAGACAAGCCTAGCCACAGAGCTTTGCACCAGCTGTAAGCGCCTGATTGCACAGGCCGGTAGACCAACAAGCAGTGAGTTACAGAAGTCAAGACGAGATGTCACAAATGCATGGACCAATTTAGATGTGATATCCCTATCTAAACAAGCCCAAATTTTAGCAATATTATGTAGCTGGAAGTAGGAAAACTTGACTGTGGAGTTGATGCGGTCGTCTAATGAAAGGTAACTTTGGAATGTAACACCTAGATTTCGCGCAGATTCAACAGGAGATATGCTGGCAGAGCCGATTTTGAGCATTAGTCTTTCCAATTTCTGAATCACACTTGGTTTACCCATAACTAGTAAGTTGGTTTTTATCATCATTCAATTTGAGAAAATTTGCTACGATCCATATGCGGATGTCATCAATACATGCAGCAAGGGAGTTGAGAGAATTCGAGGTGTTCGAAGGCTGGGAGGGATAAAAGCAAAGTGCAACTGAGCGTCATCCGCATAGAAGTGAAAGCCTCGATTGTGCTTGGAAATCAATAGAGGTTAAAATCCTGGGGTATGCTATCTACCGGATAAACAACGCAATAATAGAGAACAACGCAACAATGGCGATAACAGTCCTAGTGAGAAGTAGGTGGAACGATAGTACATCAGCAGTCCTCCATCATGCAATCTTTGCCAACCTCGTGGATAGGTCCGAAATATTGACTCGATCATATCGGCTGACAGGTTATAGCGCAGACTATTCGCTCCGTCTGCCTGGGGTCGAATGTCGGCCAGAAAGGCCGCCGACACTCCCACCTGCTGGACGAGCGGTGTGTTCTTTGTGAGCTACAAAAATGAGCCGACTGCACGCACCCACCGCACCGCCAGCCCTCGCTGTGATCGGCGAAGCAAAGGCGGCAGGGCCGAGCGAGCGAGAAGCCAGTTGCTATCGCTTACTTACGTTGGTTCTGTTGACCCAGAATTCTTCAGCAGAGATGACTCCACTCACGACAAGATCATTATATAGTTGGAACAGCTGGCTGTTCTCCTGCAGCAGCCTGTGCTTCTCTTCCAGTTCGCTGCTAACTTTCACGCGGTATTTGGGCAGCATCCGCTGCAGCAAGTCCTTGACGCTCTCGCGGTCCTGGATGCAGGCCTGTCGGCCGCCGGGATTGCGAAAGTGAAACGTGTTTGCGCCTCCATCGTATAGAACCACTTGCAGCTGGACCTTCTCCTTGGAGTCCGGAGAGATCTTCTGAACTGAGACGGCGCGCACGCGCAAAGCACGCATTCGGCGACAGGTGACAGCAGGCGGCTGGTCGCAGAGCCAGAGACGGCGGCAGGTCGCAGGCAGCCTACTGGAAATTAGTCCAGTCGGGACTGCGAGAACAAGAAGCTCCTTTATCGCAGTGCGACCTTCGACTCACCCTTGATGTCAGCATAGTTGTGACTAATCAGGAAAGTGTCTCTCGATGCAGGCATCCATGCCAACCGAGCGTTCATCAAGTACAGGTCTCCGTTGGATTTCTTGTGCCACACTGACTTCACTATGAGAAGGACATCTTCGCTGGACATTTCGCAGCCAGCTTGGGTGGAATTATGCTACTATCCTATCAGGCCCGAAGGGTCAGTCTATTTCGGACTGAGAGGTTAACAGCTGACCAGACTAGAGTGCAGGGAGAGCCAGCCACACACTACACGGTCTCGAAGGAAAGACATACCGGAAGCGTGCGCGTTGGGTGTACGGACAAAAAAATCCTGCGAGTTCGGGCTCGTTCGTGCAATACCGAAAGCTACGGACGACCGTTTGCCGAGTAAGCCAGTAAACTGCACGCTTACGAAGACCGCGGGGAACTAGCGGAAGTCGGGTTACTTAGCTTTGTGGGAAAACCTCATTTCCGGCTTGTGCTGCGGGTCAAGGCTTCCCGCAGACTTGCTGTTTTATCGTAAATGTGTACTCCTAGAAAAAGAGTCGCGCGCGCACACAAACACACGCGCGCGCGCGCTCATATATATTTACATATAAGATTTAATTAAATATTTAATGTGCATATATGCACCAGCCGATACGAACAACCGCGAATTTCAAGGTAAAGATGGATATTAGCGGTAGGCTTACGTACAGTCGACACCGCTTATAAGAATACGCTGGGGCCAGCGTATAGACGTTCTTAGATGCGAAGTATTCTTATAAGCGGAGTAAAACTAATTTTGGATAACAATAATAAAAATAATGCATTTGTTAAAACGCCCTCAAAGAACTCAATCTCTTTCTAGGCGCTTTACAATTGCTGCAAAGGAAGCGCGATCGAATGGTTAGTGGTAGCATGTTCAGCTGTGTCGGTTTCCGTACATGATTTTCACAAGCACTTTGGTTATCGGAAGGATGCTGCAACGGACTATGAAATGTGTGTGAGAGCACTCGGTGTGCCGCGGCAAAGCGGATAAAATCTGAGACGCAGAACTGCTATTCTTGTAAGCGGAGTATTCCTATATACGATATTATAAATAAATACTACATGATTTAACAACATCTTTTTTAAAACGACAGAAGAGCCTTGACGGCTATCACCACCGCTTGCAGTGGCAATATACGATTTCCCACCGCAGGATTCGAACCCACGACCTAGGGAATGAGGTCGTGAAAAGCAACCGCCTTACCTAGTGTGCTATCTTGTACGCGGAGTAGACTGTACACACCTACATGAGATCTGACCTAAGCATATCAGACTGAGCTAGGCAGGGGGCAAGGCCAGAGTAATAATATCAATATTGAATCTCAATCGGCGAATAATCTCACTTATCATCATTGTCTAAAGATAGCTTTGACGTGCGTGCGCGTTACTAGTCAAAACACTTGAGTTTTTTAGGCTCATGGAATGGTCCGCTGAAATGGCCGCCGCGGGAGTGCGAGTTGACATTCAGGAGTTTAAGTACAACTGTGTCGCTGTCACTCGCGCCTTCCGCCCTCGCGCATGGGAAGGGATGAGCACTTGTGCTTTGAGGCCACGCTGAGAGCCTCGTCGGGCGGCGCGCAGATCCGTGGCATTTTTCTCTCTCGGAGACCGTGCCCTAGACAGGCTGGTGAAGCTACCGGCTGCCGAGGCCGACCGGCTGGAGGCGAGCCGGTCGGCTTCCGCAAGCTTTCCGTCGGTCTTACGAAAGGGCCGTATAGTATTTTTAGATTTTTGTAAACGGCTTATTCCTTTGGTTTGGCCCAGTGGTTAAGGTGCTCGCCCCTACCAAGGTTTGACCGAGGTCGTGGGCTCGAGCCCCGCGGCATACGTTAAGCGCCTGAATAGAGATTTATGTTCCCTTAGGACGCTATACAAATGAATTGTTTTAATTTAAAGATACGTCTAAAGCGGTGTCACGACTGCAATCGCCATCGGTGCCGAGCTTCGTGCTCTCCATATGAGAATACCAACTTATTTTCGGGACAGTGCTCAAAAGGTTTTTCTGACAGCTGGCGGCGGGCTCGGAGCTTCAAATCTCACCGAAAAACAGTGTGACAATTTTTCAGACGGGTTAAACAGCGCCGCTTCAATGGTGAGCAACCGCGGGAATGTCTTCGCATGAGACCTTCACCTTCGCTTGGCGACGAATGGCATTCCGGAGGAGCTTTTTCATCGCTCTGCGTTCGGCGTTTCGAGATCCGTCTCTCTCTCCTCTCTTCTATCTTTCTCTATCTCCATCTCCATCTCTTTCTCTCTCTCTCTCTCTCTCTCTCTCTCTCTCTCTCTCTCTCTCTCTCTCTCTCTCTCTCTCTCTCTCTCTCTCTCTCTCTCTCTCTCTTTCTCTCTCTTCTCCCTCCCTCTCTCAACACCCTTGAGGCATGTAGTGCCTAAATCTGTACTTTGATGACACCAAACTCTCTCAAATTGAATGACGACAAAACCAAGTTAACAGTTAGTATCAATAATAATAATAATAATAATGCGTAGATTGCAAAGCGCGCCGAGAGAACTGAAATCTCTGCCCAGGTGCTTTACAGCTCGCTGCAAGAGTATCGATACCTAGGGGTAGTGATGTTCACGACATCGAGCGTACAAAAGCAAACGTAAGTAACGTGCTCATGCCGGCCAGAAAAAGCAATACTCGCGGCCACCATTTGGTAAGACCTGAAGCTCGTACGCACAGTAAACGGTGCGCAGGTACCGATAGAAACCACAACGGAATAAAAAGTTCACTGAGGCAAAGGAAGAGCATATGCGTCTTTGAGTGAGACTTTTAAAAGACGCAAGGCCATTGCAGGTAGTGACCGTAGTCGGCGGAAGTGAGTTCCACACTTTCGGTGCATACGAGCTGTAGGTCCGATCACCAAAATATTTCAACATAGTGCGAGAGGTGGTGAGATGACTTAATCACTTAGCGCTGACGAGTGGCTGCTGCGACAGCACGTAACTGAAGAAGCGATGACGTCGGCGGATAGGTCAGGCTGGTGAGAGAACGCCAAGTGGCACACACACACACACACGCGCGCGCGCGCACACACACACACACACACACATATATATGGCAGAGTGGGGATCTTGAAATAGATTCGATGCTCGATAGGGGGAGCCTGTGAGTCTCCGACAGATGTAGTTTGATGTGGTAGCCATGTCTTTGACTACACACCGGACGAGCGAACAAGTTTTTCACCAGTTGCAAACCATCAAGGACACAGGCTTGGAGTTCTGAATAGAGTGAATGGTAATAGTATAGGCGCGACGTCGCAGACGCATGACTAGTTATGGGCAGACCTAGCAAGGACTCACAAACTGGAAAGTCATACCCTCAAAATGGACGCAGCAAGCCTTCCTCATGTAGCCCCTGCACGAAATCTCGGTGCCCGATTCTAAATTACTGCCCGCTACATGACCAAAGCACCTAACATAATAAACATATCCGTTGCTCGGGTATTGTTACGGCATCCTTCAAAGAGGCTATTGCTAGGCCACTTGTTAAGACGTCAACTCTAGACCAGGAGAATTTACAACAATTTCTATTCGACTTCCAAATGCAGTTACTTTTAAAGACACGGGACTAGTGACAGACCAGCTAACTCTTATGACATAATGTAGCGCCCTGCTGGCCTTGGCTGAATTTCAGCGAAAACAAGAGCTGTTCGGAGGCGGGCTAGAACTCCTTTGTCCTGGAGCAGTGAGCCAGAGAGGAGCGTCAGTGCGGTTAGAGAGGAAGCGCTTAAGAGCAAGCCAGGAAGCTCTCTGACCAGCGGTGGCGAGTCGGCCTTTAGAATTGGTCCGATACCCGCGGGAGCTGCTGATTGATGCTGGCTGGCCTGTCAACCTTCGCCATCACTCTGTCCAAAAAGAATCGTCTGGAACCCATTCGCCATTCAAGCTGGACAGAGGGGACATTCCAGTGGCCTAGTGCCGGTATTAATTCCTTACCGTAATGGGCCCTGGTGTCGGGCCCAATACCACTAAGCTCTTGCCCCATTGTCTCAGCTAAGTATTTAAGAGTCGAGCGACGCTCGCTCTGGGTCTTTAGTATCTTCGTGTCTTTGGTCCGGCTCTGCGCTTCGACGCCGTCGGGCACTCGTTTCTCTGAAAGCGAGGGAGGAGGGCGGGCTGTCAGCCGGCGATTGACGGAACAGGACGAGACAGCGCTAGGAGGATTCGGTGGACCCCACCGAATACGGTCGTATCGCGCCCGAGCTGGCATTTTGTGATTCTTTTGTGTTTTGTGTGTGCGCGCTAGCACGTGGTCTCGGCATAGGGATTTGCCGGTGCGAGCTAGGCGTAGTTGACGTGTGTGGAGCCCTAGTTCTCCGGTTAGGGTTTAGGCTCCAGTTTGAGCTCCGTCTATTTGGGTCGTCCCCATTATAGATGTAAGTAGCGTAAGTGTGGAGACGTGTTTTCTGCGCAAGAGTTCTTGAGGTGGCGTGTGTGGAGTATTCCTGCAACACTGGTGGAAACCGAGACCTAGTTCTCCGGTCAGGGTTTAGGCTCTGGTTCGGGCTCCGTCTATTTGGGTCGTTTCCCATTATACACGTAAGCAGCCCCAGTGTGGAGAAGTGTTCCCTCCACAAGAGTGCTTGAGGTTGGCGTGTGTGGAGTATTCCTGCCGCACTAGTGGAAACCGAGTTCTAGTTCTCCGGTCAGGGCTTAGGCTCGGGTTCGCGCTTCAGTGTGGAAAAGTATTCCCTCCGCAAGAGTGCTTAAGTTGGCGTGTTTGGGGTATTCCTTCCGCACAGGTGGAAACGAAGTCCTAGTTCTCCGGTTAGGGTTTAGGCTCCGGTTCGCGCTCAGTGTGGAGAAGTATTCCCTCCGCAAGAGTGTTGGTGCTGTTGAGAACGTGCGAGGAGTGTGGAGATAAAGCTGAACTAGACGCGCAGCGACTTTGTGCGCTTGCGAATAAAGTTCAGTAAAATCCCCAATTTCTGTGTCTCGCTTTCCAATTCACGCCACGGACTCACGACCCCCTTCATTAACGGTAAGCAGGTCAGCGCCAGAAACGCTCGTTTCATGGCGACTAGCTTATTGCGCGTAGGCGCGCACCGAACGGCATTAGGTGCTAGGCTACGCCGCTAGGTAAGCGGCAGGTCAAGCCTACCCTGCCGAGCCATCGGCGTTACAATAACTTCTAACCTCACAAGGCATTCCAGTTTTTAGAGTCAATCACTCTACAATCAGCTCTGCCTCTAGTGCATGGCGACCTTTTCAGTAATGCCGACACCAGTAGCCTCTGCTGGATCTCTGGCCAGCATTCGATACCATGGATCAACAAGCCATTCTTTTCGGACCTATTAATGATCCGGTACTAATCATTACTAGCTCGCCTAATCGTCATCTGTGGCAGCGGTTTTCAGCCTTCCTAATGCCGCGACCCTTTGATACAGTTCCTCTTGTTTTGTTGCGACCCCCAGCCATAAAATTATTGCGTGCAAAATGTGGAAATGCGTGTTTTCCGATGGTCTTAGGCGCGACCCCTGCGAAGGGTCGTTCGATCCCCCAAAGGGTCGCGACCCGCAGGGTGAGCACCGCTGACCTAAAGCGTCGCTGGTATCGTAGGCACCGATGCGCTGCAATGGTCGAGCTCCTATCTCAATGAGAGATTTTACAGCCTAGATGTCAACGGCCAACAGTCACGAGATGAGCCGTGAGCCGTTAATCTAGGGGTCAGACTCCTGGATCTGTTCCAGTTCTTCTCCTTTTCCCTATGTATGCGATCGCTGCCATTTGATGATATCAGTAATGGTTCGATGGATGAGTCATGGCCTGCTGCAGAGGCATTAGGCAGCTGTGAAGGGGGACGCTGAGGCTGTACAGTTTATGCGAACAGCAAACGAAACACGAGCACTTTGGTGGTAAGCTTCACCAGAACGTACATTTCTTCGGCGGACCAGCACGCTACCGCTCAGCCAGTGCAGCCCTGGCAGCAGCTGCCTTGTCCCTCTGCAGCTCTGCCAGCTCACCCCTCATTGGAAAAGCTGTCGTTAAGTCAGAACTAAGAGCCTAATCCTCACAATCACTAGCGTATCTCTTAAAAGAGTCTTTGCACTAAATCTGGATGTCCTGGATCCAAAATGACCTTTCATTAGATAACCACGTCAGCTCCTCAGTCAAGTCAGCCTGCTTAACGCTAATACAGATTGCAAAACGTTGGGCTGGCTTAGATAAGGTTTCCACAGCCAAGCTGGTCCGTGTATTTGCGAGTGTGAGGCTTTCTGCCTGTGCAATATGACGCTTACATTTGGTTGGTCAGCTAAGAGCGTGATCATTCAGAGTTCGAACTGTCATCCGAGACCTATGATGATAATAATTTTGTAGTGCGAACTCAATTTCTAGGCACTGTACATTGCTGTAGGGGAAGTATGTGAAAGGATCCTAAAATACCCGAGGCAATTCTGCCTCTGCCTGCAGACCCTTTTATTTATAAGGCGTCTGGCACATGGATGAATGATCTCCACTGGCCACCCCACTGAGCGGTAAATTCATTTCAAAACTCGTCCGGCAATCTAAAAATGTCGCTAGGATCAGGCACCGATTCCATCTCACCAGCTTGATGCAAACATGTGCAACTGCCAGGTCTCTCAGGTCCGTAGGGTCCCGTCAGCTACCTCAAGACGGTCGGAGACTGGTAAACGTTCGCCCACCGAGCTGCCTCGCTCTGTAATTCTGTAAAAGCGTCCGTGGAGTTCTTTAAAGGCGTCCGCGAGGCATTGACCCCGACGAGCTTTCAAGATTAGTTTAAATGCCTAGCTCTAGGGCGCTGTGTTGTGTCGCTGATGCAGCGTAGCGGCTCCGGTATTCAGATCTTTCCGAATTAAACGCTGCTACCATAACATGTGCTTGAGATAACTCCCAGCCATAGCCAGTGCTGAACTCACAGCAGCCAGCCACGTGACCGACCAAATGCTGGCTAAACTAGCGCTTGGAAGTCGCTAAGGAGTCCTAAAAGCAGCTACGATGCAAGCAGGAGCGTCGATGCTAGGCGACCGTGAGATATATCAATATTTCCCACGCGACACAAATACGTCTATGTGCGTTCTGGTGGCAGTGTATTCCCCAGCTCGAAAGGCCTCACACCCGCGCTGGCTCGAGAAACGCTCACAGAAAAGTGGCAGGACAACTTGACTAGTCATCACTTCGTAGACCCTTTTTACAAGATGTAAGCCAGACTATGGATTGGATAATTGGCAATTCAGCGACTGTGCATCATCTCTACCAACAAGCCTACACCAGCGGTAAATTGTCGTTGCAGAATTCTTCCGAAAACCGAAGTTCTTGCAACATCGTATACGGAAACGATACAGCTAAGAACTGTTTACTCACCATTCAATTGCATTTCCCTTTGCAGCACATGTAAACCGCCTAGAGAGAGATTGAGTTCTCTGAGGGCGCTTTATCAAGTGCATTATTATTATTATTATTATTATAAATCACGGAAAACTCACCTTCGCCTGAACGTCCTGGAGCATACGAGGAACTCGAAAAAGGCCTAATTACCAAAATATTTCAGTTTGGTGCCAGAAACGTTGTGACCAAATGCTGAGAAGCAAGGCTGGCGCGAGAGCACTTGACTAGAGAAGCAAGGTCGGATAAGAAGTCTGGTGCTAGCAAGTAAAATGACCTGCATGTCTCCAGAGCGACAAAGGTGTTGCCCATAAAATCCTCAAGCTTCAGTAAGTTATTGACCATCTAAGTACGTATGTCGTAGATGCAGGCTGCAAGGTAGGTGATCGAAGAACGAAATGTCTGATTAAACAGATTGAAATCACAGTTGGACTAATAGTCGTGGCCAGAATATAAACTGACATGAACAGATTAGACCGTTCTGTTTATCATCGATCGTTTTTGCTAGCCTTTATGTCCAACATTCCTTAAATATTATTAAGCCTCTATAAATATGCCCAAAATTCCTTCATAATATATAATAATAGCAATGCATTTGATAAAGCGCTCAGATAACTCAAATCTCTGCCTAGGCACTTTACATTTCTGCAAAGGAAGCACGATCGAATGGTATCCATTTATAAAAATAGCAGATTCAGGAACCTCATTTCTATAGCTGCAGCTCCTTAGTGACTTTCACCAGAGCCTCTGGCAATAAAGAATTTCAGGCTGACCTCGAACGCCGCCTAGGTCGCGAAGGCAAGTACCTTACTACTGGTGGAAGACAATCACCGAGGTCATCATGCCGATTCTTTGTTTTAGCATGATAGCAGATAATACTAATATTAGCTGATTTAACAGCCTCATTTGAAAAGCGGCATGAGCATTAAGGCTATCACCACCACTTGCAGTTGGAAATGAAGGATCGCCCACTACAGGATTCGAACCCACGACCTCGGTCGTGACGAGCAAGCATCTTCCTTACCTCCCGGGCTATCACAGCCCTGTAGATAACACCCTTCAATCATTTAGAATAAGGGTCTTCTATTAAATCTCAGTGCTTAGTCGCTTAGCTACTCCAAGTACAAAGACGGTAGGAAATTGCAATCAAGGCAGAATGACAAGTGCAACAAGCAGCGACTGATTCGACCAGTCAATAACAACAATGCATCAAGCTGGCAATTTGGATGATGAAGTTCTGAAAGTAATTGAACGGAATACACGTTCTAGTGCCTGTCCAGAAGAGCACCTCATATATTTACACGTCTTGAAATAAAATTTCATACACAAATTATGCAGTTAGCTGACATGTTTTTGAGTACATTTACTTGCATATACAAGATCAATCTAATTTATTAGTCTACACGCGATGCGCAACAGAAAACCACAGCATATTCATAAAAGTTGACAGGGAGATCATTGCATTGGCAAGCAGTAATTAATAAGAATATAAAAGCAAACGCATTTGCCACGAAACTTCCTGCACATGCAGAAATTAAGGCTGGCGGACTTTCCTAACCGTGACCCACGTGATCATTTGCTGTTTCCAGCTTCAAGTAATGATCCGGCAAGAGGCCACGGCAATCGTTAGGACTTTAATCCGATGTCATCACACCGACACGCCGGGACATGTGGCCCATGTACTGCCATTCGAGCATTATAGCTGCCGCCCACAGGTAGGCTCCGTTTTGCTATTACCATTATGCACACAGTTAGTTCTAAGTAATAGGTCCACCGGCATTCTTCGGAATAAGCAAGACAAGTATAATACAAGTTTATCAGGAGCTCATAACCATATTTTGCCACATGTAATAGCACATCGTGCTTACAAAATCCTCTAGGAACTGGCTGACCTCAACAGGCAATGCCAAGACATCGCCATCGCCATGGTGGTGCAAGCTGCTCCTTGTGTGCACACGAAAGAGCAAGCTCACGTCCTAAAATGGCAGCAACCAAATGAAGATAAAACTGACCGTGAATTGAACGCAGTACTGCCAATTTATTGCACAATTAGGATAATGATAAATGTAGCTTGAACACCTGCTACAGCAGCATGGGTAGAGGTATAAGCCCAGCTGCAAGCATAACTCACAGATAACGGTTGAATTTCAAGCAGCAAGGCAACGTCCTCATACTTCGGTACAAGTACGACCTACAATAGTAAAAGAACAGAAGACATGGATGCTCAGCTTTCTAACTGTCGTGCACTGGCAGCACATACCAAACTTTTTTTGAGCGAAACACACAGTTTCATTCGCTAAGCTGACGGCCCAGTATTATGGCCTCTTCAGATAACCAAGAAGTCACGATCGAGCCAAGCAGAATGAAAGAGCCTCAGCATTCGGAATTCAGATACTTCGATTGCGCAGTGGGACATCATTTATAATTGATGCATTATTCGTTGCATATGGCGACAGCTGCTCTAATCAGGATGAGCACGGCTGGGCTAGTCATGGATCTATCAATGTGGTACTATTCAGTTGGGGGAGGGGTTCTAAAAGCAATGCATTCACAGATCGGTAGGCCTCACTACAAGATCCGCACGTGTCAGGAAGAAATAGCAGTTTAGAAAGGCTGGGTGACACGAAATGATAAGAGGATACAGACTAGGGCAAGAGAAGAAGTATCAAAGAAGACCTGTATAACAAGGTGATTGAAAGTATCCGGTTAAACTAACCAATCCTGCTAAGGACTAGCGATATTAAATCGAACGTGCGAATCTTACTTGCAAACGGTGGCTGCTTTTAGCAAACCGCCGTTTAAAAAATCGGCAGGTGTCACATATGGGCTACGCAAAAAACGAAGAGAAATGCTGATGCGACCTGCAGTCAAACCGTTGCTTCTAGGCAAAAATAAGACCAGCACAAAAGTGCACAGGGAAATGGATACTTGATAAAAGATTCACCTTGAGCAGAGAAGACCAACGAACCTACGGGTGAGGTCAAGGCTCACAAACATGCCAGGTTTGCTATATATCATGAAGCCACAAGAGGAGCAGCATGCGCTTAGCAAAAAGATGATCACGACGAGCAGACCAATAACAGAACCTTGGATGTCTAGTGGTTTATACCGGTAAATAAATGGAACATTAGAGGAGGCTTGCTTCGGTCAGCCTCGGACGAACCCAATTTGTGTGGCCCCACACAGCAACCTGTGGTTCAGTGACCCGTGGTATTATTTTTGGGTACGGCTTTCAGGTTGTTGCACCCCCTTCCCTGGGCCGCTTTAGAGACAACGTCAGCAAACCATTTACGATGCCGAGTCATACCGAGCAGTTTTGGTCTAGCGGTTAAGGTGCTCGCCCCGACCAAGGTCTGACTGAGGCCGTGGGCTCGAGCCCCGAGGCATGTGTGAAGCGCCTGAATAGAGATTAAGTTCTCTTGGGGCGCTATATAAATGAATTATATATTATATATATATATATATACACATTAATTCCTGCAGACTTCGAACTTGGAACAACTTGCTTAAAATGCACAGCACTACGTCTGCCCACGGGCAGTCACAATAGAAACAAGCAGAAATTTGATGCAAAATATGCAGGTCCAAAGGCAATGTCGCCTACCACTGGCACCACATAGTACTAGTTCGCAGTCGGCCAGTAGTCGTTGCCGTAGAGTCCAAGCTATTTTAACGCTTACCAAATAATGAAAATTATCCTTCTGAAACTGCCTGATGAAGTCGGCGTACTTTCGCACCAGAGCCTGATTGAGTCCAGCATACCAGCTGATGGGCATGTTCGCAAACGTCTGCAGCTTCTCGTCGTAAGCGTTGATGGGCACTCGCCTGACGAGATGGAGAAGCTCTTGAAACTCGGTTAGCAACAGCCGTGGCACCTACAGGCAGTGCAGCAAAGTGAGACCATGCAGGCACTCTAGCAGAGGCATTGACGCTTTCAATAAGAGACATAACCGCTTGATGACGTCTACGGGTCCTCTTGTGCCGTACTCGAAAGGTTGTCAAATGCTGAAGACGAAGGAAAGCTGACTAGGAGGGTACGAATGACATCGCCTATCAAATACACCGCTGTGCCAGGTGGGGGCACTGGATCGAGCTGCAAGCGTAACCTTACTCATAGGAAGATCGTGGAGCACCATGATCAGCACGTGACCGGCGTGCCGGCAGGCAGGGGGGTCGGGGTTGTGGCAGGCGCGAAACGCTGCATCCACTGCCCGACCTACGCAAATCTAGAGAGAGAGAGAGAGAGAGAGAGAGAGAGAGAGAGAGAGAGAGAGAGAGAGAGAGAGAGAGAGAGAGAGGCAAGACTACACACTTCTAGACGAGTTATTTTTCTACAGCTACGAGTCCTCGTAGCCACGTGCCGAGACTACTTTTGTCAGCTTTTGGAGCACGAGCTGCAGTCGGTGAATGCTCTTGTCACCTGAGTGACGGCACCTCACACAGCTTGCTCCACTGTCTGGAGAATGCAGGGGGGGGGGGAAGCATTCTAAAAGCGTGCTACTCGAGGCAAGCACACTAATGGGAAAAGAGAGGCTCATAATCCACTGTGTGCTATGACTATGCTGTAAAGGAAGCGGAAGCAGGCTCTTTGTAGCTCTCTCTCTCTCTCTCTTCTCAGCAGCAGCCCACGGCGGCACTCACTCATCCGCTGCTCTCAAGCCCAGCCAGCGAAGCAGCAGCAGCAGCACGACGACAGGGGGCGAGATGCACGAGATGCACAAGACGCGGAGATGCAGCTGCACACATGGACAGACAAGAGCCAGATCTCACCAGATTTTCCTTGCTGCCGCTCATGTCGCGGCGCTTTCGAACGCTCTGCACCTGCTCCTCGTCCGTGACGCTGCAGCCAGCGGCCGACGGCTCGCTGCGCAGCATCGCCCACAGGCTGTCGCGTCGGCAGCCTGTGCTTGCTCCGTGGACGATCTCCTTTATTTTCTCCCTAACCGAACAGCAGCAGCAGCGCTCGGCGTGAGGCCGTGCCGGCAGCGAGTGCCCATCACGATCACTCAGCAGCAATCGCTCGCTTATGCAGCACACGCTTCTGTCTCACTCACTTGGCAAGCAACGCCTGCTGGTCGAGCAGCTCATAGTAGGGCTGCTGCTGCTGGCCCACTCGAAACACGCTGCCAGCAGCCGGCGAGTACTGCGTGCAGGCCACCTGACCATGCTGAGCCACGGTGTAGCCGCTGGGCCATCCTGAGGCCGGGCCTGCGCAGAAAGTGGCAGGTGAATGCAGACTGCGGTCGCTGCCACCGAGCCACTGCCAACAATTGCGCAACGAGCCACCGCCTCCGGCAATTCTGCTTCTCAGAGGTCGCGCGAGAATGCGCGAGGGCAGCAGGAAGCTGGCACGAATGCCGCCGTTGGCAAAGTTCCGCTTCGTTACAACGCGAGCACGGTGACGGTGCAGACAGGAAAGTAGAGGCTACTGCCGCCGAGGACGCGGAGGCGCCGCTGCGTGCTCACTGGCTGAGTAGGCCGCGTCGCCGGCTCGCATCTTCTCGGCGAGCTCTGCACGAGCGAGCTCCTGAGCGGCTGTCACACTTTCGCTGTCGTGCGCCGCCCGTGCCGTGGTGGCATAGTGCTGCCTGAACGGGAACTGCTTGGTCTTGTTGATGAGCACCACGTAGTACTTAAGCAGCAGCGTGTCGGCAGGCATGTCCAGATTCAGACTGGCTGCAACAGCGGGCGGCAGCGTTTGCCGACTCGCGCTTAGCGTGCACCGGGGAGTGGCAAGCTTTTGAGAATGCACTGTTCACTCGCAGCTACTGAGACTTAGCCGACCGTTTTTGCACTTTGCTTGCATCTCGCACGTCGCACAGCCGAAGCAGCGCTCGATCTGCTGCGACCGAGACAGCCAATGCAATCAGCAACACCCTCCCTTAATTCCCAAAGCAGCAGGCTGATGACATAGCTATTTGTCACAGCATTTAGTGGGTCCCTGTGATTCGTACTTTATGTGCTTATGCATGCTGACACTGTTGCATGCTGCCACTGACCACACTCGCCTGCTGACCCTGTGCATGTCACTCACAACCATGCTTTTCTTATTGTTTATTGAGCATGCTACCATTAACCATTCGATCGTGTTTCCTTTGCAGCAAATGTAAAGCGCCTAGAAAGAGATCGAGCTCTCTGAGGGCGCTTTATCAAATGTATTATTATTATTATTATTATTATATGCATTCTAAGATGCATGCGATTTCATCCCATTGAATGAAGTGACATTAGTACATCAAACGGGTACATTGATAAAAACTCGAGAAACAATCGAGGTCAATCTTAATATGCTCCAGCTAACGTGGCGACGTGCAAAGCGATACCAAAACTGCAGCCAGAGCCGGCTTTACGGCAATACTGCACCGATTGAGGCCATTCGGGATACAGTAGGAGTCGTAAGGCAGTCGAAGTTGGTACGTTGGCATGACACTCGCCTCTGGTTTAGGTGGTAGCGGGTTTAATCCAAAGGATTCCACGACCCAGCCGTCTTTCCTTCTGGCGCTAGGCTATCCATTGGTGCCCATTGAGTGCTTTACAAAATCCGAACCACTGCTTGGCAACTACGTTTTTTTCGGTTAATAAGGAAGCATGGAGACATAGAGCGTGCAACAGAAAATGGAAATCCCAGCTTACTTTACGCCACCCTGACACTAGTGGCACACAGGACGTCCTACAAGAGGTTAGGGCCGTGCAGTACGTGCAGTAGGCAGCCAATGCCAAAGCTGGCCACCGGTGGCTCAGACTGTTGAAGTTCACACAGGGGTCAACTACCAAGTTTGCCACGATGTACTCTCCTTTCTTTGTTCGACTAGTGTTATATACTAGTGTAATAGGGTCACGACAGTACTTAGATAAGGCAGTAGTATTTTTCCGGTTCTACCACATTTCGAATGCCGTTTTAATTGACGGCTCGAGCTATCTAAACTCGAGCAATCACCCAAACACTTTGTGCTGAAGCATCAGCAGCAAAGTACTTCAAGAGCTGGTGCATCTCCAGCTCAGCCCCAGGCGAACCAGCTCGGGCAACCACGACAGTGACTTGCCTTCGATGTCGTGACTTATGACGACAGCGACCTCCAGCTCCCCTGCTTTCTGCTTCGAGGTCTGGCCAGAAAAGTCGACCGCTGACGACGGCAGGATGTAATCATAAGCAAGAGCCCGCTCGCAGGCTTGCTACAACGACAGCCGGCGTCAGTGACAGAATTATGGGAAATAACCGTTAGTACCACATACTAGTAGCCAAATGTGCATGCAGTACATACAAAATGAGGGCAAGCATCGACAAAAGGTCGCCGCCTCGAAGATGACTTGCAGCGATCTCTCTCACAAGTATCGTTTATTGGCACATGCACGCTCACACAGCTTTACCAAAAGGCCACATCCGGTGATCTGGATGCAAAACCAGCAGCTTTCAAGGAAGAGGTAGCTTTGTGAAGAAAGCCAAGGGCTGACAAAAGCTCGTGTTCTTGTTAGTTATTGCTCGAGTAACTAGGTGGTGACCACAGCCAGTTCAAACAGGGTGCTATGACATTGCAACTGGGGGGGGGGACATCATGACATAAACGGCTAATGGGTACTCACCCCCGAATGATCTGGCTCAACCATGTTCAGGGTCTTCAAACTATAGTCATCTTTGTTGCTAACAATGTAGTCGTACAGCTGATGCGGTATATTACCCGTGTTTGACACATCAACGGATCCTACAGGAAGAAAGAAAGAAAGAGGAGAAATGAAGAGGGGAAAAGTGATGAGACATGGCTATTCTTTCCATTTTCTCTTTGTTCCGAGAGCTGCAGTCAGTTGCCTGTCGCATGTGCACAAGAAAACATTTTGGGTCTTGAGTGCGTTACAAAAAAACTCCAGCGTAACATCCACTTAGTTCTCGTGGCTTCTTGGAGTTACTAACGGAGATACATTACATTGCAAGGCATACACAATCAAATGCAAACAACGGAATAAGCAAAAGAAGAAGGGAGAGACAGAGAAGAAAGGAATGGAGGGAGAGACAGGGAGACTGAGTGTGACAGTGCACATGGGAGGGGGTGAGAAAAAGACAGAGAGAGAGAGAGAGAGAGAGAGAGAGAGAGAGAGAGAGAGAGAGAGAGAGAGAGAGAGAGAGAGAGAGAGAGGGGGGAGAGAGGGAGAAAGGAGGGATAAGAAACAAGGGAAGAGTGTGAGAGAATTAGTGTGGGAGGGAATGAGAGAAGAAAAGTAGTAACCAAGGAAGTCAGCAAAAAAGGGATGAACAGAGAGAGAGAGAGAGAGAGAGAGAGAGAGAGAGAGAGAGAGAGAGAGAGAGAGAGAGAGAGAGAGAGAGAGAGAGAGGAGGAGGAGAGGGAGACATATGATGACACAGATCGATAAGAGAGAGAGAAAAGGAGAGAGGGAGTAAGTGAACGGACAAACGTAAGCGATTCCATAAACTGAAACAGCTACACACGATGATGTACCTAACAGCTGGTCAGTTCAGTGAGACGAGTATCCCAAGCACGTATGCCAGCATAGTTGTTCTTCTCTAAGCACAAGAGAGCATGCACGTGCACACACCCCCGTAAGGCAGCGTGACTAGTCATATGCATGCCTTGCTTGATAGATGAGCTGTGACAGCGAACGATCCTATGATAGCCTTGCTTTGAGCAGATTGGGCACGGGAAAGCTCTTGAACGGCGACCAGCAATAAACCAGAGAAAATGACGTTGCAAACCGACAGACAAAGAATGGCGGCCACGATGGCGCTGCACAATGGGCCGCCAAATGCCACGATGCCAGCACACGGTCGCTGAGTGCTACGAACCGATTTTTAGCAGGCTTCTCGCGTATCTCGGAGCCCAGGCGTGGAAGCGACGAAAGTCATGTAGGAAGCTGGTCAAATGATAGGACGAGTTGAACAAGCCTTGGCCACGAACGTGCTTGTGCACCATCCGCAAGTGGAAGTCATGAGCGAACGAGTGGCAGTGCGTGTGGTCACGCATCCGATCGCACGTGTCGACGAATGTGGGCATGGCCTGCGAAACGAGCAGCCCAGACCAGCAGTCCAGCAAAGTCGGGTCGTCCCGCAGACTAGACCAGACCAGCCTGCCGCTATGGCGAGTCGAGCAGCTGCTGCGCTGCCGACCTATGCTCGCAACCACGCGCGCAAAGCGCCGCGCCGGCGACTTACATCTCGGGTGTCCTTGGAGCCGCTAAAGTGCAGCGCATTGCAGACGTACAGCTTGACACAGAAGAAGACGTCCTCGAAACTCAGCTCCATGAGGATTGCGCCGCTTGTCATCGACTTTTGGAGATAGCGCACGTCTGCCGATCGCACAGGAGCGGCCTCCGAAGCGGCAGCTGCGCTGCCGCCGGAAGCGGCTGCTGTCGGGCTTCCAGACTCTTTGCCAGCAGCCGAGGCCGGAAGGCGAGCAGGCAGTTTCCGAAATGCGGTGGCCGACCCGCTGAAACAGAGTGGAATCGAAGGCTCGCAGGGGCTTCTGCACGAAAGCACAGTACCATCGGCCGACGTCGGGGGGGGGGGGGGGGGGTGGGTACAGCGTCTGAGGCTAGTCACAGCAGAGCTTTCAGCTAAGGGAAGTCAAGCTGGCATGCAGCACCAGGCGTGGGCGCAACAAAAAGCCGTCGATTCCGGAGCCGGCTTCCGGCAGTCAGTCCGACAGCGGACAGAAAGCATCCGGTGCCACCTCCGGGGCATCAACGGATCGGAGCACACGTTAGGCAAGATTTTCCTCGTGGAGGCATTCGCGTCGGTCGCCATCGACATTTACTTGTGTACGAGTTCACACGCACTTATGCCGATACGTACTTCTGCTAGCACTTGCACGCGCCCATGTTCGCACGTGCCCCTCGCCCGTCGCTTACTCTACGTCGTTACGTTCCCAGTCGTGAACAGCTCTGGTAGGGTAGCGTGGTCTCGGTGCAAAGGAAGAATTTTATTGCTCGCTACTCGTTCGATAACGACAGGCAGTCAAGTTTACAGTCCTGGAATTGTGGGACCTCAGAAGAGCAAGTGTCGTCGAGGCCGACAAATCAGGAGGCCGGCCGAGAGAGAGCTACAGTTCCCACAAACCCCGGTTTCCGTTCAGCCTTCTGGAGCCCGGTAGCACTAAGACTGCCCAGCTCAGACCAGGGGGCCAGCCGATTGCTGCGCCTTCCGTTGGACTGTCCTTAGTCACCTTTTGGGTGAACGCAATGTCTACCTGAAAAGGATTGTTTGCAAGGACGCTACCGGAAAAGAAACGCGAGGCAAGGCCTAACTGCTACGATACTGGTATGCAGCCTTTGAACGGACCCACCTCCCGATGCATGTCGGGAATCACGGCAGGCAACGGGAGCGGCACGGCAGCGGCGCCGAGCGGGAGATTCAAGCTTGCCTCATCCTGGCCGAATGCTGGCTGCCCGATGAAGTCGACAGAGGTGAAAACCCGTGGTTCTCTCGAGAGCTATGTGGCTGCCGCATGTACTCGATGTACTTGTTGACGAAATGTTGCCGAAGCTCCACGTGCCAGTGCTCCTCTTCGTACGGCCGAGCTGCTGATGCGGCCGCTGAGCTGCCGATGGCAGCTGCAAGAGCTGCTGCAGCGGCACCGCCACTGCTGCCGATCATGCCGGCGCGGCTCATCGGCGAATCGCCGCGGCCAGCGGCTGGCAGCTTGCCGCTGGCGCCCGAGCTGTGCCGCGATCTCTGCTAAAGAAAGAACAGTCACAGGTGGCTGCTCCGATGCTAGCTCGACGACAGCAGTTGGAGCAGCTGGACCAACGCGGAGGCCTGGCAGCAGCGGCGCCGCCACGCTTCCGCGTCGGTCCCTAGCTACTGGTCGCGGCTGCCAGGAGGCGCTCGTTCCCAAAGACGACGATGCAGAGGCGCCCGGTCGTCATCCATCGACAACCCAGCCGCCACCGACGGGAGGCGTTTGCTAACGAAAACGGGTCAGCCTTCGCACCGCGTGCGCTCTCTGCGCTGCTCACAGCCGATCAAGCAACATGCGAACGACGCCGTCGTTCGGGAGCAGCACTGACAGAACGACACCGCTCTTGTGCGTGCCTCCTCGGAGGCACTCAAACGAGCTATGCGTGCGAGCGGAGACAGCAGACAGTGCAGCGGCTGTCGCCGAGCCGAAGCCCTGTTCAGCGGCCGACAGCCACTCCGGCTAGGCCAACCGGCAGAGGGCGAGAAGCGGCGAGCGTGCTGCTGCCGCGCTTTTGTTTTTGTTTTAGCCCGTGGCAGTCAGCCACCCACTTACTCCCGAGCCGCTGCTGGCGGCATCAGGGGCCGGCACACGTTGCAGAGGCATCGCTGCAGAGCCAGATGATGCCGCCGAGGCGGCTTCTTGCTTGCCGCTTTGAACGAGCTGCGCCATGGCCTTCTTGCGCCAGTGCGGGCTGAACAGCAGCGGAGTGGCAACGATGTGCACGACTCGAGACGCGTCCCTGAGCAAGTTCAGCTGGACATCCTGAAAAAGAAAAACGAGTGGCTGCCAAAGTGGTCAGCGATAGCAGTGGTCGGCGAACGCTGAAAATCGACGTCAAGCGGTCGGCTGGACACAGCCGATTTTCTTCGGCAGCCACAAACAAGCTGCGCCCAAAGGCGCAGACCGTCCGGCTCTTGATTCAGCAATGCCTATGACTTGTTTCTAGACAGCTAACTGTAAACGAATGCACCGAGCCATCTATCGCCAAGAGTCGGAAACAGAGGCAGTCTTCAGCAGTCCGGCTGTCAGTTAGCCTACACAAATTAGGTCGTGGTGCATTAACCTGTTAAAACTAGGACCAAGCTAGCCTTTAAGACAGGATTGGCCGTCAGGTGCATTGGCCGTCAGGCGCAATGGAGTGCGCAACGATGCTGAGGTTAAGATGACTGCTAATGCTTCTGCTAACAGCCAGCGTCTTCGACGTGCGTAAAAAAAAAATAATCCACGCAGCTTTTCTCATAGCGATGATGAATACACGTTGACATGTGACCCGAAGACAACGCTGCATTTAAGACTGCTGCCTTGGCACATGCAGCTCAGCGACAGCCGGGTAGCCTGTTAAACACGGGTCTAAACCCTGAGGCTAGTGGTGTTCGCACTTGATGAGCCGGTGCATGTGTGCCTGTTTCGATGTGTGCGTGGTGCCGCACGTTTGCAGGCGTCGATAGCCGCAGGCATGCTCTCAGGAGAGCACCCAACACGGTGGCCGTGTAGGGGGGGGGGTTAATTCCCTCCCCACCATGGGCAGAGGGAAGTACCCATATCCTAGGGAAAATTTCCCCAGGCCTTGGGGGAGGGACCCCCAACCTCAAAATCCTGGCTTCGCCCCTGCCTGACATGGCGTAATTTGCTCGAGCGCAACCTAGAGCAGCTGGTGCAAAACTCTGCAGCTAGGCTTGTCTGTCATGAGCTTCGCAGTTGCCACATCACACCACTTCTCGCCGACCTGCACTAGCCACCATTCGAGCAACGAATCGACTTCAAGCTTTCGTAGCTCACTTTTAGGTCCCTTCATTTTTTGGCTCCTACCTACCTGTCAGATCTACTTCTGTACCAGGCCAAGCATAGTACCACCTGCTTTTCGGAATCTAACTGTCCACCTTTAACTCGTACAAACCTCAAATCCTTCGGAGACCGTGCATTTAGTTATAATAACAATAACAATAATAATAATAATGCACTTGATAAAGCATCCTCAGAGAACTCAATCTATCTCTAGGCACTTTACATTTGCTGCAAAGGGAAATGCAATTGAATGGTGAGTAATATCATGCTTGCTAAACAAACAAAATGAATAACATGGTTAGGGGTGACATGCACAGGGTCAGCATGCAAATGTGGTTAATGGCAGCATGCACAGTGTCAGCACGCATAAGCACATCAAGGACGAATCACAGGGACCCACTAAATGCTGTCCTAAATAAGTGTTTTAAGTTCTTTTTAAATGTGGTCAAGTCAGGGGATGTTCTGACGCAAGTCGGGAGGGAGTTCCAGGCTTTGGGAGCATACGAACTAAATGCACGGTCTCCAAAGAATTTGAGGTTTGTACGAGGTATTGGAAGACTGCTGGATTCCGAAAAGCAGGTGGCACGATGCTTGGTCTGGTGCGGGAGTAGATCTGAGAGATAGGCTGGAGCCAAAGAATGAAGTGACCTAAAAGTGAGCAACAAAACCTGGAAGTCGATCCGTTGCTTGACTGGTAGCCAGTGCAGGTCGGCGAGAAGTGGTGGGATGTGGCAACTGCGATGCTCACGAAAGACAAGCCTAGCTGCAGAGTTTTGCACTAGCTGCAATTGCCTGGTCGCATATGCCGGTAGGCCAGTAAACAGTGAGTTGCAGAAGTCGAGACGGAATGTCACGAATGCATGGACCAACTTAGACGTGGTATCCTTGTCTAAACAAGCCCGAGTTTTAGCAGTGTTATGCAGCTGAAAGTAGGCAGATTTGACTGTGGAGCTGATGTGGTCGTCTAACGAGAGGTCACTTTGGAACACGACGCCTAGATTTCGACCTGATTCAACAGGAGATATGCTGGCAGAGCCAATTTTTAGCATCAGTCTTTCCAATTTGTGAATCACACTGGGTTTGCCCATAACTAGTAAGTTAGTTCTAACATTGTTAAGTTTTAGAAAATTTGCTGCCATCCATGTGCAGATGCCATCAATACATGTAGCAAGTGATTGTATGGTTTTAAAGCCTGGAACTCACTCCCGACTTGTGTCACGACATCCCCTGACTTGACCACATTTAAAAAGAAATTTAAAACGCACCTATTTATGACAGCATTTAGTGGGTCCCTGCGATCAAACCTGTATATGCTTATGCATACTGACACTGTGCATGCTGCCACTAATCACATTTCCAAGCTGACACTGTACACGTCACCTCTAACCATGTTATTCTTGTTGCTTATTGAGCATGCTACCAAAAACCATTAGATCGTTGTTCCTTTGTAGCAAATGTAAAGCGCCTACAAAGAGATTTGAGTTCTCTGAGGGTGCTTTATCAAGTGTGCTATTATTATCATCATTAGGACGATCGGGCGGAACGAGGCAGATGCCGGCAAGACGGCAGCATCGTACCATGATCGTGCTGCAGCCTTTCTGCAGCTCTTGGTGCAGCTTGTGCAGTCTGTCCTTACGTTCGCGCTCTGCAAAACGACAGGAAAGAGTGACTGCGCGTGCATGCCTTCGAGGCTTGCTCCGCCTGCGCCTGGCCGTCGGTCGGGTTGCTGCACCCTCGCGGCTCGCCCGGCTTGCTGCTCGCCCGGCTTGCGGCCGGCAGAAAGGGCTGCCGGATGACCGAGAGAATAGAATGATTAAGCCACGCCCGGAGCAGCAGCGGACGCCGTGCAGCGCGCGCTTCGCCTGCATGAGCGCGCACCTCTGATGGCAGCCTCGTGCGTGGCGAGCAGCTGGCCGCCGTGCAGCTGCAGCAAGTCTCCGCTGCCGGCACTGCCGCCGGCAAACGAGTGCAGAGGCGCGTGCCTCGCGAGCCTCTCGCTGCTCCTGTACACGCCGTCCAGGGTGGCGGCAGTCAGCAGGTGATCGGCGGCGCCTTCGCGTGGCGCCTGTGGCGGCAGCTGACGCACGGCGGCCGACAGCGCTGACGCGCTTGCCGTCGACGACTGGAGCAGTGGCTGTGGAAGCCGACCAGCAGAGGCGCTCGCCGCCAGCGCCACCGGCTGGTCAGCGACGAGCTGGCAGCGCGGGCTGCCGACGAGGCGCTCGACGTCCATCACTCGAAGCTCGTCCTAAGCGAGCAACGCAAAAGAGAGAAGCTCGCAAGCCGGCTAGCTGCAGGCTGATGGAGGGCGGCAGATGGCCAGGCATGCCGAACCAACCAACCGCCGACCTTGGCCATCAGTGAGGAGGAGGAGACTCAGCACTCGTGCGACCAGGCCGAGGGCACGACCCGGGCCTGACCCTTGCTATGGGCTGGCACCCAAGCCACCAGGTGGCGCAGCCACCGCACAGCCGCTGAGCCCAGGGGGAGGGCGGATGGAGGGGGATCTATGTCAGGCTTCTGCTGCGAACACTACCGTGCCACTTGCCTTGGCCAAGCTAACCACCGACAGCCGCACAGACGAGGACGATAGCGACAGAGCAGCCGGCTCCTTGCTGCCGCCGCCGGAAGCCGTAGCCGCTACGGGCGTCGACGTGGCAAACGAGGCGAGATGAAAGAGGCCGGCCTTGTGCAGGGCCACGCAGTCGAGGAGGTGCAGTCGGTCGTTGCTCCACTGCACCACGCGCTGCACGGCGGTCGAGATCTGCTTGCTCTTGTACTCATCTGTCCAGTTGCAGATGTACATCTGGATCTGCCGTCGGCGATGGGCGAGAATGAAAGAGCGCGGATGCAGCAATGCCGAGAGGCGGCACGAGTGCAGACAGATTGTCTGGCACGGCCATTGCAGCAGCACGTGGAGCAACAAGGAGGAATGGCTGGCAGGAGGTTGAGAAGTGGAAAGAGCAGCAACAGGAGCAAGAGGAAGGAAGAGAAGTAGGAGCAGCACGACGAAAGGGGAGCAGCAAGAGACGCAGGGGGAGGAGAGGGAGGAGCAGGGCAAAGGGGAGCAAGGAGGGCAGCAACCAGATCAGCAGCAAACGAAGCAAGAGAGAGTAGAGAGCAGAGAGAGAGAGAGAGAGAGAGAGAAAGAGAGAGAGTAGAGAGCAGAGAGAGTAGAGAGCAAGAGAGAGTAGAGAGCAAGAGAGAGAGTAGAGAGCAGAGAGCGAGAGAGAGAGAGAGTAGAGAGCAGAGAGAGAGAGAGAGAGAGCAAGAGAGAGGGTAGAGAAAGGAAGAGAGAGAGAGAGAAAGAGAGAGGGTAGAGAAAGGAAGAGAGAGAGAGAGAAAGAGAGAGAGAAAGAGAGAGAGAGGGAGGGAGAGAGAGAGAGAGAGAGAGAGAGAGAGAGAGAGAGAGAGAGAGAGAGAGAGAGAGAGAGAGAGAGAGAGATGGGAGAGTAGGAGCAACCAGTGATGCAGCACAAGGAGGAGCAAGAAGGAAGTGTAGCAGGAAAAAGTGGAACAGAAGGACAAAAAAGGAGCAGGTGGAACAGCGAGAGAAGCAGCGAGAGAGGCAAGTGGAAGTGAAGGAGAAAGGAAGAGGAGAAGCAAGAAGGAAGAGGTGTGGCAGTGCCAATAATCCGCAGCTCCTTCGCTGAAGCACCCATTTAACAGTCGGCGCTCGGCGTGCAAGTAAAGTGCAACGGTACACAGAACAATGGTACACAGAACACACTTCTGCCCCTGTGTCTCACCTGCTGCTGCCTCACGAAGACAGTTATCAGCTGCTGCCGAGGTGCTGCGTATGGAGTCGCGGATTGAGCCTGCACACCAGGACCGACGGTGGCCAAGATGGGCTCGGCTGTCGAGTAGCTGCCGCCACTGTATGGTGCAGCACCGGCGAGCGAGACTCGAGCGCTGCTCTTGCTACCTGGTGGAGCAAGGAAGATCCAGTGACGACAACCGGAAATGGCCGACGAAAGAGCAGCCACATTGGGTGAACAAGGAAAAATTGCGGCTTCATTTGAAGTCTTGTCACCAGCTGAGGAACAGCGACAGCCCCTTGACAACCAGCTTCTGTTCAGCAATATCTTCTTGATGGGGAGCGCGCTTGTATTTTTAATCCCGAGCGACGACTGCCCAACGCGGATCGCCCATTGCCATTCTGCTATCGAATCTAGAACTTGCATACGACCTGAACTACGACGGGTTGATCGTATTCCTGCCTGAAGAAAGATTTCCGGGAAATTCTAGCATCTAATGCCAGAGATTTAGAATGACAGCAGCAGGCAAGCAAGGAGGACTTTTCACGTGATTCTGTAGACCTCTCGAGCTTTTTGGTTTTACTACTTTTTAGAACTTTTGCTGACTGCTCGCTGGTGAATTATCAAAATCAGTTAAAGCAGTCCTATTTTGGCCAGCAGACTACATGTAGTCACATGTATTAGCTAGTAAGAAGGTTCAATTGAAGTACACACACATTTTATGCCACTGCTATTCTCATTTGCTGGTACGCCAAATCATAGGGGCCGACTCATTTATCAGTCCATCTCAAAGCTGTGAAAAAACTATACGTAAGAAGTATCTCAGCATGCCAACGGGTTGAAATCATACTGTCTAGCTTTTACAAGAACCACAGGATCTGGACAGCCATAGGCAACAATTTTACAGGGAGGGGAGGCCATGCCATTATAGTTAAATAAATACATTTACTTTGTATAGCACCCTAAACAAACTTCATCTCTAAACAGGTGCTTTGCATATGCCGCCAGGCTCAAGCCCACGACCACAGCCATCAAATGCATTCACCTTGACCTCGACCGTTTAAGGTGAGAGCACCTCAACCCCTAGGCCAATACCAAGGTGGCATTTTATGCCAGTAATAATTATCATAAAGCAAGAGCCATGTTTTTAACATTGCATTCTCATGTATACTGGCTGATGTTTAGCACATATTCAAATATGGATTGGAAAGGCTAAGGAAATTAGTATCACCCTCTTCCAAAGCCCACCTGAGCTTTCGTACGACTCCTTCACTTGCACAACTGCACAAAGGGTGGCAAACCGCAAGAGCTTTCAGTGCTTCAGGTACCTATCGCCGAGCCTGCACATTTGAAGCATGCAGAGCGCACCTCGGAGGTTACTGTCAGCAGAAGCAGAGCTGATGGCCTGGCTGTACGTGTCTGCAGACGGACGATTGCCAGTGGTGGTGGAGTTGTACACAAGAAGAATGTACGAAGGCAAGTGATACATGCTGGTCACGCCGGTTGCCGGCACGGCAGGCAAACCGGAAGTCTACAGAGAAAAAACCACCAAGAACATTACAAATGGATGCATGTACCTGCTAACACACACACACACACACACACACACACACACACACACACACACACACACACACACACACACACACCCCCCCACACACACACACACACTCACACAATGTGGACGGCAACATACCTATCTCCACACGAGATGTTTGACAGTGTGACCATATACCTACATATACCACATCAAAATAGCGTGCGAGACAAACTTCTCACTTAATAGTAAATAAATATATAATAAATAAATAAACACTATCTGTTTTAACAATCTTTTTGTAAAGCGACAGAAGAGCCTTTACGGCTATCACCACTGCTTGCAGTGGCGATAAAGGATCGCCCACTGCACGATTCGAACCAACGATCTCGGGGCCGAGGTCGTGAAAGGCAACCGCCTTACCCGGTGAACCATTACGGCTCACCATAGTACTTATAAATAACGTGCGATAGTAACCAGTGTGACACACATGGGATCGAGATGCATGCGATGCCTGTGCATACCCGTGGTCTTTTGCTAGACAGGCAATTGGCGTGCCTAGGAACCACTCAACCAGAAATCCTCAGAGTGCAACAAATGCAGCTTCGAAGGGGCCATCAAGACACTGCCCTGCACTGGCACATCGAGCTGGCAGACCAGGGCCCGATTTTATAAGGTCAAGGATACTCCACAATGAAAGGAGGGAGCCACTCACCGAGCCGGACCCATCGGCAGCGCATGACTGCGGCTCGAGAGCACCCGAGTTCGAGCTAATTTCTGATCGTCATACCGGCATCATGCATGCGGTAAACTGTCTCGAACCAGCTAGCGCTTGGTAAATCCGCCTCAGCTCGACTGCTCGTGCAGCCTTCGCTATTAAGAAACTGTACGCTGTATTAAGACACTGCTGCATGAGACTCACAATTGGCAGGGCTTTTGATACCGAGAAAGCAGAGGGAGATGCAGGCCTAAACATTAATACTAGAAGATAATGAACGTAAGCCAGTAATATGTCTCACAAGTGGACCCAAGTATTAACGGCCTACATCAGAGAGCCACATTAGTAGCTGAGAGAGAGAGAGAGAGAGAGAGAGAGAGAGGAGAGAGGAAGGGAGAGAGAGAGAGAGAGAGAGAGAGAGAGAGAGAGAGAAAGAGAGAGAGAGAGAGAGAGAGAGAGAGAGGGAGAGAGAGAGAGGGAGAGAAAGAGAGGCAGCAAGAGATACAAACAGAAACAGCACATGGTAGACAAGGAGCTTGACATGACACACGTGTGCGCAAGCACACCCAAACCAAACACGCCACATCACCAACCTCCACAATCTAGGTTATAAGCTTTTGCTCTGTCGAGCTTGGCACTCCGATCCAACTTATCAATGGAAGGGAAGGTCATCCAGGTGACCTCTAGCTCTGCAACAGAACATAGGACTGCAGCTCCGTCTGCACTCACCGGCATCGATGGTTGAGATAAAGAAGGCTCGTGCTTCGTGTAACGCACACCGTCGCAGCTGAACAGCCTGACGGTGGCACTAGGCGTCAGCTGACGCCCGAACACGTCGAGCAGCTCCAACATCACAGGCTTGGTGAGAAACTCCGGCAGACTGCCACAGGCCACCCTGAACATCGACTGGCTCTCTGTCACTAATAATAAGAATGATAAAGATAATGAAAATAAGGCATAGCACGGAAAGAGAACTAAATCTCTTTCTAGGCACTTTACATGTGCTGCAAAGGAAGCATGTCAATTGGTAAGTGATATAGGATGCACAGTGTCAGCGTAGCTTATCGAACAAAGGAGAAGTCACACGGACCCAGCAAATGCTGTGAGAAAATGGCAGCTTTTAGCATCTTATTAAATGTCATAAAGTCAGGAGATGTGAGGTCAGACCGGAATGAGAGAAGGGCACCGCTAGACGAGCCAGGATGCTGCAGCTGCACCGTGTGACAAACCCAAATTGTTAGCTGCGCAGAAGTCAAACCACTTTATAAGTGTGTCGACAAACGTCAATGGCAACGCTTCCTCGATGGTCTCGGGTTGTCCTAAGTCTGCTTTTGAGTTGGCTTCCATGGATGCATCATCGGCTGCTATTCCAGGTGACTATAAAGACAAACAAGTCGGCACATATAAGGTCATGTCAAAGATGGCAGCCGCCAATTTAAATAATGTACTCTCCTTCACAGAACTCACATTCCACCACTAAAAATGAATGAGGCAGTCGAAGCTGGAGACTCTTACACAGTAGCAGCAACCTGCTCCAAGAAACTCTGGCTGCTGAGGTAACAAATAGCGCGGCTATCGGTTGCAGCTGGTGCAGTGTTTGTTTTGATCTGCGAAAAACCGAGCGGTCGCTAAGTAACTTGGGCACATAAACACGCCGATCATCGAGACTAGCACGTGAGAAACGCTTCGACTGTATCTCTATGCATTCGAGGGATGTGAGGGAATACAAGGAGGTAGAGGGATAGAAGACAGAAAATAACATAAAGAGGAGATAGAGAGAAAGACAGTGAGACGAGTGAAGTAGAGGAAGTGATAGGAAGAACAGAGAGCGAGAGGGGGAGAGATAGAACTGGGCCCACTGGGCAGTCGACAGCTGACTTAGGAATGCAGACTTGGATCAAGTCTCTCAGCTTGGTTTGCTTGATCTTTCGGCAGCGTTTGATAGCATTGATCATCAAGTCATTCTCGAGAGCTACTAATCTCGCCTGGGCATCACTGGCACTGCACTACAATGGTTTAGGTCCTATCTTGGGGGGGGGGGGACTTGAGAGTATTGATGTGAACAGAAAAAGAGCAACCAAGGAGCCACTGAAATATGGGTACATCATCTCTCTGCACTTGGTCTGCTTCTCTTCACAGTTTAAACTCTACCTCTTGCCACAGAGATGTGCCAGTATTTTGGGCCTGAATCAGGCATGAGTGGAAGGCTTCCCTGCCTATGGGCAGAGTGCCCCCTTTTCTAGGCTAGCACTTGACATCAATTCCAATAGCATCAAGAGAGTCACGATTGACTAAACAACGAAATGGTGACTGCAAATATTGCATGAAATGAGCCCAATTAACCAATAATACTCCAGATTCTCAAAATTAGGAAAAAAGCCGTTAAAAAATGTGACAACACAGAAGCAAACGGCTACCGACCAAACATGGCAACCGAGGTAGACGACCACACGTGACGATTTTTTCCGCCTGAAAAAGATTTCCTATCAGCATGGAAAGGCATCGCTATGGGAGCTGATTCAGTCGCTTTCACCCACCAAGAAGCCGATCGCCAGCATAGGGACACTGGGCCAGATGCTTGCCATAAACCACTTACTCAGGAGAGTAACTAAAGTGCAAGCCTTCGAGCAGAATGAAAAAAGGCTGCCTCAGACATGCCTAGCACCGAAGTCCATCAAGTGACAGACAAGTGTCGAGAGGCGAGTCGAGGTGTCACGATCCGGGATCGTCTCTGCTCTTCCTACTCTGCCCGTATTTGGTATCGTCACAATGAGCGTGCACTCCCAGCATATGCACCCCAACATGGTACGATGCTGCTGGAACTCTCAAGTGCTGGAGCTTCTCTGCAGAGCAATCACTTTGATGGCAGGACGAGTCAATGCATTCAGCTTAGGTCTTCCAGCCTTAATTAGCAGCTATAAAGCTGCCCAAGACCAGTTTAGCCGTGAGTTGCCCGAGTCGATCGCTAGTTTTCAATCCCTTAAAGCTAGATTTGGGACAGATTGGAGGATGTCTTAGGCCCGACAAGCTAGATTTGGGACAGATTGGAGGATGTCTTAGGCCCGACACCCTATCCCTGCTTCTGAAGAGCTGCTATGACCGGCTGCTGATCCGCTGGAGTAACTCTAAGTCAATGACCTATAGGTAAGAGGTTGATGGACACTGTACTTTGGAAACAAAGACTGATATCTAAAAACCGTGAAGGGCAGATCTCCCATAACTATAAGTCCTGACACTACCAGTTTTTATTTTTGCACTTGGCTCACTCACACATGCATACATTAGACAAAGTTTATCCTCATTACGCCACGACGAGTGCTATCAAATGACACGTCGGCTGTTTATGCCGTTCACAATTTGCAGCTAAAAGCCATACTTACGACCCACTTCAACTGCCATCTTTACTTCCTGATAACACAATCACACAGTCTTTGCTTCTGATCTAACCAGTTGCTTACTGTTACTGCTTACTAGATGTTCTACCCCACTCACCGGAACTTTGTCGGTACTTTTTATTCCACTTTCCAGGTAAGGTTAATACCATATGCATCTTTCACGATGCCCCCTTTGGTATAGTTGTCTCCATGCTAGCACATCCAAAAAAAACCTCATTCCCTATTAAGTCCAAAAGCAGAACCAAACCAACGATCAAAAGAAAATTGAATGAGCGTGGAATTTAATAGCGACACAAGAACAACATCCATGCAAACGGGAGAAATAGTTAATCAAAGAACCCACGGCAAAGGTTCCTACACTTACATGCCCCTACATTGTGTACCAATGCAGGTCAATCTGAACAACTGCACACGCGTTAGTCTAACGACACAGTAGGCACTGCCTTGAGCCTCCCTCTGGGTCTTCGCCCAGGAGGTAAGGCACTTGCTCTTCCCGACCCAGGTCGCGGCTTCAAGTCCTTCAGTAGGCAATCAATCCTTTATTGCCCACTGCAAGCAGGGGGGAGGTAGAGGTGGTCGGGGCGATAGCCGCCAAGGCTCTTCTACCATCACAGAAATGAGGCTGTTTAATCACTAACTCTTAATAAGTGAATCTAGCCTCGAAGTCCGAAGAGGATGCACCGTTGCCCAAGGCACAGTAACTGCCAATTAGGGAACCGAGCCCAAATGACCGGGCATCAGGCTTGCTTCAACTTGGAATAATAACATCGATTACCCTATCCTCAGTCAGAAGCAACAAAAACGCTGACCATGAGTAAGTAGGGTAATGAATGACCCCCAATGGATCACACGAACACTATGGGCTCAGGTACACTGGAATAAGGAACCTATCAACCATCAAGTGCTGCAGTGGCAGCAGAGCAATGTACAATCAAACAGGTGCCTACCATAGCTGGCAGAGATGCATCCCTGCATGGGGGAGACATGGTGTACCCTCTCGTGGTGTCAACGGAGGAGAAGGCCGATTTGCGCCTGGGGCCACGTCCGAGGGCAGCTAAGTCACGAGCCCCTCGCTTCGGTCCTACCAAGTCGATCGGGTCATCGTGAAATGACTCGGGGCGCATTAGGTCACCAAGTCGAGTTGGCGTCCTCGGCTCTGCAGAGAAGCGATCACAAAATTAAACCACAGATGCTAGACGAGTGCCAAGGGGGCTGGGCTAGCTGAGAACTCTAGCTCGTGCACATGCAAAACGTGCAGGTGAACCACTGTTTTCCCTACATACAGTAAAGTGGGATACATATGCCTGTACGGGCAGAGCAGATCCTGTGCACAAGGCAAGGCACGAATTTGTCGGTGGTTTCACTCTGACGACAGACTTTTAATGGACAGCATAACAGCCGTGATGCTGGCATACTCACCTTCGAAAAAGTAACATGGCGTGCTGGGCTCGTCGCGCCCACGAGCGACATCGAGCGCCGCTGGACCGCACAGAGGAGCCGCACTCAGCAGCAAGTTCTGGGTGATAGTGTCTCGAAGCGCGAGCTTCAGAGCTCGCACGAGGTGACCGCGCTGCTCGTGGAGTAGGATGTCAGAATCGGGCATCAGCAGCCAAAGGCTGAATCGGATGTAATACTGCACGCTCACTGGAAAAATTCATGCACAAGAAATAATGACCCCGGTTTTGTCTGTGAAGGCGAACACCGAGACATACGAACAGACAGAGCAAGCACCTGCGGACGATTATTGCATCACACGCACGCACACTACCCCCACAAACAAACACACCTACCTCCCACAACCACATCCCACCCCATACTGAGATACTGAGAGTAAGATGGGAGCACTTCACGGCCCAGTCCGTGATTTAGAGTCCTTGCCGAATCAGTGGGCCGGGCTCACCGGCTAAGCCAGACTAGCTACTAGTTCAGGAGACACGGGTCCGAACTTGGCAGTGCAACTGCGAAATTTACCCTCGACATTTCAAGGGCATAGCCTGTTTGAATATAGTGAGCCCACAGCGATGACTAATCGGAACGAACATCAGCCACCGCAAACGGTCGGGCAGAGCATAGCAGGCTCCAGCAGACAGTCATCCTCAACGCACACGTGGCTGGCTGGCTGGCTGGCTGGGAGGGCATGATAAAACGGAAGAGGCAAGCGACAGACCCGCTGGCTCGGGAAATGTTAACAACAATAATAACAGACAACGAGCACTGCACATGTCGGCTCGCTGTACACGATCCAACAAGCGCCCACTTCTCCGACTCGGCTCGGCAAAGAGCAATCAACTGTTCGATGCTGGCCCAACGATCAAAGCACTCGTCGACCTAGCCCCGAAGGCAGCCAATAGCAGGCGGGCAAAAAGAACTCGAGCCCAGCAGCAGGCTGCATGTCAACTGCCGATTTGGGTCTCTCTTCTGCCGGCAGTGCTTGCTGACCAGCCTCCCTCGACAAAACGTCCATGCCGCGCAAGCCGGCTGACAGCAGCAGGCGGCAAAGAAATCGATCGCTCGCGACCCAGGCTCACGCGAAGGCAGAAGAAGGCCGGTCTTGCCACGTTCGCCTGTGGCGGCCAAGGGACCGGGCGCACGTGGCTGCTGCTTGCCCACGTCGACCAGAGCTGTGAGCGATTCGAGGGTGCAGCTCTCGAGCAGCCTGTACGCTTCCGGATCCGGTTCCGGGTGAGAGTGCGCCGAGGTCTTGACGACGGAGGAGCTGCGGCTGTCGAGCAGCTTGACGTAGACGAGCGCGATGCCTGAAAAGCAGCACGGCCAGCTGCTTAACATCGCCGTCGAGGGGGAGGGAGGGAGGGAGGGAGATGGGCCAAGGGAAGCGAAGGGGGCGAGGGGGAGGCAGCAATGCGACAGTGAACGCCCCCTCCCCGCAGCAGTGCACAAAGAAAAAAAAGGAAGAGCAAACCCCATCAAATGCCGCACACAAGCTAATAGCTGCAGCAGCAAGCTTCACGGGTGGCACTGGCTTTGGGGGGGAGGGGTGAGAAGAGGCTTTCTGCAATTTGCACGCGGCCCTTCGTTCGCTCACCAAGTCATTTTCATGTGTGTATGGCAACGACTGCAACTTGCTGCCACGGCAACAGGGGCAGCGCATCAAAGGTACTTCCTTGAGGGTGTGCCTTAAAGCAGGTTGGATGGTTTGCACTGGGCGGTATGTCATTATGAGTCCTATCAGAGAGATGGCTAGAGCTAGATACCCAAATAGATCAGGCAGTGTAGAGAAAGGAGAAAGTCAGCATCATTAAAGCAGTTGCTAAGGTAGGGGAGGCGCTCATCGAGTAATCGACAGAGTGGAAGAAGGCAACTTTATGTCGTGACACGCACACATCCAGTTGAATATATAATTAAATAATTCACTTGAATAGCTCCCCAAGAAAGAACCTAATCTCTATTCAGGACCTTCACACATAAGCTCGTGTGCTCGAGCCCACGACCTCACCCTCATCATCAAACACATTACCTTGACCTCGGTCGAGGCAAGTACCTTAATCACTAGGCTAAACCAGCGAAGCACAAATGATCCCACATCTCACCAGGCAGAATACATGGTCTTGTACAACACGAGCTGAGCAAGACGGTCAAGGACGAACCGTTCACTTACTGGAAAGAGTTCATGAGAGAAATCAACTAGTGATCAATGCCGCTGGACTGAATTGGATCGCGTGCACAGCGCTGAAAAAGTTGTGAGCAGCTTAGCTTGCTTGCACCCAAGGCATGACACAGTCGTGAGCGAGAGGAAACTACCTCATGCGCTAAGCCATGCGTATGCTGATGCCGAAGGTCGGGGCCAAGCACGACCTTATCCACAACCGTTTGAGTCATGGCTCTGCCGGATCACTTGCAACAGCTGGTAAGCTTTGACAGGTGTGGTGAGGCTAGCAAAAGACTGCTACTGCCGGGCGGGACAACGATTATCTTTGTAGATGTCGCCATCCTGCTTGACAAAAATGATGATGCCCCCTCCCCTAGAGAAAGCTGCTGGCCGAAAGATCACTTAAGTACGCAGGCACTGTGAACGACTTCATAGTATAAGGGCAGAGAATGGCAGCCGTGCTGCCTTTCGTTTCGGCGCTCTCAGGGAATGGTAGCCAGCAAACGAAAAATGCCTCCTCGATGCTTTTTGTGTGCCACGAAGCAATCATAGGCTCTTCCGGAAGCTATGCGTCAGTAATGCCATCGTGAGCAGCGTGGCGTGGTGGTGTGGGAGAAATTCCCCCTCCGCCTGAAGGAGACCCCTATTGCTGTTTTTCGGCGAGCCATAACTGAGTCCAAGGGGGAGAACTTCCCTTGAACCTGCGACTTTGTAAACATTGTACATAGCCATTATGCAAATACACATTCGAGCTTTAGCTGCATTGGGCATGTAACGAGTCAGCCTCAAGTCGCCTGCCATACCAGCTGTAATATACGAGCAATTCTTTATACTTTTGAGAGTTCGATGTTGTTGACAATGCTGCTCGCTTAATTTAGCCTTCGGCGGCATGTTGTCTGCATCGAGGCTGTTCATTGCATGCACTGTGCAGCTACCTGAACTAGCGAGGACTACATGGACATAACATGCTACTTCCTATCAGGGCTTGCATGTGCACCAGTAGCATTGGCTTACGCAGATTGCTCTCACACCCTCGTCACGGCTGCTGCTCACAAAAAAAGGGCAGTACAAATATTCAATCGTGTGGCAGGCGTCTTTTCTCAAAAAATAGCCTGAGCGACTGAGCAACAATCAGGAGGTCACTGTCTCTCAGGCACCGGTTCGGCATTTAGTCATGCACCTGCAACAACTTACCAGACCCTTTATCAGACGCCTGGGTCTCTTTCGGCTTGTTATAAATGTAAGTGTCTTCTTCGCACATTTCCGGGGCAACCGCCTGCGTGAAATCCTGGAACGGCGAATGGCACGTGCAGCTGCAGAGCAAGTCGACGTGGATAAGAATGAGGACAAAAAAAGGGAGCCACAGCCGCAATGCCGAGCAGGGCGAAGTAGGGGGCGACGCAGATTAATAGCCTCAAAAGTGGCTAGCTCACGGTGGCGAACGGGCACAGGAGTCTGCTAAAGCGATCGGAGATCGCTCATCCAGCAGGCTCCACCATAGGCAGGTCTTGTCGCTCGCACGGATTTGAAAAGCTGGCCCTGTTACCGAGAGCCCCCCCAAAAAAGCCTACCAGCTCAGCTTGAAGAAATTGTGCTGGTATCTGCGCAAAGCGATTTTCAACTTGCTCGCTGTAATCAGAGCTGTATGCTAGAAGTTGATAGTCGGGGAGGATGGGCAGCTTGCTGAACATGCACACAGGGAAAGAGGTAGGTGTCGGTGCCGCCAGCACCTTTTCGGTCTTACGTTTGCAAGAATCAATTGTTAAAACATAATATTCACAACAAAGGGAGTTCACTTGTATCGAGATGCATCCATAACATACAGCGATACCAAGAAACCTTCCTACAACTACATCCGGTTGGCATGGCTGAGTTCTTGCTACACCTTATCGGTTCTCACAGCATCCAAAACCTTTGATTGACAGGCGCTATTCGTAGCATTGTCTGATTACAGAAACTTTTTACGCACACTTAATAATAATAATAATAACACACTCGATAAAGTGCCCTCAGTGAACTCAAATCTCTTTCTAGGTACTTTACATTTATCCTAATAACTATAGAAACAATTTCACACGGCATCCGTTTGATTTTTTGAAGTTCTTTAAGTAGGACCACCCCAGTATCCAGTCACGATGGCTTTTTTAAAATATTAAACTAAGACCCTAAAATGTCAGTTCATAGCAATGACACCGGCCTTATTCACAGCAGTGAAAAGTCTAGAAGAAACACCAAAAACCACGAGAAAGTACAAAGCAATCCAGTCTCAAGCAGGCCCCGGGAAGACCATGGCTCTGATTATGTACTCACTGCCTCCACCTGTGCGTGTCTTACGCCAGAACTGACACTTTTACCTGACATGGAGAATGCTATCATTTGTAAAATAAAAGTCACCGAAGATCTCGTTGCACAGCCGAAATAAGAGTTGCTTCCTGTGCTTTCCTCATGCTTGCACATCGTCAAAGAACAATCAAACCCGTCAAAGAACAATCAAACTAGCAGCCCATTCCTTTCACTTTTAAGACTCATCAGCACATGCTTTCTCTCTGCGCATCCAAGGCTTTGGAGATCAATTCAACTATGCGTGCGCAATGATGCAACTTTAGTCGAACTGTAGCAATGCTCCTCATTTCTATGCAGTAGCATGACATATAAACTGTGGAATGTCACTTGCACACAGAAAGCCACCCGGTCTTTAAATGTGCTAGGGGTTCCTCTTCAGCACAATAGCCACTTAGTTCCAATGGCTTAGGGGGGTTACAGAAACAGGGCACACAACATAAATGCATCATATCTTCCCACGGCTCACACGGAAGGCATATGATTGCTGGTACGACCGAGCTTCTTGCTGAATTTCTCCAGACTGCAGCCCCCAGAAAGAGTGCTCACGTCTTACATAAATCCTGACTTGCAGTCCCATCGAGAGGCCTCTGAACAGACAGCAACCGCTCACTCCCACTCTCATTCGTCGGCCAACATCTGTGCCATTCGGTTCGCGTTCGGCTCTAGATGCATTTGCCCAGGAATATGCAGCTACAGGCAGCTGCCCCTCTCCGATCCCCCTTCGGACGATGTATAGATCACTTGTAAGCTATTAGTGTTGAAGTCCAGATACAACATTCTTCAAGAAAATGCGCTCACACACACACATACAGACATACTTAAACCCAGGTTGCGAGAGATGCTAGACTGGAGCCTGGAATCTTCCAAAATGCAAATTTGCCAGTTCCTTTTGTCAAGTCGACTGACATGCATGCATTCGTCAGTGTTCTCTTGTAAATAGTGGGTGGTGCCATCATGGCCTCAACTGTCCAGGGAAACTACACGAAATCCTAGCTTGTTGGCTGTTGGCAGACGGAAAGAGTTGCTCCTGGTATCGTACATATAGTGGTATAGTGCATATGATACCAGGAGCAACCAAACTGCAAGCACGTTTCAGTTTATGTGAAATCCAAGTATGAACAACAAGGCTCAAGCCGAACTCGCCTTACTAGCAAGCATGATACATTGCTATCTGTTACAAAGAGGACTGCAAACGTCGGATCGAAGGAAGGCATTAAAAAAGACGAGAAAACAGAAATTATCATTCTATCCAATGTCCGCCGTTCTGAAGCCAACCTTAAAGTGAGTTTCGGACTTGGCATCAGCATATTTCGGGTGAAAGCAGAGTGTTGAATGCTTGATGTTCTGCCGCAAGAAATGCATCAGTGGCAGAATGTATGCACTCAGCTGAGGTGGCACGGCAAACGTTCGTTCTTCGTGGGGCGATCGATCTTTCTGAATGAACTGGAAAGAAGCATACACCAGGCAAAGTGTCAAAGCAGCAAGATCTGAATGGCTCGCAGCAGCAAGCGAGATCATCGTGCATGACGGCAGCCAAGATGACGGCAGCCAAGATGACGGCAGCCAAGATGACGGCTTACTGCTACATCATCCGATGTCAGCTTGCAGAGCTGATTCTTCTTCAGCAGCATGGACAGCTCGTCGAGAACACGGTCGTGCAGCTTTGCCACTAATGCCTGATTGAGCTCTCTCGTAATTTCAGGGCCTGGAAATATACGTACCAGGATGCAGGACCGAGTACGATTTTTAGCAGTGGCAATATTATTCACCATGCTCACCGAGTGCCTGATGCAAACAGGATAGAATTTTTGCCATAGGCCCACTCAGTATTGCCTCTGAGCAGCTGTGGCTATTGATGGTTAATTTAAGAGGGAATGCTAGGCATTGTAAGAGGTAGCTGGACGTTAGTGGCATAGTGGCCCCTTTGGGTCTCCGTAAGATGCTTTAACTAGACAGCTTCTCATTCCTACACCAAAAGGACTGAAATACCACCCCGGCTCGGACGTCATCCTATGCTACTTAGCTGCCTCGAGGAAGCAAATGCAAACCACGAGTGATGCAGACTTCGAGATGACACTATGCACGACACCGGCAAACTCAAGCAGATACTCCACGAGTCACGTTGTACCAACTAAACAAGACATCCCTATTGAGAGGGGAGTTGCAGGCCTTAAGCATAGAAAGAGATTAAGTTCTCTGAGGGCGCTTTATCAAGTGCAATATTATCAAGTGCAATATTATTAAGCACAATTTTTTGCCCTTTTGCAGGCATATAAAGATAAAATAACAAGCCAAAAAATAAAGATAAAATAACAAGCCAAAAAAACTCACCATACCCCGGCAGCCTCAACCAGCTAGTGCACATATACAGTGAAGGTAAGGCATAACAAAAGGCAGAAGAAATTACCATAGCCGTGTGCCAAATTGTAGTGTGTTGATCACTGAACCGTTTAATTCGATAATACACGGGAGCTGGACAGACGATATACCGAGTTTTCCTAATAACCGTTATATCAGTAATCTGATTAGGAGATTACATATAATGCCAGTTTTCCACATGCCTTATATTCAAACTGTTCATGACACCGGAAACACATGTACATGATATATTGTATGCACAGAAACACAGGCCTGACTCTAAATATATAGGTTCCAATAAGCAACAATGGCACGACACAGCAGGGAAGAGATGCTGCAGCTTTACCTGGATCACATATGCCAAAGACTTTCAAGACGACACAATCATCACCACGCCGAGCAATGTTGGTCATCCTCGAGCTTGTTGACAACGAGTCCAGCGCATCAGACACGATCTTGCTAGTACTCTGCAAAAGCGAGAGCGACCTTCCACTTGAGAGATTTGTATCGAGAGGCAAATACAATAACACAGTGGACTCAAATACACCTGCTAACTACCTCGGAGTCGTCTTTTTCGAGCTTGTGCAGTGATGGAACCGACGAGCTTCTCGATCCTATGGAGGAAGTAAAAAGGAAATGCATATTTCATACAAATAGATATGCACGGCACGCGGTCACGGAACGAGTACGATACAGCAAATAGAGCTCTAGCGGATTTCGAATTTAAGGCTGCAGATGCTTTTCAGCACTTAATAATGCAAACGTCTGTACGTATACATACCCAGCTACCCCAAAAAGGCATACATAAATCGGTTCCAACACGCTTCCGAGGGGCACACATTAGCAAAAGGAGACCTGTAAGCTGAGCACTTTGCATGACAAGACAGCGAGGAATGCAAGCTAACAACGAGCTGCACGATTGCAAGGTACTGAGACTGTACCTTGCAAGTTATGATTAACGGAGGAAGAGCCCACGAATGAATTAATGCTACGACTGCCACAACCACATATGTTAGCAGGCTCTCAAGAACAAATATGTAGGCAGTGTACTACAACGTTGAAAAAACCGTGACTTGGAACTGACCCGATAGTTGACTGCTAAACACTTCATCTTCCACTTTAGGGACAACAGCATCACCCTGATATAGACCGGGCGCCTGACTTTCGTCAAGCCTGAAAGAATAGAAAACATAACGTTAAGCAAAATTGGGGCACCATGTATTTACATTAAGTCTCTTTCATAGCAGCCTAAGAGAGTGTATAGCGCCGAAGAGAATTGAATCTATATCCTGGTGCCTTATAGCTTGCTGCGAGAGAAGCAATAAGCAGGAGTTAATAATGACAAGAAGTGCATCAATCATGCTTAGCCAAGCTTGCAAAAGCATACAAGACATGGCTCACAATTAGGGCTGCTGGTTTATAGGACCCTTGGTTAGTGATATGTATCGAGGGATGCACAGGTAACCACAAAAGCACACTCGAGCAAAAGAAGACACTAAAAGTTCACGGTGGAACAGGGACGATGTCTTCAGCTAAGACTTATATAATACAAAGTCAATCAAGAGAGTGACGGATGCTGGAAGACTTTCTGACCTTTCGGTTCATAAGGACTGAAGGCCCAATACCTAAAAGATTTCAATTTATAACTAGATGAACGGCATGACGACTGGAAGCCGAAGAGCAGGTGGTGCGAGAGCACACTAGAAAAGCAAGGAGGTCGGATAGGTGAGCGGAAGTGCGAGTGAAGCCATGTGTAGGCCAGAGACAGGGAGAGGAAGAGAGAGAGAGAGAGAGAGAGAGAGAGAGAGAGAGAGAGAGAAAGAGAGAGAGGGAGAAAGAGAGAGAGAGAGAGAGAGAGAGAGAGAGAGAGAGAGAGAGAGAGGGAGAGATAGAGAGAGAGAGAGAGAGAGAGAGAGAGAGAGAGAGAGAGAGAGAGAGAGAGAGAGAGAGAGAGAGAGTCTTGAAAGTCAATTCGATGCTTGAGAGGGAGCCAGTGAAGCTCAGCCGGAAGTGATGTGATGTGGTGGCTATGCCATTAAAGACAGACCAGACGAGCTACTAAATTTTGAAAGTAAAATGATGCTAGGATTAGGCAGAGAAAGTCTCCGAGAAATGGCAGACAGGCATGCCGCAATGTTCCTCAATATATTCAAAATTCAGTTCACGAGCACATACAAAAATGAGACTGTAAATGCATGCATCATCATGTACGTGCCCAATATAGTCGATAGAACGTTATGTTTGAGCCACACACAATATAACAGCCCAGCAGGCTTGCTGGGGGGGGGTTGACAGTGCCAATGATTTAATCATGCAGGCTATCCGAGCGCTTTCCTCCAAAGGCTTCCATTGAAAAAGAACACATTTGCAGGAGTTTTTCTCTCAGGGAAGGATGGCCTAATGCCAAATAAGGCAGCTTCATAACTCGTCTAGCTTCTCTGATCAAAAGCAGCAAAAGCATCCGTATTAAAGTGAAGTCACTAACTTTTTATCCCTATCACTTGCTTTCCACATAATCATGCCCATCTTTAATTGCCTCAAAAAATGTGATGCCGCAGCAGGCTGATGACTGGCGAATGCCCAAAAGCGCAGGCTATTCGTGCCATGCCATCATATCCCATCTCAAATGGCAACGGCCTAGAGCAGTTTTCAAAACCGCAACGTGAATGCAGTAGTTGCAGACACTGCCCTTTAGTGGTAGGCACAGGGGATGAAACGGTTGCAGGCTCTCACAGCTACGACAAACAATCGAACACGAATCGTGTCTTCCATTCCATTACCAGTTCAATACGGTGCAACTGCATGGCTGCTACCTTCAAGGCATCAGCAAATACTCACCAGCATCCAAACGACTTGGTTATGACATAAGATAAACTCCACGCATGCTCCATAAACTGCAATTTCTGACCTCGTTCACAGCCAATCAATATTATTTTAACACTAATTTCTCCTTGTAGCACTTGACTAAAAAAATCCATCCCACGGTTCACTGGGTGGGTAATAAGGTGGATCATTTGAGAAAGCAAAAGCGTAGGCTGCTTCAGTGCCTGTTGATTGGCTACTGATTTTTGAATGCACAGCTTATTTCAAACTTGATCTGGCCTAAATGCAAATAGAGCTTCACCGACAGTAGTGACCCTCACTTAAATCAAAGTAGTCTTTTGTAGGCAAAAGTAAAAAAGGGTCGGCCGATTCAGCAGCTTCATTTACAGTGTGGCAGAAGAGCCTAGGCTGCTCACACTATCGCTTTGAGTGGGCAATAAAGGATTGTCTGCTGCAGGGCTCGAAACTACGACCTGAGGTTGTGAGGTGCAAGCACCTTGCCCCTGGGCTAAGACCTAGGAGTAAAGATCCTAAGACAAGAATGGTTGAAGAACAGTAGTTAAGAGTTCCGAGAATCGACGGTAGAGTCTCCTTGATGGTAGGTGCAAAAGCAATAATCCCTAGCTGATTCTGACAGATCCTGGCCAGACAAGACAGCCTGAAGCTGAAACGGCTACATGCAAACACCTGGTTCGCTAGTTTGCCGTTCATAAGTGCCTGCCAAAACCATTTGTTCGGCAACAACCAATAGCTGCACGGCGTTCTCATTAGAAAAAAAACATCAAAGCTGCTTCTCAACCACTATAAAACGCTCGGTAGGAATTGCAGTGGCCCATTTTACTGGCACCCTGAATCAGTCCGGTCCGAAGGCAGCGCCATCAGAATATTCACTTCGCAGTAGCTGAACTAGCCCCGTCTGTCTTCCCACTGTTTCCACGACATCTGCCTTAAGATGACATACAGCTGCCAGCACGGTAACACGAGCAAACTCCAGTCTGCACCTGACGTAAAGCAAGCGACTTACCTGAGGTAAAATACATTGCCAGACTGTTCCTTATATACAAACACGTTCCGCTGGTTGCTGATGGCAAACGGACCAAGTACTGACATGAAGGCAGCGGTTGCTAAATGAGAGAATGAAGCAATCAAGATATACGGTAAAGGCAGATATATATATATATATATATATATATATATATATATACATATATATATATATATATATATACACGATAGATGCAGGCAGCCAACAGCTGTGGCTGACCGGGGCACACCATGCTGATTTTTCCGCAACTCGCGACAAACAGCACTCGCGTGCTGCGGGCTCACTGCCAGCGATTCTCGCAAGGCAGAAAGCGCACAGGGGGAGAGCTAGCGAGAGGCCGAAGTGACCGTGAAAGCAGCTCGAGCGAGCCCAATCTCTCACCACGTGCCACTGGCGTGCTCTTGTTGCTGGCCTTGAGGCGAGGATGAATGGAGAAGGGCATCTGTGACACGCACTCGCATTCGAAGTGGCCCGGCTTGAGCTTGAGGCTTGCTGCTAGATAGTCCTGCTTAGACCGATCAAGTTCGTCGTCGTCGGAATCTGTACAAATATACATCGCCAAAATGCAATATCGCCTGCCTTCTGACGACAAACCCAGGCGAAGCGAAAGTGGGTAGGGGTAAGCTCGCTTGGGGGGGGAGGAGCTAGAATGCTTTAGGCATCCCAGCATCATGCCCAAGCAAAGGCCGGATGCATTGGGCCAGAGGGGTAGACAATGCGGACTCGTCGTGCTATGAGAATGGTGTTGGCGGCTGGAGTGGGGGTAGGAGGGGCTTCAGTATCTGAGTCATTTTTTGAAGCGCTGTCAGGAATGCTGCTCGATCTGGGTGGGAAAGCATGCCTCTGGTGGCTCAAACGGCTCTGACTCACTCGTGTTCACTGCTTATATCTTTCGAGCACAGGCAACGACGATCAGATTCATCCAATCGCACCCAACTCTTCACCACAGCAATGTCAAGGCTTTCGGGAGAAGGATATGTGGGTGGATAGGAATAGCCACTGCACTAGAGCCCGATATCCAATGGCACCTATCAGATGCAAAATCTGCCACAAGGGCAAGATGAAGCAGCCAGGTGACTGGTAGCACTCAGAGAGAGAGAGAGAGAGAGAGAGAGAGAGAGAGAGAGAGAGAGAGAGAGAGAGAGAGAGAGAGAGAGAGAGAGAGAGAGAGAGAGAGAGAGAGAGAGAGAGAGAGCAGACATGAAATCGAACCAGACACCATTTCTAAGGGCAAGACTAACCCGAGTCTTTCAGTGATTTAGAAGTCATCATGATTCCACTGCCGAACGATTCCTCGCCTCTCAGAATCTCGTCGTCGTCCTTAGGTACCAGCAGGTCGATGCATGAGCGGGTTTCGAACAATTTCTGAAGCAACAGAAACTGATTCACTCTCTTGCACATGCGCTTGATGTTGCCGGTGATGTCGGCAAAAAGCGAAGTGTAGCGGGAATAGCTGTTGTCTTGTGTGCTGGCCTTTGTTCCCATAGATCTGCAAGAAACATGGTTATATGAAACCACCATGGAAAATGCAGGCAGACATGCCAACAGCAACAGGGACTAGATACACACAGATAGCGAGGCTGACAGAGAGAGAATGTACAAGCAATGGTGCACACAGCCTTGCACTCGATCAAGCAAGAGTCTACTGCCAAAGAAGTGATAGTCATGACTTTAAACGAAGATGCAGAAAGAGCCCACACGCAGGGATGTGTTCAAGCACATGCAACATAATCCGGCGCCCTCAGATTCATGTTCGAGAATGCCCGCAAAACATGCGCATGCACACACACGTTCGCGTGCACAAACACAAGTGCACATAGCCTCAGCACACACATTCATAGTTCCTAGGTGGGTCACCACAAAAATCAACCATCTATGCCATGTAGACAACCCGAATCCACATCAGTGCCATGTAGAGACAACCCAAATCAACCACCAATGCATGCAATCCAAATCAACCACCTGTATCATGCAGATAGTAGACAGCAGTTCTTGGTCATATCACATATGAGAACGTTGTAAATTAATCATGGGTCTCCTTATTCGGCCTTCGTTTGGAGGCAATCACAACAACGATGGCTGAGAGTTGCTGCCAGACTAAGTTGTCACCAGGCAGCTACCGAGCTTACAGATGAGCCAGACATTACATTGCCAAAACATGGAACCTAAGCCATGTACGGCTGCTCTAGAGTCAAGCAGTAGCCTCTCAAGTTACTATTAGCAAGGCTAATGACTTTTTTTGATACACTTAAAGTGCCTAGACAGGATTTAGTTCTCTTAGAGCACTACAAAAATGTTTTATAAGTATAATCACTAACCTGCTATTATTATAATAATAATAATTATTATTATAATCCACAGCCTGCCCAACAAGATCCGTTGCTTTTCTCTGTCAAAGGTGCGACGGTATGCTCAAGCCATAAGAGCAATGCGTTCACTCATAAGCATGTCTGGCAACGCCAAGTACCACAGTGACAAAAACTGAGAGAATCGCTCAGGCTACTCGCTTGCAGTCGAAAACTTTAAGGCAGCCACGACAAAGCCTCGACATCACTGTTCTTGGCCCTGGCAACCCAGAGATAAAAAAAAGTCCATTCCGGCAGCAAGCCGGCTGAGGCTGCTGCCGTTCACACGCGCCCACACTTGCATGCTGGCATCGGTGCACATCAGGGCTTACGAGCAGTGAAAGGTCACGGCCACGTGTTCCTTGGTCAGCTGGAGTATGAGCCAGAAATCGGGGAGCCGCGAAGACTTCCTCGAGATGCCGCTGCTGCATATGCTGCCTTCATTCATGTCGTCGTCGCTCAAGTCGGCATCGTAGCCTGGCAACAGAGCAAGCGACACGGCTGTCGAGCAGACGAGCAGCAGTGAGCGCACGTGCAGGCAGACTGGGGCCGGGGCAGGCCGCCGAAGCACGTGCTGGCCCTGCTCGGCTGGCCAACGTGTGCTGCGCATCCTGCGGAGGCGGCCAGGCAAAGGGAGCTTCTTTCAAATCTTTGCCGCTGGATCGCTCGAAATAGCAACGATACTTCGGTCGAGTTGGCACGCAGGAACCGGCGCAGTTGGCGTGACCACCTCGAGCGATCTTTCGAGGTAACGAACACGGCTGGTAAGCTCATCTCTGCCGATAGGTAGAATCTACTTTGCGCCTCCCCAAGCTAAGCCAGAACCTAACAAGGTAGACAGAAATCCCATTTTTTGTTTACCTTCAATTTCGGCCAAGCTTAGCCCTTGTTACCTGCAAGGCAGCCGCCGAAGCAGTGTCACCTTACTCTTGGCCTCGGCACGGTCAGTATTGTCATCATGCCGTGCCTTCACTTTGCCATATGCATGCTGCTCACAGCCAAGGCTTCGGCACTACGAGTCCCGAAGGGTTGCCTTCGCTTTGACAATTTTGCCCAGCGTTGGAGCTCAGGCTACCACCAGCTGCAATTTCTGGTGCAGCTGCTTGGCACTCGGGTTTCGTTTTCTACCACCACTTTCTGACGGTTCTCATGGTTGAGCTCCATAGGCAACTTGCTTCGCTTCGGGCGACACAAGTTGCCATTGCCACCGGTGCACCGAGGGCTGCCGAAGAAACAGGTGCCAAAGAAACAGGTGCCAGAGAACTTATCCAGCTCGGAGTGATACAACGAGAGGCGCGATGGGGCAGGCCACTACTCTGAGTGCCACCACGGTGACGACCGTGATCGAGCTTTCACACAGTGGCTCGTGCCACGGGCACCCTTCGGCATATAAGTGCACTGCGACGGTGCAGCGCCATGACCCGGTGCAGCTCAATGATTGCGGTTACGTAGCTGCCTTTCTTCGAGCATGCATCGAATATAATTCTAACTGGCATGCCACCTATTTCTCAAAGCCACAGCACGGATACAGCACGGATCTTTGCCTAAACAGACTGCTGTTTGAATTACTGCTGCAAACGCGCTGGAGCGGCTCTGTGCTGTTGCCCTTAGGGGCAAACATGGCGCCCTAGCGGTGCAACTTGTTGCCACGGAGAGAAAAATACAGGTCAAGCCTTAGCCTGGAATCACGGATAGCGACTTGCAGGTGCAACACCGGCAGACAACTTGGCAACACTTGCAGGTGCAACAGTCACAGAAGGCCTAGATCAGTGGCTCTCAACCTTCCTAATGCCTCGACTCTTTAATACAGTTTCTCATGTTGCGGCGACCTCCAACTATCAAATCATTGTGTGCAAAATGTGGAAATGCGTGTTTTCCAATGGTCTTAGGCGACCCCTGTGAAAGGGTCGTTCGGCCCCCAAGGGGTCGTGACCCACAGGTTGAGAACCGCTGGCCACGGGTGTCCAGCAGTAGCCATAGTGTACACCAACTACCGTTCAACGGCCAGGGCAAAACTGACTGGCCTGCTCAAAGCCTAGAACACAACTGACTCACGATTACGTGAATTGAGCTTTTCAAACAACGCAAGCATAGATTATAATATGTCTGGCCCCAAATCATTATAACTCGTAAGAATGGCAAACAATTTCCCGGCAGTCATAATCTGGTTGACCTAGAAAGCCGACGTTTCAGCGTGGAAGGCTCAGGCAGTGCACGGCTCAGGCAGTGCACACATGCAGCAGCGAGCCCTGCTATGCAAAGAAAATGACGGGAGAGGAAAAAAGGACCACGCGGCCAAGGGGTCGGAAGCATACCGCTGAAGGACTCCGGGTAGGCGCCTGCCATGCTCATTGGCGTTCGCGGACGCGACACACTTCCGGTTGTGTGCCTCGACCTGCTGCCGAATGTGAGCGTCGATGGGCCTCGAGTCAGGAGCTCCCGCGTCTGAGCTGGCGATTGAATGGTTGTAGCAAAAGAAGCTCGCTTTCGTAAGGCATCGCCCTCTGACGCATGCCTGGTGAAACGACAGTGAGAACGAGGCAGCGGGTTAAAGGGCACACCCGTGAGCGAACACAACAAACGAGCACCACCTCAGCACCCACCTCTAGCCCAGTATGGCAAGCTGAAAACCAGCTCAAAGGACAAGGACGGAGAATGGGAGAAGGCATTCACCCCTCCTGGAATTAGTCCTTTGATAAAAGTTCGTCGTCGCTTTTAATGACACTGGCAGCAGGTCAACCGCTACTGAGTGGACTGAGCAAAAACTCGATTCGGACAGCACTTAACAGCTGTAGAACGTAAGGCTACTCATGTTGGGGAGCTCCACCTCACTGCTAGATATGGCTCCCGCTGCTAGACATGGCTCCCGCTGCTAGACATGGCGCCTCACTGCTAGACATGGCTCCTGCTGCTACTCCGGACGAGCTGGGTATGATCTGCTATGACTCGCACGCCTCTGGATCTAAGGAGGTCGGGGGCTCAAACGCCGACAGGCGCGGGCACGACATTATTTTATCTTCCAGGCACTGTAACACATCCCCTTGCAGAGGTTTAGCGCCGCATAGAATCCGGTCGGCGGATCAGCTAACATATCACGCTGGTCAATTGACTAAAACCTCATGGCACTGCAGCCGCTTGTAAACAACGTCCTCACCTACATTTGCCGGGCGGGCAAACCAATCGTGAGGGGGTGGAGGCTGTGCCAAAGCAGCACGATTATTTAACCTGCATTGCAGTCACAAGAGTCGCAGCCTGCAAGCCGGTGTTATGCTTGCGGAAATACTAGCTGAACCCGATTTACCAAGGCCTCTAAGTCTTTACGAAACTTTTGACACACGAAAATACTTTTGAGGCCAAGTTTATCCAAGACAACGCAAGGCAGATTAACAAAGCCTTCGACACCGAGCTCTGAGCGGAAGTAAAGTGTACACTGCCGGGACCCCCATTTCCCATCTTAGCCCAGGAGGTAAGGTGCTAGCTCTTCACGACCCGGGGTCGTGGGTTTGAGTCCTGCAGTGGGCGATTCTTTATCGGTCACAGAATGTGGTGGTGACAGCCGTAACGGCTCACATGCTGCTATATAAATGAAGCTATCAAGTCAGCTAAAAAAAATTTAAGCCTTAAAACTGACAAGACATGAGAGACCCCGAGTCATGGTAATTCACTGCAAAGCTGAAGTCAGCAGCAAAAGAAAAAAGTTCACTACACCCAGCCGATCGCGGTCTCAATCTGGAAGCTAGGCTAATCCCTACATAAGAGTAGCAGACTCGAATTAGTCGTCCGTAGCCGAGACATCATCACTGGCTAGCAATTGGGCAACAGCAACTTTCAAGCCAGATCAGGGTGCCACTTACTAGCCCGGCTTGCTCTCACACGTCGGCACATCCAGCTCGAGGCTTGCCTCCGCATAACGAGCTGAGCATGCCTGCCTGCCTGCCTGCCTAGTGTCTGCGACAGCTCGTTGGCACTGGCCCAGCCCCTGCTCAGCTGCGCCTGATTCTGCACCTGAGCCCTCCTGCCCACAGCTGCGGGTAGAATGTGAGGCGAGCGTTTCCGTGCGAGCCCACGCGCTAGAAGCAGACGAACAGACCGAGCACGAGACTTCTCAGCCAGCAGCCGCCGGATATCCGCAGTCAGCCACCGGTCGTAGGAGAGGGCACAAGCGAGCGCCGCCCGCTGCTGCTGACCTCGTCTTGCGCGACGGTATGTCGATGCCAGCTTCCTCCTCCGGGCCGCGGTGCCCCGGCGGCTGCGGCGCCCCGTCGGCCGCCGCGCCAGAGATGTGCAGCAGCTCACTGTCGACGAATCCTGCGACTCGGTGCTGCTGGACGTCCACCGAGCTGTACGAACGCGGCAGCGAGCCGAAGAGAGGCCCGGAGCCTGGAGCTGCGCTGCCGACGGCGTCCTCGCTCGTGTCCAGCGGCCACTCGCCGACGCGGTCCCTCTGCGGCAGATCGTCCAGCGAGCGAGCCACGCTGGCGACGTCAATGCCGGCGGCGGCGAGATCGGATTGGTGCCGCCGGCTTTCCCCGATCGTCATGGCGTCGCTGAGCGCCTCGCCGAGTGCCTACGCGTGTGTTCGACGAGCGAGAGGTCACGGGTATTAGACAGAGGCAGCATCTGGGCAAATCGGATCAGCGCAGCGCCGCCGTACAGGTCGCCCTCCAGGTAAGCTAAAGGAGAGAGAGAAGGCGAGGGAGAACACTAACTTTGTAGAGATCTCCAGATGAGCGACAAGCCAGACCACGGCAGTCGAGAGAGAGCAAACAAAACTCGATTGGCGAGTGGCCCCCTCTACCCGCGTGACCTTGTGAGTGAATAAGATGACGTTTAGATTCTCTCTCTCTATGTCAGACGCTCAACAGCTGCTAGAGAAGCGAGCTCTGTTCACTCATCGACTAGCATCGTGCATCTATCACGCCACGCTCGGCGGCGGCACCCACTGCACTGGGATGTGATGCTGCTTGGCCGAGTGCAAAGCAGCATCGCAAGCTCGGCTGGCCGTTCATGCAGCTCGATTCGTCCGAGTCTGCCCCGTCCGAGAGTGGGGGCGGGACGAACGCCATTGGCAGTTACGCTTCTTTTCAAGAACTCTTCGTCGTACAGCCACCTTTCTCGTTGGTTGAACAGGCTAGCACAGTTAATTCGTTCACAAGAGCCCCCTACTGCTAATCCACCTAGAAGCGGCAACTCTTAAAACCGACTGGCAACTTCCGGTCAACGGTTGGTTTGGTCCAGCCGTTAAGGAGCTCGCGCCGACCAAGGTCTGGCTGAGGTCGCTGGCTCGAGCCCCCAGGCATATGTGAAGCGCCTTAATAAAGACTAAGTTCTCTTGGGACGCTACACAAATTAATTATGTACATTTTTTAATGTGCAACAGCCCTTTAAGTGATCGGCTGCATGGCGATATGGCAATCAGTTCTCGTGAGGCAGTGTGTCTGTATCGTATATTCGGACCATTGGTTTTTGGCGCACCTGCACAAAAATGCGCTACATCCAGCCACATCTACACGGTACCGCTAAAGCAGATGTACTTTCGCACGACACGAGAGAATCCTCACACTGCCAGGCAAGCACTTGGCCTTGACATGGCCAAGCAACCGGCAACATGGCAAAGCCCGCCTTTCCTTGCTCGTCTCAGCAGCAATGTGCTGGTAGTAAGCCGATGGAGCAGCTGGGGTGGGAGCGGTGCAGTGGGCAGAAGGGGTGGTGACAGCGCAGGGAACTGCCACATGGGCTGGGCTAGCTTCGCGCTAGACCCCAACGACAGCGCCTACAAAGCTGCTCTGCACGATACACGTCACCACCCAATCAGCATGCCTAAACTGAAGCTGCATCACTGGACCAAACGGCCACGACGGAAAAAACGTCGACGACAGCAGAGCGTGGCAAGAAATAGATCTCTGCACAGTCGACCTAGAGTACTGTCGCTAAGTGAAGTGAATGCAAAAACATGGCAGCACGAAACTAAAGGAGCCGCAGTCCACAATTGCACATGCAGTAACCTACTGCCTCAAAAACAGCAAAGCTGAACCATATTTCCATACCACTGCATTGCCACATACCCGATTGCCTAAATAACATGGTAACCGACTGACAGAAAAGCAAGTAAATGGGACTACTGAACTCGATCTAGATGCCACCAATCGAGAAGTCGCGATCTTTGTCTGAACCAGTTTTGCACTAAGACATTACAAACAGTCGTGGCACGAACTGAGAACAGCTCTCTTGCCCCTTGCAGATCAAGCATCACTATCCATAAAAAAGGTGAGCGAGTGAGTGAGTGAGTGAGCAGGCGAGCAAGCTCTGCAAACTTATAGTACCTGCTCAGCATTGCTGCCAATGCAAACCGCGATAGGGCGAGCTGTTGCTGCCGAGAAGTTATCTTCTTCTTCGTCAACTGCACCATATCCTGGATATTAAAAGAGATGAACACGCGAAGAATTAGCAATGCAACATTCATTAGCCAGGATGCAAAATTCCTTAAATGAAATAGCAGGATGCATGGACCAGGAATGCTGACTTGGGTGGTCTCTCTGCTAGTTCTGTTGGATCTTTCGGCAGCATTTCATACAATTGATCACCAAGTCATTCTGGGGCGGCTTTCATCTCGCTTGGGCACCACTGGCACTGCATTACAATGGTTTAGGTACTATCTCAGTGGGAGACTATAGATCATTGATGTCAACGGGCAATAAATCGTCGGAGGAACCATTAAAGTACAGAATACGTAACCAGGGATATGTGGCGTGATCCACTTATTTTTAACAATGTATACTCCCCTTACACTTCACTCCTGTTATGTACCTCCCAACTCAAGAGTCTCCGGCCTGTGCAATAGCATGCTTACAGGTCATGCAAAACACAGAAGCTAAGCTTGGGTGTCGTGATTGAACAAACTGCCATATCACACCACTTCTTACCGATCTGAACTGGCTATCCATCAAGCAGCTTATCGATTCAAGGTCCTGCCAAGTCACTTTTACATCCCTTCAGTCTCTGGCCTGGGACCTACCTATTCAAAATACTTCCCCGAGCAGGCTTCGCATCATACCACTAGCTTATCCGACTCAAGCGGTTTAGCACCGCCTTAAACCACCTCAAATACGTTAGAGACAGTTCCTTCAGTTTGGTAAGATCCTAAATCCCGGAGCACACTCCAAGACATCCCTGTACTTGCCCTTTAAAAAGTAGCTAAAAACCCAACTGTTCATTGCAGCATTTGCTCGTGTGTAAAAATTTTCCTTAGCAAACTTAGCAAACAAACTTAACAAATGTGTGTTGACACTGCACATGCTATCACTACTTAATGTTTCCTTTCTAGCCTATTAAAGTGCCTAGAGTGAGATTTAGTTCTCTTATAGTGTTATAAGTGCCCTTATTATTTTTATTATAAAGGAATACCATACCGGAGAATATATATACACACACACACACACACACACACACACACACACACACACCAGGGAACCTTAGCGGCTATCGCCTCCTTGCAGTGGCCAGTCAAGGATTGCCTGCTGTGGGACACGAACCCATGACCTGGGTCACGAAATTAAAAGAACCTTATCATCGGGTTAAGACCCAGATATTATGCGACAAGAAAGCACTGAACACCACTAAATTTGCACAGGCACGTCTCAATCGATTGGCAGGCAGCCAATGGCTGCACAGACAGAGCACATACCTCGAGCAGCTGTAGCAGCAGCCTCTACAGCAGCTGTGCTGCTGCTGCCGTCCTTAATGCATACTCGAAACGCCTTTTCCGCTTCATCGGCAGTGCTGGGGCTTACAATTGTGCCTGGTCCGTCAATTGGCATCACAACACCAGACACCACCATGGAGGATGACAATATTCGATGGCCGCTGCACACCAAATAGTAATATTCGCCTGCCTTCGCGAGCCGGTAGCCTGGCAGCGACAGTTCTTCAAAGTCCTGCAAAGAGAACACAGTCTCAGACTCAGACAGGTACGAGAATGTTCAAGAATAGCGTGCCAAAACAACTGAGTTTGCTGTTACAAAGCATTGTTATTCAGGTGAAGATGCTGCAAATACTTAGTAATAAAGGCAATGTTAGCTAGACCTGCAAGAGTGCTAGCACTGAACACCGTGATCTCAGTACGATAGCCAGAATTTTCGATAAGGAATAGGCCTAAAAAAAAGCCAGGTGGGTCACACGATTACTCAGGTTAGCATCTTGCACAGGAGCATCATACCAAAATGCAAGCATGCACACAAGTGAGCAAGCCCGGACACGGATGCAATGATTCTACATTCATGCAGAACAATGGGAGATGGGGAGCAACAAGTCTGGGCAAGGCCTCTTTCTTCCGAGTCCGGGTGTTTATGGATCAGAAAAATATCAACCTTACTAGAGCACCATTGGGGGATAAGGTGTGAACAAAATGTTAGCAGCATCAGTATTGCACACTGATAACCTTGCATTTACATGATATTTCGGTAGTACTATTGCTACAGCCGATGTAGTGCTGAGCATGGTGGTCACAAAAACGCACCATACACAGCTGTTTTTTAAAAGGCTTTACTTATCAGGCTTGCCAAATGCAGAGTCAGGCTATACTCTTTCAAGCCTAGTCGAGTGCTGTGCACAACGTGCCCCGGCAAAAGAACGCCAGAACTACGAGCTATGGCATGCCGTCCTTGGCAGCCGGACAATGAGTGACTGGCTCCATGCCAATAAGACATGGCACAGCGTTGAGCACAGCGGCTGGCTCCCTTAATACCTGCAATACATGTGCTAAGAAAAAGATAACTGCAATCGATCTCTGTATAACAATAACAATAATATTAAAATGATAATAACTATAAGAATAGGTCGTTTGTATGATAGCCCAAGATAACTTAATCTCTGTCCAGGCGCTTTACAACTTGTTGCAAGTAAATCAGTATCCATGGGTTAGTTACATGCTCGGTTTCAAGCATGCAAAAGCAAATAAGTAAAATGCATAGGCTAGCATTGAAAACACTCTTGGCCACCGGTTAGTAAGATCAATGGCTAGTAACGTGCATTGAATCATGCACGCAAAGGACGCAAGCAAAGCACACCAGGAAAAAAGGTAATTCCTTGACTGGGGCAAAGTGACAGCTGACTGGAACAGATGCTTCTTGAGCAGAGACTTAAAATGATGCAAGGTCATTGCAGGCAGTGATCGTGCCAGGAAGCAAGCTCTAGACTTTTGGTGCATATGAAGTGTAGGCTCGATCACCAAAAGATTTAGATTTAGTGCGAGGGACAATGAGACGACTGGAAGTCAAGCAGTGCGTGGTTCGAGAGGACACTGGAGGAGCAAGGAGGTCGGATAGGTAGGTTGGTGCGAGCAAGTGAAGTGACCCGTTAGCGAGAATGAGGATCTTGAAATCGATTCTATGCTTGATAGGGAGCCAGTGAAGCTCAGGCCGAAGTGCTGCGTGCCAGTTCCAGATCAGCTGTGTTGCTGAGTTCTAAATCCAGTTGCAGCGAATTAAAGGCACACACAGTCCACGAGTCCTGAACTATGATAATTGCAACAATCTATAGACGTGAAAGGCTCCCCCACCGAAAGAAACAAAAGTCGAAAGTGGCACGTGGCAGGTACAGCACCTGGCATACCCCTTGAAATCCTTGTTTGCTTGGAAACCATGATGTATACCGACCCGGAAACAACTAGTGTACTACCCCTCCCCAAAGCATCTTAGCCCTCCATCCACTAAGTCCTCTGTAAAGCCTAGCTAGCTGCCCTTCCAAGGAGGACTCGCTCACGGAGACAGACTCAGAGTAGGCCACGTCTCAGTAGGTAGTCAGAGTAGGTCACGGATTGGTCTCCTAGACTGGTGTCTAGGTCCCCCTTACAGCACAGCACTTAACTCACACTATCGAATATAAATTGAACAACAAGCTTGGTGACTTTTCACTGAAAAAGATATTGATGGTGTTCAATAGGCGGCTATCTCGATGGCTCATGCAGTCACAGCACAAGGCCGAGCGCTTTATCGAAGGCAGCCTGCAACGGGAGACCTCTCTCTCTCTCTCTCTCTCTCTCTCTCTCTCTCTCTCTCTCTCTCTCTCTCTCTCTCTCTCTCTCTCTCTCCTCTCTTTCTCTCCTCTCTTTCTCTCTCGGCGACATGGTGCCTGCTGAGTGCGCATCGCTGCTACGTAGACCGCATCGCTGCTACGCGAAGCTAACATGTAACACACCAGCCGCATGCTTCACAAACGCACCTTAACGAATTGTGAGAAGCTCTGCTCGTGTCCGTACACGAAATCCAGAGGGACCTTCTCCGAGCGGCACGACGACTTTCCCTGCGATCTCTCGACATGCTCAACGACGGCAAGCAAAGTCTCGGGCGTGACGATGGCCTCCTGCTTGCGCGCCGACGCCATCTCGTCCGCAATGAGCCACTCGACCTGCTCTCTGCACTGCATAATTGCACGCTTCTGCGCTCGCGGAAGCGAAAGTTTGACGACGTCGTCGCTATCTGCACGAAGAGGTCAATGGCAACCGAAGGCGGTCAGTCATCGGCAACACGGCTGGCACAAGCTCACAGGAGGACTCTTAATAACAAAGGTGGCTGACTAGAAAACTCTCGGGGAGCCTAAACCCAAGGCAAGCCCTCGCACACGTCATCTAAACTCCCTCTGGCCCCTTACATATCACCGTCACACGCAGCCACGTGAACAGGCACACACATGTGAACTACACTACACACAAATCATTACTCTATCATTACACTATCATTACTAGGAGCATCTTTCCACCCGAGAGCGCGCACACACAGCACCAACATTGTGGAAATGCTATGGACACCACTGCCAATCGAGATGGCTGCCGAGAACAACTGAAAATTATACCCGAGGCCAATTTCGAGTCGATGGAGCTGTCTGCTGCTCCAATGTCATGATCCAAGTCGTAATCATCGTCATCCAATAGCTGTTCAGCTGTTAGCTCTCTCTGCACTTCTGTCCGTGCGCCCTGTTCGTCCGAATTGTCAAGGGAATCGGCCGGAAGTGTGACACACACCATGTCGAGTGTAACCGTTAGAGAACTTAGCGCCACGTCGTCCTTTCCAGAGAAACACTCGTGCAGCTCACCTGTTGGCCAGAAGAGCACGTGACCAGCGGCAGGGACAGCCATCAAACGACTTGGTAAGAGCAGCGGCGGCATTAGTGGCAGCAGCAGCAGCAGCAGCAGCAGCAGCAGCAGCATTAGCAGCAGCAGCAGCACCGGTGGCGCGATCACCAGCTGTGACAGGGGCATATGCGGCGGACGAGAGGGAAAGGGTGCGCCGAGTTGCAGCGCAGCAGAGCAGGCTCTCACAGAAGCACGTCGGTATCGAAGCGACTGGCAGCTGCTCGAAAAACGGCACAGCAGACGGTCCTGCTCCCTGCGGCCTGCGCTCGGACCGAAGCGAGCAGACCAGCTGCAGAAACAGCGGAGGCGGAGCCTGAGAGACGCCGCCGCCGCCTCCGGCGAATGCCGCGATGCTACGGCGGTGGCAGCCTCTCCTCGTCGGCTGTGGCTCGCCATTGGGCTCCGAGGCCAGGCTAGAGCTGATGCTCATATACGTGAGCCGACTGGCCGGCACGCCCACGTGCATTGAAGACGACGACGGTGCCGACGACTTGCTCTGAGCGGCAGCATCGAAGGGCTCGTCGCTCTCTGTCGTGTCGCTGCACTCATTCAGCGCTCGCACAATGCTGGCGATCTCGTTATCCTCGGGGTCGGCAGTCGAGTCCACCTTTTCCGACTGCAAAGGGATTGCGGCGCAGTACCTGTCATCACCGTTGTATGGCTGTCATGAGGATTTTTCTTGTCAAATCTAGGATCTCCCTCTCCATCTCTTCATCTCCCTATCGCCATCTCTGTCTGTCTGTCTCTCTGTCTGTCTGTCTCTGTCTCTCTCTCTCTCTCTCTGTCTCTCTCTCTTGTCTCTCCCTCTCTGTCTGTCTCTCTGTCTGTCTCTCTCTGTTTCTGTCTGTCTGTCTGTCTGTCTGTCTGTCTGTCTGTCTGTCTGTCTGTCTCTCTCTCTCTCTCTCTCTCTCTCTCTCTCTCTCTCTCTCTCTCTCTCTCTCTCTCTCTCTCTCTCTCTCTCTCAGAAGCGACGGAGCCGGCCCCCACCCTGCTGCCAGAAAAGTCCAAGCACTCGGGATCCGACTATCACCAGCAGAGGCAAAGAAGCCAGGATTGGAGCGCCAGGGTGGCACGGTTGTCTGGGGGTGGAGCCCTCCAGTAAAGGGGAGAGGAGTCTGGAGGCATTCCCTCCAGCGCCTGCGGCTGTGGGTGTCGTGCAGCCTGGCAAAGCACCAAGGAGCCAGCCGCCGAGCAAGCTCGGATGCTGGCCGCCCGACCCTGTGTCAGACTCGGCTCCCACCTACCAGGCCAGGAGTGGCAGCTGCCACTCCTGCCATCCTCCTCCTGGCTTCGCCTCTGATCACCAGGCTGCAACTAGGACGAAGCAACTGAGAGGTGGCTGCTGTGGGGTGGCAGCAGCCAGCACAGGCATCCTCACCCTGGCATGCCGCCCCGAGCGCAGTGCCGACTGCTGCCTGCCCGATGTCACTGGCTGGGCGCGGTAGAAGTAGTACTCGGGGCACGACGGTATGGGCCTGAACCAGGCATCGAAAAGCTCGGCGAACTTTCGCTTGACCTCGCTGCTGCATAGCCGGCTCGATGGTTCGGCAGCTGACGGAGGTCCGGCCATCATCAGCAGCTTGCTCAGGGGCACCGACACCGACGCAGCTGTCGCAGTGCGCTGCTGCTGCTGCTGTGGCGAAGACGACGGCTGCTCTGCGAGGAGCCCGGCTGAGCTCGCGTTGAGGCTACGACGACGAAAACGATGACGACGGGGTTCAGGTGACAGCGGCGCACCAGCGGCTACCACAAAATGCAGGCGTAGCGCCGTCGCTGCCGAGCAGAGCGCAGCGGCCCCGGAGCGAGCAATACGCAGGAGCAATACGCGCAAGCAATATGTGCAGCGCACCTGCCCTCGCAGGGCAAGATGATTGGCAGCCAAGTGCCGGTTTCGTCTGCCTCGACGATGCCCATGGCGTGTGCCTCGCTATCGTCGAAGATGTCGAAGGTGACAATCTTTCGCTGGCTGTCCAGTGGCGATGACAAAGATGGCGTCGCGGCAGCCGAAGCAGGAGCAGACGCAAGCAGTGCCGTGCCACTGTCGACCTTGGCAGAGCTGCCGCCTGCGCCAGCCAGGCGAACGTGCGACTGGTAGTGACCGCAGGACATGCGGAGGAACTCGGTCAGATTGATCTCCACCGGCACCGACTCCTCGTCGCAAATGCTGGTGATGGCAGCCTCGACGTCGCAAGAAGCCATCGCGTAGCCTTGCTGCAAGCTCTGGTACAGGCCTGGTGGGACACAAGAAATTGCACAGACGTCTGCTCGAGAGGCAACCGGGTAACACTGCCGAAGTAACCGGGCATGCAACCAAAATAAAAGCTGCTGCTGCTGCTGCTGCGACTTGAGCGCGCCCCGAGACGAAAACTGCGCCGAGACAACCCTGGTCTTGCATGCACGCGACCGAGCGGCAGTCGCATGCCTTCGGAAATCAGTTAACCGCCAGATCGGCCGCCCAGGTGCCTCTGTCGCTGGACAGAGGTGGCTCTAACCCTGCGACCGGCAAGACATGCTCTCCTTTGTTCTTGTCTGCTAAGCTTCGTCTACGCTGGTGAACGTTCGGACTCCGAGAGACAGCCTATATCTTGAGGCTGCGCATTCAGTCTCCACTAGTAAGGGGAGGGTCTGGTGGCTGACAGAAAGGATTCGAGTCTCGGGGCCTGGGTTCAAGGAATGGGCTGGGAGGTCAACTTCTTAACGGTAGATTGGAGACTTCTGAGGCAGAGTAAAAATTAGGGGCAGACCCAAAACAAAAGCAACATGATGCCGCCTTTATAGACACGTTGTATGCGTGGGGGTAGCCCAGTCTGTTGGACAGCCAAGAGTTCAGAATACAGTAATGTATTGGTCAAGAAAGGTGCCTGTAGAAAGATGGGTACATTTTCGACGACTAGCATATAAGCGTATGTATACAGGCAGCAGCAGACACTTGCCATTAGATAGCCTCTGTTCAATTTCTGCTTGCCGCTAAACAAGAAAATTTACGAGTTCCTACTGAGACCATCACCTGTTGGTCCACTTGCTATGTGCTATCTCGGCGGGAGGGGGTGGGGGTGGGGTGAGGAAGGGAGGGATGGTCTGGCTGCGCAGCACCTCTCGACATTTAATCTCGACGACTTAATGAGTGGCCATAGAAGCAGCCTCCTGAATGAATTTGTGCCGAATCCTGCAGTCATCAAAGAGGAGTAATAAGACTCCAAATGCTCTTTAGATCGCATCTCCAACTCGAAAGCGTACACATACCGATTCTCAGGAGAAGTTTAGGAACTGAGGCAACAGTTTACGCTGTGGACACGAATTACCTCCTCACGAGGCAAGCACAGTACAAGCAGAGAAGTGGACCGACGATGGCCCCTCGAAGGACTGGGAAAACGATGTGACCCATAACTAGACGCAGACGGCATGCCGTCAGCCGGCCAGCAACACACAGCAGCACGGTTGTGGCAAGCACGGGGCAGCAGCAGCGGCGGCAGCGGCCACTTACCCAGAATGAAGCTCCTGTAGTAGAGGTCGCGCAGGCGGCGACAGTGAGCCTGCAGCTCGCTCTCCTCTCCGTAGCTCTCACCCGACATGCTGCGCTCGAACAGCGATGTGCAGCTCGAAAGTGTGCGGGTTCGGCGGCGGCGGTGATTGAGAGCGCCGAGGCCATCGTCATCGCCCGACGTGCCGGAGCCATGCGAGATGTGCCACTCCCTACTGCAGCCGCCTCCGCCTAGGCCGTCTCCGGAGGCGGCTTGGTCGGCCGCCTTGCCGGGCTCGGGCTGCTCCGTAACGAACCGGAAGTCCTCGAATATGTCCCCGCTGCCACCAGTGCCGGCGCTCCACCGGTTGACGAGCCTCTCGGTCAGGGATGCATAGCTGCAGTAGTAGACGTACACCGGTAGTATGGCGGTGCCTGCGGCACTGCTGCCCGACGCCGTCGTCGGTGCCGGCGGCAGGCCGCTATCGTTGGCGTTGGCTGCAGTGGCTGCCGCCGGTGCCGCCCTCTCAACGCCCGGTCCCAGCAGCTTCTGCAGGTCGGCATACGTCTCGGGGATCAATGTGAGCACGGCGCTCGTCGGCCGCTCGCTGCCGCCTCCGCCAGCCTTCTCCGAGATGCCGCCGGCCGCAAGCGGCTTCGGCTGAACGACTGCAGTGGCCGGCACGCGCTTGGCGAAGCACCGCCAGCGCGGTGGCAGCAACGACGGACAGCTGCCTGCACCGCCAGTGCTGGGCGGCGGCGGCGTGCACATGGACGCGTGCGCTGCCGACGTGTCCGTGTCGTACTGGCTCTGGTCGGCGGGCGCCGGGTACGGCGAGCTGGCGTAGGCGCGGGCCGAGGCGGCGCCCAGCTGGGCGGTAGGCGTGGTCGTGGCCGAACGCAGCCTGTTAGGTGGCAGCTGAGCAATGTCGTCGCCCAGCACCGACGGCGTTCCCGACACGACGGCAGGCTGAGGCGGCACAGCCGCCGGCTGAGCCCAGGCGTCGAAGCTCAGCTGCTGGCTGACCTGTACGGCGGCGGCCGATGGCGCTTCGCCACCACCTCCTCCGCACCGTCGGGCGCGCACGTGCCTGACGAAGCTCAGGCAGTCGGCCTGGGACAGTTCGATCTCGTTGCTATTGCGACTGAGCTCGTCGATCAGCGTCTGCAGCAGGATGTTGTTGGCGTCCTCCGTCTGAGCGCTCGACGTTGCGTCTGCAAGAGCGCCGCAGCAGCGCAGTGAGGAAAAGCGACCAGCGTGGCCGAGCTGGCCCCTCACGCCATCAAAACCGGCTCAAGCCTGTCCGCCCTCTCGGCCAGAGCGCATGCACGTCCGGGTTTTGAACCGACGTGCACGTCGTCGGCTAGCAGACGATCGTCGCATTACAGCATCGACTGTTGGGGGTGGGGAAGAAGGAGGAGGAGTGGGAGCGAGCCGACAGCACGTGCACTGAGCGAGTCCCTTTTTGAATCGACTCGGTCACGGGGCCGCACACGCCGGTGTGCGAGCCACATCGACAAGCGCCGCTAGTGCGAACCCCTTCGGATGCCAGAGAGCAGTCACTCAGAGAACGGTGGGAGCGGCAGGTCGTGGCAAGCGTGCTCTTCTCGCTGCAGCTTGCAACCAGGTCACGTGGATCGGCGCCGGGGATCATTGCAAAGGAAGAGCAGAACGCCGCCTCCGCCGAAGCTCGAGGAGCACCCCACCCTGTAAGGCCAAAGGCACAGCCAGGCTCGTTTTTGGCCTATTTGATCCAGTGCCGACAGGCTGCGACGGACTACATAAAAGCGCACGCAGGACATTCGATTGACATATACCCGTGTCGACCGAAGGCTCACGACTTGTGGCAACACAAAGCAGTCTGTGATCAGCTTCAGAAGTGCTGCTGGTCCGACTTCCTCACCCACGAGGCGAAGAGGGGAGGCAACAACGACATACAACGACATACACGCTTCCTGGAAAGAGATATAGTTTTCTTGAGTGCTATGCAAATGTCTTATTATTATTCTTATTATTATTGTTACTTCTGTATTACTTTCTGGCCCGGGCTCACAGATGACGAATCGGGGTCGGCATTACTGACCTTGACTAGACTGACCAGAATGGCTACTTCAGACATTTCTTTTAGGTCATGGCCTCCCCCCACACTAGATACACGAAAGATCTCTCTGTCCCCCTCACCATCAGTGCCAGCTACTACAAGAAATAGTGCTCACCTCACACAGCCGCTTCAATGCAGGTATGGGTGGCAGGAATCAGCAGCAGTTTTCTGACTCAACTCGTTTAGCTACACCTCGTAGAAGCCTGAAATCCTTTGCCAAACCCTAGAACTCACTCCCAACTGACATCCCGACACCACTGAAATTATGACATTTAAAAAGAAGCTTAAAACTCACCTATTTATCACGGCAATTAGGGGGTCCTCATTTTCCCCCCCTGTGTGCCTATGCATGCTGACAGTGTGCATGCTACCACTAACCATATTTCAGATGTTGATACTGTGCATGTCATCTCTAACTATGTAGTGATTGTTGACATTGTGCAAGTCACCACAAATCATTTGATCATGCTTATTTTACAGTATATGTCAACTGCCTAGAAAGAGCTGGCTTGGTCAAGCAGTTAAGGTGCTCGGCCGAACCAAGGTCTGGCTGAGGTCGCAGGCTCGAGCCCCGAGGCATATGTGAAATGCCTGAATAGAGTTTAAGTTCTCTTGGGGTACTAAACAAATAAATTATATTAAAGAGATCAAATTCTCTGTGGTTTCTATACACACGTATTATTATTATTCTTATTACTTTAAGGCAGAATTTCAAGCCCAGACTTCAACTTACAAAAGCCAAACTGCACCAAGCATAAGGAGTATGGAATTCCTGCTAAGGAAGTCCATACTGCAAAAGGAAGCCCGATCGAATGCTTAGCATTAGCATGCTCAATAAACAACAATAATAACATGGTTAGGGGTGACATGCACAGGGTCAGCATGCAACTATGGTTAGCGGCAGCATGCACAGTGTCAGCACACATAAGCACATAAAGGAAGATTCACAGGTACCCACTAAATGCTGTCGCAAATAGACGGGTTTATAGTTTCTTTTAAAATGTGGACAAGTCAGGAGATGCCAGGACACAAGTCGGGAGTGAGTTCTAGGCTTTGGGAGCATACGAACTAAAGGCACGGTCTCCAAATGATATGAGGTTTGTATGAGGTATGGGAAAACAGTTGGATTTCAAAAAGTGGGTGGTGCGATGCTTAGCCTGGTGGGGCAGTAAATCGGATGGGTAGGCTGGAGCCAAAGAATGAAGGGACCTGAAAGTGAGTGACAAAACCTTGAAGCATAAACAATAATAGTAGAATTGGCTGGCCCAACTATGCCATCCAAAACGTTAAAAAATCAATGCTTTCAGCGTCACACGAAGCAAACTTATTCTAGAAAATACCCTCCTGAAAAAATATGGTTAAAGAGCTTCTAACCAAAGATGGCTGACCTCACTACAATCGTACAGCTATCGACTGCTTTTGCCTGTGCAGTGATATTTCCCAGATAGCTAGCTTAGCTACTTTCATTTACCTCCCAATTTGGAGACAGTAGATTTGTTAACAAGCCTTGAGAGAAGGGCAAAGCAAGAGAGACTTCTGCCTATACAAAAGAAAAAACCTGGGGGATTTCATCTGGCAGGCTAAAACAGGGTAAGCATGAGGCTAGAGAGCTCACTACTCTTCCAAGCAGTGTGTAGACAACAAAATGGCGAAGCGGTTGCAACTCGGCAACCTGGAAATGTGGTCGACCTAAGTGGAAAAACGACGTGGATGACAGGGTCATAGAAAGGCAAGCCTTGAAGAAGAGATCTGACCAGGCAAATTGTTTCCTGGCCACTAATAATGTACGACAGGGCTAAACTGAGAGTTGGGGGTACAGCAGCCAGGTAAACTCTCCAGGATTCCCATGGTATGCAAGAGTGATGGTATGTTGGTATAATTGGTACTAGTTCCTGTGGCGCCAGTACTAGAACTCTCCAACTCATAGAGGGCATTATGAACCAAGATATATGCAGACATTGTTAGGGAATGCCTGAGTATTTAAAGAGGGATGGGCCTGAGAGAGCTACATTTTAGAAGGCAACGAGAGAACGATTTAAAGAACAGCGCAAACAGCCAAAGATAATTTTTCGACAATGCGCATATCACTGGTTTCCTCAATTCCCTGTTTTGCCATGGCCAAGCATGAGCACTGATCTGAACCGCATAGACAACGTTTGTAATGTTTTGAAACAAAGTGCAAGATCATTAGCTATTCGCATCGCCTCATGAGATGTCTTGTTTGAGATCCTGTGTCAGAGCTGGTGAGAAATTGCTTCGGCATTCTGCCAATGATAGTAGTAATAGTGGATTTGAATTGAAAGTTGAATGCACGACTAACATTTAAAACGTGCCTCGATAGACCATCTACTTCCTTAGGGTGCTATAGAAACAATCATAATTAATGATCTCGTCACTTTTGGCTGACGATAATACACAAGTAAGTTACAGGCTTTGGGACCATAAGAACTAAAGGCACGGTCTCTAAAGGATTTGAGGTTTGTACGAGGTATACGTAAATAGCCAGATTCCGAAAAGTGGTACGATAATTAGCCTGGTGGGGCAGTATATCTGATAGGTAGGCTGGAGCCAAAGAATGAAGGGACTTAAAAGTGAGCGACAAAACCTTGAAGCCGATCCATTACTTGAATGGTAGCCAGTCCAGGTCGGCGAGAAGTGGTGTGATGTGGCAACTGCGATGCTCACGACAGACAAGCCTAGCCACAGAGCTTTGCACCAGCTGTAAGCGCCTGATTGCACAGGCCGGTAGACCAACAAGCAGTGAGTTACAGAAGGCAAGATGAGATGTCACAAATGCATGGACCAATTTAGATGTGGTATCCCTATCTAAACAAGCCCGAATTTTAGCAATGTTGTGTAGCTGGAAGTAGGCAAACTTGACTGTGGAGTTGATGCGGTCGTTAAACAAACGGTCACTTAGGAACATAACACCTACATTTCGTGCAGATTCAACGGGAGATATGCTGGCAGAGCCGATTTTGAGTGTTAGCCTTTCCAATTTCTGAATCACACTTGGTTTGCCCATAACTAGTAAGTTGGTTTTATCATTCAATTGAAGAACGTTTGCTGCCATCCATGTGCGGATGTCATCAATACATGCCCTCGTGCTCGAGGACTGAGAGGGATCAAAGCAAAGGTACAACTGAGTGTCATCTGCATAGCTGAAGTGAAAGCCTAGATTGTGCTTGGCAGTCACATCGGCAAGAGGGAGAGTATAGAACGTGAAAGAAGAGGACCAAGCATGGAGCCCTGAGGTACCCCATATTTCAGAGGTTCCTCGGATGAGCTTTGTCTATGCACATCTGGAATCTCCCAGTGAGAAAGGACCTGAACCATTGCAATGCAGTGCCAGCAATGCCCAGGCAAGACGAGAGGCACTCAAGAAGGACTTGGTGATCGATAGCATCAAAAGATGCCGAAAGATCTAGCAAAACAGAGATACTCTACCCATGTCTGCATTCTTAAGTAGGTCGTTGTACACCTGAAGCAATGCTGACTCTATGGAGTGATTAGTTCTAAAACCAGACTGGAAATTACTAGCAAGGTTTGAAGTTGCAATATATCAGTTCAGCTGATCTGCCACGACTGGTTCCAGTGCCTTTGATAGGAATGGTAGAAGGGAAACTGGGCAGTAGTTGGTCGTCAAGTACTTTTGGTCAGGTGTTGCTTTCGTGAGTCGTGGCCTGACTACAGCTTCTTTGAAAGGTGCTGGGACATGACCTGAGGCCAATGACATATTAATGATGTTAGTAATACATGGCAGCAGCAGATCAATGCATCGTAGATGCAGGACAGTGGGAATAGAGTCCAAAGGGTTAGTTGTCTTCTCTGATTGGGATATGAACTTCAGGACAAGGTCACTAGTGAACTGCTTTAATTTTGACATCTGAGGTGTTGCAAGGAATCGAGGGACAGCATTCTAAGGGAGGTGCTGCATCGTAGGGATGGACTCCCTGATCTTGTCTATCTTCTGGACAAAGAAGCTGGATAAGCGATCAGTAAGATTATCACAGGGATCATCAGGTAAGAAGCTAATCTGGGAGTGGTTGAGGAGATGGTTGATCGTCGATATCAGCATTTTTGGATTGTGCATCTGAGATTCAACAAAGCTTTTATACAAGCTAGACTTGGCCTTTGCTAGGGTTGATTGGTACGACCTACAGCTTCGGTGCCGTTTTCTTGGGCCAACGGTCTATTCTGTGCCACCCAGTAAGTGGCTGAGTAGCTCACTTTTAGGTCTCTTCATTCTATGGCTCCAGCCTATCTTTCAGATATACTCCCCAATCAGGCCAAACTTCGTACCACCCGCTTTTCGGAATCCAACAGTCTGGAAATACCTCGTACAAACCTTAAATCCTTTGGAGACCGTGCATTTAGCTCGTATGCTCCCAAAGCCTGGAACTCCCTCCCGACCTGTGTCAGAACATCCCCTGACCTGACCACATTTAAAAGAAACTTAAAAAAACACCTATTTAGGACAGCATTTAGTGGGTCTCTGTGATTCGTCCTTGATGTGCTTATGCGTGCTGACACTGTGCATGCTGCCACTAACCACATTTGCATGCTGACCCTGTGTATGTCACCCCTAACCATATTATTCATTTTGTTTGCTTTTCAAGCATGATTTTACCTACTATTCTATTGCATTTCACTTTGCAGCAAATGTAAAGCGCCTAGAAAGTGATTAAGTTCTCTGAGGGCGCTTTATCAAGTGCAATATTATTATTATTATTATTAAATTTAATACGATGGGATGTGCAAAGCCGTGCAAGGCGCTTGACTGCCACCCCGTGCTGCTGCGACCCCCTATGCAGGCACGCATATGACAGCAGCCGTGCTGATAGGCAGCAAAGGGAGCAAGCCTCACCTGCAGCAGCATAAGTGCAGAAAAGCATCTCCACCTGTTGACATTTGGACAGCAGCGACATGGCATCAAAAGTGAAAGGAATGTTCCTGACCCTGGGCTCGTCGTGCTCGGGCGCCGAATCTCTTGGCCTGTCCCCTCTGCATGACCTGCAAGCAGCAGCAGCGGCCAGCACAGTCTGAGGTGTGCGCACAGCGAGCACACGTCCGGGACGCCGCTGCTGATGTGCACAGTCTGTTCAAGTGAGTGTGCGAAGCTTCCGCGGCTGCACGTAAACAGCACCAGAGCAAGCGGCACCTGAGCCGACCGTACCCTGCACCATTTTGTATCTTTGACCCAGCCTTGCGTTGGCAGAACCTCAACAAATGTTCATACGTGACGAGCGATGTAATACAGCCATAATCCACTGGAAATATCTGCAAAGAAATTCAGCGTCTGCCGGTCTCCTGCTACGGACAAGCGAAACAAGTCTACACGCAGAGCAACGATGCCTTTAAATGACAGAAACAGCAGAAGCTGCCTCCCTAAAATGTTAGCTGATTTAACAGCATCACTTGTACAGTGACAGGAGAGCCTTAACGGCTTTCACCACCACTTGCAGTTGGCAATGAATGATTGCCTACTTCAGGATTCGAACGCACGATCTCGGTCTTGAAGAGCCAGCACCTTACCTCATGGGCTATCACTGCCCAGGTATGACATGTGCGGCAAATGTAAAGCGCCTAGAACGAGATTGAGTTCTCTCACGGTGCTTTATCAAGTGCATTATTATTATAATTCCATGTCACACTGTCGTGCTTCTTGACAATGTAGGCATTAAAGCCTTCTTGTCGTCACCGTGGCAAGCGATCGCTCGCCAGGGACGGGCGGGCAGTGATCAAGTGGCAACGTCCCGCGCTCGTGCTTTGGGAACCGGAAAAGCCGAGGACTCGCAGTGTGTGTGTGTGTGTGTGTGTCACGCCCCACTGACAGCGGTGCAGTGCTAATCGGACCTGACAATCAGCTAGCTGCGCCTTTGTTCGTTGCAAATCAGCCAGCTGAACACAAACTAAACTCAAGAGTGGACCTCAAGAGTAGCATCGCGAGCTCCGAATGCCTGAAACCGAGCGACCATCTACTGAAGCACATTTCATGGCATTTCACCAATGAGCAACTAAGACGACCTAAATTTAGCCGGCAAATTGCAGCCGACCACTCGTAAGATAGGCTAAAGAGAAGCCGAACATGCCAGGCATGTGTGCATGCATCTCCACCTGCAGCTTCACAAAGACACAAAAGCTAAGCAAGTGTTACGCTGGAGTTTTCGGCAGTAAACTCAATGCTTGAGCAGCTTTTGGTGAGCATACATACGACGGACAACAGACTCACAGACTCGTGCAGCAAATAAATAACTAAATAACTAAATCCTAGCTGATTAAACAGCCTCTTTTGTATAGCGACAGTAGAGCCTTTAAAGATAGATAGCTGCAGAGCAAAAGCTTCTGCAGCTATCTATCTTTAATGAGCCGCAGGGTGGGCTCGGAGACAAGGGGAGGCAGTGGCCCCAGTGGCCCCTTTCCTATTCATCAGCTTGCTCTCCTTCACTGGCAGCCAACTAAAGTTATTTATTTTGCTCTGAGTGACCTCTGCACCTGATAAGAAGCACAAGTAGAGCACAAAGTAGCACGAAATTGGCCAATATGCAAATAAATATCTGCACAGAACTGAGCTTATAAGCAAACGTCAGTGGGCAAGTTGACTAGCATCACAGCTTTGGAGATCCACACGGATAGAGTAAATGCTGAGAGGACCAGGTGCTTTTATGCTTCTTTTTACATGGTGTCAAGTCAGGGCATATCGTGACATCAAGTGTTCGCCAGGCTTTGGGAGCATACAAACTAAAGGCACGGTCTCAAAAGGATTGGAGCTTGTATCGAGACACAGCTAAGCGATTTGAGTCAGAAGTGGAGACGTGATACGATGCCTAGACTGACTGGAAAGTAGTGCGGTAAGTAGGCTGGACCAATGAAATAAAGAGACTTGAAAGTGGGTGACAAAAAACATTGAAGTCGATTCTTTGCATGATGAAGAGTGCATGATGGCCGGTCACATATAGCAAGAAATTCCCTTACTGGGGCAGGCCACAGAGGAATAGCAGCGGTCCGTCACGAAGCTCTCAAATGCTCACACCGTCGATATGCTAGCTAACAGTGTTGCACCCACGAGAGTCGTGGGCTCGAATCCTCCGGTGGGCGATCCTTTATTGCCACTGCAAGCTGTGGCAATAGCCGTTAAGGCTCTTCTGTCGCTATACAAAAGAGGCTGTTAAATCAGCAAGTATGCTTTTTGGGTACCAGCATGCCACACTGTTTTGGCCCAGTGGTTAAGGTGCTCGCCCCGACCGAGGTCATGGGCTCGAGCGCCGTGGCATATGTGAAGCACCAAAATGGAGAATAGGTTCTCTTAGGGTGCCATACAAATGAATTACACTTATTTATTTATGCTACTGATTCGAGCAGGCTTCAATAGAGCACCTCTCATGCTGCAGAGCAGATGCCCAAAGCGTCACGAGCTCATGAAGTCCCGCGAGCTCACCGTAAAAGAGCCAGACAGCGATGGGGCGGCTCAGCAGACATCGAAGGAGCGGCAATGAATAAAATGGTGGCTAAACAAATTTGCCTGTCGGCCTGGTACCCAGTCAATCGATCAAAGGTGTCTCTTGCTGGAAAGGACACGCTCTTACCTAAAGAGCTGAGAGGCATTAGTGAAGGGGTCAGCTCAGGCGCCAAGACTCGAGCACGGCCATGTCACGTGCACATGCACATGCAGTTGTCACAAGTTGTTATAGGGGTCGACCGAATTCTCACACGTCTCGGCTGGTCAATAAGAAGGAAGGCTGCCGGGCATGCTGCCTTCCGGATCGACTTGGGGGCATAGCTCGTTCAGCCTCCCTCTAAGGTAATGTAACGTATCTCTTAACTCCACAAAGCCACAGAGACTAAGTGGTGTGCTATGGAGAAGTTTTCTAAATAAATAATAAATAATAATTCATTTGTATAGCGCCCCAAGAGAACTAAATCTCTATCCAGGCGCTTCACATATGCCTCGGCGCTCGAGCCCGCGACCTCAGCCAGGCCTTGGTCGGGCCTCGAGCACCTTAACCGCTGGACCGAACCAGCTCGGCTAGAGAGCACTTTAAGCCTGAGCGGCTTTCGGTACGCATTCGGTAGCCACACAGACTTCGTCACACACAACAAAGGGAAAAGTGTGAAGCGCAGCTGGGAATCAGAAGGGCTGTCGAAGAAGCGAGTAGAGTAGTAGCGTGGACGTAGCAGCTCAGGACTGCTGGCAAAGGTATGCCACCGTCGGCACCAGCAGACCAGATGTCGTCGGGTAAGAATTTTGGAAGTAGTTACACAGGTTAGGACCTGCCAAGCAAAACCTTATAGTGCCAACGGTCTTTGAGAGGAGGAATGGAACAGTTAATTCATTTTCCATACAGAATCTGAGGGTACGAGACTGAAACTGAAACTGGTGCAGCAGTTGCCTATACCCCTGATGTGGTTAATCAAAAGGATGGGTGGCTTGGTGCACAAGACCGGAGTTGCCGTCAGTTTGAAAATGGACAGAGTTGAGGAGCCGCTGTGTTTGCCCCAGTGAAAGGACACAAGAGCCCATGGAAGAGCCCGGCGCTCCTCGCTTCGGTCAAGGCCACTGCTACTTCCCTTACACCCACTCCGACTGCCTACTGGAAGCAGCCAATGAACGAATGAGTCGAAGTGTCAATGCGTTGCAACGACTCGCCACGTTAAAAATATAATTCATTTATATAGCGCCCCAAGAGAACTTAATCTCTATTCAGGCGCTTCACATATGCCTCGGGGCTCGAGCTCACGACCTCAGTCAGACCTTAGTCGGGGCGAGCACCTTAACCGCTAGACCAAACCAGCTCGTTGTGCCTTACTAGCCTCTAGCAATGCTGTACTCGGCATTTGGGTGCAGCCAGGTCGGCCCAACCGGGAGGAATGCCCCTCCCCCCAAGCACGAATCGCCTTAGTTTTCGGAGTCTTCATAGCTGCCCAGGCATTGAAACAATGATCTCCGATCACAATATTGCATAATAAACATGCGTACGGTCTTCTCCTCACCAAGTCCATTTACACAGCAAGCGACTTATCAGGACGAGGCTTGACCAGGACTTGCTGATCCCCCAGCCACGATGATCAGCTTGCTTTAACGGTGTCTTGCAAGTGATAAGTTGCAAGTCATGGGTGCTACCGTATGCATTCGCACGGATTAATATTCATAATCACCTTTTTGAAGCCGATATCCCACACATGCTTTGAAAATGACGATTCGTGCCAGTGATATTTATTTCTTTCTAGATGGGTATGTATCGCTTCAACAGTACCAAGTAAAAGAGCTCTATGCAAGTCTGTCAAATCGGCAATACGGATTTGCCAGCATTTGTATATGCGCAATATTGTATGTCTTGCCGAACAACAGCACACAGTGCCGTCGAGACAACAAAATGTAAAAAAAAACGGAGACAGCTGCACGTAGCAGTAAACTTTATTGTACAATTTATAAGCAACAGCATTGCAGACACAATTGCAGAGGCAATTGCTAAGTGCTGGTCCTCGAACAACTAGTAGAAGCCTAGCATCGAGAAAAAACTACCACTGAGCTGGAAAAATACTAGGCTTCACTGCAGTCATTAGTCCCCTGCCATTGCAGCAGACGGCTGGCGCTAATTAGATGAAAAGCATGGAATCAGGAAAGCACGGAAGTTCACGACAGACAAAAACCTTGGAGCATGCCACTTGCCAAGCAATAAGCGGTAGGAAACAGAGACAGGGATAGTAAAAGAGAGAGGGGGAGAGAGAGACAGACAGACAGACCGTGACAGAGAGGTAGGCAAGACATGCTGACAGACCGGCGGACAGAGAACTAGCTGACAGGGGGGACGTGATGGGTGAGATCCACGCGAGATCCGAGGAGGCCAAGTCGATGTGTCAATGGTTGAGCAGTTGGAGGAGTTGAATCTCACCATAAAGTGAAGGTGAGATAAAGCTTCTCCACTGCCCAGCCATGACTGGCTCGACACAAGGTGTCCCATCATAAAACTCCCAGTCCCAAACAAAGGCAATAACGTTTAGAGACACGGTAATTGATGTGCCAAGCACATGACAACTGGCCCGACCAAGCTCGAGACTACAAAGCGACTGGAAATGCTATCCAGTGGGTACCAGCATGCTACTGATTCGACCCGGCACGCTTGCACAGTCACGATAAGACAGGCTTTGCTCTGGCACAGATGTATGAGCTCCCAGCTGGCATCTACTGATAAGCTATCGGTTGCTAAAAGGCTGAAAGACCAGACACGTGTTCGACTGGCCGTGTTTGCCCAAGACGATAAGATAGCCTCCCCAAACCAGCCAAAGCCAGACCAGCTGCACGTGCGGCAGAGTGCACCGAAAGAGGAGAAGACATCGTAGGTCTCGGTCACATCCGGGCCCGGATGGTATCGACCTATGTGCTAGCAGCAGCAGTGCTATGCAGGTTGGGCAGAGATCGAATGCACGGGGCACCGGATGGACACAGGGCTATGCGAAAGTACCTTAATCAGTCTTCTTGCTTCGAAAGAAAGCAGCAACCAAGATCGCCAGTGCAAAGGGAACTAGGAAGCCATTGCGAGTGACAGATCACTGACATTAAATCTCTTACAGAAAATGTACACAGGCAAGTACAGACGACACCACCAGTTGAACTCCACTGGAGGTGCAGCAAACTACAGCACACAGTACCCTAAGCACGCAAAAAAAAAAAGCAGAATACCTGATACTACCCAAAGTCCGAAAGTTTACAGGCATGATCTCAGCATGCCTGCAAAGTTGCTGCCAGTATGCAGCAGTTGTCGGGTGAACGTCTCTTGAGTCCAGAAATCAACCGGGCTGAATAAGCCACCTGGAGCAGACTATAGACCAAGCACTTGGAATAAACCAGGGCCAAGTGATGGCTCAAAGAAACCGACTCCATCGCCAGGCAATAGGCAGCTTGGCATCTCAAGGCTCCTCCAAACCACACTGGTCTTGCCACAAAACAATGCCGTTATTCCGACAAGCCGGGGGGTCAAGCACCGGCTGGGACGGTCCCATTCAAACGCCAGGCCGGCGAAATACAATCCCCCAGTCGACCGCATAGGAGTGTCCGAACTAATCTGATCTGAGGCTTTATATACAGATCGTTGGCCGACCAGCAGCAAAAGGAAGGGGGCGTGATGAGATCAAAGGTCACGGGTTCACCACAAAGTCCAGGGCCTGACCAGCTCCTGGGTGGCAGCCGTCAGCAAACCAACATGCTCGCCTGCCTTCATCTGGGTACAGAGGCCGGGTCGAGCCAATGCCAGCCTGAAGAGGTGAGGGGGGGGGTTCAGCTAATCAAGAATCATGTGTGGAATGATGTGCTGCTTTCAGCTACTCGTAAGGAGCAGTCGAGCAGAGCTGCCTTGGGAGGTCCGAGTGTTCTAGCCTGACGAGTGGGGGGGGGGGGGGGTACTCTCAGCAATGTTCTTAGCTTTGCCTGCGGAGCCCAACCGAAGCCAGAGCGTGCAGAGCGCCGGTCACTCCTAGACATGGCTCTCAGGCGTTCGGTCGGAAGATGCACAAATCTCACACTCGAGAGTGTCGAGTGGCATCCTCACTGAGTCTGAATCCCTACACCCACACACAAGCAGATACAAGCAACGCCGGTGCATGCACGCATGCCAGTGCTATCGATGCGACAATGCGCAAGCGCAGCCACACTTTCGAGCACGTGCGGGTTTGAGCACGGTGCTTACGAGTAGAGAGCATCGTGACTGAATCGAGTCGTAGCTAGCAACAGTTCGACTGCAGAAGCAGTGCAGAGCAAAGACATCACATGAAGGCAGTCGCAGAGGGTAGACCGAGGTGTGAGCACTAACGGCAGAAGACAAGCCGTAAGTCGTATGAGCCCCCAACCCTCAGAGCTGACGGGGACGCGGCGACTCAGTCACATATGACGCTTCGATCAGACCTCGAATAGATGGAAACAGCTTAGAAGGCAGCCGCTCCTGATGGGACTTGAAACGCTAAGCAGGCGAACAGATATGTCCACGAGCACAGTTGCTGCCTGAATGCCTATGATGTTCAGCACTGCACGACATGAGGCAACCAGCGCCGATGGTGGTGGCTGGGCAGCATGCAACAACCCTCCCACCCCACTGCACGGCACACAAGAGCACGGCAGTGCACAAGTTGCAGCGATTCAGCAGCTGCAGCTGCCGAAGGGTTGGGAAACCAGGCACCCAAAACAATAGCAGAGCCATTCCCACTTAGGTTGGGCAAGAGCTCGCTCACTTGGTAATAATAATAATAAGAATAATGATAATAATGCATTTGATATAGCGCCCTCAGAGAACTCAATTTCTTTCAAAGCACATTACATTTGCTACAAATGAAGCACATAGTAGATGCTCCCAGAGCAAGAACAACACGAATAGAACAGAACAAAAATAAACGCTCTAATAGGAGCTAGAAACAAAAAAGTGATCAACATCAATGATTCCCATGTCAAGTAAATAACGTCTGCTTCTAGGAGCAGCTCAGGTAAAGCTGAAATATAGCTATAGTTTCCCAACTCGCCTCCTGTTCCTCCTGCCACTCACATCTGCTTTCCTCTCCCCAACAATGTACCTCGGTAATCTAAAATGGATCGTCCGACATCCCGACATCTTTCCCCTACGCTGAAGCCTTGAGAAACTTTCTCGAAAAAGAAGAGAACACCATGGCCCCTCCCTCGGTCTGCACTGCCGAACTGGTGGGGGGGGGGTGGTGGCGACGACAGCCGAAGAGCTGCTCGATAAGCTGTCTGTGGAGGGGGCGGCGTCTGCGCGACGTGGGAAGAACTACGAAGCTGCCGATGGGGGAAGGGCAGGGGCGCGGCACGTATTGCGGACTGCAGGCCTGAAGGGCGGCCGAGAGGACCAAGCGAGGGTGGGCCGAGCTGGCAGAGGTGGACGACATCCGAACGCCGAGTCTCAGCCGCATGACGTAATAAGAGTGGCCCTCAGGCCCGCACGACCCAGCAACCGACAGGCGCCATTCGAGGGAGGATGCTGATAGCAGACAGCTGTCCGGAGACACGATTGTCAAAGACCCCCTGTCCAGCTGGATGAGGCGATGTGCTGTGCTCGCGAGCTGGGAGGCATCGACGCTCGGGGCCACCTACAAACGCAGCCAGCGAGGCGGGAGCGGAGAAGGATCGCACAGCAGAAGCAGTGACCTTGACTATGTCAGCAGTGCGTAGGTCTGATGAAGCTCACGGCCCCCTCCCAGCAGAATGGCATATGCGATATCCGGCCCAGCTGCGATATCGTACGACTCTTCTTAATGATGGAAGAGAGCCTATCGGTGGCATTGTGAATTGGACTCTTGAAGAAAGGATGATAGGGAAGGCCAGACATATGTGCGAACAGTCACGAGGGGAAGGCGGCCACAAACATACTCATGCTCATGCAGCAGATAGCAAATCTCCAGTGCGGCCAGACCGCATGCTTGGGCCACTCTTGGCATTTACACAGGGCATGCTCACAACGATAAGACAGCAAGACAGGCGACTACACCCTGCTCTTTGTTTGACTAACCTCCGCAAGACACACAAGTCATATCTGGTCGCCCAAAATGGTGGCATGCCGTGTTGTCCTAAGACCTGCCCCCCTAGATTGCCGCCGATGGCAAACTATTGCCAGTTACAACAACTAGAAAGCAGTGTGCTAAATGGAAAATGGATGAACCAGCTACGAGTCACTGGGCAGAAGAGTCTCTACCCTAGCCCACCCTCGAACACCACCACCGGCAGCCAATTGCAATAGAACCCCCCTTATCAGATTACTGTCATTCATATTTCAGGAAATTCCTCGAGTTGCATGACCTATACTGATGCAGTGAGCTTGATGATGAATACCAAGATTTAACCTGATAATAACTTTTCACCAACATCTTTAGAAAAATTCTGAGACAACTTTGGGAGATTCCAGAACAACTATTGAGACAATATAGAGACTTGAGACAATATGGAGGCTCATAAATGTGCTGATACGTCAATTAACACGTATGGTCATACTAAACATTGCCGATTCAAGAATATTAAAACAACCAGTGATCAAATCCTTCCAGCAACAACAAGCACACTTCTTCACCAGGTCTACATGTAACAATGACATGATCTATTGATCTATTTGATGATTCAGTCAGATCCACCCACCTATACCAGCTGCTGCTCCCCTGAGCAGCCTTATATATGCAATGTAATGTAATGTAATGTGATGATCTCCGTCTGTAACTCCACAAAGTCATAAAGACCATGTGGGTGTTACGCAGGAGAGTTTTGTATAGCAAGCAGTGCCCACTCACAGCCTAAGCGGCTCTCGGTACGCATTCGGTAGCCAACAGACTTCGTCTCATGCAACAAAGAGAAAGTGGGAAGCATAGCAGAGTCAGGAGAGCAGTTGAGGTAGTGAGTAGCATGGAAGTAGCAGCTCAGGACTGCTGAAAAGGATGAGCCATAGTCGGCAATAGGAGAGTAGTTGTCGTTGCATCACTCCTTATACAAGAGCTCACTGCCTGTGGACTTTGCTGAATCTATATACTACTGCATATATATTTACGAGTCTATTACACATCACTCTCGAAAGTATTGGTCACCATCTTGCCGCGGACAGACAGACTTTCGCACCTTAATTAATAAGGATATTGGCTCACGCCATCTCTAGACAACAGCAACAAAATCTAAGCAGCAACAGCCACACTTCTGCATCAGCTCTACATGTAAAGCCACATGATCTCTTTGACGATTCAGTCAGATTCACCCACCTATGCCGCTGCTGGTCCCCCCCAGCAGCCTTATGTATCCCTTATTATATATTGGCTCACGCCACCTCTAGAAGTGCTACTCAAAATCAAATCCTGGCTGACTTTTCATAAGCACTCATGTAGAAGCTAGTGACAAGTCACTTTGTAGGCCCTCCTCACTTCACCGCGGCTGCTGTCACACCAACGAAACGGTAAGTCCTGTGGCTATAGGAAATAGTAGTATTTACAGAACGCAGACAGAGCTAACGGAAGCAGCTGCTGTGGTATGCACAACACAAGCAATGCCATCCAGTCGAATTATAGATACATATATATATATTTTTTGAGTGTGTCCGAGAGGCAAAATGCATATAAATACACACACACACACACACACACACACACACACACACACACACACACACACACACACACACACACACGCCTCCTGGCACGTTTCTAAATCCTTGGCTCCTTCGTATGAAATAGAACTGCTATGTGTAACATAGATACTTGCACAAAAAGCCGATGGTTTTTCCTCATTCTTGGCTGTCTATTTTTTCCTTATACAAAATGGGAGCCCCAGAAGAATGATTTCTTACTCTCTCTGCCGCCTCTCATATAAACAGCATGTCAACAGGAAACAGCAGAGGTGGTAGTAAGTAGCTCCTGGGGGCGATGGACAGGGAGGGGGAGGGGATAGGTGGGATGTCCAGAGCTAAATCCCACGTTGGTTAAATTCGACCGCTCAAAATGACTTCGTGGTCACCTCATAAAGAACACGAAGTCACCCAGGGACACATATCCTGCCCGCATTGAATGTCTACAATAGAAAGTGAGAGACCGAGGTGGCAGTTTATGAATGTGCACACACATTCACACACACCCACACGAGTCACTTGCTTCAAATATAACGGCTCACTCATCAAGCAAGAAAGGCAGATTACAATGGCTAGAGACGCGGGTGAGTAAGGATGACACAAAAAAGGCTCCACTTGATGATGGCAAGGATACAGATTTCAAAATACAGAGCAACTGCAGGCCACCAACCGTAGGACTGACCGCCCTAAAAGAATTTCGCCAAGAGCAAGGACCGATTTCACCAAGAGCAAGGACCGATCCTGCAACCCATGAGCTACCGGTCCTGTGCTCTACCGGTTGACCTATCGAGACTACCTTTTGTTCTGTTTAACACTGTAAAGCTTCGGGTTTGAATACACAACCACTACGGCTGTTGTGGTCGGCGATAAGACAATCAGCTTAACAATTTGCATGAGTCCAGGCAAGTAGGTGAACCCCCCCTCCCCGAGCATTCTGCCCACGACCTTGGCGACCCGTGAACGGCTGAATCTGAATGTTAGAGCATGCAAAACACGACCACTCAGATCGGCTTGTCAATCACAAGAGAGCAATGTGATACAAAAACCAAATCTGTACCTGGCAACCACTTCCACAACAAACAAAAACGTCTGGCATGGCATACAAGAATAGACGCAGATTACGCAATTACCTATCGCGCTTGGAGACACAAGGCATACCTCATTAAACAACACCTCATCTGATCAGACCCCAACTATTTCAGACACTGTATTTTGCATCGGTTCGGCGCTGCTCAGACCCTGCTCATCAGACACCAAGGTTGCTTATCGAAAGCTCGGTAGCTTAAGCCTGAAGCCTAGATGATGATCAGTCTAGCCATGAGATCGGACTTACATGCCCAGGACTCGAGCTAAGTTAGTCTGTCATCACTATGCTCCCATGCAACATACTTCGTGACACCTCAACGATTACCATCTTGGGTGAGTGCAAACGAACCACATCCCGGTGCAACGAGGAAACATGCCTACACTATGGCTGACAGGTGAACAACAAACAGTGAAGAGAGAGCATCACAAACTAACGTGTTTTTTTTAAAGCCTGTGAAGTCATCAAGACCCCCTCGCCAAGCAGAACATAGCAGAGATCATACGAATTGAATCACTACACGAAAATCCCAAGTTACCTTCTGCGGCAGCTCCGAGAACACACAGCCGTCAAAATGAGCTCTCTCGGGAGCACTATTCTGGACTACTCCAAACTGTGGCTCAATCCAGCACTCGGTCACAAGTCGCAAATTGATGTCAGATACTGATGGGGATTCGTCATCACTGTCTGAATCGCCGTTGTTGCTAGAAACAATAAGTTATGAAGGTTCAGAACAAGCTTGACGACAGCACGCAACTTGACAAGTGAAATAATAGGCATAAAGACAAAATCGAGTCAACGAAAGCAAAACAATTTTCCGACACACACACACACACACACATGCACGCACACACGCACACGCGCACACACACGCGCGCGCACATACACACAAGCACAAACGGGCATGTGCCGTTTTGGAAAAACATAAGGGCCAAGGAGGCGTAAACTAGCAATGCTAATATACAAACATGGATGAACTCAAGGTGGTAGAATCGATGCTACAAGTATTTTAAACATACACTCCCGCTGCATATAAAGCTGCCACTTACAAAAGAAATAAAACCAAATGGCAAGCCAGTCAGGCTTCCAGTAAATCGCTCTGTTCACGGAACATAAACCGAGCTCATCCACATCTTTCTCCATCTGTCGATGTTTCGTGACAGCAACAGCACAAAACCTACCGTCAAAATGTTATAAGTTGAAAAATGTGCAAAACATGTATGCATGGCTATTTGGTCAGGCTTTAGTTTGGACCAGACTGCTGACTAGTGTCATGTGATGTGATGAGAGCGAGAGAGAGCCGAGACAAGAACAGACAAAATGAGAAGGGAAGAGAAAAGAGAAAGAGAGGAAGAGAGGGAGAGAGAGAGAGAGAGAGAGAGAGAGAGAGAGAGAGAGAGAGAGAGAGAGAGAGAGAGAGAGAGAGAGAGAGAGAGAGAGAGAGAGAGAGAGAGAGAGAGAGAGAGAGAGAGAGAGAGAGGAAGAGAGAGAGAGAGAGAGAGAGAGAGAGAGAGAGAGAGAGAGAGAGAGAGAGAGAGAGAGAGAGAGAGAGAGAGAGAGAGAGAGAGAGAGAGAATCTATCACACAATGAAAGCGCTGCCACTCAACTCGAGGAACTGCTGTCCGGTGTGGCGTGGTACCGATCGAGGCCATAGGGGTGCAAGCCCCCCCCCAATGAGTCAGAGTGTAGGGGGAGAGCATCGGGATGCCCTATCCGAGGCTGGCTCCAATCAGTCCCAAATCGCCGAGAAAGGGAAAGGTAATCAATCCATCTTCCTCTAGCCTGGTAGCTCCCCACGAGTGATAATCGCCAGGCTTCCAGGAAAGGCCGACAAAGGCTTGGAGGGCGGCTTCTAGGGCTAATCGGGCGGCTCACTGTCGGCATGCAGTTAAAAAGACGTTTTTCCAAAGAGAGCGATCCCTCTTTTTTTGGATAGGGTCAAGGGAGCAGCTAGAGCATCGCAGCATGCACGGTTAGGGTATGCTTCTGGAAAGAAAATTGCTCTATAGCACCATCCTGGATTGTACTTATTAAAGAGGTGCTGGGGGGGTTAATTCTTTCAAGACACATCTTAAGTGGCCTGGTGAGCGGTATACAGCTTCAGGCTGTTCATGTGAATGATCATTTATTTTTAAACAAATGGGCCTGAAGAGGGTTTGGGGCGGCGCATGCCTTCGCCTTGGAGCTTCGATCACTCACAGCGGGAAATGGTGATTCTTTGAGAAGGGTAACGGAACCTGTGCCCAAGTGGCGGCAAGAGCTCTTCGAAAGCTTAACAGTGCTTCTCCAATTTGGGTCACCAATTTATGTAACCAGTAGCCAGTGGCGCACCTGTCACGTGGGCGCCGCCTTGGATAAGCGGCAGGCTCTTCAAAGGGAACACCGGCTTCTTGTCTGACGTTTTTATCGTAAATGAGGCTTCTGACGTCGCGACACCGGCACGTAAATTCACTCTTTTTAAAATTTGGTAATAACAATTTTCATAGAAGTCCTGAACAGCTCTTCGGAGCTGTTTTCAGATCAGCATGTTTCTGAAGAGGTTGGCATTTTGTTGTCTACTCTGCCACATTCTTGTGGTGCTAGTGAGGCACGCCAGGCAACCCGTGCTTCACAGCTTCATAGTTTGCCTCCAGAAGAAGCCAGTGGCCTAGCGGATTGTTACAGAAAAGGTTTTCATTATGTGCATGCCCATTCAATACTCCAATCCCTGGCCGGTCTGTTTGCCTGGGGGGGGGAGGGGAGACTGAACCAGTCTGTCTACAATCCTCCGATTATGCAACAGCTATAACTTGTACCTAATTGGAGGCAACATTATTGGTATTGACCATCGAATTTATAAGTTAAAGTTTAGCTGATTCAATATTTAATAATTGATATTTCAATATTCGATATTCAATGGTTGATGTAGCCTCATTTATACAGCAGCAGGAGAGTCTTAACGGCTTTTGCAGGACTGCAGAACCAACGACCTGAGTCGTAGACAGCAAGCACCTTACCCCTGGGCTAAGACAAGGTAGTTCCCTACGAATGTTACAACCGTTTAGCCATGCAGCGCTTGGGTCAACCTAGTTGGGGAGCAGCAGCAGGTTAAAATCAACAATATACTTTCAAGAAGCCGACCCCATATCGAGATGCAATACCTCCGCTTGACCGTGGACACGGCTGGGTGCTTGGGTCGACCCATGAAGAGACTCAGCTCGATCAAAGGATGCTGACCTAGTTGGCAACTAACGGCGACACCATTGCACTGCTCGTTAAAAGCCTTTTGAGGCCCAGACGTCGTCGGCCAGCCACTGTGGTCACACTATCCCTCCCTACAGCTTAAAGCGCTGGCCACCCGACTTTCAAATAAAACAGACCGCATGCACATCATACGATTCGCAACGCACTGCGCAGCCACATCGCAGCTGGCGATCGAGGCAGAATCGGTGGCAACGCAAGATCCCGAGTCAAGAGGCAGGGCGTGTCCGTCCGAGGCGAGCACAGGAGCGCACTCTTGCCCACGCTCTGCAAGCTTGGGGGCAGAAGCCAACCGGAAGCATGAGCCGAGCGCCGGCCGGCGGCGGTGGCAGACGGTACCCATGACTGACGACCGCAGCCTTCCTGCTTTGAGGCACACACCCGACGCTTGGATGACTAGCTCGAAGCTCAAACCATCGAGTCGGCCTCATCGAGAACGCATCTGAGCTGCTGGGCTGCCCTGCCGGCCTGCCGGCAGCAGCAGCTTTGCATCTATTTCTATTATATACCCATCATTTCTCACGCTGTCAAAGATTAAAACGCATCCGAATCGCTGCACACTCTATAGACTTCCTGAGACGATTTATTTTCCCGGGAAGACCAAGGTTTTTTTTAATGCCGAGACCTCCTGAGAATCCATTTACAATGAGGAGAATCAGCAGCCTTACATACTAAGTCGGTAAAGACATTTACTACTAATCCGCAACCGGGTCGCCAGCCTTTTCGACACACTTACTCGGTTTTGACTGGCACACTCAGTCAGCAAGACACTGGCACACTCCTGGTGCAGTGTGCCACCCACCCGCCTGCCGCCACACTCCTGCCACACTCCAGCCCCTGGAGTCGCAGTCAGTAGCAGTCAGTAAGGAGCTGCTTGCGCCGAGCGGCCGCAAAGCGGGCACGCCTTTCGTGGCTCACTAATTGCAGCCACTGGTGTCCACGCGTCCGCGCAGGTGCGCACCCACTGGCCGGAAGCCTACTCACTCCGACCAGCCACACTACTATGCGGTGCGTCTGAGGCAGCGGCGGCCACTCCAGGAGCGAGCGCTCACTACTCTGCTGGCTGGCATTGCCGATGACAGCTGTGGCCACTGACCTGTTGCTGCGCCGGACCGTCTGGGGAGGGAATGTGATGTACTGAATGACGGACGAGCTGGCAGCTTCAGCTTGCAGCTCGACGGCAGCAATTGCAGACGATTCGTTCTGAAATGAAAAGGCATTGCATCAGTCAACCTCGGCGTTGCCTAGCACTCGGGTGAGGGCATTGGTCACGGGCGTGGTAGTGTAGCCTCTTTCTGGGCTGCAGAGAGGCATAAGTGTAGTATACCATCGGCCATGTAGCATACAACTCACTGCGAAGCCCAATGAGCAAGCGTCTGACTCGGAGCGCAGAGAGCAACCGACTAATTATTACACACAAAAACTTGCACCCATGAAAATCACAGAAAGCTCCACAACTTTAGTTAGGAACGTGGGCCCGAATGTCCACCGACTTAGCTGGTGAGTCTGCCTCACTGACTGTCAAGCTTAGAGTTCTTAGCCACTAGAGCCAAGTATGAGGACAAATCAACATATTGAAAAATCGCATTTAATATAATTTTCTTAAAAAATCAACATAAATTAACTGGTGACATCTCCTCGTCAGCACCAGGCTGCGAATCGGGGTTGAGTTTCGTGTATGGGAATGTACTGACCGTCTTTAAATTTACATTCACTATACAATAAAATAAATTTTAGCTGATTTACCAGCCTAATTCGCATAGCGGCAGAAGAGCCTTAAGGTGCTCACCCAGACCAAGGTCTAGCCTAGGTCATGAGCTCGAGCCCAATAGAGATCAAGTTCTCTTAGGACACTATATAGATGCATTTTTATATATGCATGTCCATCCCTTATCGAAGGTGGGCTCAGCAAGGCACGTTCAATATCAACTATGAGAGTGCATGTTGCAGCTACATATATTCAAATCGTCAAATTATTGCTCTCTGTTTGACATGACATTCATCATTGCTGGACCGTCGTAGTAGTACATATAATAATCGACAAGGGCACGTGTGATGTCAGCAGCTGTGCTGGACGCACTGCCTAACATTGCTTATAAAAGGGGCTAATGCATTGTATATCCATTTCTTACAGCTGCAATTTCGGAGCCCCTAATAATCTCCAGGGCTGTCATAACAGCAGGTCTAACATTCCAACGTTACAGTAAGCTAAGTAGGCAGTACAGGATGCAACGATTAACGTTCAACAATGGCCAACCAAAGTAAGCACTTGGGCAAAACACTTTTTGGGTAGGCCGTTTTGCTTTGTTGTACTAGGAGGATGCACTTTTGATGTCCATCTACGACCGGCAAGGCAGTGAGCGACCAACAGAACGACGGGCAATGTGTCTCCGGCGCGGCTAGAGGCCGCTCATTTCTGTGCTGACTACACTGATGCACGAAACTGCAGCACTCACCGAGCAGGCGATAACAGATTGTTTGAGAGCTAACAAGACTCTATTTATGTTCGATAACAGAGCTTACAGTGCTAAAACCACCACCATCACGCTCGATAAGCGGTCTCTCAGAAAGCTTAAGATCTGACTCGATCAGCTATGAACGGCCACGGCGATATAACCGACAGCTTCCGAGTCTCGCTTCCGACACGGTGCCACTGGATGCGCCACTGCATTGACCACGCTTCTAACGTAACGACAACTACTCTCCTGCTGCCAACTATGGCACGTCCTTTCCAGCGGTCCTGAGCTGCTACTTCCATGCTACTCACTACATCAACTGCTCTCCTGACTCTGCTATACTTCACACTCTCTCTTTGCTGCGTGAGATGACGTCTGTTGGCTACCGAATGCATACCGAAAGCCGCTTAGGCTGTGAGTATGCTATACAAGACTCTCCTGCTTAACACCCACATGGTCTTAGTGGCATTGTGGAGTTACAGATGGAGAGACATTACATTATGTTACTACGTCCCCCGATCACCGCACAGACCGTCGCAGTCGCAGCTTCTTGGCAGCTTTCCTCTAAGTAAAAGCTTCAACTGCGACAGCTGCATGCCAAACAAATGAAACGACAGTTCGTTAGTTGGCTCTCTGACCTTCATGTCCACTTCGAGTATCATGCTGGTCATGCCTGCATGAGAGTGCGCAAAGTGGAATCCTTCTTGCAGCCGAATCCTACAACAATGCCAGTAACTTTTGATGACATGCAATCGTTCGACGCAAGCTCAAGCGACCAGTCGAACGAGTGCTCAAACGCTGAATTCTAGCTGGCCGTTTCCATAACTCCCACAAGGCGATAGCCAATCGCACATCCATCCATCGGTACTCAGAGCAAAGACGTTACCAAATGCCGAAAGCTGAGCAAATGAGCATGCATGCCAGGCACAAAGAGTGCTCATGTGCTCATGAGCAGCTGCAGGTGCAAGAGACACTTGGAAATCCAGTTGAGCATCACAAGAAAAACATTAGCAGTCGCGTTGAGCAAGCAGGCTTAAAGAGAGACATGGAGAGGGCACTGATGTGACTCAAAAAAACGTGCCTGTGCTAGCACGAAGTGGTGATCTAGCAGCCAAAGAGCACAAGCATCAGCACGTACACGAGAGAGATAGAGAGAGAGAGAAAGAGAGAGAGAGAGAGAGAGAGAGAGAGACTGGTTGAGCTGCAGGTGCTGCAGTTAGAACCAACAGCTGGTTCGCTGGTCTGGATCCTAACACCGACGACCCTTTTTTTTGTCAGCATCAAACGGGTATTTTCAAGTACATGCTCGCTTGGCTAATACAGGCAAACTTACCCATGCCCAAGATCTCAGATAAACTTGACTATACACGCCCCAAACCAGGTGTAAACGCTGAGCTTTAAAGCAGGCGATCAGCACATGAGAACAAAACTCTCAAGCACCTTGGCTCCTTCGTACCTAGCTGAACTGCTGCATCAGTTTCAGCCTGTTCGCGCCCTCAGGTCCTGTGTGGACAATAAATTAGCTGTCCCATTCCTCCGCCTAAAGATAGTTGGCGACAGAAGCTTTAGCTCTGCAGGTCCTAGACTGTGGAACTCGCTTCCACAATTCTTACGCAACGACAACTACTCTCCAACTGCCGACTATGGCACATCTTTTTCAGCGGTCCTGAACTGCTACTTCTATGCTACTCACTACCTCAACTGCTCTCCTGGCTCTGCTATGCTTCCGACTTTCTCTTTGTTTCGTGAGACGAAGTCTGTTGGCTACCGAATGCGTACCGAAAGCCGCTTAGGCTGTGAGTGCGCTATACAAAACTCTCCTGCGTAACACCCACATGGTCTTTATGACTTTGTGGAGTTACTGACGGAGATAAATTACATTACAAAAGTTATTCTAGTGACCGTAAGATGAGACGTCTTGGACGCATCCTCATGAAGTTCGGCATAGATAGCACAGGGTGTGATAACGAAAAGCAGATGGCAAAATACTGCCGATTCCAAGCAGTAGCTCACATTAGCATACCATAATTTTGACTCACTGATAGTGTGACAACAATTCAGGTAGATTGCTGTGCTATCACGACACTTACTAATAATATTAATAATAATAATACATTTGTATAGCACCCTCAGAGAACTCAAATCTCTGTCTAGGCACTGCACATATGCTGTAAAGGAAGCACGATCAAATGGTTAGTGGCAGCATGCACAATGTCAACTATGATAACGTGGTTAGAGGTGACACATATGTCAGGTATACATATATCAGGACATACGTATGGGTCAGCATGCAAATATGGTTAGTGGCAGCATGCACGCATAAGCAAACACAAACGATATGCAAGGACCCACAAGGACTTACTGAGTAATGATTGACAAGATTTTGCTCACATCACTTGCATCAAGCGCTTCAAATCCATCTAAATGCAGGCCCCATACCCATCGCTGATGATGTAGATACGAATTTATCCTAGCCAAGTGATTCGATGTGAGGTACTGACTGGGCATGGCTATGCCATCACCTAAGCCGTTGCTGCCAGTGGCCCCACTCCAAATGTGATCCAAAGTCAATATATTACTTGGAACACGTTCATACCTACAAGCAAATAAGAAGTAGCTACAAAAAAGCTATCGCGGTTTCAAGTTTAAGGTGTGCTGTCCCGTCAAATAAGCAAGAAGCCTGATTTGACACACACAGGAACGGGTTCCGGGTGTACAGCATCAACATGCTTTGGCAGCATAAATAACTGAAGGGCACACAACATCGTAAAACAAACGTCAGTGTGTGATGTGAGCACTGTAAAATCACACGATGAATAATGTGTGTGCCAAAGCCCACGATAGCCCAAAAGAGTGGCAAGAGAAGAACGGCGCATTAATGCGATCTAGCCCCGTCTAACATCAAAATCAGCGGCAAGTAATTCCTATGAAGATGGCATCTAAAACGGCACAGGGTGTCTTGATGAATCAGCAAAATTTCAAGGCACATCTCTTTTTCGCTACCACAAAAATCTGCTTCGTAGAACAGAAAGTGGATAGTGGTACAGCTTGGGAAAGCTAGCAGTTATGCAGAACTTTGTCGAGAACATATACGCAGATCGCCATGAAATTGGTAAACACATTACAAAATAGCTCTGCTTTCATATGCAATCATAGCTACTTGACATTCATGGACAGCACAGTTTTGGCTCCATACAACCAATGTGTGAAGATCGGATTGCTTTCCCGAAGCATAGCCTTATTGCAATCCAATTGTGACATTACAGACATTTTAGCCAATATTTCTCGGTAATGCAAAAACGGTAAACACAAAATAATAATGATAATAATAGTAATATATTTGACATAGCGCCCTTGGAGAACTCAATCTCTTTCTAGGCACTTTACATTTGCTGCAAAGGAAGCACGATCGTATGGTTAGTTGCTAATGCATTCTAAAACACAGTTACCTGCAATAAGCACTCGTTATTTGAGCTTCGCGCTTTCAGCGATCAGCTTTGTAGTAGAGCACGGATAAATCTCAATGGAATGGGTAGATCACGGTGACCTGCTGCTCCATGGAAACATGGAAAAGACTAATCCGTACCGATTATTTCAACATTGAGGGGGAGCAGTTTGCAGGCTGACCCTGTGCATGTCACTCCTAACCATATAAATGTATTATTATTATTAGTCCAAGATATATTTCACGTGCTCCAGCCAAATTTTTTTACCGCCCATGCGTAATCCCATTTATTATGACGACACATAAGCAAAACAAGAGAAACAGCACAAACTGACATGAGCAGCTGTGTGCTAATAAATTAGCAGCCACTTTAAATTCAAGATTAATCAACAGTACCAGAAAACTCAAGAAATTATAAGACAAAATCCAGGCAGCAAAACCTGTCAGAATAGGCTTGCTCTCAAGTTAGGAACTCTGTATTTTAACTCACTGCCACAGACGGAGAAAGATGAAGAAGTGGTCTGATCAGGCCGAAGGCAGGCTGAGCAGAGAACAGCAGAGTAGGAGCAGAACAGTCCTTCGTCAGCCACGACCAGACGATCGGATGTGGGTTTATGCATAGCTGACCTCCACTGGCCATACTTCAAAGATGGGTAAGCAATTTGGTAGCTAAGAAAGCTTGCTACATACAGCCCCTGGGGTAAGTTCTGAGGCAGTAAGGACTTAGCCACGACATAAACGGCAGTAGTAGGAAGGCAACTATATAAAAGTGATGCAGTCCAATTCGAAGCTCGCTATGGAGTAACACTGATAGGTCTATAGCTCAGCAGTGGCATGGCCGTAATGCCATCCTCCCCAACGCTTGTCGACAAGCTTCTGAAAATGCTCGGAAGTGCGACCGCTGTGCCGGCGCCTTGAGCAGTAAGACTGGCCGGCTGAGTAGAGCTTGCCGGACGTCGTCATCGAAATGAACGATTGGGACGTTGAATCGAATTTGCCACTAGTAACCGACGGCAGTGGTGGCAGCAGTGCAGTAGAGCAGCCAAGTTTCTGTTGAGTCATGGGCACCAGGACAAAGGGCAAAGGCTAGCCGGCAGAGAATGGTTGGGCGGCTTGTTCATAGGATGAGTCAGTTGGTCATGACGCCGGCGGCTGCGAATGCTGAACCCGTTATGAGCACCCACAAAGGACCAGTAAAGTGGAAAGGTAAGTAGAAAGTAAGGCATTAAGAGAAGCAAGAACAAAGAGCATTAAGAGCATTAGAAGAAGGCATTAAGAGTGCAAGAAGGCATTAAGAGCACATTATAGGCAGGTAAGTTCGTGGTAGCATTTCTGGACTGATAGGCCGGTGCAGCTCTTATTAAGCACCAACGTCGATTTAAGCACTACCCTCATCAAAAAGCGAACAGCAAGTGACATGCAATCGAGGAATGTGACACCGTCCTACAAGCTTCGAAGGCTCGTGCAGAGGAGAGCATGGAGCAGAACACCAAAAAGAAAGCTGACTGGCCCCTTCTGCATTGATATGGTAGAGGGCGGCAGTCGGACCGAGCGTATGGAAGCGTACCTAGGTCTAGCAGGTATTTGCGCTCTGCCGCAGAGAGACTCTGTGGCAGCTCGTGCGCTAGCAGCAATGCAACCGGTCTCCAGGCTCTTCAGCCAGGAGACCAAGATCTCTGGTGATGTGCATTAGAGACAGCAGTAGTCACGATCGCCAAACAAGCTCATACAATAATATATGTATATATATGTATCTCCGTCAGTAGCTCCACAAAGTCATCAAGACCATGTGGGTGTTACGCAGGAGAGTTTAGTATAGCGCACTCACAGCCTAAGCGGCTTTTGTGGTACACATTCGGTAGCCAACAGACTTCGTCTCACACAACGAAGAGAAAGTGGGAAGCATAGCAGAGTTAGGAGAGCAGTTGAGGTAGTGAGTAGCATGGAAGTAGCAGCTCAGGACCGCTGAAAAAGATGTATATAATGTGTATATGTATATGTATATAAATAATCTCGTGGCCTAAAGTAAGTTACGATTATGATGGTTGGTTGAATGAATGTGGTACTGTGACCGAAGGTAGATACAGCCTCTACACTGTACTTTTGGGACATCCGCTAGACAAAATGAAGAACAAATCGACGGATAAACAGACTTGCTCTATATTGGCAGAGTAGCCATAACAGCTTTCACCCAGCTTTCAGTACATGTTTGCCTGCTGCATATCCATAACAAAATCTTTGCCGATTTAACAGACTCACTTTTATAGCAGCAGGAGTCTTATCGGCTATAACCGGGCTTTCAGAAGACGATAAAGAATCAATCACCTAACTGCAGGATCCGAAACCACGTGACCTCAGTCGTGAACAGCGAGCACCTTAACTTCTGGGCTATCACGGCCTACCAACCATAACCCATGACCTGAGTTGTGGAGTGGGAGAACCTCAGATAACAATCAATATAATATGGAGTGGGAGAACCTCAGATAATAATCAATAATAATCAAAAATAAGTGCAACAGAAACTCGTGACTTCGGACCTTACATCCTGAAGCCAAGTCCATCAACAACACTTCTTGTGCTAAGCGACAATTCGGTTCAAACAAAATGCAGCGCTGCCTGGGAGAGAGAGAGAGGGAGAGAGAGAGAGAAAGAGAGAGAGAGAGAGAGAGAGAGAGAGAGAGAGAGAGAGAGAGAGAGAGAGAGAGAGAGAGAGAGAGAGAGAGAGAGAGTGGGAGATCGGCTGCCTAGAGATAAGTCTGCCTTTTAGTAGATGCAACATACCGAACAAGAATCCTATCAACAGGCTTCGACAGAAGGACGCAGCAAGTGACCTCAGACCAGTCACGCTGCAGTGGCGGCTTTCGCTCCTGCGCCGACGACGGTGAAGTCGAGACTGCCCCTCCACCTCGGGCAGCGGCAGCGGCACGGTGCCTTCCAGACCGTGTCTCGGTTGACTGTGACACTGCCCGCTTTGGAAAGTGAAGCTTGCTGAGCTCATGTTTCAGCTCTTTAATCATCTAGAAATACGTTAGAAATCGTGGCTGATTACATCGGTGGTCGTAACATTAAATACATTGCTTCGGCAGGCAATAAGAAGTCGACAGCTCAGCAGAGACGACTCAGGGCGACTAGATCATCATAGAATGAGCTAGAAATTAAGATCTGGCTGCATTTGCCAGTCTAAGAAGCACGATCCGATTGCACTCGTTCTGTGATACATTCAGTCACTCTTCCAGTGGCCAAAGTAACTTTAACAAAGCTAAACGAACATTTTCTTTGCAACCCTGTCGATGGCACGATCGTCGGGCAGCTAATGACGATGCCAACTATTGGAATACAAACACGCACATCATTTACCGAGCCCGAGGAAGCTATCGCCTGGGCTCTGAACCTGACATTGCTTAACATCATGCAAACTCTGCCCGGTGGCATTACGGTTAATGCAATGGGTTCTGCACCGTTAGGACCCGGGTTCGAATCCTGCAGGCGGTATGATTTGTCTTCCCCAAGCGGTAGGTGAAATAAGAAAGCAGTCTGAAAGGTGATCCAAACTGCTCTTGTCTGGCCACAGGGTCGGCACAATGCGGCCTTGCTTGTGAGAAAGCTCATTAGATTAACTCATCATTTTTTGCAATCAGTATTATTTATGAAAAATACGAATGCCACTGCACACAAGGCTAGCCAAGATCATGGCTGACATTCAGATCAGAGGGAGGACTCATCATGCAGGTCCTATGTTGGTCAGACGGTAGAGGGGTCTGCCCACAGCTCTAGCGTGTTTGGCAGGTCGATTGCCCATTGATATGGTAATGAACTCGATGATCCAGCTGTAAGGCTCTGTGCCAATGGCAAAGTAGTCGTATCCTGACAAGGTAGCCACACCCAGAGCACAGAATACAAGATACAGCACGACATCTATACGGTGCAATCCACTTAAAAGGCAAAATGTCATTCATAATATTGCACGGACGTATTATTGTTTCAAAAGCAGCAGACACAGAATATGGTCGAGACCCACTTAACAAGTTGCCATCAGTGGCTGCCCCCAACGATTAAGATGCCAAGGTCAAAGTATCACGGAGACAAAAAAATGCTAGCTAATGCTGCACAAGAAAGATTCAGTATGAGAACAACAGCAACCTGTTTAGCAATAACAACAGTACGATAAATAATAATAATAATAATAATAATGTACTTGATAAAGCACCCTCAGAGAACTTAATCTCTTTCTAGGCGCTTTGCAATGTCCAAAATAGAGTAATCTTAAGCGAAAGTTCAGCCCCATCATAACGAGTCAAGAGAGTTAACCCACCGAAGAGCGACTGAAAACAAGCCAAAAGATGCCCTTCTAGTTTAGTCATATGTCAAGGCAAGTTACCACTACAGGTACGGTAGAAGATGCTACACATTCATAAAAACAATAACCACAACCGTCTATTCGCATGAAGTAGCAATGCCTCATTTATATGAGATACCATACAAGCCTTAGAAGTTGGCCGTGACTCCAAAAGCAATAGTTTCTGTATTCTCACCCTATATCAATGTTCAATTTCGGATACATTTGCCTTTGAATTACCAAATTTCCAACCAGCATGCACTGTGCCGTGTACCACACCACGTTCAGAGGTGGGGACACTTGGTGCAGCCACTTTTGGACGTCAATTGGCTGGCAAGACACAACCCTGCCAACAGGACTCAACCTCGGACCACATACAGGTCCGTGGATCACGTGGATCACACCCACCTGACTCAGTGCTGGAGCTCTGGCTTTAAAAACTGCAAAGGCTGCAATTTATCCTGCACAAAACACAAGAACAATATGACATGCTTGCAGAAAAAAGAAAATCGAGTAATGAATACTGTTTGTGTACTGCTGTGGACACTTTGCAAGCAAATAGTGGCAGCATATAAAATAGTGGGGCTGAAATGGCGGTGCCGACAGCAAAACCAGCCGTACTATGGCTGATAATCACTATTTGCAATTACGTGCTAATCATTGGCCGTGGTAGTTTACAAAGCCTGCGCCTCGAGATAGGCGGGAAGTGGTGATTCAGGATTCGGCATTAGCATATGAGCTTATTTGAGATCTAGGCCGAAGAACCGTTGGTGTACGTCATAACCACATTTGAACACCCGTATCTATCCGCTGCTGTTAAGTAGACTTGTCTACATTACGGATATGGACTTGATATGTCAAGGTATGAGCGCTCTTCGTCTCTAGCCGTGCTACAAGGTTCAGGCGTCAGCAGTATTCGGCGAGAGGCGGCTGATACTAGCACCGTTACGAGTGCTGCGTTTGCATCTAGTTCTGACCGGATGTGGATGCCACACACCACGCTTGTAACAGGGCACTGGCGATGGCCTTTGGCAGCCATGATCGCCTTCAGTAACAGAATTAAAAAGGGTCATGCATAGGTTTTCTTTTGCCATGCATCAGTAAGGAGCTGACTGCAGTAGACTGCACTGCACCTTGTTCCTCTCTTTCGTAGATGTTCCACCAAGAAAATTCAGTCGGAGGGTGACACACGGTGGCTTGGCGATCATGCGAATGAAGCAGAACGAAGATGGCCTGCTCTCGGCTGCAGCAAGCTTCGCTTCACTTTCAACACAGTCAGAGCTGAGAAAAGAATAAACTGAAAGTTACAGAATCAAACAAGTTAAACCTGACCAGCTCAAAGTGCTTCCATGCGGAAAGGCACGGGTACACGGTACAGGGGTACGATTTTTTACTCGTGGCTCGCACTTCGGTTTAATAAGAGAAAAAAGATGATGTGAGCCCAGTTATTAACGTAAGACTCAGGTCACGTACACGAACGGTCTTTGGCACTGCGCTCACACTGTGCCGGTGCAAATCTCTCATCAAATGGCAAGACGACCAACTTACACGATAAACTTGACGTAGTACAGCTCGCTGATAAGCACAAACGTTGACCAGTTCGAAAAAAGCGAGCAGAGTGAAGTGAATGCCGGCCTACACTCGATGCTGCTGTACTTCCCTGCCTTGTTGGGATGGTGCAGAAAGGAGGGCAGCGGCATGTCATGCTCCAGTACGAGGTTGATGCGATGGATATGAAACCATTTCTCCCTAAAAAGAAATCTCAATTTCCATCAACCATGTTCCAGCTCTCTTCGTGCATCAACGCTAATGAAACCGCCTTCCACGCTTATCTTATGCTCTGCATCAAGTGCACACGAGGGGACGACTGGGGTATTAATTTAACCACTACACAGTATTGATTTCATCAAGGCACATACAGGTCTACGGTAGCAACTTCAGCCGTACACCTACACAACGTGCAAAGGAGACTCAAGAGTACAAAACGTAGTCAGAATAAAGCCAGCTCGAAGCATACAGCACGGCCGACAAATGCATCTATGTACCTCTGCTACAGATCGATGTGACATACATTGGCACTCTAGGAGTGTGGTGTGCCAAAGTACTCTACGCTGCGAGAATGGCAACGTGCAAACTGAGAACTGGGGAAGCGGAATCGTGGATGGGCGAGAATGCTTCCTCCGGAACTGGCAAGGAAATGTTGCTCGAAACGCCCCCGATGCCACACCAGTGCAGTACTATCGTATTGCTCTCGGGTGCATTTACAGCTTTTCCAGAACTTGGTCATCACGGACAAGGGAATGCTGAGAAAGTTTCGCGCCCCTCCCTCGGGAAAGTTATCGTCGATCGCCGACTTACCTGAGCACAAAGGCCCCATCGACTGAGACAGAATTATAAAGCCCACCAGAGGAAGTTGGGTGGGGGAGGCAGTGGATCGCTTGTGCCACGTGTAGTGCGCCTCGAGCACTCTTGCCACTCTTGTCGGCTCTGGCGCGTTGCGCTGAGCTGCAGACCCGAGAACTGAAGAACCAGGTGCTCCCAGGAGGAGCTGCCAAATGGGACGGCTGCTCTCTCTCTCTCTCATCTAAGACCCAAAAATACCGGTCACATTAAGTACATAAATGAGCAGAAATTTTACACTGAACAAGACGGTGCTCAATCTAAAATGTTAGTAAGTTGCTGCAGACAGCCGTGTCTCGGGCATGTCTCAGGCTAGGGGGGGTCTGCTGACAGTTTCTCAGACATAGTCACGTGTACCCCGCAGGAATATAAAGCATCGATAATCTTTTCTGGTCTCTTGTCGACATTTTGCAAAATGGCAGGCGCCTCTTCGCAGGCTGTAGAACACTTAAGGTAACACGGCAACCACAGTATAAAGCTTCAGCAGGATCTTCGTGAAGAAAGCGTTGCTAGAACCTTTATTTTCTCGAGCACATAGCATGCCACCACCCTTCACGGTGGCAGACACGGTATCATGCAAAAAACGCCCTGGAATGCCTTTTGGAAATCCACACGATTGTTCGGCTAATATTGCAAAGGTCTTCACAAGGCAAGCATGTCTACATCAACAATACGGCGACACTATTCCAAAATCGCACTTAGAAATGTGCATTTTTAAATTCACAGCCTACGACAACATTCGATTTGACTTGACGCAGCCACTCCACGGCATCGTGTGCAAACTGCAAAAGCAGCCAGCACGAGCCTGTCTGCCTTACAAAGCATATGATGACAAATCGCTTGGCTTTTGGTGATCCGAGTTTGACTTCATGTCAATGTCGATCAGAGGCCGCCAGAAACTGGCAAAAGAGATGACACTTCCGTCTCTGGAAAACATGAAAACGAAATGCTCAGCGGCATGAGCTGGCGAGGCATAGGAGGCTGGCCACGGACCGGTTCTTTCTACTTTCGTTGCATGCCTACCGATTGCAGTGAATGCAGCGTTCACCTGCTCGTTACGTTGACCGTGTCATCGTACGGCTTGGACTCGGAGCCCAGCGAGAACACTGACACACCCGAGAGGACGTTCTCAGGCACTGCTGAGCATGCCTTTTCAGTAGCAAATTTCTGCATCTGCTCCAAAACTTGGTCAGCAACTTTGATGCTGCAAGGGATTAGAACGCTGCCGAGGCATGCTTGCAGGATAGCCAGTCACCCCATTCAAAAAGGGTCGACCAAGCAGACAAACAAAACTAGAGAATGTCAACAGCAACCATGTTAGCTAGCTCTTGTAATAAATAGTTTCAAGAAAGTCAGCATCAGGCGACTGGCTGGACCACTGTATCAGCACCAAACAAGAATTCGTCAACAAGTACAGTACTCTCCCCCTCCGACTTACGACGGTTCGACTTTTGGAGATACGAATTCGGGCACGGTCACGCAAAACAATCGTAAATCAAACGAAATCGGTACCAATTCAGTAGATTTATCAACGTTGCAAATGGTAACGAGGAACCAATGTCTGGTAGCTGTGCAATATCTATGTAATGTGGCTACTGACGGCTATCATATACCATTCTCGACTTACGAGAACCCGACTTAAGGCAGGTTTTCCGGTCCCTATCTATCTCGTAAGTTGGGGCTGACTGTACTTCACTCAAGTTATTGTTGGTAAAGTAAATTGAATTTCAAAGCTGAAATATTCTTGATTTTGATAGTCGTTACATTTGAGAGCAAGATAATGACCCTTAGCACAAAGCCAGGCCAGTGAAGAACTTTTTGACGAATCCTTGTGTGGTGCTGCCGCAGTGACCCAGCAAGTCACCTAATCAGAGCTGAGTGTAAGTTTAGCTACACGTGAAGCAGAAAATAAAAAAATTAAAAATATATACAATTCATCTATATAGCGCCCAAAGAGAACTTAATCTCTATTCAGGCGCTTCACATATGCCTCGGGGCTCGAGTCCACGACCTCAGTCAGACCTTGGTCGGGGCGAGCACCTTAACCGCTAGACCAAAATGTTAGTAGGCCTCAGCCACCATGCACTGTATGCCACAGCTGCCACACACATCACTTCACAAACCAAGTCTAACAGCTGCCAAAGCAAAGTCCCTTCAGAGAAATGTCTATTCGTCATGCTTTAACCTTATAAAAAGTGAGTGACAACTGTGCATCTCTGATGCACAATGGCAAACGGCCAAGGAAAGAATGCCAAGAGTTTGTAGATGACATTATTATTAGGTTGCAGCTGCACTATTCATGACTAATTACCAGCCGAAATTAACAACAACTTCACTGTTTGCTGAGAATCTCTACATGCTAAAGACTTCTACACTCTTGCACTCGGTGCCAAAATGCTGGCCCTGCCCTCACTTTGGCAGCCACTAGAGAGGGCATGTGCGAATCGGCATCACAATTCTCGGCCAACAGAGAGAACAGACGTCGACCGGTCACCCATTCAAACTACCAACGTAGCACACACGATGAGCTTTTTAGCAGTCGACACTCAACAATCCTTTATCACCACCCAGTCCCACATCTGTTCCATCTAGTCCTAAAAAAATGCACGTGGACACGGTTCCTTTCCGAGAGGCAGCTGCACTGAAAATAGATGCTCAGCAGATTTATTATGCGTGCTGACACTGTTCATGCTGCCACTAACCACATTTGCATGCTGACCCAGTGCATGTCACCCCTAACCATGTTATTCATTTTGTTTGTTTTTCAAGCATGATTTTACTTACTATTCTATTGCGTATCACTTTGCAGCAAATGTAAAGCGCCTAGAAAGAGATTAAGTTCTCTGAGGGCGCTTTATCAAGTGCAATATTATTATTATTATTATTATATTATACTAGAAATACTACAACCTTTCACTCGGCATCTCGGGATTACTGAAGGTGCTTTATTAGTTATTGGACAGTAGATGGATTCAGCTGCTCTATCATTTCAGGCAACTAATTACAAGCAAGTCGTGGTCGAAACTACTAACAGCACATCCTCTAGAGACACTGCTGCACGTTTAGGATCGTAGCCATATAAAGCGATGCTTCTACGGACATACACAATAGGCATGCCAACACTTTTTTTAAAGTTTGGTATGTGCAGCTGAACTCGTTCCAATACTCTAGTGCCAGGAAATACACCAAATAAAGGTGATCTAACAAGTTTGATAGGGTGCATAAACGGGCGTACGAGGTGTATGAATACGTGGCATGTGCATGCAAATACTCGAGTATGCACGCGAGTGGCTGTGTTTGTGACAGCATGTATTCGCATGTGTCCACATGTATGCACGCACACGTTCACGCATGCAAAGCGCTTGGATGCTTTCACACAGTGCAAACAGATCTACTTGAATGTGAGATCGCGTGTAAAACAAGACAATGACAGGAAATAAGCTGAAGACGTGTTAGATGCCTCGCTGGTGGAAAACGAGCTCGCCAACGGTCACAGGCTAAAGCGAACTGAAACTGAACAGCAGGAATGCGAGATGGCATGCAATAAGCTGAAGACACGTTAGATGCATCGCTGGTGGCAAACGAGCTCGCCAACGGTCACGTCTGAAACGAACTGAAACTGAACAGTAGCAAGGATGCAACGGCAATGACCACCACCACCCCACAACCCCGTCATCCCCGGCGGCCGGTCATAAAGCAGTTTCCACAGGCGGCATGCTGGTGATTTTAAAATCAAAGGAGTGCAGAGCATTCTGGCAGAAAATAGATAACAACAAGTCCGTGAAGGCAGCGAAGTGGCAGCTAAAGAGCACACACCTATGAAGGACACGCACGAACTTTGAGTTGACAGCTCGTCGTATGGACGTCGGAGCTTTTGACTTCATCCTGCCCGATATGCCTCCCGTGCACGTTAAATCGTGGATAAACTGATACGGCCCTTCGTAAGTGACGTCCACAAATACCGTATTCCTGCAAGGAGCAGCTCAATCAGCATAAGAGGCAGCGTACGAGGCATTACTAGTACAACTACTAGTGCTGCTGCTGCTGTAGGCAATCTGTACAATGCATGCATGTGTCGATCTAGACAGGCATGCTTCACCGACAGTCTAGATGCTCAAAATCTAAAGGAGACACACGTGGCAAATCAACCCACGGCGAATGTGGCCAATCAACCCACGGCAAATGCTGGCGAATGCTGACGCTAAACTAAACCTCACAAGCACTAGGCATTACAAAATTCGACATCTAAACACAATCTCTCCAGGCTGGCCACACTGAGAAAAAGAAAAACGCATGACCACCCAAGAGCTAACTGGACAGGTCACGGGATTTCCGGCTCGGCAATACAGGTGGCGATTGGCCACGATTTCTATGTCAAATCTTGCCTCGACATGATAATGTAAGCCCATTGGACGACGGACGAGTGGGTGCAAGTGCAACCGACTCTCAAAAAAGTGCACTCGATCTGCGAATGCCAGTAGTTTTGTCTCTATCTCTCCATTGGCTGACTTTTCACTACGCCTACTTTGCTGGTTGCCTATAAAACGGATCCACTTATAACTCATATGCCTTTCCATTAGATCACAAAAGATCTGGACCAGCCAATTTAACTGAGCTTCAAAAGTCCAAGAAGTCAGCTAGGGCCCTCGTATTGGTACCCGCACATCAGCTATTTTAAAGACAGTTAGGGGCAGGTTTTAAACGACAAGTTAGTGGTCAGGTCCGGCTTGGCAAGTCCGAAACTGTAAAACTACCATACCTTCAATGAATTTGTTGTACACCGAGGCTCTGTCCACACCCCTGACTTCGGCAACACCTCTATTCAATCATCTTCTGATGATCATCGCTTCTCGACCTATTGGCTAAGATCAAGTGTTAGTATTTTCTTCCCTGATACTGTCTTTCACAGTCCAAAAACCTCTCTCTCTTTCTCTCTCTCTCACACTCCCTCTCCCCCTCAGCCTCTCTCGATTGCACTCGCTATACCACATCTCATTTTAAAAGCAGAAGTAGATGCGCATGAGCATAGGCTCGAGTCACACTCACTGGACAGCATATTTGGCCGATGCAAGTGCCAACTCACATACTACGGATGGTGGCAACGGCAACTGTGTAAACATGCGACAGCTCGTGCCATGCTAAGGGGGCGGCTTCTGTTCGCAAGCATCTGCTCTCAAACAACACGCATGAAGCCACCCACAGAAAACATTCAAGTGGTCTATTTGACGTTGCCCGAGGCAGCCAGTCGTAGCGTTTGGCACGTGCCCGCCCCTGCCCCCCACAGAACGGGCATGCTGACGGTTTAGGGGGAGGGGTTCTGCAACTGGGAGTTCTGCAACCCCCGGTTCTGTCCAGCCCAAGAAAACAGCCAAGAAACCATTAACAATCATCAGCCCCCTCTGACGCACTACGACTGGCATGTGACCAAAGGCTGCCTGCAGACTTCCGCTCAGCCACTGTGGATGCCAGCTGATGCGAAAGTGACTACTACTACTGCGAGGCTGCCAGGAGCACCCGCTCAAGTTGTGCTATTCAAATGATAGTGGCAGGAGTGCTCAGGCGCCGACCATCACGTCAAGAATATGCTCGCGGCTGAGTGGTACCGAACGTAATTACAGCCTGCAGGACTGTGGGTGGGCATTATAATGCAAATAATCGGTACCAGCACAAAACAGCAAGCCAGAAATGAATCAAAAAAACATAACGGACACCAAGGTCAATCGTACTTATCACGGCAGTCCAGCGGCCACCCAGTCTTGGCAGCATATTTAATGTGCACATCATGCTTCCACGGCAGCACCATAATTACCGTAACCATAGTGTCACCTGAAAAAGCAGATGCACGAGAAATCTTGGCTAGATGTGAAAGGCACCTGCGGTCACTCAGTTAAGTAGTGATGGCAGCATACTATGTAAATACAACCGGTACTTTAAAGTGAGCTAATGTTACATCTCTTCAAGACTGCCTTGCAACAGATCAAGATCAGATCAACAGCTTTTTACATGCTTCGCATGTCCTCATCTGTGGAACTCAAATTCTACGATTCTTCTGCAGCAATGATTTATTATGCTCCCAACTCTGGCACCCGCCATATCCTTTGCAGCTACTACTGTGCTACTTACTTCCTTGATAGCCTCTGATGCAGCTAAACTTTTCACTCTTCTTTGCTGCACGAAGTGAAGACAGTTGGTTACCAACTGTGCAACATAAGTAACTTGAAACTTGTGAGTGAGCTTCAGAAAACTCTCCAGCATACTGTTTGCCTAATCCTTGCGATTTTGTGGTTACAGACAGAGATGCATACCTGGGGCTCCACTGACTGAAACGCTCTTAATAGAAAAACCATCCTTCAACCGGCTTGAAACGACACTCAAAAGTGAGGTTGTCAGGGTCCACTGAGGTAGGTGTTCAACGCGGGATTCCATTATCTTCAGATCCCTAGACGGCCTACCAACAAAAGTAAATAGATGGCATGACAAACCTGTCGCATACGAATGCAGACCGACCAAACCAGAGTTCCGAGTCAGAAATATAACCCGTCAACCTTATCGGCTCAATAGTCTAAAATTGTGTTAGTGATACTCCGGTTAATTGGGAACACATTGAACCAATAATGACGATAACACGTTTTGCTTAGCGCTCCAAGAGAATCGAATCTCTTTATAGGCGATTTGCAACATGCTACAAGAAAGGCGATAACGATATTTAATAACATGCAAAGTAGCATGATTAGGCAACCATGCAAAAGAACCACAAAATCATGAATAGACAAGCAAGTAAAAGCTCAAAAGAAGACGCTCGCGGCTGCTAGTCAGTAGGACACTGAGTTGGTAAGATGCAGTCAATCATGCAAAGGTAAGCAAAGAATAGAATAGAGACAACAAGTTCACTAATGCCCTATACACAAGCATGCTGCTCTTGCTCTGCATGTACAGTTTTGTACAGGTTACTTTGGAAAATTACACCAAGATTTCGTGCACATGCAACAGGAGATATTTTGGCAAAGCCGATTTTCAGCAATAGGCTTTCAATTTAGGCACCACCACTGGTTTGCCCACAACTAGTAAGTTGGTTTTATTGCCATTCAATTTAAGAAAGCTTGCTGCCATCTAGGCGCGGATGTCAGCAATACATACAGCAAAAGAGTTGAGAGACTTTGGTGTGCTGGATGGTGGGAGATATAAAATTCATTTGTATAGCGCCCTAAGAGAACTTAATCTCTATTCAGATGCTTCATATATGCCTCGGGGCTCGAGCCCACGACCTCAGCCAGGCCTTGGTCGGGGCGAGCACCTTAACCGCTGGACCAAACCAGCTCGGCGATGAAAGCAAAAAGTAAAACTCATCTGCATAGAAGTATAGCAAGCCTCGATTGCGCTTGGCAATCATATCGGCAAGAGGGAGAGTATAAACTCTCAAAAGAAACGGATCAACTACAGAGCGTGACACCGTAGTTCAGTGGCTCATCGGATGACCTTTTGTGTGTTTGCATAAATACTCTGGTGTCTCCCACTGATATAAGATCCTAACCATCACAGTGCAGTGCCAGTGATACCCAGGCGAGATGAAAGGCGCTACAGAAGGACTCAGCAATCAATAGTGTAAAAAGATGCCAAAAGATCAAGCAAAACAAGCCGAGAGACTTTACCAAAGTCTGCATTCCTGAGACAATCGTTAGACACCGGAATTCCGTAATCTTTATAAAAGCAATGACTTTGCCACCACAGTGAACTTGACTCTTTTGTTCCTGTGCGCTTTGCGTGTTTACTTGTTCATGATTCATTGCACATTACAAACCAAAGGTCCTCTGGTAGCCCTGAGTGTCTGTCTGCTTGGGGGCTTTGGCCTGCTGGCCAAAGTATGAGACTTGTTTGCTTTGGCATGCTTGTTTAAACATCCTACAGTGCGTGTCATCAACCCTCGGGTATTGATTTTCTTGCAGCCAGTTGTAAAGTGCCTTTGCTGTAATTGTTAAGTGATCAAGCTCTCTCAGGGTGCTATACAAATGACGTATCATAATTAATATTATCAATGCTGCATGCCAAAAGCTCCGAGATCCAGATGAGCAGGAAAACTAGAACCAAACAAAAAGCCGAATCAATAACATTCTGTAGGACCACTCAAACCCATTTGAGGGAACACCACTCGAACACATGCAGATCAATTGCAAAATGCTATTTTGAAGCAAAATGCATTACAGTACAAGATCGCATATGCACACACCCACCCGACTCCTAAACTAACACACACACACACTCACACACTCACACACACACACACACACACACACACACACACACACACACACACACACACACACACACACACACACACACACACACACACACACAGGTTACAATGAGGAAGCAGTGGCAGGTGGGCTAAACGAGAGGCCCTTTGACATATAACACGGCGTGTTAGCTGACACAGTCCAGAGGACACATAGCACAGCGTCGTTGCGTTGCTGACGCATGCCACATGACATGACAGGCACTAATTTAGGACACTCACATACTACTCATGCGATCAGGTCCAGTGCGCCTTCTGCCGTTTTCTACGATGAAGCCGTCCGTGCTTTTCTGAAAGCTCCAGCAAAGAATACCTTCGTGGTAGATGTTCATAGCGTCACTACTGCCCTTTGGCTGCACAAAAAATTAAACCACATCAATCCTGTCTCGTCCAATCATGTTTATATGCAAACAGGCATGACAATAGCCAGCAGACCATTTAGGAGTAGCTAATGGACCAACTGATTAATGCAGCCAGCCACGTGTAACAGCAACTATCTGCCATGCTCTATGCCCCCCCCCAATGTATGGGAGAGCTTTACTCAATTTAGTTAGTTATTTAGTTTAACTAACTTAAGTCATCTTCCGTATAAAGCCTGAGGGCCAGCAGGGGCAAAGAGATTATTGCTGAGCATAACAAAGACATTCAGTGACCAGCTCTGCTAGATGGGCTGATCTATCGTTTCGGTTAGCTGCGGTGTGTCATCTTCCTCCATACCCTTTGCAACAATTGTAAAGTGCCTAGAAAGAGATTGAGTTCTCTGAGAGAGCTTTATCAAATGTAGTATTATTATTATTATCATCAGTTATGATTATATCCACCAATATATGTATATATATATATAGAGAGAGAGAGAGACATATAGATAGATAGAGAGATTTAGACATACAACATGCAACTCCCTCCCCCACCATGGTTACAGACCAAAGGAAAACTCCACATGCTGGAGGCTTGAGGCCATTACGGAACCAGCCCGCAAGGTTTTCACCGAGAAAGATAATAATAGCCCAAAACATCAACTTTAAACCAGCAACACAGCACTCGTAAGGACAGTCTCACCTCAGTCCTTCTCCAGATAGATCTCAAAGAACCTTCAGATTAGCAGCCTCTCTCTCTCTCTCTCTCTCTCTCTCTCTCTCTCTCTCTCTCTCTCTCTCTTCCTGAGCAATTTTTAGTGACGAGTCAAACAATGACCAATGGTTCCTTTATCTACTAACTAAATCCACAGAGATTGTTTGGGAGAGTAGCTGCATAACCTGTAACGTCAATGCAGCATGAGGTGCAGCGTGTGTGCTCACCGTGTCTTGAGTGTTTGAGAAATATGCTCCAAATGTAGCCGATGCAAAGAACTGAAGAAGTCCCGAATGAGGAACGTGGCCAAGGCCTGTCCGAAGCCAATCCAGGGGGGATTGGTTGCTCACTTCAATGAAACTGCACGTGCACGACTGGGTGATAAGCTGAGTAAAAAGGCCATCACAACGGCCGACGTCTGGAACACCGATCACGCCATCGGTTACCACGATGATGCCTAAACACCAGAGGCGCAATTTCTTATGTCAGCCAACACAGTGCATTTTAGAGGGATCATTATATGGCCATTAGAGACACGTTTACCAAAATGCTTCAGCTTTGCTCTCCAGAAAGCAGGTACATAGCTCAAAAAAACGTCAGCATTTTAATGATAACAATAATGCACTAATGGTATAGCAATATTTAAAAAAAGCATTATAGGCCCTAAGACAGCCAAATCTTTTCTATGGCACAGCGCTAAAAAAAAACATGTCAGTTGATAAATGAAATAATAGATTACGATTTCAAAACGCGTAAGCACATAAAAGGCCAATTTTCACAGACAGAGCAAATGTTAAGACGAACAGGTGGGTAGTTAGCTTCTTTTAAAATGCCAAGTCAAGGGATGTTGCAACGTCAGTCGGTAGTGAGTTCTCAGGGTTGGGAGCACAGCAACTGACAGCACGGTCTCTACAAGATTTTAGGTTGGTTTCAGGCATAGGCAATCAAAATAAATTAAAAAATACAGACTGATTCAACAGCTTCTTTTGTATAGCAACAGAAGAACCTTTAGGCAATCACCACTGCTTGCAGAGGCAAAAAAGGATCGCCCACTGATAGATTCGAACCCACGACCTCGAGGCCGAGGTCGCAAAGAGCAACCAGCTTAGCTAGTGTGCCATTAAGGCTCATCAACCAGAGCAGAGGGGCGAGTGGTGGGATGGAAGCATAATGAGGGAGCATCTCAGAGATGTAGGCCAAAGCAAAAAGATGACAGGACCTGAAAGTGAGTCATGGGATCTTGAAGCTGATGCTGATGCACTGCTTTATTTGGAGCTAGTGTAGACAGATGAAAAGTGGTGTAATTTGTCACTTATGACGTTCACGAGGACACAGACAAGCCTAGCTTTAGAGCTCCACATTAATTAAATTAAAGTAAAATTAAATAAAGTGAGTTAAATTGTAATTAATTTAATTAATTAAAGCCTGCTTTTGCACGGGCCGATAGACCAATAGGTTGTGAGTTGCAAACGTCTAGATAAGTTATCATAAATACATGAACCAGGTTGGCTGTTATACAGTTATCTAAGCAGCAGAATGTTTGCAATATTGCACACCCAAAAGTATGCAGCCTTGCCTGCAGAGCTGATAGGGTCATCAAGTGAAAGTTCATTTTGGAACTTGACACAGCAAATCCGTGTAAATGCTACCCAAAATACGCTTACCAAGACTAACTTGAAAATTAATAAATATTCTTAATAAGTAGCCTAATCACAGCTTCTCTGAAAGATGCAAGGACATAACTTGAGCAATAGAAATATTTATAATGTTTCGGGTGGTCATGCAGTGAAAGGTGATCTGGAATAAGGCTACAAGATTTTGTGCAGGGGCTAGAGATAGGTTTTCCAATTACTGAGTGACTAGGCTTGCCCATAACTTCAGAGTCAGTCTTATCGTCATTCAATTAGAGAAATCTTGCTGCCATCTAAAGTTACAATGTCAGTAAAACATGTTGCAACAGAGTTGGAAGAATTTGAGGCGGTGCTAGACAGCTGGAAGGATCCAACCGAAGGTACAGCTACAGTCAGCTAAGAAGGTACAGCTGCGGTCAGCTGCATAAAAATGAACGCCTAGTTTGTGTTAGGCATTTGCATGGGCAAGACTCGTTGAAATAAATTGTGAAAAGAATTGGACCAAGCACAGATCCGTAGGGTACATTCTACTTTTGTGGTTCCTCAGACGACGGTTGACAGATAACATCTACACACTGAAACCTCCCACTGAGATCGAGCCTAAATCATTGCAGTGCAGTGCAAGTTGATGCCCAGGCAAGATATTAGGCACTCAATAATAACTTGGTAATTAATGGTATTAAAGGCTGCCAAAAGATAGAGCATAACTTGCTGAAGCACGACCTAAGTAGGCATCCCTAGGAAGGTCGCTATTCCCTTTCAGCTGTGCTAACTCTATTGACGATAAGCTCTAAAATCTTACAACAGCTTGCTTAGTTTGAACTTTTTATAGCAGAGTTTAGCTGGTCTGCCACTACTCGTTCCAGCTTATTTGATAAGTAGTTTAACGGAGTATGAAGTTGCTCATGTTCTTCTGATCTAGTGCCAACTTCTTAAAAAGTGGCTTGACAGCAGGCTCTGTAAAAGATGCCGAGACCGGGCCTCAACTGAAGGACATGTGTTATTATAGCAGCCCAACTTGGCCATAGATGAATTGGTTCGACCAACAATAATAGTCCTTGTACGACAGTCGATGGAAAGTCATGCTTTTGAAAGTTTCGGTTAGTGGTCATAGCTAGTTTAACATCTGTAGTCAACTATAGGCCACCTGGGCAGGACCATACATTATGCTAAGTCAGATGAGCAAACTCATTAAGAAAATCGAAAGCATCGTGCTGCAGCATTCATCTAATGAGACCAAGTCGGATGTATTGTTGAGTAGGAGAGATGAAGAAGATATTGTTTACGACTACATCAGTGTTAAGGATCTTACAGTTGTATGATTTAAACAATCGGAGTTTAATACCGATGGGGCGATGTAGGTCCGAGAGATAAAGATCCACGTAGGGTCTGATGAGCAAAATTTGGTATTAAGAGGAGTTGACACCATACAATCGGCCTTGATCTCTTAAGGCTCTTCACATATGCCATGGGGCTCGAGCCCACGACCGAGGTCATCAATTACATTCACCTTGACCTTGGTCGAGATGAGCACCTTAACCACTGAGCCAAACCAGCAAGGCCCACTCACCAGTTGGCGAATTCCGGACTAAGATTGATCTGTGAACAAGCTTTTAACACGAGACAAAAGATAGTATTCTGACTAATCAGAACAACATGAGTATTTTTCCAAAGCGGCTGGAAGCTCGACAATCTAGCTCTGCTTACATACCTGCACACAGACGGCATTTCTGCATCAAAGTAACACGTGCTGAACAATACTTAAACAAAATTCCTAGTCTTTAATCAGTGAGCGCAAAAAACATGATTACATAAAGCCGAGCCCAAGCAATCCCAAAATCATGCTCATAGCCTCCAGTCGTAGCCATGCTGCAACCATAGCATCCAGTGATGAAAACTTAGCATCCATTGGCGGGAATCCACTTCAAAGGACTTGGTGCATAAGATTCTACCCAGGAAACAAGCTGTAGCCCCGAAGCCACAGCCTGACCCAAGCCTCAAGTCTATGATTTCCTGTAGGATGGTAAATGTAAGTAGGGTCAACTAAGCGATATCACGGTCTACCATCAACACACTCGCTAGCAGTTACGCCGAAGCAAACGTGAGGGGCATTTCTGGCTTGTTATCAATTCGGTCGTGCTACTTGGGCTCACCTTCGGAATAGCGATTTAATAGTGTCACTGGGAGGATGATGGAGTCGACCAACGTACCAACACACAAGTTCACGCAGACGGGGCTCAAGTAGAAACTGACCGAAGTTCCCAGACCCTGCAGCGGTACTCATATGAAAGCAAGCAACACAGGGCGAATCCTCCATCCTGCCATAACAGCCGGGAAAGTGGCAGTGACCCAGGCGGTCATTACTGCCCTACACTGTTCTAAGCTAGAGCTTGGAGAGACAAGAGGACAAGCTGGCTAGCTATTCGAGGGTGGATTTATCATGCACGAATGAGCGCACAGCCCACATACGTTCTGATGCACACACGTGCAAAAAAAAACTAAAACCGAATGTGTGAAGACATCGAAACTCACCAGCATTGCAGTTATCTGGTAACAGCTGGATGGCCAGCATGGCATTCCGGAGCAGGTTGAAAAAAGCAACGTCGGCAGGCATGTGCATCCTCCTAATCCTGTCGGCTGCGAGCGAATCACTGACACTGTAAAAATGCTGCTGGTCGTCGTCGTCGTCGGTGCCGTCTCCCTGAGGATGCGAGGCGATTGATGTAACGAACGGCAACACTGGCGAACGGCGAGACGCGCTCACTCAGCACAGGATGCACTGCTCCACTCCATCGAAAGTAAAGTGCAACCCATCCTGCCCTTGCTGTAAACCGTTGTCACAGGGAATAACATCGTTAACCCCACAACCAACCCCATCCACCCTGATCATAACCAATAGATCAGCAAACCGAAGTCAACATGGTACAACATCAAACTAAAAGCCCACAAAAATCAAGAAAATTCACACAAGATACCAAGCTCGGGCAGTAAAGCCCTCAACAATTCCAGGAATCTTCTATACTGCTGCAAAAAAGTTATTCGGCAAAAACCAACGAGTTCAATAAAGCGCTCGGGTGCTCCAGATAAATGGTTAATGCGCAAGGTGACAGATACTTTGTACAAGGCGACAGAAAGCGGCACCATTGACCGACCACAACACGTGCCAGGCAGAAGCAACATGCCTGCAAGCAGGCAACACCTATGCTCAAACGCAGAAGTATTTGGACAGCTGCCCCGACGGCCGTCTGCTCATCTTCATTTCAATCAACTACTGAACGTTCCTGCTATCAAAGGTATTCGCACCGGTTGATACAAAAACACCAGCAGAAGTGATACAGAGGTCCAGCTGCCGCTATCGTCGACATCATTCCAGAGATACTCCATTGGATTAACGCCCAGAAACTGACTCGCCCTGTCCATAATCATCACAGGAGGGTAACCGAGCTAAGATTATTTAAAAAAAACTTAAGCAGCCGGGTGTCTTGGATCGTTGATGTGCTGAATAATTCAAGCCAGTCCACAAAGTGATATCGCATGTGGCATTTCTGAAGGTCTGGGTAGATAGCTTGATTCATGATGCCTGGAAAGGGGTAGGACTCTGATGAGCCATGATGTCATTGCCCCTGAATTTGACTGTTGGCTGCAGCCACTTGGGCAAGTAGGCTCCGCAGGGTTGCAGACATACGCAAAGCGTTTTTTTGAAAAAGCATGAATTTGCTTTTTTGGCTACAAACAACTCTACCCAATCTTCGCAAATCCAGGCGATCCCAACTTTGGCCCGCAGTAAACGACTAACCATATTCTTTGGCGACAGAAGTGGCTTTCTCTAATCAATTTGATAATGCAGACTAGTATCATCCAATCGATTTCTGCCAGCGAAACTGCTAATTTGCTACCCGAATGATGCTTGCCGACTTGGAGCATGAGCTTTTGGCGATGCAAAACGGTCTTTTTACAATAACTGTAGGATGGTGCTTTTCTGCAGTGGTAGATCGAGCCTGGTCCGAATGTGCAGCATTTTCAGGGCTCAGAGTCTTCACAGCACCTCCGCGTACGAATCAGTACTCTCCGGTCGTGATCGAGTAGTTGTAATTTGATGGCAAGAGCCTCCATCCTCGTACAGTGCCATAATTGTACTCCTCGTGGCACTTGACAAATCGAAAACTTCCGGAGTGACATGTGTGCTTCTCCCGACAAAATAAATCATTCGCCATGGGTTGGCTAAACGATTCCGGCTCGTGCACAACCGTACGGGCCCTGGATGAGCTGATGAAGGGGGTCGTTTCCTGGTGCTCTACTCTAGCCAAAACGCCACTTTTAAAAGAGCCTACAAAGGTTTCTGGGTAATTTGGGCATACTGTCCATAACTTGCCTCTTCATCGTACCAATTCATTCTTGGTAATCCAATAACTAGCAGAAAGAACCTACACCTCGGCATCAGTCCAGTCGGTGGTTTGGGAAAAGGTGCTAATCGAGCAAATCCAAATACTTGGGCGTTTGAGTGCTTGAATTTGAGCAACTCGCTCGCGCTGGTCACCGAAATACGGCGCAAGCAAAGTGGATGAAGCGGCGTGATACTGTCCCTGCACACTCAAACGCACGGCAAAACACAAACCGACTGGCCAGTGATATGGCATTCCCACTTACCGACACCTTTCTCTTTCGAATTTTGACGAACCGCTGCCGAAAAAGAAATGCGTAATGTACTACTACTGTCTGTGGGCAATCGTGTGCTAACAAAACGACTGGGCACAACAAGGAACAACACGAGACGACTGGGGCCAGCTACAAGACGTGCTTACTCCCAGCACACGCAACTGCCCGTCACGCATTCAGTACCTGTGCTACACAAATGCCGACGAGTTGCGCCAATAGTGAGCATGCACATCCTGCATCAGACGTCATCCGGCTTATCAGGAACAGAGTGCTTGCGAGGTACACTGAACCGGCACAGCATGAAGCCTCTCAAATGCATACAACTCAAAAAAAGCCCCGAGGACTGACTTGTGGCTAGGGAGGAGTTATTAACGGCACACACGTTCGGAGAAAGTATCACTACCGCAGAAGATGCCAGGTTCAAACCCAGGCTTGACTAGATACGTTTCTTGCAACATCAGTTTCAGAGAAGACCCACGAGGCTCAGCTTTTGCCGAACATCCCAAAAGAAGTGAGAAGCATCGCTCGTGGTACGAGCATAGTAAAGGAAGAAGGCAGCAATGAAGTCGAAGCAAACGACGGCTGGAGTACGAGTCAGTGTCAGCAGCAAGAGAGCAAAAGGCAGCATACGACTGACTGCACGTGATTTACGAAGTCAGATTCACAGTCTAGCAGTTACGGCACAAATGCATCTGATACCAATACTCTTTCACTTGTGCAGTAAGGTTTGGCATGCCAGGTCACGGGTTCGAATTCTGCATCAGACAATGCAATTCGTAGTCCCGTGCAGCATGCAAGTAGGTGAAAGACACTACGGCTCTTCTGTCATTATATAAATGAGGTCATTAAATTTAAATAAGCTGATCTTTACTCGTGGCCTTTTAGGGTGAGAGCACGAAGGTTAGCTTACACAGTAAATTAACATAGCTGTTTCGGTACTTGCTTTAACAAAGCCCGAACACAAATGTGGATTTAAAGCCAGCTCTAGAGGCCATGCTCTTAATTTATTACTGACGTTAGTCACGTTCTTAATATTAATGACAGCTACACCAACGTGATAGCCATGGACAACCTAGTGACACTCACATCGGATCGCCTCGCTATCAGAACTGGCTCAACCGGTGATCTCTCTCGGAACCTCTACAAGGATCAGGGTACCAAAACACGACAGCAGTAAATAATGTACAGCACGAGCCGCATTCATGTCGGGTCAGCATGCCGGCCAGCTGACTGATCACTTCGGGCTGTCAGGGGGAAAAATGGTCGGCGCCAGATGGTAAGTGCAAATCCCATGCAGGCTATCCCGAGTTGGCTTGGTTTTAAAATGACATCGACACCCTTTGCAAGAGGCTCTTTGCCCTTAGCAACAGCTGCATTCCTACTGAGCTGATGACCCAACCCATTGGCAGACGAACGTCAACGTAGGTGGAAGCAGTGACGTTTCGGCAAAAAAGTTGTTACCTCCATTGATCTGTATGTTTTAATGGTGTTTTATACACAGGTGTTAAAACAGCTGTTTAATACGGCCCGCAAAATCAATTTCTATCGAACAATGCGATAGCTTTAGTACTGACTGCTGGGTAGTCAGGGACTGCTTAGTGGCTTTGTGGCCAGTGACCCTTTCCCCTTTATGTTGGGCCGAGTAACAGCCATTATATTCAATGGAACGCAACTCAATCGGACGATGACAGGTAACCGCCGAGATGAGCCCTTCCTGAGATGGTTGCCCAGCTTTGGCTAACTCAGCAATATCATTGATACAGAAGGGCTGGATAAGGAAGAGTCAGGGGTTGCTGATGCCTATGTGGCTGCTTTCTATAAGAAGCGACCTCTTTGAGCTAGAAGTGAAGGACGCAGGTGAAGCGATGCTCAGTGAGTGAATACAGCTAATTTCAATGATTACTCGATGGTTTCTCTCAAGTTAAAGGAAAAATAGTGATTTCTACAAAAATACTGTTTTATGCTGTATAAAATGGTCTTCAAAAAATGTAATTTATTTATTAATAGTTATCTCTCACAAACCTCAATAGTTACCTCTCACAAACCTCAATATGCCTATAATGCCAAGCATTCATGCATACTAACATAAATATTTTGTGCACACGCTTTTGGGGTGTGCCATTTGGCTTTATAAAGACAGCTTCGCCACCCCAGCCCCAGCCAACGGGTTTGCTCGGCAACTGATTGCACTGCCTTAGTTTCCTTCGATACGATTCAACAGCACGTGCACACTAGCTAGTAACTAAATCAGATAGCACCATGTTGACCGGAAAGTGCACAATACATGACCAGATAAACAAAAGAATGTAAAGCCATAACTCACACACCTCGAGAGTGAGGTCCTTTTCGTTAATCGGGACCTCTGGCATGGTAATTGAAGGCATATTGCAGCATCCTACAGGATCTTATAGAGTATGGAGATCTAACCAATACCTTCAGAAGCTTGTCAACAAAACCAGCAACTTCGTTTTCAAATCGATCCAGTTCACCGTAGACAAGGTCCAGGAAGTTTTGCACGGTTTCACAGGTAACCAAATAGCCGTGCAAGAGCACCTACAACATGAAAAAAGGTATCACTACTACGTTCAGTTTTCTGGTTCTGAATCAAACGGCACCCGCGCATATGCACCCGCCCGCACACTCATCGTGCCCACGCACGCTCGATAATAAAGAAAAGCCCCGAAATGAGAGGCCAGGACCAAACATTTTTGAAAGTATTACCTAAGCCTTAAAGGTAAACTCACTTCGACTGCTCAAACGAGATGGGGAACGATTAAGGCCAAATACAATGACGCAAGATATCTCAAGAAAGAGCTATGCAAAGTGTACAAAAAGCTATCTTAAGTATGACATCTCAAAGCTACAGCTATCGGAAGGCACTATAGATGGACCCGGTTGATAAGCACGATGACACAAAAAGCAGAAGTTCAAAATCCAACTGCAAGCATACCAACCTGTCGAACTGGACAGTTGATAAGTGGGCTGTAAGCGATGACGGTAACATAAAGATAAGGTGTAAGCAAACATGAAGATCCGGGTATTTTAAACTGCAATGAAAAAACCACAGACGTGGGCAGCCACTTATGCATACATGATATAGCGACAGTACAGCATTCAATTAAAGAAATACAAATGAAACGAAATATCAAAGAACAGTAATGGATACAAGTAGAAAACCTGAAAATATTGCTACAGTCAAACCTGGTTTAAGGGCAAGCAACATGACAATAAGAGGCACTTTCCAGCCGGCCCCAGTGCAAGAAATTGCTTATCTTAGCTTCGCCTGCACACATGTGCCACAGAAGCAAAGACCCACTGGTGATGCTGGTAGGCAGGACTGGCAGGATCCCTCTTCACGAGATTACACTAAACGCAAATCCTTTGAAAGAAATTGAGCTCTGAAAAACAACACACGTAGTGGGAAGAAAATCAGTGACCGGCACTTTGTAACTTTCCCTGAGAAAAACTAGGTACATAATAGTAATCATAATGGTAATAATACTAATGACTTTTATAGCACCCTAGTAGAACTACTAAATATATTCCAAGGCACTATACGTGTGCTAGAAAAGGAAGCATTCAGTTGGTTAGTGATCAAATGCAGTGCACGTCCGAATTTTTGCAATAGTGTGCAGCTGAAAGTAAGCAGACTTGACTGGAGGAAGAGCTAGTTGAAGGGCACACCCAGATTGCGTGCCGAACCTACAGGAGATATGCCGGCCCAGCTCATTTTGAGGTTGGGTTTTCCAGTTTTCTAAGTAATGCTAGATTTCTATGAGAGTTTGGTGTGCTGGAAGTTATGGAGGGATAATGCACAGGTAAAGCTTGTATTTAGTAGTACTAAGTAGTCTAATGTCTGCATTAAACCATAGGCCATCTGCTCAAAGGTGCACAATGTGCTTACTCGGAGGAACAAACTCTTTTCAGAGCAGACTAGTGTTGTGTTGTAGCATTCCACCATTGAGGTCAGGTCGGATAGAGGAGTGAGCAGAACGGATGAGAAAGTTTTTTTGCAAAGCATCAATGTCAACTGCTATAAGGTTTCTCAGTTCAAGGATGACTTTTGATAACAAGGAGAACTGAAAAACTGCAGACTGAATGAGATCAACTTGGGTCAGGTGCGCAGAATTCAGTAATAATAGTGAACAGGCTGAGAATATTGAGACCATTCGGGATCTGCAGATATTTTTCCGGGTCACTGCACATCACCCGTTTGGAACAACAAGCATACCAGCCTTGTTGTTTGCTAAGCTTTGAGGTCTGTGATAAACGTCTGGCACCGGAAATATTAAGAGGCAGCATATATATACTGCCAAGTCTCTCTCACCCCCTCTCCTTTCACACTATCTCCTCTCTCCATCTCACTCCCTGCATTCCTCTCACTCGCTCTTCCTCTAATTCACTCACTCTCGTTCACCCTCTCTTCTCTCTCTCTTCTCCCTCTCTCTTTCTGTTTCTAACTATCTATCTATATATCTCACAGCAAGTCTGCTATTCAGAGTTTGTGGTTTGTCACTCACTAACAAGCACAAGCCCAGAGTTGAGTAGGATCTGCTAAACGTTCGTGTGGCTTGAACTGGAAGATGCACATCACTAACACCCACTCACACCCACCGAACCTATGTAGGCCTCCCACTAACCAAAAGCAGGAAGAGTATCTCGCTTCCTTCACGGTTCCAGCACCTGCTCCTGCCGTGGCAAAGAGGGGGTGCAGGAACTGAGCATGTGCCTAATCAAACAGCTCACCGGCTTCGTCAGACCTATTATGCAGTTCCTGAAGGCTTCGAACATGCATTCCAATATGACGTCATTCGTGGTAGCAGCCTACAAAACCAGTTAAACAATCGTGCAAAGACAAATCTTGCTAATTAATTCAGACAGCCTCCAGTTGTGACGGGAACAGTGCAAATCACAGCACTGCAGCACACTCACGCTGCAGGCAGCTGACGGGCTAACGTCGAATGCAAACACAAGAGCGTGATGTGTCGACAGGAAGTTCACAGTGGTGTTTGTCGTCACTCGACATGGAGGAGATGCTTCGTTCCATGTGTGTGACTTTGACAGAACAGAAATTACTTTTGGCTGTCCTGCATCCTTAAAAAAAAACAGTGCCCAACGAATCTGCATATGCGCTGAAGGTGGCGTAACATTAATGCATGAAGCAGCCACTCTCAACTTTAACTGTTGAAATTCTGTTAGTACGGCTCGGCTCACAGCTCAAGACAAATCTGAATATGAGGACAGCACAACCAGGGCAGATGGCAACACACACTATTTGGGCTAGCTCGGTGCAGTGACCGAAGGTTCTGCACGAAATGCTCTGATGCTGAAAACACAAACGAAACTCTGGCTTGCTGCTCTGACGACAACAGTCTGATCGATCGATCCAGAATGCTCAACAACATTGGTGCACATGCACACATATACATGTGCGGAGCATACATGTAGGCGTGTGTGTGTGTGTGTGTGTGTGTGTGTGTGTGTGTGTGTGTGTGTGTGTGTGTGTGCAAGCATACATGAGTGTGTGTGCATACACATAACATGTACATATACGACTTGACCCAAAGTAGGCCCAGACACAGACCACTACACCACTACACTCGGATCACAAGAACGTATGAACGGGTTCAACAAGAGCATGCTTCTTGGACTATCAATGACACAGCTTGGTTAGACTACTACAGAGTCGTCATCTACGTCGCCTAGACCCTCGGCCGGTCGCAAGCATCACAAGCAGCATTGTCTGGAGGTGATCAAGAGGCTAAAAACAGTCACGGGATCCTCGGTGCAAAGTAAACTTGCGTGCGCTACTTGGGTCGCTGGTCTTCACGCACTGGCTCGTCTGAGTAAAAGACTTGAGTGAACTCGGCTGCTTTACATTCACACCTAGTTAAACTAGACTAGCCTGCTAGGCTACTACAGCACTTCACAGGTCTGCAACTTACCATACAAGCAAAAGCCCAGACGAAAGCCATGCAGAAGGAAACGTCAGAACGCTTACCAAGTCGGAGTCGGAAAAGTGAAGAACGGAGTTGACATGATCGAGATACCATTTTGCACGGATGTTTCTTGATATACGGTGCTCTTTAGACATCAACAAATAAACCTGCTCGGCTTCGCACACCTGCGCAGTATATAGAGGCCACATTTCACTTCGGCATGCAAAGCTAGCGAGTAGTCCTTGCCAGGCATCATGCCAGCAGCGAGCACTAGAACGAGCAGCGAGAGAGCAGTGCATGTGGCCAGACCGCAAGCAGGCACTTCGACAGAATACTGTGACAAGAGAGCCCCAATCTACAGCAGGACCCATCAGACCCATAACCATACAGAGAGCCATCGTATCCCATGCCAGCGCAGACCGCATGTCACTGGCACGATCACACAAGCATCTCAGTTGGTCATGAAAACGAAGCCTTCGGCCACACCATTACTTTCTGAGGGAGTATGTTGAGGGGCAGATTTCACAGCACTAGTACTGGCCAGTCTCACGAGAGAGACAATGCAGAATCTGATAGCTCGGGCGGCTCTCGCCTTGGGCACGGTTCCACAAGGTAGCATGCTGGTGTGAAAATTTCTCCCGGTCGCCGACTTCCACTTGCCCGAAGCCATGCACAGCTGCAAGCATGCAAGCCTCGACCACGCCTCTACGGGGCAACCACTAGAGAAGCAAGGCGGCAGGATATCCCTTGCCCCCAAGTATCGTTTCAACTAGTGCAGTGCACCCTCACCTCCAAGGAGCTGTTTGCCAAGTTTGCACATCATGGTGTGGGGGCCGTCCTCAAGAGGCCTCTCCTCACTTCCACCTTTGTAAACCCGAGTCCCAGGTGTTAGCAGTTAATTTAAGGTGAGGCCGATGTAGGCTGTCGGCCGCGTGAGCAGCAGCAGCAGCAACGGCAGCAGCAGCAGCAACAGCGACAGCAGAGGCAGGGTTATCGGAGAGGGGCACTCGAGTTTTGGTGAGCCGTGATGGCACACTAGGTAAGGCGGTTGCTTTCACGACCTCGGTCCCGAGATCGTGGGTTCGATTCCTGCGGTGAGCGATTCTTTATCGCCACTGCAAGCGGTGTTGATAGCCATAAAGGCTCTTCTGTCGCTATACAAAAAGAGGCTGTTTAATCAGCTAGGATTTTTTTTTAATTTTTTTTGACAGCTCAATGCCATCCAGCTAAGACAGTTGTGCATTCAGACTCGATCTAACAACGTGCAATAAGGATCATTAACAATATATAAATGAGGCTGCTAAATATTTTAAATATTTATTTATATCTTATTTAACAGCCTCATTTGTGTAGCAGCAGAAGAACCCTAACGGCTACCACCACTTGCAGTTGGCAATACAGGATCGCCTACTACAGGACTCGAACCCACGACCTTGGTCATTAAGAGCAAACACCTTAGCTCTTGAGCTATTAAGGTCGTAGTTTCGAGCACATCAGCATGCGTGAAGCACCTGAATAGAGATTACATTCTCTTGGGGTGCAATACAATTGAATTATACTATCTACATATTTAAACTGCACAGCGCACAGCAGGCCGTGGCACTCGCTGCATGTTTTCGAAAGGAGGCCACGCCTTTGAATCTGCCGGTTGCGACTTCGAGTACTAATCTAAGCAGTAGTTTTAGCAAATAAGGACTCATGCATCAGTACTAGCCATGTCCAGCGCAAAGCTAACAGGATGTTCATGCGGGTGGATTCATAGTGCAGTGCACCCATTGTACGAGCTCCTAACAGATGGCCGCTAACCTGGACCTTGACAGCCAGAGTGGATCAGGCTGCTAGCATCTGAGCGACTTGGACAAGAAGGCGACTTGGGACTAGTAGGCCACGGTGCTTGCTCTTCATGACCCTCTTCACCCGGTACATCGTCCTGCAGTTGGCGATCCTTTATTGACCACTGCAAGTGGTGGCGATAGTTGTGAAGGCTCTTCTGCCACTACATAAATAAGGCTGCTAAATCAGCTATCCTTTTTTTATGCACAACCATGCTACAGGTGGCCCACTATATGAAGAAATATCCGTGAACTCTCCTCCCTCCTGAAGACCAACTAGCAGGCCCAGGTTCGATGTTGATTCCTTGAGCAGAGCGCTGCAATCTGCAGGTACTCGCTTCCACAATTGTTGAGCAATCCTGGCACTTCCACTTGCCAGCTGTCATTGCTGCCACTGGCCTGCCGATGTTGGCTCCTTTTTCTCCAACTCGAGCTAAGCTTGCAGCCTCAGACATTCCCTAATGGCCATCGATCGTGCACCACAGGCTACTTTGGCTCAAGCACACCTTGCGGAAGACGCCTCCCTGGCGTGGCTTTGCATTGCACCGACAGGGAGATACACTACATTACGTTACGAGTATTTCTCGGTCAGCAACACCTAGATTTTCCGGTGGCAGCTTGGCGCAGACTGGTTGCTTTTCACGGCCTCGGTTCCGAGGTCGAGGGTTCGAATCCTGTGGTGGGCGATCCTTTATCGCCGCTACAAGTGGTAGTGATAGCCGTAAAGGCTCTTGTGTCGCTATACAAAAGAGGCTGTTAAATGTGTTAGTATTTGAATACGTTTTCAAAGTTGGTACCAAGTCGTAGACCCTGATTACCCACCATTTCCAAGCAGATATGGGGGAGTTGGGTTGCAGGAGCAAGCCGTCTGTTTCGAAAACTCTCTGGGCTTATGAATTGTTACAGTTCTGTCCTGTCGGCAACAATTTTTTCGTTACTACATACTCCTTGAGGCAGAGAGCAAGGATCCGAGCCCGCCGGATGTTTTGAAGGCTCTGGGGGGGACAATGCTACTGCACAAAGGCACTAAGCATCAGCAAAAGCCCGTAAGTACGCCAGCCAACTCCTACAATACAAATTCCAAAGAAAGGGAAAAAACGTGAACGCTGACGCACGACCTCGGCTTCTAGCGACATCTTGCACTTCTGGCAGCAGAGGCCTGAAGCAGACCTCCTCACTATTCGGCTGCCACTCCGAGGCCTACTGCGTGACTTTCGCACGTGCGGTAGCTGGACAGGCACCCAGGACGGAATGCGAAGCTCTTAGGAACCAGACAGCATCGCTAGGCATATTATAAGATCAAGCAGCAACTGCAAAACCAGGGCATGAATTTTCGCTCCGGCGCTGAGACAATTACAACCTTTTTAACCAGCAATAACTGCACACGGAAAAGCCTGGTCCTGCAGAACGACATGCTAAAAGAAACCGAGCAAGGGCTCTCTTGCTCTTGCGTCGAAACAAGGGGCAGAGGGTTGTTCATCGGGTCAGGGAACAGTGTACAGGGTGCGACATCGACACTGGTCGTCCGGGCACAAGCCCTGTGCTCCAAAGGCTAGGCGCAGAAAATGGACGGCAGAAACGAGACGTGTAGCTTTCGACAGAGAACATTCGTTTGGAACTGCATAAGAGAGGAACACAATCGCGTAAGAGCAGAGCATACTCGTGGGACAAGTGGGCACGCCCACTTAGTGCCGGTCCAGACAGCAGCCTCGAACTGAGCCAACCGGGTCGACCGATGCTTCATAGGGCTAAGCCGACCGACGTCGCTCGTACAAGAGCTTCGTTTGCACCAGCGGGAGCACGTGATAGCCGACGCAAACATTTTCGGGCCGGCGACGATGGCGAAAGACTCGCGAGCGAAAGCCAGCGCGAAACATCCACCCGCCGGCCGCTCGGTAAACTGCCGACGAAGGTATGCGGCAGCGAGCGACGACGCCTACGCAGAGGGAAAAAATCACGCGCAGCAGCTTGACCGTAAGGAGAACGAATATGCCGGCCAATCTGCGGCGGCGGCGGCAGCGGCGGCGGAAGTTTCCCCGCCTCCCATGGCAAATCGAATCGGCACACGAGTCGTCCAACAGCAAGCTACTTTAATTGAGCTGACGAAGACTATTCCGAATCAGTGCGAGACCGCGGGACTTACCGAGCAAACAGGCGCGCGGCGAGCGCTCTACTACGCAGTTCGCGAGCAGACACCTCCGAAACCAGTGCAGACACATGCCCAGCGTTTGGCTCTGACCTAGCTAGCGTGCGCGATAAGCGTGCGCGCAGAAGAACGCACGCACGCGCGCGCAAACTGCTCACGCCGGGGGCGAGGAGCGTGCGGCGGCGGCGGCGACCCGAAATAAGGGAGCAGACGGGGCTAGCGCGCCCACAGCAGCCTCCTTCCGATACAAGCAGTCGAACTGACAAGTGCATGCAGACACCGGGATTATGAGAACGTCGATTATAAGAACTAGGCGCTCTCCAACTCTCGCGCTCACCTGGCCGGATGCATCTTCCGGTAGGTTCGTCATTTCTCAGCAGCGGAGCTAGCTACCCGGGGGCGCACATTGCAACCGCAAACCACGCACTACGGTCCGTGACAGCGAGCGCAATGGATCAGTGTTTACGGTGGGCTTGCACTTCCGGTCTCCAGCGTGCCGGGTCCCTGCCGTCCTAAGGATACGCTGAACCGGAAAATGCAGGTAGACACTTCTCTTCGAGATTTGTAGCGCGCTCAACTGGTGCCATTGCTTGAATCAAGTTGCGTTCACGAGTAGAGATGATCACTGTAAAATTGGATGGGCTGGCGCGCGTTGGCGGCCTGAATCGGCGGCTCAAATTGGCTTAGCTGCAGTCGCGCTGCCAATGAGTAGCTTGCGTGCGCTTTGTTCTCTCTATTAGTTCCCCGCAGTCTTAACAGCGCACGTCGCAATGCGTGTCCGCAGAAAGTTCGTTCAGACTGCCTAGTCATGCGCGGCTTCGCCTGTTTGTTTTACGGAATCGTACGTGGTTCTCAAACCAGTCGCTGGCGAAACGTTTCATCCTCGTTTAATCATGCGCTTGCTATTTCTCACCAGTTCACGCGCTCAAGGCTATCATAATTGCGGCACTTCGCTCGTCTCTGGACCTACTTCTTCCCTAACGGGCCTACGTCGGAACTCGATACCATAGCTGCTCTTTGAGGCACTCGATTTTCGAATTAGCATCTATTTCCGACCTGAATAACTTCTCTAGTCTAGCAAGTAAAGCAGTTAAACTGTCCGGTTTGCGCCTGCCTGCTGTCTGCATTCGAAATATTGCACCCTGGAGAGTTAAGCTCAGCCCAGTGAGGGCGGGCTTCGTGTCCGTCGAAAGCGAGTGGGCACGCGGTGGCCGAATTTTTCAGATGCGATTTGGCTCGCTGCGGCGGCGGACTTGCGCTCGTGCGCTCGCAGTTCGAAACCACTGGCGCTTCTGCATAGAGCGCGGCTGGTTGGGCAGCATTGTGACTCCCAGTGCACTTGTGCTGTGAGCGAGAAAAGCTGCCAACCCGTAGGCAGTGTCCACCGGCAGCCAGCGGTCGGCTGTGCGAGCGTGCCCAGGGCGCGTGCACCGGCCGCCCTCGCCACGAGCTCGTCTACAAGGGGACGGGTTCACCGCGTGTGCATGCCGGACGCTGCTCCCGGGCTCTGCTCCGTGGCTGGTTCCCTCCCGCAGAGGCTCGAGGAGAAGCAGCTGGAGAGCACGCTGGACGGCATGATACAGCGTGTGCAGGACATTCGCACGTCGATTACGCAGTTCCTGTGGAAGCTGGACAACGAGCACGACCGTCTCAACTGGCCGAGTATGCTCGACAGCTTTGCGCTACTCACCAGCCAGATCAGCTCGCTGCAGAAGTTGCTGCAGAGCGACAAGACGGCTCAGCTGCGCAACTACGTCCTCATACCGCTGCACCTGTCGCCAGATCGCGACGTCGAGCTCGAGGTTCGAGTGGCCGCCGGCTTGCTGCCACGGTCTCGGTGGTGGCGTCTGCTGCTGCAGCATCTGCTGCTGCTGCAGTGCATGCTGTGATTCATGGCTCGTGGCAGTCCGGCCTCGCTCACCTGGGTGCCGTGACGGGAGCACACCGGCTTGCTCTGCCACTGCCACTGCATGTCACTCCACACCGCCTCCATTCCCGAAGAGCGATTGTCGGCCGCTATGCTAGCACCTGCGCTTTGCTTGTCTTGCCGTGAGCCTATATTTTCTCCGCTGCCGCTCGTTGGCGCTTTCAGAAAGCGACCGAAGGCCGCGTGGTCGCGTTCAGTCATGAGGTCGTGCCTGACTACTTGCGCACGAAGCCGGAGATTGACGTCGAGCAGAAGATGCAGCAGATCAGCCAGAAGTGTGCCAACCTGCAGGTCGATACTGCGCAGAAGCAGGTCAACCAGCTGAACAAGGTCTGCTCGCACATCCTCGACCTCGTTCAGATCAAGCGTGACGAGTGGGAAAGTGACTCGGGTGAGTTTGTGACCGGAGGCCTCGGCGCTTGGCGCTCCCTTGCGGCACGCACGAGTTACCCGGGTGAGCGTGGAGTGACGTGGCTGCAGCATGTGAAGCGGTCTGTTGGGCTTCGTGGTGGCTTCGCCTGCACGGTCAGTGATATGCAAACGTCAGGCTGTCGGCTGCGTCTGTTTGTAAATCAGAAACAACAAGACACCGTCAGCCATTTGCTTCTGTGTCCATGGCGCCAACATCAAGCAGCAGGTGTCTAAAGCACTTCGCCCCCCTTCTTCTTTGTTGTTCCTTGTCCCTTCACTGTTGCGTGTCACTCCACCAGTTAACCTGCTTTGCGGCATCGGGTTCGTCGAACGGGAAATATCTTGCTCGACGCAGTTGTTGATGTGCATCGACTCCTATCACTTACCCCTTTGGCGCTTCTCTCTCTCTCTCTCTCTCTCTCTCTCTCTCTCTCTCTCTCTCTCTCTCTCTCTCTCTCTCTCTCTCTCTCTCTTTCTCTCTCTCTCTCTCTCTCACTCTCTCTTCCAGCCAGTTGGGGAAGTCATCCTGGTCCGCTCACCTGCGGCCCACACTCAGTCCTGCGTACCTCGATCGCTCGGCATTGTGCTGGATTGTAGCTCTGCTCGTTTGGCGCACTCACAGAGCTAGGCAGAGCCGCTTTCATGCCAGTTGCACAGTCGCACCAATTCGAGGTCCGCGGCTTCGAACTCCACGTGTGACTTCCTCTCGTGACATTACTGCAGGTTACCTTTGTATCAGCCTCTTCCCCTGTAAGCGGCCTTCGTCTGAATTAGTTCTTTTGCCTATTTTGTGCACTTGCGCCTAAATCTCGTTGACCTTTGTGTGTAGCTTCGACTTTGATTGTGAGCCTGTAATTGCTGCACACGTTTTCCCGTACAACTTTGAAAATTGATTTAGTTGGCATCGCTTGGATAGTTCACCGTTCATCATTCAGGGCACAAGCGATCTCAGACTGAAACGTCTTCTCAAGCTGATACAAATGTATTGGTTAGCGCTGCCATGTTTGGCAAAGGCCTTCGTCACGGTGAGGGAGTCCAGTCGCAGCTGCCGAACTCGCACTCGGATCTGGCCGGCCCCTCTGCCACAACCCAGCAGCAGCTGGCTGCGCAAAGAGCAGGTAGGACGCTGCTTTACAGATTTGCCTGGTCTGCCGGTCGCTACCCACTCGGCCGCACCGGCTGATGCTGATAATGCAGTCACTTGCGGTTTGCTCGAGTCATATGCCAGGAGTGTCAGCAGAGAGTGCCTCACTTGAGCAGTTGTCAGCCCCTTGGGCACCCTGACTGCCTGCCACCCACCTTAGTGGTAACTCACTACATCACCATCGCAGTAGATAGAAAGGAAGCATGTCAATAGGTTAGTGATAGCATTCACGGTGTCTTGCACAAAGGACACTTCATACGGACCCAGCAAATGCTGTGAGGAACGGGTGTCTTTCTTGCTTCTTTTGAAATTTTGTCAAGTCAGGGGATGTCGTGGTCTCAGGCGGGAGTTGGTTCTGAGCTTTGGGAGCATAGGAACTAAATGCACAGCCTCCAAACGATTCGAGGCTGGTTTGAGGTACAGCTGAACGAATCGGGTCAGAAAAGCATGTTGCACGATGCCTGGCCCGGTTGGGAAGGAGTTCGGATAGGTAGGCTGGAGCAAGAGAATGAAGGTCCTAAAAGTGAGTGACAAAATTTCCTTTGCAGCAAATGCAAAGCACTTAGAAAGAGATTGAGTTATGTGGGGGTACTTTACCAAGTGTATTATTATTGTTATTAAAACCTTGAAGTCGATGCACTGCTTGATGGGAAGCCAGTGCATGTCAGTGAGAAATGATGTTGTAGCTACCATGCTCACGATGGACGAATCTGGCGTCTGAGTTTTGCACCAACTGTAAGGGCCTTATTGCACAGGCCGGAAGATCTGCAAGTAGAGAGTTACAGAAGTCGAGACTGGATATCGTAAATACATAGATCAACTTCGATGTGGAATTCCCGTTTAAGCAGGCCCGACTTTTTTTCATGTTACGTAGCTGAAAGTAGGCAGACTTGACCTGATAGGGTCGTCTAGAGAAAGATCAATTAGGAACAGGACACTCAGATTTCGTACAGATACTACAGGAGATATGCTGGCCGAGCCCATTTTGAGGGATTGTTTTTTTAGTTTCAGCATTAGGTTTGCCCGTAACTAGTTAATTGGGTTTATCATCATTCCATTTGATAAATTGTATTGCCATCTAAGTGTAAATGTCAGCAATACATGCATCAAGGGAGTTGAGAGAGTTTGTCATGCTGGAAAGCAGGGCAGGATCAAAGCACTGGCATGGTTCAACGTCGTACACATAGAAATGGAAGTCTGGATTGTTTCTGACGATTACATCGGCCAGAGGGAGAGTATAGATTGCAAAAACAAGTGGACAAAAGCTCAGAGCCCTGGGTTACCCCCCCCCCCACCAGTACTTTATCGGCTCCTCGGATGACTGTTGCCCATTGACATCAAAGCTCACGAGTCTCCCACTGTGATTGCCACATCCGTGAAGAGTCGGGGCAGCTGTCCGAAGCTAGATCAAACTCGCTGAATGCTCGGTTTTGATCATTTCTAGTTCCTGATGTAAGCCGGCGCCAATGATGTATCTTGCGTGCTTGTAGCTCCGGTGCCGACTATTAATCTGGCCAGTGGCAAGACCGGTGCTTCTATTCGTCCCACGGTACGAACGATTGGTAACCAGTATGCACGGCCATGAGGGACTAGGAACAACGAGAATCTGTCTCTCGTTGTCTCTGTCTATCGAGTGGGTTGCCTCTCGGTGGAAGCCAAGAGCAGGTCTGGTCTGTTGCTCCCTTCGACTACCGTCGAAAGCCTGTCAGTACCTGTCTGCCTCTCCTCTGCCGTGATGCGTTCAAGAAAGCATCACCACCATCACCGAATCGTTAAATCGCCCGTGGGGCGTGGTACTTGCCTGACCAATTTGATACGGCTGTGCTTGTGCTGTCTGAGCCTCCTAATGCAGGGATGACGGCATGGCCGACGGCATGTTTGTTATCAGTACTTGAGTATTAAAAAGAAAAGGTTTTTATAATGATCTCATGTCTTGAAATGTCATGTGGACCACCAGCACAAGCTTCACGGTAGGCTTGGCCAGCATGTCATACATTGCATTACATTACGTGCGGCTACGTGTGGAGTCGTGCACCACTGAATGGTGGTGCTATTCTAGAGCAGTGGGCAAATCGCCTGGTCTGTCAAAGTTCTACCACCTATTGCTGCATTCACGGAGTCGAGAATTTCCATATAAATATAATACCAATTCTTTATTTGTCAGTGATGAGATGGTTTTAAGGGCTGTTGGATTCGGCTACTGTGCCGGAGGCTTTGCTTAGTTTTCAGTAGTGTGAACTACTTACTAAACAGCCTTTAAAATGCAACATTTGCCGTTGTGTGGGGAATTGTAGCACATAAAAAATAGCACACTGCAGGTCGCTGCTGTCATTTCAAGCAGACTTCCCACCTTTGGAAGAGTTCACGTGGCATCACTTTCTTTTGGTCTCATTGTGGAAAAGGCAAGTTTCTTCGAGCAACTTCGAGTGCAGCCCTTGCCCTGACTTACGAACAATGGTTTTGCTGTAGCTGACGCCGACAATTGTCCCCGTCATAAAATCAAGTTTTGTAGATTCTCTGTCGCACGCTGCTGCTAGTGTGTGTGCCGAAGGTCACTCGGGCTTGGAGTAAGCTGTAGAAAACTCTCCGAATGCAACACCCGCGTGACCTTTGCGGCATTCTTTTTGGGGCTTAAAGCTGGATATATAAAAAAAAATCCTAGCTGATTAAACAGCCTCTTTTTCAATTTTTTGATTCAATTTTCCAGCGATTCGATAAAAATTGGGTGTAAGCTTGCCAGCTTGACTTGATTAAAATACCATTTATGCTAGGTTGGCTTGACTATTTAAGGTTTTTGAGCGAACACTCTGTAAATCGGCAAATTGGTTTTTAAGTGCCTATATTTCCTAGCGGCAGCTTGCAAGCGGACGAATCTTCCCCTATGCCTATATTCATGGCAGGGCTTAATTGCATTAGGACGACTGCTTGTTATATAGTGCTAGTCTATACCTTGTAAAATCACGGTAAACCAGCTTTGCTTTGATAGGTGAACCTGGGTGTTCGCTGACGTAGCTGGTGAGCCAGCACGACTGTCTTGCAGTTCTCTCATAATGTTGCAAAATCTTTCGCAACTGAAAATTTTAAAACTATTCAAAATTAAAATACAAGTTACTTTGATAATAAAGTATTAATACTATTTTGAGTGTACCATTAAATCTTCAATTTCAAATACTAGCGTGTGGACGATGTTGCTAGATGTGCAAATTAAAAAATTATTTAAACTTTTTTTGAGATGCCACTAGTTGTAGCTGTACCTTCTTAGAAATACTAGAAATATCGCAACGAAGGGCACAGCCTAAGCGTGACGTCGGACACTTGCGTGTTAGGAATACTGGCGAAGCCCTGAGCCTCGGAATCACGGCTAGCGACTCGTAGGTGCAGCACCCATAAATGGCACTTTGATGTAAACCTCAAATGCCTAGGCCGACTCCGGAAGCTGGCTGCCTTATAATATCGTCGCCTCATATGCGGTTTGGGCCGGAGATTATCGCTTAATCGGTTCCTAGCCATTACATTTCAGGAACCGCGAATAATAAATATCAGTCATAATCTGACTGATTTAGCTCCCCGCCGCTTCAACGCCTTTATATTTATTTGACACGCTTCCTTTACACCGTTTGCTAAGTTTCGGGAGATGGCATTCTCTGAGGCGTTAACAAATGTATTGCTATTCTTATTATCGATCAATGCAATCGGTATGCAGATCGGTGACCTGGTGTTATTACGACGGGACATCATTACTCGTTTAAGTGTTGCAGTTAGATGATATGCCAGCGATGTGGCTCGACGCGATCTGTTTGAGCTCGCGATAGTCGAGAACGGGCCTCGCTTACCCGCAGTGTACGGACATTACTCATCGCAAGGTGCTTCGCGTGAGAGAAATCGTACGGGATCTCCGTGACTTGTGGCGTTGAATACAGTCGCTGCGCTTACGTGCTGAAAAGGAGAAGGGTTCATTGGTTCATTCAGGCTTTATTGATAAGCAGCGGGATTTTTTCTTTTTTTCTGACATAAATGTATAAAGTTTCGGTTCATAGAATTATAACGCCGAACAAACGAACGCTCGTGTGCTGACGACGACGGGCGGGCTCCACAGCTGCCGAAACGCCGCTCACTTCCAACCGGTGGTTCTGAGCATGAGTGCGAACGCAGTAAGTGGATCGTCCCGTCTATAGCGTCTCAGGCGCGATACTGTAACTGTGAGGGTCGCGAGCTAGTCGGCGTGAAGCCCGACCGAGTTGCAAATTACCAATGGAGGATTTTACCGAACTTTATTCGCAGGCGTACAATGCCGCTGCTTCGCGTCTAGTTCGGTCTTACCGCCACACTCCTCACAAGCTCTCACCGAGACGAGAACCGCTACAGAGGAAATACCTCCTCGTACGGAGAGGTCGCCTGAGTCCGTGCTGGGGCGTGACTCTCATCGAAGGAAGGCCCATACGACAAAGCACGTGACTAGCGACACTAGTTCGGTGCGGGCGTGCAGTAGCCATTCGATCGTGCTTCCTTTGCAGAAAATATAAAGTGCCTAGAAAGAGATTGCATTCTCTGAGGGCGCTACATAAAATGTATTATTACTATTTCTTACGCACTCTCGCTTTGCATTGCTAGCTCGAGAAAGGTCGATTTCAATGGACCTACCCAGTAGGGCGCTTCCTTTGACGAGCTTTCAAAAACAAACATGCTCGGCCCGCCATTTCGTTACTATTTATGGAAAACTAACAACAAAACAGTTATTTAGACAAATTTCAGAACATCCACAAGCACTTTAAAGGTCAATAATTAACGCCACATTGCTAAAAGTGGCAGCTTTCTGGGCTTGACGACCAATCTTTTATCTCAAGTGCTGCCATTGCCACGATCCGGTGGCTCAGCATTGGATGAACTTGGAAATTAGTTAATAATTAAAAAATAATAATTAATATTATATAATATAAAAAAATAATATAATACAATTAATTAAAAAATCCACCAGACAATACAAAACTCTCGACAGCCCGCAGACGCAGACTGTATTGCTTCTTTCCCAGCCTCGTGGTTTCTCGACCAGAGGCGACGGACGGGATCTCTCGCGTTCTGCAGGATGCAAACGAAGCTGGTTTTGCAGTCATCGCAGTGCCAGGCAGCGTTTTCTTCAGATTTATTGGTTTGAGCGGATTTTCTGACAAACTCGCACCACCCTTGGTCACTCGGCGTTTTTTTCACCAATGGAGATCCTTCATAGATAATATAGAAACGGACAAGGAGCCCTGAGATGCACCACAAGTGGCCCTGAAAAATAGATGTCGCTGCACTTCCATTAGCTTACCCTGTACTGTTGCTAAGTTGACAGTTTGACTCTCTATTTGAGCGAAATGTGAAGCTGAGTTGGAACACGATACTTCCTATGTAAAGTAAAGGCGAACACTAAATATCGGGCGCGTAATTTTGCATATTTTTGTTGCAATTCTGGCGTCTCTCCTTTTCCTGCTGGGTCAAATCCTGCCGGAGGAGTCAAGTTTGCAGTGCACCAAATTTCAGGGCCATCTGACAAAGTCTGTGAACTGCACAGCTTCGCTGTGTTGATATTATGCCTTTAATTCTTAACAAGGCAGACTATGTTCAGTGCAAGCGCACGGAGCCCTTCTGCATCTTTCTTGTATATGGTATTTCAAAAGCTAGCTAGCTAAGTGCAAAGGCGATCACTTTGTGGCTGGCATCTAACAGAGCCGGTGTCAGGTCAGAGCCTCTTCATCCTACGCTGAAGGCGGGAATGACGAATCGAAGCCGTCGAGCTGCTTTAAGTTTTGCGAATATTTCAATGTCGCTTATGTTGTTCGTTTCACGCACGCAGAGAGCAAGCCGATGAAAAACACCAACAGTTTATTGTAAGACTCACGGAGCAGAGGGATGCACGACTCCTTTCACCCCCTTCTCCTACTCGATTTACTCCTCTGCCATTGCTGTGCCCTCGCCGACTCCGATCATTCATCCGAGGCGGATCACAGCTGTGCACGGGCCGACCCTGATGGTGAATCCGTATCTGTTCACCACTGGGTTACCAGCCTGTGCCCAAGCCACATCACAGGCGGACCGCAGCTGTGCACCGGCCCCTCTCGATGATGCTCCCAACAACTGTTCACCAGCGGTTTATCAGAGGAGCAGTACAGGCCTGCATGTAACCCAACTGCAGCTTGATTTAGAGCCGCTTTTATGTTATCGTGCACCAGGCTATATTTCGGGAGACTTCTCACGAGTGCATAGTCCCTTATGAAACGGCGGCGCCAGTTAAACCAGCTGGATTGTGGCGGATAATTATTATTTGCGATTGATCGTGCGATCATACGATAGTTTATTGCCGATACAAGCCGGGCCCTGAGATAACGCATGAGGCTTTAGGATGATGTCTTCCCGCCTAGTAGCAGTGCGGGGAGGCCCGCCCGACCAAGAAGCAAGTGCTGGACTCCCAGCATTCAGTACACCTTCCTCGCGTTGTGCGCAACCGCACTCTCCGGTATTGAGAAAAGAGTAGGGCAATTCGAAAGACCTCGCGAGTGTCCGGCCTCGCACGGTGCCACCGTTGTAACCCTCTCGGAGCTCGACAGTTCGGCCACCTCGGCGTGCGACTGGAGGCATTAATCGGAAAAAATGTGTGTAATTATCTGCGAGCTTTCTATGCAATTCTGGCGGGTGAAAAAGCGTTACGGTTCCGTCTTGATGGGGTCGTTTCTCGGCGCTCTCGAGCCTGGCCACAAACTGCCATGTCTATTGCAAGGCTGGCTGCGGTTGGGATTTGATTCTTGGCATCGGAGCTGATTTGAGCTCTAGGGCACAGAGCTATCGGTGTATGCCTAGGCCGCTGTTGAGCGCCTGTAACCATCCGCGGGTGTCAAGTAGACTTGTCTTCTGCATTGTGTATACGGACTTGACAGGCCAAGGTACGAGCTCTTCGTCGCCGCCGTATTCCTGATACTGCCGGCGTATCTATGTGCATCGGTGCAGCACCTACAAGTGACTAGCCCTGCTACAAGGTTCAGGCGTCGCGGGTATTCGTCACGCGAGAGCTGATACTAGTGCCGTTACGAGCGCTGTGGTTTTGCAGCCCTGTTCTGACCGGATGTGGAAGCGGCGCATGCCGAGTTTGTAACACTTAACTGAGCTAACGGCGAGCCTGCAGCAGCGCTAGTTATGACGACACGACACCGGCCTTCCCCAACGCCGTGGCGGAAGAAGCGGGCAACGCCAGCTCCAAGCCGTCGCATAAGCAGTTTGGAATCCTGCGTGCCGCACACCCGAAGGGAACAGCAGGCATCGCTTGCAATCTCAATCCGTCGCACACCAGCGCTTTTGATAATCCGATTGCTTACAAAAACAAGTGGACTCACTCTCAAAGGCCAGCTTAACGAGATCTACTAGTGACGACTGCACCCCGGTAGCCTGGAGTGATATTGCAATTGCTGCCATCTCAGGTGGTACTGAGGTCACTCGCCTCGCACGCACTTGCTTTAAGGTGCCGGAAATGCTTACGCTACGGCCGATTTGCGTAAAAAATTCCATGCACATTCTGCAGAAATTGAAGGGTGATATACAAGAAAAAACCCGACTACTTAGCGTAGGTAATGCCTATCGGGCATTCTATTTGACGCTTTCATAGTTTTATTTATCGCGAAATAGATCTACGCATGCTATTATTATCTCTCGTTCTAACTTACAGCCCTTGCAGCATACCTGAACATACACGTGTACCCAGGGGAGCTACGGTGGCCTGGGACGATTGTAGCACGATAAGGGTCGCCGGCTCGGCCGGGCCTGGCCTTTGGGCTTGACCGGATGTGCGAAGACGCCACTTAATCTTGGCATTCGGGATACCAGCCGTTTGTTAGCCGAGTCGTGGTATAGGGCGCTCTCAGTTCGTTCGGGACAGCATCCGGATAGATGGCTAACGTTTGCCGGCGATGCGGCCACCCACAGAAGGCCACGTGGACCCATTGCCCAAGCGTAGCTGGAGATACACTCGCTCTCTGTTACGGCTTGTGTGTTCCGCATTCTCTTGTGTGCAGCATGTTGCTCGTAGCCCCGTCCGTGAGCTGGAACCCTTAGCTAGCCAAACTGCTCCACGCTAGTGATCCCAGTTACTGCAGAACTGTCGTATCAACATCGTCTTGGTTGGCATTTATGGGGATAGCTGCCGCCTTTAAGACTGCTCCTGCCCGAGTGTTGTGAAAGTGTCCTTCTCACTGTGGGAAAGCTGGCTTTATTGTTTCCCCACGTCCCCCTGCAGTCTAATTTAACTAGGCCCGCCAGCTGTTCTGCTCAGTCCCCCGTTACTGTTTGCTCATAATAATAATAATAATAACACACTTGATAAAGCGCCCTGAGAGAACTCACTCTCTCTAGGCGCTTTACATTTGCATACGATACTGTTATAAAGAAGTTAAATAAAACTGTCGCTCGTCTCGCCCCTAGCCCAGCGACAGCGACGCGGCCAGCGAAGGGAGGCGGCGTAGTCAGGACGCAGTGGTGCTCGGGTGGGAAGTAGCCGACCCCCTATAGTTTCGGTTAAGCACATAAGTCGAAGCGCTAACGTTATGTAGCTGATATAAATAACAAGCCAAGACACCAAGAGATAGTACAAGCAGCAGCTCACACCCTGTTCTACCTGCTGCCGCTCTGCCTGGCTTAAGATGTCAAGCCCGACACCATACTTGGATACACGAAGCCTTATTTATTTTTAAAAAGACCCAATTTTCAGTTTTCTTTCACATATCTGACGGTAATAATGTAGCAACTTCGCGTGCTAGAAAACCCAACCACGATATATATATATATATATATATCGCAAGGTATATATATATATATATATATATATATATATACCTTGATAAATAACTACAATAAGCATGTGGCCGACATACAATTGTATTATCAGTATGAGCAAGTGGGAGCCGCGTCTTATTTTTGTTAGTGTTTGTCAAAGCAAACCAAAATACACCATAAATCATCATTTGCGATGTATATCTGAAACATAATGGCAAATACCAGACAACTGATATCGCACAGACCAGTGTAGAAAAAAGCTCATTTCCTGATGACCCTAAACCGCCCCCTCTGTGGTCTTCACAGGCAAACCAACTTAATCCCCCACTCTTTAATACATGTCTGGATAATGGGGTATTCTCAAGTCTTATACACCGGTCTTCCGTCCGACCTATACTTAAAGAGCCTAGATTAAATTCAGAGGTCCCAGCAAACTATCACACACAGTTTCCCTTATTTTTTGTCAAAGACTGTTGCTAAACAGCTAGTAGAACACATTAAAAAGTGAATTGCCAGAAAAATTGCAGTCGGAATTCAAGGGACACCACTCCACCAAACCAGCTCTTCTCCCAGCGACCAACAATGGTCCGTTCTAGGTCCTCTGCCGTTCTTCATTTATGAAGAGCCTCCGGGAAAAGTGATTCGGGCCCACGGGATTGGCTAGTCCCCTCTGCTGACAATACCAAGCTCTATGTTTAGTTTAAACCCTCGGAATCTTCTGCAGCGGTTGGTAAACTGAATGCTTGCCTTGCAGCCATTCGACCCTGAATGTCGGCAAATTTCCGGGAACTAAACTATGATAGAACCGAACTTCTACTTTTAAACTATCCCTAGCATACAGCTGGATTAGGATACTTAGCTCTTACGACTGGTGCTGCTGAAGTGCCTTCATCATGCAACCGGAATTAAAATTTCTTAGTTGCCAACTCCTTCAAGTTTGAAAGCCTCATTAAGATGCTGCTTCGACAGCTTGCCGTAACGTTCGATCCCTGTTTAAGGTTAGCGACTGTTTAAGGTCGGGGACTGTCTAGCACGGTGACTTGCTATAAATCTTCTAGCTCAATCGGTCGGTGCAGGTTTGATTACTATAATTCAATTTTGGTCGGGCTAATGAAAAAAGCCACTACGACTCTGCAGCTGGTGATGAATATGGCTGCAAGGCTAGTCAACAAATCCTACAAAGTCAGCCATGTCTCATTTGTTGAATGAGCTGCGATAGCTTCTGGTTTATCAATGGATACAGAGTTCGTACTCTGCCGCGAAAGGTCCGCCCTGGCTTGACTCCTTCATACCTAGCTGAAATGCCCTCAGGTGCATTGCAGGTCCTAGACTGTGGAGCTCACTTCCACGATTCTTAGGAGACGACATCTAATCTGATGTTGCCGACTGCAGCATATCCTTTACAGCCATCCTGAGCTGCTACTTGTGTGCTACTCACTTGCCCGACGGCACTTCTGACTCAGCTATGCTTCTCACGTTCTTTGTGATGCACGAGACGAAGCCCACTGTATGCTCACTAAAAGCTGCTCAGGCTTAGAATGAGCTACAGAAAACTCCCGAGTAACACCGGTCTAGTCCTTGAGGCGTTAAAGATGCAGATACTTTAGACTCAATAATCATTACGGCCAGCCGATGCTAGTGGGACTGCCGGAAAGGAAACCAATCGCCGACTCTTTTTGACTCGGCCTGGTAATCTACCGGAAATTCCAAGAGCCCAAATTTGAAGAGTTCCCACAACAACTCAAGACGTCGCTGCCTCAGAGCAGAAGCTGGTCACAATCCCTATCCCCTTAAACTGCTTTCCCCACCCCTAGTTTCTGGTTCGAGACCTGCTCATACCCTCAACGAAAGTTCTTTAAGAAAGTGAAGGCAAGCTCGAATATGTCTTACGGCCTAAGGAGCAAGTTTAAGTGTTATGCTTTGACGCAGGCTGAGGCGCACTAAGCCAAGCAGCAGCGATTCTCCGAAACCTTTGGAGACCGAGCAAGTGCAGCACTATTTATGATGGCAGGATAGCACAACGGCAATAGAAAAGCTCATCAACGAATGTAGACATGTGAACCGTCACTGCTGCACTGACTACCGCAAAAAGGGTCGTGGCTTTGAATTTGAAGACCCTGTGACGTTGTACGACCGGGCCGCCGTACGTCAGGCGCTCCCACAAACGGCAGATTCAGCCCATTCAGGTCTGCAAAGGAGAAGATAACAAGTCACAAATAGGGGATCTTGACGCACCAGGTTGCATGCAATGAACTACGCCCAACAAGGAACCTGCCGTGTACCTGGTCAGGGCAATGCAACGGCCGCGATGATAATGGTAAATGCATGCACGGAAATAACGATAGGAAATGCACTTATATGTCACTATTATAATAAAAGTTTCCGGATTAGAGATTACCATTCGAAGCAACGAGCTCCCGGCCAACTGGGTGAATTATCCTTACGACCACACACAGCGATTTCACACGCACCGGCCCAGCTGACCGAAATTGGGTCTTCCGGCTCGTCTGAGGCCATCAATGATCTTTGAAGCTTACCATATTGAATATTTCAAATATTTTTTTTTAACATTTTCTATAACGCTCACATTATATATAGCAAGGCTTGGTACGGGCTTAACCGGGACTGCTGTTGGGAGGTACGGAAGTCCGCACGGGTGTTGGCCGTGGAGTTGCCGGTATAGGTAGGCAGGATTCCTGAAACGACATCCGAGGTACGGTTCTCCAAAACGCTCGCCGGCTATCTATGATCGCATGTGACATACCCTTGAATTTTCATTGCACTGGTTGCCACAAAAATGACGTGAGATATTGAGAGACCCACGCCTGGTATCGTATGACCACGTGTAGAAACGGCCGGGCCTACAAGGGAGAAGACGACAGGTTACGCAAAACGAACTATAATGTAATGCTGCTGTTTGTTCTCGAAAATAAGCCAGTGCAAAGCTAGGCTATCTGAAGGCCGAATTCATGCACGAATTCACAGAGTAATTACATTCAGGCCGTTGTTCTTTTGCAAGGCTTTAAAGTACAAGTATGAGATACACGAAATTATCGGCTAAATGCTAGTCTTATAAATTCTGTGTAACAATACGTTTTGTGCTCGCCGAAGCATGCTGTCTAAACCTTTTGTCTGTGGTGACATAGCATTGCGGCAGTTGCGTGTGATTTCTCGAGCTATAAACAAAGCTTTTAGCTGCTTCCTTACCGAGTATAAACTATACTAAGCTCTTCATGCAAGCCTAGCCAATCACCGCTAAGAAGGATTGAAATTTGGAGTAAAAACCCGTAAAAATGTGGATGAACAAAGAGCCGACTAGTACAGGTGCGAAAAGCCTACTGGCTTGCACCGGGCCTTCGTCCTACACAGGAAGCACATAATCGGTCCATCAGAAATTCAAGGGCCAGCTCAAACTATGCGTTTTGCGCTAGTGCAATGTGCAAGTTGTGACATCCAGATGCTGTTACTTTGACCTGAGCTGTATCCCTTGCAGCTGTACCTGCATTGCTTGGGCAGCTCCGGCCACTGTTAGAAAAAGTCATTCGCAAGGCATGAAATAGTGTGCAAAGGCCAGCATGCATGTATGGCTGCAAGTTCGGGCTAGTTCGAGACAATGGAGCGAGCTCTCAGTACACTGGGAGGGGACCACTTTGCCAGAAAACAGAGAACCCTTCGTGGGTGGCCTTCGCGACATTTTTAAACCCGCCAGACCGCTAGTGCCTGATACTTACAATCTATTGAAGCAATGCTCTTCTCGGTGTCCTCGTCGATCTCAAAGGGCGACTGCATGGTAAGTGGAAGGCCAGGCACTAGACGCTGCTCTGACTAGATTGCTTTGCCGTAGAGTCAGCGCAGGTCAGCGCTTTATGTAACTGTCAAGCTTGCATGTGTTGTATTCTTGATGACAAAAGTTGTAGCAGTCCTTTCACAAAACTTCGGGTATCTAAGCCTGCTGCTCGTGGGAACAGCAGCACCGATGAACTCCGCTGACGCATAGCGGACGCACGCCGGCTCCGAAAGATGGAGGATAATTGGGTCCGCCTACGTTACTACGATGACCTTGCCCAGTGCGCAGGTCACCGGTCACCAGCAGGAGCCTGAGCGTGCAGGCGCCTGAAACCGCAAGTCTTTTATATTTTTAGAGGTCGCCGGCGCCAAATTATTGGATGGCGAGCAAAATCCCAGATCATTTTCCCACTATTTATGTCGATGGTCTCCACCAGAGCTGTACTCAGGTGGGCAGTTGTTAGTTATTACTGTTCTCAACCTGTCAGATTACCTGCCGTGAGCATGGAAAACGGACTGTTTCTTTTTATTGTCTGCCTAGTTTTGACATATTCTTTGTACAGATAGGTGGTCTTCTAAGTAGAGCTATACGTGAATCAGGAGCTGAGATATTGCACTTAACTTGATGTTAATCCGTTGATCGGCCTTAAATTCTGAAACATTTTCAACCTACATAATTTATATCTCTTCTATGTTTGTGCATCCGCGTTAGCTTACCATATCCTTCAGCGTAAGTGTATCTTATTGTGAATCTTGTGCTGCATATGTGATTTGATTGTACTGTTTACTTGCATTTTAGTGAAGGTTATGATTCTATCTGAGTTTCATGCGACATGATTTGTTGGAAACTGGTATCTTCTTAGCAAGGCGTTAACTGTGCCTAGTGAAAAGTAAATGGTTATAAATAATTGAACTGCCTATTCATGAAAGGCATTAGGTACTTCGTCCGTAGACTCTGCGCTGTGAAAACTTGTTATGACATTTGCTTTTTGTGTATGCGCTTTGTCTCAGCTGTCGCTTTGTCTCAGCAGACGACACTGGTGTTATGTTTGAAATCCGGGTGTGCCCATTGGATGCTTTGCAACCTGAAAAACCACGTTCAAAGTGACAAGACTTATAATTTTTAGAAAGTCGTTGGTTTTACGCTCGTTTTGTGTTGCTCTGAGTTTTGGCTTTTTCGTCGGCTGTCTTCTCGCTTCCATTTGAACAATAATAATGAACTAAGTTACAGCACTTTTGACATTATATCCTTACCGTAAAGGAGGAAGGTCTTTAGGATCCTTATCGCAAAGACAGGTTAATCAAGTGTGCACTCGTTCGGTAGTATGCCGAGTTCTCGATTCAATTGAGTTTATTTCTGGATTAGAGGACTGATAACTATCGGTGCATGCATGTTCCGGGATCCGTCTTGTTGCATAGGCTGCTGAATCTGCTCGTCCTTGTGATTGTGAGACAGAGTGAAAGCCAACTGGCGGCAATATAAGTAAATGAACAAAAACACACATGGGCTTGTACTTCACCATAAGACCCAATCTTGAATTTGGATGCTTTGCAAGATTAAGGCATGGAGCATTTTAATAAAGAAATCAAGAGCCACTGCTTGTCCAAATGTACCAGTAAAGCAAGCCTGTGCAGATTGCCAAAGTAAGTTAAAATTTTGCTAACTGGATTTGCATCGAGCTTACACCCCTAAATGTGTTTCTTAGCAATATCAGGGAAGAAGAGGCATGCTATGATGTCGTCAGAAGTTAAACACACGACCCCCAATAGTAGAAGCAAGAGTAATCTGAGCTTATCTATTTTGACCGAATCTGTTAAACATAAGACGTAGCCACTGACGATACACTGACAGGTAACTACTACTTTTACATGCCAGTCGCTAAGCTAAATCTATCGCCTCTTGATAAATAAAAATAAATAAAAAAAATGCTAGCTGATCTAACAGCCTCTTTTTGTATAGCGACAGAAGAGCCTTTACGGCTATCACCACCGCTTGCAGTGGCGATAAAGGATCGCCCACTGCAGGATTCGAGCCCACGACCTCGGGGGCCGAGGTCGTGAAAAGCAACCGCCTTACCTAGTGAGCCATTACGGCTAGCTGATTTAACAGCCTCTTTTTGTATAGCGACAGAAGAACCTTTACGGCTATCACCACCGCTTGCAGTGGCGGTCAAGGATCGTCCACCGCATGATTCGAACCCACGACCTCGGGGCCGAGGTCGTGAAAAGCAACCGCCTTACCTAGTGAGCTATTACGGCTCATTAATGTGCTATTAAAAGCCTACAGCTCTACTGACATGGCGAGCAGGAATTGGCATTGTGTCCCAGGGAAAGTCGGCCGTGTAGCCGTAGCCTTAGCCAGAAGCTGCCAGGCTGAAGCTTCCTTTCTAGAGAGTGGCTAGCCCAAACTAGTGTGCCACCTACTCTGATTGGCTGGCTCTGGAAGAAAGGTCAGCGGCTCAGCAGCGATAGCCCTTGCCGGCCCAGCCAGCTTCAGGAATCGCTGGCAATGTCCTGTGTAGTCATGCAAAACTCAGTACTTCCTTTGCAGCAAATGTAAAGTGCGTAGAAAGAGATTACATTCTTCGAGGGTGCTATATCAAATGTATTATTATTAGTACTTTAGTTCCAAGCTTGCTTTTCTGAGTGACTAGTGTATTAGCTGTTGACAGGACAAGGCTATCGTGTATGTCACTCGTGATGACTCAAAAAAATGTGGCTGGGTGCCGCTCTTGGTTAGAACGTGCAAACTCAGTGTGCTACAGTCCAATAAGATCATCTATTAGATGATATTATGATGTATGTATGATAGTATGATGATGATAATCCACCTCAGTAGGCTTCATGCTGCTTGTACTAGGCCATTGCCTCAGTTGGGGAAATTTTCCCCCTTAGTTCTTCACGCAACTTACTGGTGGAAGGGCTTCAAACTTTGGGCATGCAAATGAATGATATATGCAAAAATTCTAAACTTTAAATCACATTAAGCCCAGTGACGGGCTAATGTAGGGTGTAGTGTTTTTTACGACTTAATACACTTTAATCACATTTAGTCTTGCCGGTGATGTGCTTCTACAGTCAAGTTGGTAGTTTATTGTAGGAGCATTCTCAAGGGCTACTTAATCTCAATTTTGCTATCTGTTTGTTTTAAGGTTTTGATAGCTTTACCATGGGAGCTCGGCTTCCGGTACCTTTGCTCGACCAGCTGCAGTTATGGAGTTTGTTTGTAAATACGAGTGATACCCCAGGATCTAGGGTGCTGGCTCTTCACGACCTTTACGGTTCGAATCTTGCTTGCAGTGGACGATTTTCTATTGTCAACTTCAAGCATTGGTGACAGCAGTTAAGGCTCTTCCACTATTCAAATGAGGCTGTTATATCAGCTAGTATTTGTAATGGCTTTCCTCCTTAATGCTTGTAAAGCAGGGGATGACCTGTTGGGTCTTGGGGCACCATGCAAACTTAGCGTTGGTACATTTCCTATAACCAGTGCTAGTGGGATGGGGTGCCGGTTGCCGGTCATGATCAGTCTGCCATGCTATGGCGGTCGTAAGAGCAGCCAATAAAACATACTATTTCATTTGTGCAGTGCCTTAATTAAGAGAGCCTTATCTCTATTCAGGCGCTTTGCATATGCTGCAATTATATAATGCACGACCTTGGTCGTTAATGGAGAGCATCTTACCCCTGGGCCAAACCAGGGGTGGCAAAAAATAGTTGTGGAGGTGAAGATGTACTTCGTTGAGTTGTGTAGTCAGCACCAGACTTTGGTTATCCATATCCAAAAAGCTCTCCCAGCCCCTGAGTGTGCAACACTGGTAAGACTTGTGATGCATTTCAAGATGTAAAGAGCCGATGGGGGAGGAAGATAGGGAAATAATTCAGCCGTGATGTGAAGTCGTTCATGATCTTGCCCACAAGGGCTGTCTTGCACCGTCGAGGCATTTGCTAATTATTCGTGGCAATTGCGGTCTTACATTCTGTGCATTCTTGTTTTTTTTTAGGACAAGCTTCGAGAAACGCTTTCTATCTTTGGTCGGGTGGTGGGCGTGTCCATAAAAGACGGAAGGCATGGATATGCAAAAAAGTTTGCGTAAGTGTCACCTATCTTATGCATCGCCTCCAGTAGGATATCAGTAGTGCATGTCATGTTCTTTTCGTTCGGAGTAACTTGTTATGTGAATGGCACGGTAGTCCACTACTTTGGTTAAGCGGTAAGGTGCTTGCACTTAACGACTCAGGTCGTGGGTTCGAGTCCTGTAGCGGTAAATTCTGTATTGCCCACTGCAAGTGGAGTCTGATCGGCTAATGATCTCTATGAATGAGGGTGTTGAATCAGCTAGCATTTACTTGTGGAACCATGTTATTCCTCCTGCTATGCAGGTCGATATGCCCTCATTCCTTGTGAAACGACCGTTGAAACATTGTACAACCAACCCAGTTATGCACCTAAAACTCTAGCACCTGTAACACTGCCTATGGTTTGTAATAACTTTTTAGATACAGCAGGGTCTTTATATGCACACTGCCTTTTTCAATCGAGTGGTTCCCAATAGTAGTGACTAGTTTCTGCTTTATCTTATGAGTTTTTAGATTTGATTTTAATCTGTTGAGGTTCTAAATATGATTTTTGGTTGAAACTTCTGTTGGGATTTCAGTCCTTTGGGCTGAAGCTCCTCATTTGCACAAAGAGAAAATGGGAATTGAACCTTTCAGGTTTATTAGTTTCACATCTATTGAGGAAGTGGAAAAAGCTGTTGCCAGCTCTGGCACGTTGATGTTGGATGGACAGAAACTCATCATTAAGCATTCATACAAGAATTCGGTGCATTCGATGACCAGTAGCCTGCCGGAGCAGCAACAGCAGCATGACACTGTCTTCAAACAGGAACCGAACAGGCGTTTAAAGTCTACCGAGGTACATGAGGTTTGGCAGAGTATGAGTGCCAGAAGTTTAGATGCTGTTGTCAAATTTTTCAAGTTTTTTTTTAAGGAAAGCCAATGTCGTATTTTGCTTGTTGTCTGTCGTTTTTTATTTTTTGTTTTCGAAATAGTTAACAGATGCTACTGTGAAATCAATTGTAAGCTGAGAGTGTTTACACTGTCTGTATCCAACAAGCCTTGTTCAGTCCTTCAGTATTTCAGACAAACATTTTTTCAGCTAGCTCTTAGATTTGCTGCTTGGTTTTCTAAAATGTTATTGATTTTCCATATAGTTACTCGAGCTGCTAGTGGCAACTTTGAAAAGTTTTAGTTTTTTTGAGACGTAAGCATGGATCTTCGATGGTAGGTGTTCGTTACCCGGTAACTAATGTTCGGGTATGCGAATAGTAATAATAATAATAATAATAATGCACTTGATAAAGCGCCCTCGGAGAACTCAATCTCTTTCTAGGCACTTTACATTTGCTGCAAAGGGAAACCCAATTGAATGGTGAGTAATATCATGCTTGATAAACAAACAACATGAATAACATGGTCAGGGGGACATGCACAGGGTCAGCATGCAAGTGTGGTTAGTGGCAGCATGCACAGTGTCAGCATGCATAAGCACGTGAAGGACGAATCACAGGGACCCACTAAATGCTGTCCTAAATAGGTGTCTAAGTTCTTTTTAAATGTGGTCAAGTCAGGGGATGTTATGACGTAAGTCGGGAGTGAGTTTCAGGCTTTGGGAGCATACGAACTAAATGCATGGTCTCCAAAGGATTTGAGGTTTGTACGAGGTATTGGTAAACTGTTGGATTCCGAAAAGTGGGTGGTACGATGCTTGGCCTGGTGGGGGTGTAGATCTGAGAGATAGGCTGGAGCCAAAGAATGAAGTGACCTAAAAGTGAGCGACAAAACCTTGAAGTCGATCTGTTGCTTGACTGGTAGCCAATGCAGGTCGGTGAGAAGTGGTATGATGTGGCAACTTTGATGCTCAGGACAGACAAGCCTAGCTGCAGAGTCTTGCACCAGCTGTAATCGCTTGATTGCACATGCCCGTAGGCCAGCAAGCAGCTAGTTGCAGAAGTCAAGACAGGAAGTATCCCAGTTCCAACAATCAATTACTTACTCTATAATTTCCTGTCAGTAGAAAAAGTGGCTAAGCTGCAAATATTGATGAAGACAGAATGCACAGGATTTAGCCCCTGTTATTTGCCATCTCATCAAACTGTCTCAGTTATCTCTCAGAGGAGCATTTAATATTTGGAACTAGGGACACAAATTTTGCATCAGCTGCATCATATTGTATTTGCCTTGATTGCTAGACAGAGAAAATTGACCGGTTAAAGCTGCAGATTTGGGGCACTAGCTGTAAACATGGGAAAAGAAGAACAGAATAAAATTGTTGGCTTAGACTATTTATTATGCAAGCAATTCAAGATCAAGATTCGATAGTCGTGTTATTCGATAGTCGCCTCATCCATCACAGCATGAGCTATTGTATTAGAACTTAAAAACACACCTATTTAGGACAGCATTTAGTGGGTCCCTGTGATTCGTCATTGATGTGCTTATGCGTGCTGACACTGTGCATGCTGCCACTAAGGACACTTGCATGCTGACCCTGTGCATGTCACCCCTAACCATGTTATTCATTTTGTTTGTTTTTCAAGCATGATTTTACTTACCATTCAATTGCATTTCACTTTGCAGGAAATGTAAAGCGCCCAGAAAGAGATTAAGTTCTCTGAGGGTGCTTTATCAAGTGCATTATTATTATTATTATTATTATTATTATTATGTGTTACTAAAATATGTTGGGTTAATGCTTCGATGAATAATCACCACTTTCGAATAATTTCACCGAGTGCAGTATAAGTTAGAGATTAAGCAGAACGATGCAAATTTTGCTGTTATACAGACCCATGTCTGGACAAAGGTGCAAGCCCTCGTCCTTAAGTCACTGCTTGCCAGTTTCTTTCTTAAGGACCTATGATGAATGTGTATAAACTATGTGAAGTGATTATTTTGCCAGGTCTGCAGAACTGAGCTGATGTAAGCAGGGCCTCACTCTAGCATTGACCATAGCTAAATTGTAGATGAGAATCTTTGCAGTTGTACTGCCTGTCTGCATCATTAAAATAAAAGCTTATCCCTCCCTACCTACACTCTGATTGAGTGAGCAAATAAAAAAGTAATAGTACTATATATTTATATTGCACCCTACGAGAATTGGTCTTTTTTCTAAGCACTTTACTTAGGCTGTTAAGGAAGCACGATCAAATGGTTAGTGGTGGTATGCTCAATAATCATCAAGCATAGCATGGTTAGAGATTGCATTCTCAGGGTCAGCATGCAAATGTGATTAGTGGCAGCATTCACAGTCAGTCAGCACCCATAAGCACATGAAGGACACTTACCTGGACCCACTAAATGCTGTGATAAATAGATACGTTTTTAGCATATTTTTAGTTGTCAAGTCAAGGGATGTCCTGACATCAGTCAGAAGTGAGTTCCAAGCTTTGAGAGCACACGAATTAAAAGCGTAGTCTCTAAAGGATAATCGTTGTGTGTGTGTGTGTGTGTGTGTGTGTGTGTGTGTGTGCGTGCGTGCGTGTATGTCTTACAGGGCTGGCCCAAAAAATCTATTACATCATAGGAATTAACACAAATCTGAAACTTTGCTGGGTTTTTACAAAATAACGGCCAAAAATACTTCCACAAGATAGGATTAAAAAAGGAAGCAGTAAATGAACCAGATTGTGCATGATGCCACCTACCTGAGTTAGACAACTAAATGCGGAAAAATACACACAATTAACTTGTTTGGTGGTTTCACGTGGGTGCAGAAACATTTTAGGATTTCGAAGGATAGTTTTTAGCAGCAGAATCAGAAGACGGTCAAGGAAGATTTTTTTAGATGTGCCAGATATACCTCTCTAGAAAAATGAATCTTAGAAACGGTGTCTGGCACTAGTTTGGGGAATTTTTCAGATTTGAGACTTCTTGCTGAAGTTTATAGTATAGTAATAATAATAATAATAATAAGCTATGCTAATGTAGATTCGATTTATCACCTCATGACAACTTCATGTCACTTTCTAGGCACTTGCAGAGTCCAAAAGAGAAACATATAAGTATATAAAATGATTAGTAATAGCAACATGCACAATTGTTGCATGCAAAAGTATCGTCGATAAGTAAAACATATCGACGATTAACATGGTCAAAGCACATTTTAGAGGAATAGGTAGGTTTTTAGTTTTACTTTGAATGTTGTCTAATCAGGGATGTTGTAGATTCAGTCGGTAGTGAGTTCCATACTTTTGATAGATAAGAACAGTAGGCACAGTTTCAAGAGGATTTGATTTTGGTAAGAGGTGCAGTTAAACGACTAGTGTCGAAGGAGTGTGGTGTAGGGGAAGGCCATATTGTTCACATATAAGCCCAGGGCAAGAGAATGAAGAAACCCAAAAATGAGTGAAATTCTTTGAAATTGATGGGCTTCTAGATCAGAAGCCAGTGCAGGTCATAGCATCACAGTATGCTGTTGGCTACCGATAGCTCACCAAAAGCCTTGTAGGCTTGGAATAAATAATATGTCTACCGTTTGCCTAGTTTCATTGTAAAGAAACCTACCTTCCCACACTGTCCATTCTGCTAAAAAAAAACATGCTGTCGAACCGTCAGCCGAATTTATTTAGCATCGAACAACCCAAAGCAGACATTGAAGCGCTTTAAATAATGAAGTTAGCACAGGAAAGAATATAGCTGCAGCTGGTGTGCCCCTTTAAAAAAATGAAGAGCATTAGATAGTTGTTGTTGACCTGTGCCCTCTCAGAGCAGTATAGAATTATCTTTCCAGATACCTCCCGTGTCTTTGGCCACTTAAAATGAGCAACCTTTTTTTTTTACTAAAAGTAATCTATATGTGATATGTGTCTTGTAAACAACTGTTGAAGGCAGCTAGGGGCATGTCATCTCGTGCACCTTTGACGGCCCTACTAAGCCATCCCGCTAAATGTCCATCCAAATTAATTGTGCTTTTATACCTGGTCCCCATCTATTGTCTCACAAGCTGGCATATAAAGGAAGGTGTTTTAAATTAGGCTAGTTACTATTACTTATAATAAAACGTCTAATGTTAATAGATATTGCTGGTCTCTCTTTACTCTTATTAGAGTTTATTGTGACCTCTGTAAAGAGGGAGCAAATTTTTTAGCAGGCAGTTGCTATATTTATATTTCAGATGCTATATTTATCAGTCTGCTGTATTTATCTTTCAGATGCAGCTCTTGGTGACCCATGTCGAAACACCTGTACAATTTTATGCTCAGATTTATGACACTCGTATGCTGGGAACCGTCTATACAGGGCTGGCAGCCCACTGCCCTTCGGCAGACCGCCTGTCGGGCATTCCTAGTAGTAATCAGGTATGTTTGTGACAGCCCTCATATAATTGAGGCATGCAGTAGCCACTGCGGCCTTTTAACATTTGTGGTCTTTTGAAGGGGTTCTGTGGTATATATATAATTCACGCATGCTGGTGCATTGCCTATAGAGGATTCTTGTCACCGATTGTTACAGGATTGTGGATTTGTTCTATTGTTGCTTTTGCCATGCTGAGGAGTGCCTTCCATGTGCATGCCTGTATGGTGGTTCCTAATTGCAAATGTGTTCTACGAAGTTTTATCGAATCGAGCATGCCTTTTAATGCCTGTGAACTAGCGAACTGGTTCACCTGCTATGCTTGCTGTGTGGCTGGCTCCTTGATAATCAATAATATAGGAATCAAGGGGCTAATTTTTACTTTAGCTACTATCCAAGTCTTAAATTTTACATTGCATTAGCAAAATGAGTAGAATTTAAGTTATTAATCTTTCTTTAGTCTACTCCCTTTTTAATGCCAATAGGTTTCTGTGGTCTGGGATAGTAATGATAATTTTCGTTCTGCAACTTCCCTAGCTGCTCTATTCTGAAGCTCTGTGCCATGGTGTACTGTGCTAGGATAGCTTTATCAGTTTTACTAAGAATACTATTTAAAAGCTGGATGTCAGCCTGTCGCGTTATCCTGACCTTACACTCTGTTTATTTCTTCTTTTTGAAAACATGATTGAACGATTTTGCTCCTACATGTGCCGTTATTAGCTTGCACTGCTTTTAACTAGTTCTGGTCCATGCTGCACATAGGAACCATCTGATGTTAAAAGTCATGCCTTTGCCAATCGTTGAATTCCTCTTTAAAATAGTCTCTGGTAGGTCAGGTTCATCGTAATAATAATTATAATACATTTGATAAAGCACCCTCAGAGAACTCACTTTCTTTCTAGGTGCTTTACATTTGCTGCAAAGGAAATACGATCGAATGGTTAGTGGTAGCATGCTCGATAAACAACATGAATAACATGGTTAGGGGTGACATGCACAGGGTCAGCATGCAAGTGTCCTTAGTGGCAGCATGCACAGTGTCAGCACGCATAAGCACATAAAAGACGAATCACAGGGACCCACTAAATGCTGTGATAAATAGGTGCGTTTTTAATTTCTTTTTGAATGTGTTCAAGTCAGGGGATGATGTGACGGAAGTCGGGAGTGAGTTCCAGGCTTTGGGAGCATACGAACTAAATGCAGTCTCCAAAGGATTTGAGGTTTGTATGAGGTATAGGTAAACAGTTAGATTCCGAAAAGCAGGTGGTACAATGCTTAGCCTGGTGGGGCAGTAGATCTGATAGGTCGCCGAGATGGTTTAGTCCACCGGTTAAGATGCTTGCCCTGATCAAGGTCTGGCTGAGGTCGTGGGGTCGAGCCCTGAGGCATATGTAAAGTGCCTGAATAGAGATTGAGTTCTCTTGGGGTTTTATACAAATGAATTATATTAAATTATATTAGGCTGGAGCCAAAGAATGAAGTGACCTAAAGTGAGCGACAAAACCTTGAAGTCGATCCGTTGCTTGACTGGTAGCCAGTACAGGTCGGCAAGAAGTGGTGTGATGTTGCAACTGCGATGCTCACGACAGACAAGCCTAGCTGCAGAGCTTTGCACCAGCTGCAATCGCCTGATCGCACATGCCGGTAGGCCAGCAAGCAGTGAGTCACAGAAGTCGAGACGGGATGTCACAAATGCATGGACCAACTTAGACGTGGTATTCTTATCTAAACAAGCCCGAATTTTAGCAATGTTATGTATCTGAAAGTAAGCAGACTTGATTGTGGTGCTGATGTGGTTGTCTAACGAGAGGTCGCTTTGGAACGTGACACCTAGATTTTGTCCAGATTCAATGGGAGATATGCTGGCTGAGCCGATTTTGAGTGTTGGCCTTTCCAATTTCTGAATCACACTTGGTTTGTCCATAACTCGTAAGTTCCTGGTTTGCCCATAACTAGTAAGTTTTTTAGTACGCACTGGTATAGCTATTCTACAAGAAAACACTGTTCCACGAATTTCCATCATGTCGAAAGCTGAAAGTGTCTCAGAAGTCACTTACGCAGTCTGCTTTTGCCTGTTTTGGCTCATTGTAAGCAAAGAAGATGGTGTCACGTACCACGTCCAGGCAGGACTGCCATCTTTTGATTGCATTTAGCAAGCCCGAAGTTTCTAAACTACCACAATGTTATATAGTTTGTAATAAATGTCAGAATGCAAAGATTTTTAGTGGCTGCAGAGCTGTTGATGCTTAATAAATTGTATTGGTTGGGTGCCAATGTCTAGTTCTACCGATGCAGTTTCACTTTGCATGCTTTTTCTATGTACCGACTCTTATTTATTTTTTGTGTGCCAAAGGAATTGGCTTGCATGTTTCTGCATTCGTGACTCTTGCATATGTCTACAGTTGGCTCTTAGATCTTAACACTTTTTGTTTAGCAAAAGAAAGCAGGTAGCTGTTACGAATTAAACCTTGCTATTAGCCAAGCCTTCTCTATGTTTCCGGTAACCCTCAACCTCTTACTGTGTGATGATCAAAGTATTCTTCAAAGAAATTCATATTGTATTTTTAGTGGATTTGCAAAATCTAGTTACATATTGCATGCATACTTATTATTTCCTGACCTGGCTGTAGATGTTAATTTCATCTGCATTCTACTGAAACGTTTTCTGGTAGGCCCATGTGGCCACTTATATTTCAAGGGCTGAATTCGACATGGCCCAGAAAAAATATTCACTGTTTTTCTGCAGGTTTATGGATCAAAGTATTCCGTAGATGACAACTGGTATCGCTGCAAGGTCGTAAAGCCAGCGTCCGAATCTCAGGTTAGTCTACCTTTCGTCTTCATTTTGAGATCGCTTGTATTTGCTTAGCTGTTATGTGGTTCATGAGTTATGATTTGCCAAGAAAGTATTGCAAACTTGGTTGTTTATTATTTATTCCTTGTGTGAGTTATGACTAGGCAAGAAAGTATTGCAAACTTGGTTGTTTATTATTTATTCCTTGTCTGTGCTTTGATCTATGTCCTCTTGGATCTTATGAGGTAGTTCGGGTTCGGAGTACTTTTGCTTCTTTAAGCAGTGAGCACATCGTTCTATCTTTTTCAGAGTGTGATCTTTTTTATTGATTACGGAAATTGTGAAGTCGTTGAGAACAAATCTTTGGTTCAACTGCCTGCTCATATATCAGAATTGGCACCACTAGCAAAAATGTTTTACCTTTATGGTCTTGAGGTCAACGATGAAGCTGGATTGGGCAAGTCTTGTGAGGTATGCCTTGCATTGCTTCTTGGTGACTGATTTTGTATTGTAACCATAATAGTGAATGTTATTGCTTAATTTTTTAGCTTCTTTTTTATTAGTTCTTTACATTTGCTGCTGATATGGCAGAAGTGATGAAGCCTTCACTGCTCAAAGCTGTGCAGCGATTGGTCGGTTTTACCAAGCTGCCTATTGGTCTTTGATTGGCGTGCATCCAGTTTTTCTTGGTGTCTATTCATGCTAGAGGTTTCAGTGCTAGTAGCTGCACTTGAGTCCCCTTACTTGGTTGTGGTTGCTGGTGACAATTCTCACTACCAGCTCAGTGAGCTGCTGGTAATATTAATAATTATAATAGCTATAGGTTGTTTGAGGAGCGCCATAGAGAACTAAGTCTCTGTCCAAGCACTTTACAACTCACTGAAAGAGAATCAATAACTACGGGTTCATGTTATATATATGATATCGTGTTTAGGCAAGTATGCAAAAGTATGCAAGGAGACACTCATGGCTAGCGGCTAGTATTGCCCCTGGTTAGTAAAATGCAATGAGTCACCCTCTAGTAAGGTCTTCTATCATATGACTAGTTTTATCCATGACTATTAAGCTGGTCTTATCATCATCGTTAGTGTTATCATCGGTAAGCTTCAGAAATTTAGTAGTCATCCAATTGTTCATTGTCGTTAATTGTCCAATTGTTCATGCACTTTGCAAGGGAATTAGGTGAGTCAGATGCGGAGCAAGGCTGAGAAGGGTCAAATGATAGGTAGAGCTGAGTATCATCAGCCTAGAAATGAAAGCCAAGATTTTTTGGTGACGATATCAGCCAGATGGATAGTATAGATTGAAAATTAAGCTGGCCTAAGACCAAATACAGAGGTATCCTATACTTTTTGTTTAATTGTCCTATGTGTGCTTATGCATGTTATTCATGCTGAAATTTTGCATGTTTTCACTATGAAGTTGACCTGCTTGCTTTCCAGCTTGCATAAAGGACCTAGAAAGAGGTTTGTTTGTATAATAATAATAATAATAATAATAATAACGAACTTGATGAAGCACCATCAGATAACTCAATCTCTTTCTAGGTGCTTTACATTTGCTGCAAAGGAAGCATGATTGAATGATTAGTAGTAGTAGCATGCTCAATGAACAACAAGAATAAGAACTTCCATGTTCAGAAGAATTCTGCAACAGACAGGAACACGAGTGAGCAGGCTCTTTGTCGGGAGACGAGAATATTTTTATTACGTTATTATTATTTATTTTTATAAATTCTCTACAAAAATGGTTTGATTATAATCATTGTTTCTGCCTTAGCAGCTCAAAAAATGTTATTGGTCCCTAAAATAAAGTGGCAGCTCTGCCTCTAAATCGTCCCTAAGCGTCGACGGCAAAGGAGTGCTGATTGAGTTGCCTTCTTAGCCCCATCTAAAAAAAAACATAACGTGGTGAATCCTCTCTGAAAAAACACCTCAAAGCTCCATACTGCTGATGCCCTTCCAGACAGCCCTTAGAACCACGGTGTAAGTCCATAAATCCTCCATGGCCACCCGCATAGATTACTGGAGGCTGGAGAGTGTTTTTGCTGTACGGCCTACGATTTGTTTGCACTAAGGGCCATGATAAAATATGAGGTAATGTGCTCACTCTTTATGACCTCGGTCGTGGGTTTGAATCCTTCGGTAGGCAGTCCTTTATTGCCAACTGCTAGCTGTAGTGATTGCTGTTAAGGCTCTCCTGCTGCTATACAAATGAGACTGTTAAATCAGCCAATGTTTTTATAGACTTTCCTCCTAAATTGGAACCGGTTTTGTGTCGATTCCCCCCCCCTGGTTACCACATCTTGGGGCGGAGGAGCCAAATCGGCCAGCCATCTGTCATGAAGGAGATGCTGCTTCTGCAGAAATCTTCCTAGTTTACCAGCCGACCAATCAAACCCCAGCTCATATCATATACACCCCAATACCAAAACAACAATAGCTGAGTTCGTATAATTGAATTATAGCAAGGCCTTTAGGGCAAGTCTCGAACATGTGATATTTAGGAGTTATAGCAAGGGCTTAACTCTTTTGTACACAGAAAACGCCGTGCATCTATATATGGAATGCTCCAAAACACCTGTAACGGAGCACATTACTTGGCACAACACACCTTCCCAAAAATCTTTTTCCTTTTCTTCTATTCTTGTCATACTCGGATACTATGATGTTGGCCAAAGAGAACTTCATTTCTGCTGGTGTTGGCTTGGCAGCTTCCCTGGGATCCCTCTTTCTTAAGCAGCCAACCAAATTTGAGCAGTGGGCTTCGGGCATTACAGAGTCGGCCATTAATTTTCATGAATCGTTAGTGTGTATGCTCTAACTAGGAGTAAAGTCGGCGTCGGCAAAGAGTAAAGTCAGTTGTGTAAACACAACTTTACATAGCTCCAGGAAATAAGGGAACCTCCAGTGTTTGCGGCTCTGTCTTAGGCAATCGAATGCTGTTCACGGGAGTTATATCTGCTGACTGAAACCTGGTATGGGAGGGGAGAGAGAGAGAGAGAGAGAGAGAGAGAGAGAGAGAGAGAGAGAGAGAGAGAGGGAGAGAGTTTGGTGACCATGCAGTTGGACTTTCAGTGGAGGTTTTATGATTAGGCTTCGTAAATCGACATGGCAAAGGCTTCACGTCACGCTTCAGGTCTAGTAATTGATTCTGACGGATATTGACCGTATGGCACTGCTGTGAAATCTAGCATCATTATGACACGGCCTGTATCTTCTATGCTTTGTAAGCAAAGAGAACGTTTCATCGATATGTGTCCTTTTATTTTTGCATGCAGGCACCACTGATGCTGCTATTGTAATGGCCACATTGCTCAACTGACAATAGCATGTTGGTTGCTAATGAGTAGGACTCACATAACGTGATACTTTTTTGGATTTGTTATGCATGCTCATGCAGTCTTAGTTTCACTTGCGTTCTTCATGCTGCTACCCCTACCTTGGTAGATGTGCTTGATCGTATCTGGTGTTGACCTACCCGAGTACTCAGAACGGTAGGCTCACCATTCTCTTTCTCTGATGACAACACATACTGCTGTTTCCTTTGTAGGGTGCTGCTTTGCTTCTTAGCCTGGTTAATTCACAAGCTATCCGGGCACTGGTGTATGATGGTAACCTGGCAGAACTGTTTGGAAGTGATGGTCGAAATCTCGGTGAACAGATGGTTGCTAAAGGTTATTGTGTCTCAGCTCGTATTAACATGAGGTGCGTATCTCCCAATTGCAGCTATTTAGGTATTGCATCTTTCTGGTGCCATGCTTGGACGTTAGACCTATGGCTAAAGGATGTGTTACCAATGAGCCTAGCTGTGATGGTAACTTTCAGCTTGTCTGGCGGTGGTGATAGCAGAATGCAACATCCTCCTGTGATAACAGCCTCATCCAGCAACTCGAGCTTCACATCCAGTGCATCAGATAAGACTTGGAGGAAACCTGGAACTGTTCCATTACTAATGGATGAGCCGATCGATCGCTCAGCAGTTTTGCCAAAACTCGATGAAAATAGCCTAAGAAAGCCTCTTGCTGCCTTAGCTACTGGTTCTAGACCCCTGCACAATGGTTGCTCAACATCAGCAAGTATCACTAGCTGTGCTTCGAGCCTATCGGATTCAGATGCAAGTTTGCATAAGGTAAGATCATCCTGTGAGATCGCTTCTTTGGCGTACATTAGGGAAGCAAGTGACGTGCAGTTAATTACCTTGCTTATATACGTGTTGCAATCGATTGCCAATTGTGTTATGTCTCTCAAGCTAGGTGGTTCTGATTATGATTAGTCCATGCTTCCTGTCTCCTTACGGTTCAGGTCAGGTCAGGTCTGAAACAAATAAAGCAAGCTGGTTTTGAGCACTTCAAACAATGTAGCTTAGACAAAGAGGATATAACTTGCATCAGCACTGGTTGCTTGTAACTCCATACCCCCTTTCAGCTCAGGTCTGTGAGTGATGCATGGTTGTATTCCAGAATTCGTTCAGGAGGCCCTTACCTTCTCGGAGATAGGGTTGGATCTTGAGCTTGCTGGAGCCAGCCAATAATTTCAGTCGGTATGCCCCCAGAAAGAATGTGTCCTTCGGCTTAAGGGGCTACAGCTCCCCCTTACTGCACTTATGCAGTGTACATCTTCTGCGTTAATGGCCATATGGCTGTGAAGTCAATGTATATGAATGTTTTAATAGAAAAAGTGAACTAGCATTGTGAGATAGCATTTTGGCTGAAACTCCTGTTGTGACTCATTGTGACTCGTATGTAAAGAAAGGTTGGTGCTTAGATCACGTTCGACAGTACTTCACTTTACTGAGATGACGACAGGTTTTTCGAAGCACAGAATCGTGCTTACATTTGTGGTTCTGACTTAGCTGTTATTAATATCTGCATACTCAGATGTGTAGAAACCCATTTGCACTGTTAGTTCAAATGTATTTCACAGCTGTAATTGTTTTTATTAAGTGTATCCATTCATTGTGGATAATATTAGTACATTCCCCCTGTTAACTAGCTACGCTCCACCGATGCTGCTGCCCTATACCAATGAGCTGTATTATATGTTCGTTCTAGCAATTGCAAGAGTATCGTTCGTGCATAGAGAAGCAGGCAGCTGAATGCAGTCATCTCAAGGAGCAGCTTGTAGTAAGGACGAGGCACTTGCTTTTGTTGCCTGAGCCTCTGCTATGCTTGAAAGTATATGGGTATCGCAGTTCTGTGTCGAACTAGAGCCTCTGTATTGCATTTCGGCACAAATGTCCTTTTCGAAATGGTTGACTTTTTTTACGGGCGAGCATCATCCCACATGCTTGGGTTCTCAAACCTTTGCCACCATGCTTTGACCACTCTGGACACTGCAATGATGTGCAACGCTTTGTTGCCATCACCTGTCTGCCTCCGGTTAGCCCCTCTCCAAGCTGCCCGTGCTTTTGTCGTCTCCAAGATTTGGCATCTGCTTTGCTGTTAATGGTTGATCTGGCAAACTTGTGGGTTTGTCACCCTTAAATCAACTCATGGGTATGAGGACCCTTTCGTTTGTTATTTGGGATGTGAATATTGAGGCGATGGGCTATTGCAAGCTTTTATTTGGAAGGAGTGCTCACAGCTTCTTTTTTAATGCGTCCTGCATTACTCAGACCAATGTCTCTTAACGTCTGCGCTGGGTTAGCAATTCACACAGGATTCCTGTTCACGTTGGATAGTGGAGTATTTCCAGTCGGGTTGGGGGGGTAGCCAATGCAAGGAAGATTCGTGGTGCCGGCTTTGACCACTGGGGCTTTGCCGTGCAGCACTCATTCAACCATTTAGCTGCTGAGGGTTTTTAGCCATGAAGACAGTCGGCTAAAACACACGCGAGCAATTATTTTACTTTCTGAGTTTGTGCAACTGCTCGCAGGGAAGCAGTCAATGTCTATCTGTCTGGTCGAATACTGAACTACTGCATTGTGTCGGATGTAGCTGTGCTAGGAATCGGTGGCCTAGGTCCTTGCTGTGTCTATTGGAACTGTCAGCTACATTCGTAGGTTGTTCGGGAGTCCCTGGTGTTATTCTATGTTGTAGAGCCTGCATATCTTAAGTGTTCTCATATGCAATGGACTTTTTAGGAACTAAAATCACGACCCAGCCTCGACGAACAGCTTATCAGAGTGGTGGCAACAGCGGCCAGTGTCAAAAAGCTGAGGTAGGTTTGGGTCTCGTTTTGTGTTTTGACTCAGCTCTCTACCCTGAAATGACAGGTCTTCAGACCTGGTGTGCACGAACTGTGCCCTGTTACTCCACACTTCCAACAAACCTGTTGATCGAAAATCCTCACACTGGCTTTGCTTTAGGGTCTTAGTCTTTTTCAGTTTTAACTCGTGCAACTAAGAAAGTGGTTTCTTAGCCCGAAAGTGGGGTAGTTCGGCTCAATAGCCAATCGCCTTCATGTTGGTGCTCCTTCAAGTTTCAGCTGATGTACCATAAGTTTTCTTTTGCATAGGCCTCTTTGTTTAAGTTATATCGTTTTTGGCAGCTGAGGCTCGTCTGTTGTGAGCGGCAGCATTTACATCACGTGAATGTAAGAGGTTTTTTGTATCATAGGCAAACCCTTATCCTTGACGACAATCCTATTATCAGCAGCATAGCTCAGCTGTCAGAGGAGGAGCGCCAAATGAAAGGCATTGCTAATACTCTATTAGCTGATGTGGAAAGTGCCGTGTCTTCCTATGATGAAATCCAAGATGGAATTCGACTCACGTATATGTCACTTGATGTAAGTGTCTTAATCATTCTGTGATTGCAGGTAATTCTCAATAAGCAAGAACAGTATGACTTTATTTCCTAATGCAAACTGCTTGACCGACATGCAGTAGCACAGCTTTGCTAATCAGCTATGCTGAACGATCACCGCCAGCTCCTTTTATCAACTCAAATGCCTGCCTGTGTATCAGGGCAAGCTTCAGTAGTTGGCTTTCTTATTTAAAGCTAAATGACTTAATTGTTATAATTCACCCAGGCAATGCATTGTGTTATGTGATACTAACGGAAGTCCACTTTTGTTCATTTGTCTTCAATCACTGCTCCACAGATCTTAAATCTTAAATGATAAACAGAGCTGTTAAGTGCAAAATTCTGCCTCAAATATCATTACTAAGAGGTATTATACTTCGGTGGCTTCTCTTTGAATGCAAGCTCTCCATAACCCGTTCACATGTATAAGCATGGTGTATCTCACAGCACACTTATGTGAAGTTGCGCAACTGAAGCCTAGCGGACATTAAAGATACCCTTGATTAGGTAGGTTCTTGCTGGTGCATTATGCGGAGGGTGATTATGGATTATTGCACACATGTCCCGATGAACTGTAAGGTTGATGTTTAATGACAAATTGAAAACGTATGCCTTTTCAATATGCTACGCAAAGCTGAGATAAAAAAAATTATGACCCGTGTATAGGCATTGAGGCGTCTTCTGAATGAAATGGCTTGTTACCATTTCCTCATCACATCTTGCTTACCTGCAGTTGTATTATGCTCTTCTGTAACCAGCAACTGACACACACACCAACCTGTGACCACTCTTCCTGCTTGCTATTTATCTTTTGGGCCATTCTTGCTTGTGTTGCAATCTAATGAGTAAGTGTTGTGCGCATGCACTTTACGAGACAAGTGCACTGATTTTGGCATTTTCTATTTTTCTCGTGCTTGCACTGATCGTGTACTTGCTAACGGGTACTTGGTGCTATGCTGTTTGCCTTTTATAGAAGACAAAAGCTCTCGAAATTGTACGGCAGCGAGATGCGGCTCGAAAGAAACTCTGCGAGGCTATCAACCACTTTGAGAGACAAATTGGCAGTTTGGATCTAGACGGGCGAATGGCTAGCATACAAGTGAGCTGCACTGTTAGCTTTGCATCTGCAGTTTGGAAAGTAGGAGGCCGATTTGTGTTGAAGCCACATTTTCATAGTCTTTAGCTCTGCTGATGTTTGGTCGACTTTTTTAGAGCATAGCGTGCATGTTTTTGGTGTCGTTTTGGTGCTGTGCAAAATGCTAGTCTTCATTCTCTGTGCCACTTGTTAGTTTGTCTGAGTTTCCAGTTCGGTGAGCTGCTAATTAGCTCGATCAGAGGAAGGTTTCAATTAAGAAGTGACTCCAGAAAACTCGAAAGCAAGTAAACAATTGCTTGTCTTGGTCGGCATGCCCCATCGGATAGGATAATGGTTCCTGCTGGCTGCCTCTCTCCCTACTGCCTAGTAGCATGTTGGCATCCAGTTGCTGTTTAACATTGGCTTGTCACAACTTGATAACTGGTTTTCTTTGCAAGAAAATACGTTTACCAATATAATAACTTCTAATAGTCGTACCCGGCCATGTGCAGTGTGTGTGACTCCCCCCCCCTATGAGACTGTGCTGCAATCAACATTAGAATGTCGGTACACAGTTGCTTAGCCAATAGCAAATGCCAATAGCAATGGCCTACTGGCCATGGTTTGTTTGGTGTCGCTAGCAGCTAGTGGTAAGTGGCTGGCTGGCATTTAGAACAGGTTCATCTGTCACTAGAACCGTGGCCTGGACCTGGATAATATTTGGCCTGATGTTACAATTGATGTTTTTGCAAAACATGTGTCTACGTGTACACTAGACTACAATAATTAGTGTCTTGTGCATCGATATTGCAGGCTGCTATAGCTAAAGTGGATGTAGCACATGCTAATCTCATGATCAGTCACACTGAGTTAGAAGAGACGGTAGAAGATGACCAGCTGGAGCAGCTGCTGAAGTGGCAGGTGAGGTGCCTTGTCCTTTGCCCTGAGATCTTATGTTAACTTATTCCGAGGATGTTTTTGCTTTTGTGGAGTCAAGTCGGTCTGACATGCCATACAAATATTCACATATGGCTAAAACTTTGGCCTTCTGAGTCTGAAGGCCCTGTTTGGGACCCTGAGTGTGAGTGAGTCACCATGTCACCCGCCTTTTCGTCATGTACTACCAGAGCCATTGGTTGATGGTGCTGCATTAATTTGGCTAATGGTTAGTTATATTTAAAATGTTGATTTGCATATCAGAATGTGTACTTTCAGGCTCGCAGGCAACTTTGGTTTCTGAGTTGGTTGCCTCATTATCTGTAGCCTCAAAATGAAGCTGTCATGCAAAGCTTACTTTTTTGGACAATTTATTAGAGCATTCAATGCTGTATTAGGTTTCGTTGTTCCTTAGAATCGTGCATTATACGATAGAGAGAGAGAGAGAGAGAGAGAGAGAGAGAGAGAGAGAGAGAGAGAGAGAGAGAGAGAGAGAGAGAGAGAGAGAGAGAGAGAGAGAGAGAGAATGGTTGGACGGACGGATGGTTGGAGAGACAAGTACAACACAATTAAGAAAGAGATGGGCCAAAATAAAGACAGCTTTAAATGAGATGGGCAAATGCACAGAGATGGATAACGGCTTGGAGTTGGCATGTAGACATACTTTGCTGGTCTTCGGCTTTTCAGTGTAATGCTGGTACGGCATGTTGGCATGTACAATATGTAATAAGCATCGACATGAAAAGGCATTATTGCACAGATTGGAACTTCACTTGCTCATGTTATATCTTGTTCTGCATGTCATATGCAATAATAATTATTATATTTTATTATTTAACATTCGAAAATAAACCTCTTTCTAAACACTTCACATTGGCTGTAAAGGATGTATATTGACTTTAAATGATAATAACATACACAATTGCATTCGTAACCACATGAAAAGGGTATGCACTTGGACAAGCCTATGCTGTGAGGAATGGGTCCGATTTCGTGTTATATTCTCAGTGTCGGCAATTCAGTGGAAGTCGTGGTGTCAGTTGGTAACATGCCGTGCTTTAAATGCATAGGACCTGAAGGCACTGTCTTCGAAGGAGTATTAGTTTAGCAGAGGCAGAATTTATTACAGAGGCCAAATAAGGCTAGCCTACCTGCCGATTGTTCAATGTAAGTGCTCGGCTAGGCCTTGTAGGGGCCACTTGTAAAAATTGGCTGATCTCGTCCCTTTGGTTTATAATAATAGCAATAATAATGATACATTTGATCTAGCGCTCTCGGATAACTTAATTTCTTTCTAGGCACATTGCATTTGTTGCAAAGGAAGCATGATCGAATGGTGAGTGGTAGCATGCTCAGTGACAACAAGAATAACATGGTTAGGGGTAACATGCACAGGGTCAGCATGGTTTGATTTTTCAGCCTCATTGGAGCTTTCCGTGCTCTAGCTTACTTTTGTCTGTATCAACAACTTGCTTTTTTTCTCAACGAACTGCCGTCCCGTGACATACTTGCTGGTCAAAACCACTATTCCGATTGACGTAATCCTCAGTTGTTACTGTGGTATGAGGGACACTGCTGCAACCCTGGGAGTGTTCAATCACCTGCTATGAGAAAGGTTCATATGATCTAAGCTGCATGTCGGTTTAAGTGGTGCTGAACTGCACCATTTACTGCTGAACAATAGGGATATTGGGATAGTAGAACAATAGTTGTCTGTTGGTGCTCCATGATAGAGTACCTCTCAGAACGGTCACCCACTTTCCACGTGATCACCGGCCAATGAAAATTCTGTGACCTTGCTCAAAATCCCATGTCTTCCATATACTTATATTTGTGTTAACCAGACTTGCCTATAGATAAAGCTTCACCCTTTGCAGCAAATGAAAAGCGCCTAGAGAGAGATTGAGTTCTCTGAGGGTGCTTTATCAAGTGCTTTATTATTGTTATTATTATTACCTTTGTCTGCGCCTTGGATTTTATGTCAATTTATGACTGGCTAGCTCCACTAAAACCGGTCCAAAGGAAAGAAACTTTGACTTGGCAAATGTAAGTTTCTCTGTGTGTGCACGCGCATGTGTGTGCACATGTGTGTGTGTGTGTGCATACGCATGTGTAAGCTGTTGCACATGCCAGAAGACAGTACAGATAGCTCGGCTGATTAATAAATATCGGTGAAAGCCTCGTGCTAGCTAGTGGCAATGCTGGCTGAGTCCAGTCCTGGAGATTTGGAAAGTCTGTAAATGGGTCCCCCGGTTCTTCGTGGCAAGTCTCTGCCAAAAGAGGCTGTTACCGTGTGTGTCCAAAGGACCGAACAGCCAAACTCAAGCCAATCGTGCTAGCGACGGACGATGACATATATGCAAGTTTGAAAAGTTTGGCAAACGATTCACGATGAAAATGCACCTTAACAATGCTGCTAGTTTGATTCGGAAGTCTGCCTCAACAGCTAGCTGTCACTAAAATTAGAGGCTGTCTACTATAGTGTCTTGCATAAATTTGCCTAGCCCCTTCGTTCTGTCTAGCCTGGTGTAATGCAATTCTGTTTTGGCTGGGCCACCGAAAAAGCTCCTAAACCTCTGCAGCTGGTGATGGATATAGCTGCAAGGCTAGTCAACTAATCTCAAGAGTTTCAGCTCAAGTGTCTCCTTAGCTGAAGGAGCTTCGATGGCTGCCATCGATCAATGGTTACAGTGCAAAAGTCTTACACTGACTCACAAGGGCATGTCATGGCTTGGCACCTTCATATGTTGCTTAACTGCTGCACCAGTTTCAGCCTCCTCGTGCCTTCCTGTCCTCGATGGACAATACATTAGCTGTTCCGTTCTTATGCGTGATATGGTGACTGTTGACAATAGAAGCTTTGGCTATGAAGGCCCCAGACTGTGGAACTCACTTTTTTATGATTCTTATGCAACGACATCTTCTGTCCTGCTGCCAGCTGTGACACATCCATTTCAGCGGTCCTGGGCTGCTCCTTCCTCTCATGACCTCAACTGCTCTCCTGACTCAGCTATGGCTACCACTTTTCCTTGGTTGCTTGAGATGAATTCTGTTGGCTATCGTATGCATACCGGAAGATGCTCAGACTTTGAGTGAGCTATAGAAAATCGCTTGCATAACACCCACTTAGGTTCTGTGGCTTTGCATCGTTACAGAAGGATATGCATGACATTAAATGACCGGAAATTGCACTAGTGCACGACAGGCTTATCTTTATTCCGTCGTATGGCAGTGTGATCTCTACTTCTAGCTCGTTCTCCTACCATTGTGGTATTCATGATTATAACGAGTTACGTGGTTTAAAATCCGTGTAGTCATTGATCGTCTACGTGCCAGTGCCCACTAGCTGATATTCCCGAATTTCGGAGTCGACTAAGTATGCGAGTGATAACTCTAGCTAGTTTTCCATGGTTATTTGGCAAGGCATTTGCCAAGACTTTGCCCATTGATCCAGCCTTGAGCACTGTCCTGATTGTACTTATGGAAGTGCACTTTAGGTGTGTATGGCATATGATGTTTTGTTGTCAGATCAGCAAACATTATCTTTCCTTTTTCCCATAAGTTTTTTTTAAATGTTAATCTTGGTGATGCTGATACTTGAAAAAATATTGCAGTAGCAACATGTGACTCTCTACTGCAGTAAGTACTGACCTTTGTGTGTAAAAGTTGTAAATGCTTTAAACTTGGAGCACACCATAGCTCATGCTGGTTATGTGGTATGCTCTTCCGTTTAAAGTTTGCAAGTTGCAATTGGTTTTGCGGTTTTTTCCACCTGCGTCACTGACAACCTTGGATTTCCGATTAACACCTAACGTTTGGCAAGCGATCATGTCAAGGCTGCTGGCCTTGACTGGACCGTTATGATTTAGGTCAAGCATCTCCTGAAATAGAACAAGATGCAAAGCCTTTGAAAGCAGGCCGAAGCTGGTGTGCATTGGAGTGCTATTGCCTGTGCCCATAGGTTGCTGCAAACTTATCCGTACGGCTCTCTGTATAGAGGACTATCGATTCGCCGTGCATCTTCATAAGCTGTCTGACCTCGTCATGTGCACTCATATGCATCTATCTTTTGCAGGCCGATAGGACTGCCGTTACCACTGCCTTGCGAGATAGTTCGGATGCTGCTGTCCAGACGCTATCTAATCGTGTTTTGACGCTGATACAGGTATGGCAATGGGCTGGTGCTAGTCAGCTGTATGAGCGTGATTTTATGCTCGTGGCTGTAGCAGAATTATTTTATCGGCCTTGCAGCTAAAAAATCACAGCATTCATATCCCATGGTGCATGAGGGTGACCTCAAGCTTATTCACTTGACTAAAGCCACGTTTCCACAGTCGGTTCTCCATCGGTCTTGTCGCCTACTTCATTACCCTCCCAGCCTTCGAGCACCAGAATTCTCTCAACTCACTTGCTGCATATACTGATGACTTCCCCACATGGATGGCAGCAAATTTTCTAAAACTAAACGGTGATAAAAAATAACTTACTAGTTGTGGGAAAACCCAGTGTGATTCAGAAATGGGAAAGGCTTACCCTCAAAATTGGCTCTGCCAACATATCTCCTGTTGAATCAGCTCGAAATCTAGGTGTCACGTTCCAAAATGGCCTTCAGTTCGACAACCACATCAGCACCACAATCAAGTCTGCTTACTTTCAGATACATAACATTGCTAAAATTCGGGCTTGTTTAGATAAGAATACCACGTCTAAGTTGTTCCATGCATTTGTGACATCCCGTCTCGACTTCTGTGACTCAGTGCTTGCTGGCCTACCGGCATGTGCAATCAGGCGATTACAGCTGCTGCAAAACTCTGCAGCTAGGCTTGTCTGTCGTGAGCGTCGCAGTTGCCACATTACTCCACTTCTCGCTGACCTGCACTGGCAACCAGTCAATCAACGGATTGACTTCAAGGTTTTGTCGCTCACTTTTAGGTCCCTTCATTCTATGGCTCCAGCCTATCTCTCAGATATACTACCCCATCAGGCCAAGCATCGTACCACCCGCTTTTCGGAATCCAACAGTTTACCAATACCTCATGCAAACCTCAAATCCTTTGGAGACCGTGCATTTAGTTCGTATGCTTCCTGCGTCAGAACATCCCCTGACCTGCGTCAGAACATCCCCTGACCTGCGTCAGAACATCCCCTGACCTGCGTCAGAACATCCCCTGACCTGCGTCAGAACATCCCCTGACCTGACCACATTTAAAAAGAACTTAAAAACACGCCTATCCAGGGCAGCATTTAGTGAGTCCCTGTGATTCGTCCTTCATGTGCTTATGCGTGCTGACACTGTGCATGCTGCCACTAACCACATTTGCATGCTGACCTTGTGCATGTTACCTCTAACCATATTATTCATTTTTTTTTTTCAAGCATGATTTTACTTACCATTCAATTGCATTCCACTTTGCAGCAAATGTAAAGCACCTAGAAAGAGATCGAGTTCTCTGAGGGCGCTTTATCAAGTGCATTATTATTATTATTGTTATATTACTCCCAGTTGGCCGACAGTTTAAAAAACTAGCTGAGCACTGAGCTATTTAGCAGCTTCTTTTTGTATAGCCATAGAAGAGCCTTTACGGCTAGCCCGCCGCTTGCAGTGGCGATAAAGGATTGCCCACCGCAGGATTCTAACTCACGACCGAGGTCGGTAAAAGCAACTGCCTTACCTAACCTGCAATCACGGCTCACCGATTTTTGAAGTCTTGAGTTGGTTGTTTGAATTTTTGAATTCCTGACAAAAAATATGGGCCCGACAACTTTGTTCAACTTCTTAAAAAATTGACATGAGCAGAGACCAGCCGACCAATCACATCTGCTTTATAGAGTCTGCCTTTTTTGAGTCCCAGCTTATTGGACACATGCAATGAAGATTACAAGAATGTATTTATAAGGAGTATGGGATAAGAGGAAAGGAAGCTGTGCTGAATGAGCCTGACGGGTGAGCACACATAATTTTCTACAGCTCTGATTGCAGCTAGCCCGTGACTATTCTATGGGTAGAGCTTTGGAGATGAATGACGGAAGATTGCCGGAAAAACCTAACGCATAAGTGCAGCCTAATCATCGGTCGACGAAAAATCACCCCGTGTAAACAAGACTAATGATAGTCGGCATGGGCATGTCACTGTTCATTTCATGCCAGATGGCTCTGAATCCAAATGGTAGCAACCTTTAATCTTTAGCTTCCGTGTCTCAGTTGTTAGACCATTGGACTGGAAATCTGAGGTTAGAGGATCGCCCTTTGAGATATTATACCATTCCTTTTCACTTCTAAGCCTCCCCTCTCCATGTCACATCACTGCTTGCTCGGTGACTCGGTTTATGCTCGTGGGTACGGCGTGCCATAGACCGATGTTGCCGGAGCGAGGCAGGCATGAAGCCCCATATTTCGGCTTGGCTGACAAAAAAGGGAACGAACATGACACGTGCATGTGTGCAGATGCGCTGTGTGTGTGTGTGTGTGTGTGTGTGTGTGCACGCATCTCTGCATTTGTTTGTATCGTGCAGGCCTTTGGGCGTACACGCACTCGCATCGTTGTGAGCATATGGATGCTTCTACATGAACTGATAGATTAATAATGACGGCAGTGGTCAGCCTTCTACATTTTTTGCTTTTCTGCAGAGCTTGGACATGACTAGAAATGCTTCTGAAGCTTCAGCTTGGACATCTGGCCATTCATTTGAGGCAGATATTGATTCGTGCAGTGAGGCGTTAACCGCTGAGCTCGAGCACTCTCACATCGTAAGCCGTGGCGCTTTGCATCGCGGCAACCTCGTGCGCTCGATTGGTTGCATTCTCTGTGAAACCTCCCTTCGTGCGACCCTCTGGGATAAAAGAAAATTGCTGCTTATCTAGGTCATCTTCTTTCCGGTCATGATTATGCATTAGTATTTTGGAGCTTGCCTTTGCCTAGGTACCAGACAGTGCTGATGTTGCTGTCATAAATCGAGGAGTAAAAGCCTTTGCATCATTGGCTTTGGCTGTCCGTAAAGTTATGGTATCGCTCGAAGAGGGCATTCTTCGGTACGGTGACATGCGTGATCGTCTCATACCGTGGATTACAAAAACGCTAGAATTGACCCAAGCATTGACACTGTGGAAAAATTTGAAGATGCTCAGGTCGCGCCTGCGTCATCGACTTGCCGATAAACAAGATATTATTGAGGTTAGTAGTCATGGCATGACGACTGGTGAATGCCTATCACATGCCTATTATTTCATCGCCCAAACTGTTGTGCCATATCTTGGCCATCGAATCAGGCGAATATGTCTATTGTTATTCGAGTTTTCTATTAATTTCCTTTCGTAACTTTCGGGTTGCTCTCCCTGCTATTGAGCCACTTAACAAGCATGCACCGCTGCACTTGCGTTTATTGCTTCTTTTTAGAATGTCCATGACGACTCGGTGAAAGCAAGCAACGATCTCGCTGCAATTACTGATGAGCTTTCGCATCTGCAACCGCAGCTGCAGCAGTGCTGTGTGACCTTGGAGGGAGTGCTTCGTGCTGTCGCTGCAGACTGCTCTGAGCATTTTCCCGAACTTACTCTTCAGCACAACGACCTTGGCATTGCAGAATTTGCGGTACGCTCGTTATCACTCACCTTCAGATCCTGTTGGTCTCTCGTAAATTGTATGGATGTGTGTGTGTGCCACACTCATGAATGTGTGTGTGTGTGTGTGTGTATGTGTGTGTGTGTGTGCCTGATTTGAGAGTGTGTGTGTGTCTGATTTGTTTGTTCACGTGGATGAGTGTGTAGATGCGAGAGTGTGGTTTGTGTGTCTGGGCACTGCAAGAACGAACATGGCAGAAGCATTGACGCGACACTAATAATAATAATAATAATAATGCACTTGATAAAGCGCCCTCAGAGAACTTAATCTCTTTCTAGGCGCTTTACATTTGCTGCAAAGGGAAATGTAATTGAATGGTAAGTAAAATCATATTTGAAAAACAAACAAAATGAATAATATGGTTAGGGGTAACATGCACAGGGTCAGCAAGCAAATGTGGTTAGTGGCAGCATGCACAGTGTCAGCACGCATAAGCACATGAAGGACGAATCACAGGGACCCACTAAATGCTGTCCTAAATAGGTGTTTTTAAGTTCCTTTTAAATGTGGTCAGGTCAGGGGATGTTCTGACACAGGTCGGGAGGGAGTTCCAGGCTTTGGGAGCATATGAACTAAATTCACGGTCTCCAAAGGATTTGAGGTTTGTACGAGGTATTTGTAGACTGTTGGATTCCGAAAAGCAGGTGGTACGATGCTTGGCCTGATGGGGTAGTATATCTGAGAGATAGGCTGGAGCCATAGAATGAAGTGACCTAAAAGTGAGCGACAAAACCTTGAAGTCAATCCGTTGCTTGACTGGTAGCCAGTGCAGATCGGCGAGAAGTGGAGTAATGTGGCAACTGCGACGCTCACAACAGACAAGCCTAGCTGCAGAGTTTTGACTAACTTCACTAACTGTGGAATTGCTGCATCAAGACCTTAGTCTGGACTCCAACTTGCTCAGGCACCTGTCGACCTGAGTCGGTGCCTGTTGACTCACGGGAAAGGGTATCTGGAGGGGAGGGAATAGGCAGGCATCTGCTGGCTTCTTCTGGCACTTCACATATGCTTTAGGGCTCGAGCTCACGACCTCGGTCATTGAGTACATTCACCTTGATCAGGGCGAGCACCTTAATCGCATGGCCAAATCAGGGCGGCGCTTTAAGGCTGTACTGGTAGGCATGCACAGCCTGGCTTACAAGTTCAGTCGACCATTGCTGGCTCGATTGGCCTAAACAGTCGTGCTGGCCTAATCCATGGCTATGGGCGCTACTTAGGACAACCTACCTTGGAATTATTGCAGAAATACTGCGGTTTATACTCACCTTTTCGTGACCTGGAGCATTTCTCCGACATCAGGCACGAAGATGGCAGCACAAACTGGTTATGTGTTTTTAATGGTCAACCAGTTGAAATACGGGTAAGCTTGTATTGTATTTCTTTACTGTTTATGAATGCCTCCATAGTTTTCCAATGCACGGGCTTGTATAGATCACATCTTCAGTATCGTTTCGTTCTTAGCAATACCTAGCGGGAAGTGCTGGCTACCCAAATAAGGCCGCCGTGCTTACTCACTTCATGAAAGTAAAGCAGCTGTGGGAGACTGACCTTCAGTCTGCATTCTTCTCCAGGGTAAGTAGCAAGGCATGGCCGAACGTCAGCATTTCGTTGCTGTTCATCATCGCCCGCTTTGTATTTCGTGCGACTCACAGTACGTTTTGCAATTGGCAAAATCCACAAATATTCTTATTAGATAGTGTCACTTTGCACCTTGTTGGTGTCACTTTGCAGCTTTGCAGTTGGTGTGGTCCTTGGCCCCCCCCCCGAGGCCTCTCTCTCTCTCTCTCTCTCTCTCCCCCTCTCTCTCTCCCCTCCCAACTGTTGTTCTTTGCCATGCCATATTTAGCTACGACTTGTCAGTCAGCCTCAGTTATGCACTTAACTTTTGCATTTTTGTATCTTTGAAAGCATCGAATGACAAGTGTGGCTTGGAATGTGCACACGTAATTCGAAAATTCGAAAGTAGCATGCACTTTAGCATAGTGGCCTTCCTGGGGCTATCGAGTGAGATTCGTGGTTTGTGTGTGCCCAGTATGTGCTGCCTTTTGCCTTGGATGCTCACTTGCATATCTTAAATGATTACTCATTGTTGCCATATGTAGAAGTTGTGCAGCTGCTGTAACCTGGCGAGGTCTGTATTACAAAAATTCGCAGCCTATAAGTGCCCAGAATCGGAGCCACATTCCTTTTTGCTGATGCAAGATTAAGATGGACGTGGCTAGCATTATTGCTTGTTGTTGGGTGTCCGTTCGATGCTCGAAGTGCTGGCCACAGCACTTCGATTGAGATTGGTTGCGATTGGTTTTCGATTGAGATTGGTTGCGCACTAACTTTCTCACAGCTAGCCAGCCACTTTGTCATTGTGGGTGGACGTTTTAAGTGGACCCCCACCTGTCTAAGAAGTGACACAGTTTGCTCTGTGTTACCATTGTAGTTTCAGTCGTATGGCACCGTGTGTCTTGCTCACTCACCTGCTTGAATCTAATTTGCCTATCAAGTGTACTTCTGCATGTTAATGAACATATTATTGTAGAATCAATCCGAGGTGCTTGTTCAAGTCATAAGTCATACGGAGTGTCTCGCCAGTCTTCGAAGACCCCTGAATAGCTATGTAGGTGTTAACGCTTCTATTCTCGGTTATTATAGCCTCTTTTTTGGTGGCCACCAAGTGGCATGCTTTCGATTTATTTGAATTGCATGCATCCACTAAGCGTGTGTATGTACGTGCGAAGCATTATGCCAGCGTACGCTGTCGCCTGCCTTTACCGTATCAATGCTGCTGTGCACAACGATTCATAGGTTGTTAGAATCTTGTCTTCTGTGAGGGCATAGCATGAACAGTTGTCTGCTTAGTCCACTGTAGTCTGCTCGGTGTGCGTTATCAACACTCGGAATGTTGCCAAGCAATGCCTGCCAGTTAACATATGGCTTTGTTGTCAGTCAAGATTAGCAAATGAACTGCAAGCTTCGTTGAATATTACCAGTATATATCTTACACGTGTTATTCTGGCTTACAGAACTAGCATGACAATTGCCTATGAGCTTACGATAGAATTAGTTATGTACTTGAAAGAGGTCTATGCCATCTTCAGGCAGAAGTTAACCTACCGTATAGTTTGATGGTTTTATAACTGAGACCTTAAATTGTGTAACTTGTGCAGCTTCTGTTGCAAACTAAGCCTTATTTATAGCCAGTGGCATAGCCTGAAGAGCCCAACGTACAATAAAAATAATTAATCTAATAATAATTTATTATAGCACCTTAACAAATTAAATCTCTTTTAAGTAGCCGATAATAGAAGATAAAAAATAATGCTAAAATAGTAAAATGGATGACCAGAGATATATTATCTATGACACAATATGTAGATATAAATAAAGCCTATGCTGATGGCTTCTGCAGATAGTGGTGCCTAGTGTTAACATGGTTTAGATCGTTCCTTGGATGGCAAACTCAGGTCGTTTCCTGCAAATACGTGTGCTGCTGTTCAGTGACATATTACCATCATCAAGGTACCATGTTAAGCACACAGCATTTGTCTATCTATCTACTTTACTTTTAGCCAGGTAATAAGCAGTCAGTGGGGTGGGGTTATCATCAGGATTTTCTTCTAAGGGTGGACATCTTTAAGATGGACCACGTTGTTGGATTCCCAACTTTGACTGCAGTGCTGCCGAGAGATACAGCCTTTATCTTTTTTTTCTGGGAGGGCAGTTCTTAAAATAATCATTTCAAGTTGCACTGTTGTTATTTGCTTTTTGACTGCTTGCTTCTAAGAATCAATTAAAGCCATTGCAGTTTTTAGATTTGCAATTCGACTGCTCAGTGTGAGCCAAGCCTTAATATCTAAAACCATTACGGGGAGATCTGCATTTGCTTGTAACGAAAGAACGACTGCAGGCTTTATTTATGAGCATGAAGAATCGCCTATTTGGGGAAGCTTACATGGTCTAGACTTTACCTTACATCAATCTAGTAGTCGAAAAAAGCAAAACTAGAGAAAAGGACTTATCAAACGTTTCGACCGATACTAGGGTGGATGTGATGCAATAGCCATTTGTTCCGGGCAAGATTAACAGACTGGTAATACTGAGCCTACTGCTCGAGCAGGTTGAAATTTTTTGAGCTCTTTAATTGAACCATACCTGATCTAGTTTCCTTAGTGAGAGGTTTGTGCTTTAGGAGTTTACAACATGCTCATTTGAATAACAGCAGGGAGTAATGAGCCGCCTGCTTGACCTCGTGACAGCTGATGAAGTTTTTGGCCTCTAGCACATTACCGTACTGGCTACACAGGTGAAAGCCATTCAACAGAATGTCCTTTGAGCAAGCTGTCACTCCTTGGTCAGGCTACAAACGTAAAGTGTGAACAGAGTCGGCAGAACTCTCACGCTAATATTTATTTAAATGTAATTCTGCTATTGACTATGCAAGTATTTCTATTTCTTTGCTTAGATTTTTATCCCTTTTTGGGATTGCCAGAGGCATTGTCCATTATGTCCAGTTCCCGATGGCCTTACCACGAATACCGAAATGGAAGAATTACTATCGGTCACCTCTGTTTTCGGAGGCTTTGTGTTCAAGTGCCAAGGATTCTTTTTTTCGTGTGCTTCATATTCCATTTGCGGTGCTACCGTGTACTTCTAAAATATATTGAACAGTTACTCATCCTCACTGATTGATGATGCGATTACAACCCGCGATGCCCAAGTGTAATTTTATGTAACTATAGCCGAGGTCTTTTAGCTGGTCCCTTTGAAACGACTGTTTTTTCTATGCAGGTATTATAAGTTCACAGTATTCGAATCATTGAATGATCTAGCATGTTTGACTACATGCCATGTTAGTCAGGTTGCAGGCATTTTTCGTCGGCGCTCTGCAATCGTAATTCCTGTATGTAACTGTAATTCCTTGTCAAATTCTTTTCAATATGTAACTGTAACTCCTCCTCTAATCGTGGACACATTTGAAACCACGTTTTATGCTGGTCGTCATTTGCTCCACAGGACGTGGCTACATATTCTAGTCAGATCCTGGTGCAGCTGCAGAAGCTCCATGCCAAAGATTTTGTGTACGGCTTTCTGAATCCGAAGACTGTCTTCGTTGAGCCTTATGGCTGTGTTCTCGACGTTCCGGGCTTGCCTACTCAGGTTTGTGCCACTACACTGCCTTTCATGCAGCTTGCTGTAGTAACGGTGCAGTGCTGCCAAAGGGATCGACTCAGTATGGGACAGGTTCGAGTCGCAAACGTAGAAAAATATGGCCATAATAGACTAAGATAGATAAGATCTAAGGAAAAAAGCAGGAAGTGCATGACCAAAAATCAATTAGATATATAAACCAGCAGTATTAAAATGTGCTTTTCAATGCATCGTCTGTTGAACCTTGTTCTCAGTGTTTCGCTACGACACCATATAGGCCTGACTGTCACTACCCTTTCCTGTAGCAAGGTGCACCGTGCTTTTTTCTGCCTGTCAAGGCTTAGTTACACTGTTCTTGCCGTATCTGTAGCCTTAGTAGACAAATAGCATGGCTTAGGCTTATGACTTTGTGAAGTAAATCTGTAATTAAAACACGGCCATAGCAGACAAACCGTTTGATCCAACCACCTGCTACCAAATAGTGGTATCATTTTATGTTAAAGCAGCATCTTGTCATTTTTACCAGTAGCCTTTTTGTCCTATGCTTCTTCTCACATAGCATCGTGTTAACTCGTGCTCCTCTTAACACCAATTGGCTTTACTGTTGGTTTCTCAACCTTAATGATGTATTAGTGTTTGGTCTGTAAAGTAGATTCCTTGCTCATTCGGCTTTAATTCCTTATTTTGAGCTTGGGTTTTGACTTGATTCGTGAAATGTGTGCCCAGAATTTTTCTAATCTTTTTAGAAAAATTGCAAGTCGGTTGACATTAACGGTCTCACATTCAATCAAGAAGAGGCTTCTAAGTTGTCTGACCTTAAGGACTTTGGAAAGTTAATCGTATGGGTATGTAATAGCTACACGGCTTGAGCCCACCTGGTGACCCATTTTGCGACATTTCAGTTGATATGCGAAATGCATATATTTGCCTTTGAAAATGTTCTGTCGGCATTACATTTGGTATAGCTATCATCAGCCTTGAAAATTCTGTTTGTCATGGGGTGTTAACTGTGATCGTCTGTTTACTGGCCTACCGACCTTTACACACAAGATTGTCATCTGTTCACCTCTGCAATATGTGGGTGTAGAAGTGACTCTGGCTTCGTAAGCTGCCTGGTTCCTGACGTGCTACTTAAGCCATATGGGTCATTATTGTTTTTCAACATTCACGAATGAATTTATGAGTATAATTAGGAGGTGGGCTCGATCATTCTTTTTGGACCCCCGGGACTCGTGATATAGGCAAACATCTTGTAATAATTTAGTACTGATTATAATAATACTAATAATATTAAGTCGTTCGTACGATACCTTAAGAGAACCCAATCTATATCCAGTCTCATTACAACTCGTTAGAGAATCCATAGCCAAGGGTTGTGACATGCAAAGTAGTATGCTTAGACTAGCATACAAAAGCTAACAAAAAGGCATTCTTGGCCACGGGTTAGTAGGACCCCAAGTTATTAGCATGCACTGAATCATGCACAACTAAGCAAGAAAAGCACAAGGAAAAACAAATTCGAAGGGGCTCTGGGAAAGCCGAGCAGATCCGTGTGTTTTTAGTTGAAAATGAGAAGGTGCAAAATCAGTCCATTAGGTGATATAAGACTGAAACATTTGGTGTCAGAAAAGAGGTAGTTGCTGGTGACCCTTAGCAGGTATCTTGTGCTAGTCTCATTGCTTATGTCTATCGATAAGCATTATACCTGAAACATAGCTTTCTATATTAGCATACTTAAGGCATATACTGATCACATCGTTGAATGGTTGAAAGCTAAAGTTGAAGCTCTCTCTCTCTCTCTGCAAAAAAATTGCTATTTTAAAGGAGAATCACCTGATAAAACTATGCGAGTTATAGAGCAGTTTTCAACAAAAGGTGAACAAACTGTAGAACAGTATTGTATCTTACTTATGTGAATTCAGAATCAATGCTCATTCGAATTAGTTTGAGAGGTATAACTTGCAGTTAAGTAGTATCTAAAAGCATTTAGACATGCTCTTATAGAAAGGAATATATTAGTGATGATACCCACAAGTTCCACACATATAAACACATAAAAGACAATTTACATGAATGGACAACATGCTATTAAGAAATAGCAAGTTTTTAGCTACCCATCAAGAGAAGAGGCATAGAAAGAAATGTGTGAAAGAACCATGGAATCGATATGCTGCTTGGTGCAGGTTGGTGAAAAGTGGTGTAGTATGTCATTTGGTGGCATTCACGGCAGACAAATCGTTCTACTGAGTAGTGCAAGAGGACCAGAAAACAATAAGTTTCAGAAATCTGGTATCGCACATGCATGAACCAGCTTGGCTGTGGTATCCTGACCTAAGTGCGATGCCTGTCAAGGTGTTGCTGTGAAACTCTCTTATCTTTGTCAAGGGCTTGCTTCGCTCCTGCATTCGTAGTACCCTTTTCTTAATGTGTTTTGTCAATAGGGGTCATATAATTTCGATGGCCTTTTCTGGCTTTTTGTATAGGCTCACTAAAAAAGTCCTTAATATTGAAGTCGTAGTCTTGGCGTCTGTGCCTCACCTGGTAATACTTCACCATCTATAATAGCCTCATGTTACCCAACAACTGGGGCTTGCATTCTCTCAACCACTCTTGTAGTAATTTAGTGGTTGAACCTTCTTGCCCACAATCGGCGATGCACACACACACACACACAAACACACACACACACACACACACCAGATGGCGACCGTACCGAACGGCTGCTCTGATCCCAACCCTGTAGATTAACTGTTACTTCCAATGTCACTTTATGTACTGACTTGTGTTGACTAGTCCAGGTAACAGGTTGACTGCCGTACCTCTTTGCTTTTTGTCCCAGGCTCTCCAACCAAGTCACGGGGCTGTGTGTGGCATGCCACCGTATGACATTTTGATCATAGCTTTAACCCAGTGTGGATCGTTTCACAACCGGCAAGCATTTTTTATTTACATTTCGATGGCTTATGGGCTGGCATCTACTTGTCTTTTAGATGTGCTGTCCTGAGTCGGAGCAACCAGCACTATCCCATGTCTCACACGTAAGTGCAGGCGCATTGCATTGCACAGGTCAGCAAATGATGCTCGCCTGCGTGCCGATGCTGCAGTTCAGACACAAATTATCCGAGTTATCACGAGCACCCTTTAGCGGGTCGACGGAAATTACTTCATATACGGTGGCTTCTTGATTGGTGCAGCCAGAGCGTTATTTAAATATGTGCCCGACCCATGTAGGCTTAGGCTAGGCGTAGGCTTTTGATCCGAGAGACCATAATAAAGACCAGTCACTCAACTTGCATGTCTAGGAAGTTGACAGGACGGACCCTGAGACCTTTTGTTTGTCGGAGGTTTGGGTGGTGGAGGGGGGCTCAACCACTTACTAGTGCTTTCTAAACGCGACCGCTCGTGCCCTGACTCGCGTTTACCGATTAGCTCTCGTTGCAGAGCCGTGAGCTGTACGACCTCGTGACCTGCTTGCTCTATGGGCAGCCGAAGTTTACCGCTGAGGAGATCTTGGCTATGCCCTACTTTACGACGTCATGCAGCCAGCCAGCTTCGATGTCACCCAGCCAGCTGCAATTGGCAACGGATGTCGTCTGCACAGCCGCCATCCCCGACCTCCGGCTTGCTGCAGACGCTGCTTCTACCGAAGCTGCTGCTGATGCCGCTGCAATTTATCCGCCTGCTGCTGCTGCTGAGGAGCGTTACATGCCTGCCGAGGCCATGTCGCCTCGGGCAGGGCCGCCTGCCGGTCATAAAGTTCCGACTTCGGCCTGGCTAGCAGCAACCACGCAGTTCTTGCTGTCTCCTGAAGTGGTGCAGGCCGTCTCGAGGGCAGAGCAGCAGCCCGTGGAAGGAGCTGAATCGGCCGAGCCCTCAGCCTCTGCCCACGTGGCTCCGATGAGAGAGGGCATTCTGCCGGTCGGTGACCTCGGTGCTGCGAGCTCCGAGGCTGCACCGGCTTCGAAGTAACTTGACTGGTCAGCTCTGTGCCACCTGCTGTACGGTCGCTTAGTGCATCCGGTGCTTCGTTCACTTGTGCATGCCTGAACGTGATACTGGTTACTTGCAGCATTAGATTTTAATATTGGGTCCAACGGTGCTGTGTATCTGGACTGATTAACTGACTTGCGGTGCTTGCCTGTCCATCAGGCAAACGACCCAACAGTAGCTGAGTTTTTCTTTTTTTTTTTATTCGGAAATAAATATTTTTGCTGTACGAGTTGCTTGCTCGTCAGTTTCGGCTTTCGACTAGGCAAGTGTGTGAGCCGGCCAAGCGGAGCCGTTTACCTTGGCCTTAACACCACGAGGAATAAAAAGCCACCGGAGTGTCACGTGAGCTGAGGGTGGGCTGCTCAACAATCGAATACGACTTAATGACGCTAATATATATTTATCAGCCATTATATATATATATATATATATATATATATTTGATTTATAAAAAAAAAATATATATATATATATGTATGTATGTATGTACATACAGGCAGTACCTTGTCCTGCCAGGGTCGCTAGTGCCACACGAGACTCCCGGTCCAGAAAAGGGACCACACGGTCTCGGAGCAACGGTAATGGCTTTGGAGACTGTTGGATTGCTGTTCGCTCTTTTCGCGGTCTCGCCGAGGTCTGCGGCCAGAAAGGCTTCACTGTCTGGCCGCCAGCTGCCGAGATCTGCGACCACGAAAGGCCTCACCTCTGCCGACCGGTAGCCAGCAGTCACGAGTGACCAGGCAATGGTTGCATACTCTTTGACCTTGCTCCTATGTGTATAACATTTGTGTAGCGGTCCTAAGTGAACTAAATCTCTTTCTAGGCACTTAAATAGGCTGGAAAAGACTACCAAAATATTGAACTGTCTTCAGTTTGCTCGATGTCCTCGCAAATGATGACTATATCAGCTCCACAGTCAAGTCTGTCTACTTTGAAGTGCATAATATTGCTAAAATTCGGGCTTTTTTAAACAGGAATACTACATCCAAATGCGTGGCGTACCGTCTCGACTTCCGTAAATCGCTGCTCTCTGGTCTTCAGCCTCTGCAATCAGGCACTTGCAGTTGACGAAAAACTCAAATAGGGGAGGAGACCAATGACGTCGGAGCCACGCCATATTTTTGCATACGTTTGAAAACAATAGCCCACCGAGCCGAAGCTTTTTTACTTTGTACCAATGGACGCGCTGAAATATAGCGGTACCTCGGCTTGCGGGTGTCTCAACATACGAGCGTTTCGAGATACGAGCTGTCTCTCGGCCGATTTTTTGCTTTTAGTTGCGAGCTAAAATTTGGCTTACGAGCCAGCTTCAGATACTCCACCGCTAGTTGCCGAAGCGAACGTCACACTGCATCTGGTTATTAAAGCCAATAAGGGTAGGGCAGTGGACGACGTTCCGTTGCTAGACGCTGCCCTACGACTAAGGGTGTGACGCCAAGCGCAGACCTGTTGGTTCGCACCCAGACAGACTCGAGTGAGCCGTCGTGGTGCGTGGACGCACAAGATTCACTCAGGCGATTGCAGCTGGTGCAAAACTCTGCAGCTCGGCTTGTCTGCCGTGAGCGTCGCAGTTGCCACATCAAGCCACTTCTCGCCGACCTGCACTGGCTACCAGTCAAGCAACGCATCGACTTCAAGATTCTGTCACTCACTTTTAGTTCCCTTCATTCTTTGGCTCCAGCCTATCGATCAGATATACTCCCCCACCAAAAGGGCAAAATTGATTTGGTAACAATAAAAAAAAGATCAGAAACTGATCTAGAAGCCTCGAGCACTTCCCTAATGAGAAACATCCGAAAAATAAATGAACGGTCAGCAACTCACAGTGAACTCTTTTATAACGAAGTATATTCAAACCAAGCCTAAACGCCGAGCATCGCAACATTGGCAGCCGTCGAGTAAAAATCAACACTATCAGCCACATACTGGAAGTGTGAAAGTGATACAGCATTTCTTACATCTAACAAAGTGTCCTGCAAACACCCCAAGTCGGGTGCACGTAGAAAGGTATTCAGCAGTCCGTGCTCACGATCCAAGTTTTATTCTGAAGATAAATTTCTCTAAATGCCAAGTGTGCTTTCACAGGGAGATCTTAAATGTCACGCATGACCTTTCTTTGCGAGAAACCTTTGTCGAAAAACTGGCTGCCATTTTTCCCTTCACTGGCTTCACTTCCAGTCTGACCCTAAAAAGAGGTTAACGCTGATGTCTAGAGTAATGGACTTCGATAGCAAGCTAGTCAAGGCCAACTAACAGGTTTTTATAAAAAAAAAAAAACACGAATATGCACCGGCAACCACCAGGGATTCAGGATGCAGTTAATATTAGCATGCATGCCTGTGGCTCACACGTCGCCTCAGGGGTAATGAATTAACATAAACGGCCACGGGTGCTTTTGACATTGCAACACATAAGTTTTCAGCCACGTCTTGAATTTGAAACGAGAGGCATGCTGGCATTGGACAGGGAAGATTTAGAGAGAGGGAGAGAGATTGAGAGGAGACTTTTTTCTCTAACAACTGCGAAATTCTAAAAACAAAGTGCAATAGGTGCTGATTCCAATCTGTTTCCGTGTCAGCTAACCTCTATTTGTGCCTTTAAGAGGGTACGGCTAAAACACTAAAAGAAAACAGCACTAAAAGAAAACAGCAGCGCCTTTTTATTGTAAGAACAAATTAAATTAATTTCATTGGGAGCTGATGTAAGGGTGCCTTTAACACTGGCCACAAGACAAATACTCCCCGGGCAAATATTAGTTGCAGCTGCTCACGTTTGCTGCTAAGCTAATCTACCGTTTAACGGCTGGCATCGCGATCCTCGACGTGAAAAGTTCAGTCATGGCACGCCATGATCGGCCAGCACAAAAACCTAGCGTCAGTGGGAAATGGAAAACCTGAGAGGCGAGAAGTGGCATAAACGAGGCGTGACAAATGAAAAGTGATCGTCTTCACGTGCACGAAATCCAAAGCGTATCCGTATAAAAAAAAGGGAACAAAAACAACTGCATTTTGCAAGTACTCCGACAAAAGTAGAGCCCCTAAGCTCAACAAAGCAAGGCTCATTCGGGCTAAATGTGACCGCAGTGACTATTAAAGTTAACTAACAACTGAATTCTAACATCTAGAGATGATACCGAATGAATGGGTTTTGCGCCTAGCATCGACGTGCTCCTGGCATTGAAGGGACGAATGGCTCCGAGCAGGAGGATGCAACAAACGGTAATCACCCGGCTGCAGTGCTCCGGATCGGTCAGCTAGAAGAAGGCTGGTTCGGATGCACCCAGAGGAGAGGCTTCCTTGATCAAGGACAACCAGACTGCCTTTTAGATGCCAGCTTGAGAGTCTTGCATGAATTATTAGACATTTCACAGACAGCTAGACGAATCGAAGCAGAGGAAACTGCAATCAGCCACGAATGAGCCCAGAATGCTATAAGTAGTAAGAGGCGCGTGTAACACATGGGAGAGCTGAATATCTTTCTAGGCATTTTAAATATTCCGGGAAGCAAGCTTGCCGATCGGTTAGCGATAACCCGAAAAATTTCAACATGTTAAAGCACATAAAGGACAATTCAGACGAACACAGCAAATCCGAAGAGGAACAGGTGGGCTTCTAGCTTGTTTTCGAGAGGGTTTGCTGACTTTTAAATGACGTTTAATCAGGGAATGTCGTAGTGCAAGTCGAAAGTGAGATCTAGGCTTTTGAAATATACAGTATAACGAGCGGTCAGCTAAGGATTTGAGGTTGGCTGGGGGCTCAGCACAGCGACTTAAGAGTCAGAAGAACAGGTGATACAATATATAGTCTAGCTGATTGGGATGGGGTTCGGATAGGTAGGGCGAAGCGAGAGAATGAAGGAATGCAAAAATGTGTGACAGAATCTTGAAGCTGATTCGCTGCTAGATAAGAGCCAGGTCGGAGGTCAGAGAGAAAGCAGTGCAATACGGCAATACTCAACATTAGCGATAGACTAGCCGATAGCTGCACGGGTTTTCGCTAATTGCAAGCGCCAAAGGTGGAAGACCTGCGAGTAGCAACAAACTGAAGTCAAGAAGGAATATCACACATGCATGGACAAACTCGGATGTGATATCCCTGTCTAAGCAGGTCCGAACTTGATTGCAGAGCTTATGTGGTCGTCTAGTGAAAGGTCACTTTGGAACACGAATACCAGACTTCAGATTGCTTCAGATTGCCGAGATGATTGAAGATGAACTGGTCAAGCTCATTTTAAAGGTACGGCTTCCCAATTTCTGACTAAAACTAGATTTACCCACAACTAGTTCCTTGGCTGTATTTGTTATTATTTTGAGAAAGTTTGCTTCCATCCAAGTGCAAATGTCAATTATACATTTGAGAAAGTTTGCTTCCATCAGAGTGCGAATGTCAATACGTGCTGAAAGGGACTTAAACGACCTGAAAGGCATGGAGGGATACAAGCAGATAAGAAATATGCTTGCCAGGCTGCTCATTTCGAGGGTTAGGATTTCGAATTTCCGAGAGGCATCAAGTTTGCCCATACCTAGTAAATGGGTTCTGTTGCAATTCAATCGGAGAAATACTGCTACCGTCCAAGAGCACATGCCAGCAATACATGCTGTAAGGAAGTTATCGCACCTCGGATGACTATAGCCCATTGGCATCAATGCTGTAAAATCTCCGATTAAGGTAAGACCTCAGCCGTCGCAATGCAGTGCCAGCGATGCCTAGCCGAGAAGATAGGTGTCAAGAAGGACTTTGCTGCCAAGAGATGCATCAGAACTAGCAGAGAGACTCTATCAAGGTCAGCATTCCTAAGAAAGCCGTTATACACTTGCAGCATTGCTGACTCAGAAGAGCGATTAGCTCGAAAATCTTAACGGAGCATTCTTTCTAAGCTTGAAGATTTGACATACAAGTTTAACTGGCTTGCCACTACCCGTTCTAGTTTCTTAGATAGTAGTGGCAGTAGGGAGACTGGGCGGACGTTATTTAAGTTCTCTGGGTCTAATATTGACTTCTTAACCAGCGGCCTAACGACAGCTTTTTTTTAAGGATGGAGGGACGATGCCTGAGACAGCAGACATATTTATTATGTTGGTTCATAAAGGACAGCAGGCATCTTCATCCAGGCATCATATATCAGACATCCAGGCATCTTAGAAGGACACCAGTAGGTATTGAGGCTAGAGGGCCCTCAGCGGTCTCCTCAGTCGAACCAAGAACACAAAGTTAGACAGAAGACAAAGCTACTAGTGGCAGACTTGAAGTAAGATATTGAGTAAAGCAAGTAACAGCTGGGTGAGGAGTGCAGTTGGGATTTTACCTCAGGGTAGGCTCCCTGATGTCACTTGTCTTGCCGACAAAGAAGAAAGAGAAAGGGTGTGATATGCAGCCACTAGGATCACTACGTATAGCGCTGACTTGCGAGCACTTAGTGAGATGGATGACGGTTCCTCAAACTTGTGCTACTTTGATGCTTCCTCTAGCTACTTATATGTCTGCAGTAAACCATTGGCCATCGGGGCAAGGGGAACAATAATGCTTGGTCAGACAATAAGCTCATCCAGAATATCGGCGTTGGTGTCGTGTTTCAGCATTCCACCAATGAGGGCAGGTCGGACAGAGATGAGAGAAAGCAGAAGGCCCGAGCAAGATATTCTTTGAGTACAGCATTAATGCCACAGGTCTCAAAGTTTCTCAACCTACAGATGGTTTTTATACTGAAAAGGACACAAACTGTAGACTAAATGTGAGCCCCGTGTGGTCAGACGTACAGAATTGGGTACTAATACGAGTTGACAGCCCATAGTCAAGGGAGAATAAGTTAGAGGAGGTGAATGGTAATGAATTGGCCGGCATAAATGAAATATAGCAGACTAATTTTTGGGTTGCTAAGCAATGATGACGGCTGAATAAAACAACAGGATGGCCCACAAACAAGAAAAAATACGGAAGTGGCACAAGCAGAAGCTTGTTCCAAAAGGTGTGAATTCACGACAGAAGTGACAGGCACTTACGCCACTACAGTGACTTATGCAGCAAATACCCCAAATCTGGAAATAAGACACTATCGGTATGCTAGCAAAGCTAGCACAAATTAAATTAACAAAGTACTAGCTGATTTAAAAGCCTCATTTTCATATCGGTAGAAGAGCCTTGACCCCTATCACTACCGCCTGCAGTTAGCAATAAAGGCTGGCTCACTGCAGGATTCCAGGATGGGAAGGAAGAGAAGACAGAAAGTTTTAGTATTATTTCGGAAAAAATCTTGACACTCAAGCCAACGGCTCACAAACGTGACCAGAACAGTCGTGGAATTTGAAACCCGCCACGGTTTAGCTGATTCCTCAACCTGTGCAGTAAGCAAGCATTTCCCACAGAGCCGCTGCCGCCACGTCACTAAGTGCCAATCGCACGCGACTATAAGTCCTGCAGTCCCTACTCATCATGCCGTGAGCACGTGGATTTGGGTTGCAGACATGAGAGAATAAGACGGTGCTTACTCTAAAAACCCTCGAGCCATATGGAAACTCATCGAACTCGGGACCAAACATCGGAGCTCATGTACATGATTACAAGTGCACACTAAACTACAGGGCACCGGCGGCAGATCGCTTCTAAGCACACAGAGAGCTCGCACTGACGCGTCTGGTACCGAAAACCGGCGTCGGCAAGACGTCGGGCCAATATCATCGACACGTGGGCACTCACCGGAAAAGTGCGAGGCTTGCTGGAATAAAAATGCCAGCCCTGCTGCGTTTCCCATGTCTGAAACGAGAGCGGCGCTCAGCAATAGATGGCAGACTAGACTGGTAGAAATGCAACACAGCCTGTACAGGAGAGAGCGAGGGGGAAAACAGCCGGTCAACTCTCACCGCTCTGTTGTACTTTAGATAGTAGAAAGCGCCGTACAGAGCTACGACGCCCAGGCCGACTCGAGGCCAGAACCATCTGTAGAAGGCCGCCTTCTCGGGCGCCTACAAGCGGCGGTGTTCGCTAGCGCAAGCAAAACAGCGAGCCAGAGCCGCGCGCGCGCACGACGACGTCGCTAGCCGATCGGCACTTACGAGACGCGGGGTCAGAAACTTGAAGGCGAAGTCCCAAGGAGCCGCCAGCGCTCGTCTGATCGAATTGCGAGGGCGCAGCTCGGGCACGAACCGCGGTTCGTTCGGCGAGAGCGCCTGATCGTGCAGCCACTGCGCCCTCCACGCTCGGTCCTCGTCGGTCATTTTAAACGGCACGCGCTGCCTCTCCCGAGGGAACGGCTCGATCGTCATGGGAGGATACTTGCTCTTCCTGTACAGATCTCGCTTTTGCATCTCCTCCTGCAGGCGCCATTCCTTTTTGACAGCCTCCACCGCCGAGTCCGCCCCAGCAGCGGAAGGTACGTCGCCGGCCATTTTCCAACCGGAACGAGCTGCCTCGAGGCACAGCGAATCCGACTTTGATCGTGTGCGCCCGTTGTTGCTAGGGACAGTCTGTCGGTGGATACTGCGCGGCCGTGGAGGAGTCATGGATTACTACAAGGAAAAGCTGTGAGTTAATTGACTAGCGGAACTGAAGAAAGCTCACCGCTAATGCATTTAAAATTCCCGCGTTCGCCAAGCCGCGACGGAATGATGCGCTGAGGTTTGCCAGGGGGCCGAAGCGGGGCGGCGCTCGCGCGCGCCGTCGGTAAATTAGCCGACTGAGTCCGTTCGCACGGTCGCCTAGGACCGGGACTATGCTCAAGAGGCCCGAGTTCACTCCTACCGATAACTACCTAAGCGGCGACGGAAAGTCTCTCGTGTGGCCTGGCTCCGGATATTACGTGCCGTCGGAAAGACGCTTTGCGAAGTACCACGAAGTAAGGTTGCTGCCTAACGGAAGGCGCGCGGATCAACGCGAATTTCAGTCCGAGGACGAGTGGAGAGAGTGGCAGAAAAAGCGTGATGACGCAAGGGGTAAGTGCTGCTTACGAAAATTTCTGACGCGCTTTAGTGAAAAATTATTCTGGATTCGTAACGACACGGGGGTGTATGTACCTACCATTTGCCGTTCACGGAGTCAACCTATCGACGGTCTTGTGCGGTGCGTGCGCGAGTGACGAGTTGAGATTCCGCTTTGCTTGCTTTTGCATTCCTAAAAATGGAAAGCGTCGCTGGATACACGCTGCGCTGATCTTATCGGACTGCCAGTGTTCTAGCTGCAACCAGTTTCGCTGAAACAACACTATTTTGAGAGCTGCGACGTCGATGCTCGATATTGGGAAAGCTCGCTGTGAATCAAATCCAATTATGCAACCAGCCGCATGCCTTGCAGCTTAGCATTTGCCGCGCAGTCTTCCTTCGCGTGTCGAGACTCGTCTCGCCACGCCACAGAGCTATTGATTGAAGTCTGCTACTTCCATATGCGGAGACAGCTGTAACAACTCGGGGATCCTGCTCTTGCTTAGGACGCGGTTTGAAGCACTCCGAATATTGCATGATTTCAAAGATAGAAGTGGCAGGACCTCATCGCAACAATCTATTTATAAGCTGAGATCGTCTAGTGGGCGGAACTACCGAGCGATTGCAGTATAACAGTGGCTCCGGTGGCAGCTGTTCCTGTGGGGTCTCGAAGACACGAGCGGGCAAAAGTGAGCGGTAAATGAGACACGATCTTTATTCTCTCGATGCGTACATATACGAGCTGGCTGACTCGCCGCAGATGGGAGAGTGCATCTGTGGCGGGCAACATCCTTACATCAAAGGCTTCGGACGCTTCCCGTTTATGTAAATCGACGAGCAGACGAATCAGATAACGAGGCTGCAAGCGAAAAAAATAATCGCGCATTTTTAAATTCATCGGCAGGTGCGTCCCGGGGGGGCGGCATTTCCTAACTCTCCAGCAAAAGCAATTTTCCCAGGATCACTCTGGGATTGGAGCAAGTAGAAAGCAAGACTGGCCGTGTAAGCGTCCTACAGGAAGGAAGACGCGAGCAGGACAGAGGCTAGACTGTCCGCGTAAATGCAGCTTATCCGGTAAACTCGGACCGTTAGTAGCATCTGGAATAGATCGCGGAGGCGTGGCGTGACGGTCGGATCCGGGGCTGCTAGGCATCGCACGGAAGTGAGGCTGATGATCGGCGAAGATCATTGTTAGCGGTCGCTTCTGGATCGCGTTGGTCGGGAGCGAGTCCTCGAGGCGCCGTACGAGCCGTCGGCGCCGCTGTCGCGGAAGCTACGCGGCCGCGGCCGCGTTGGGCAGCCGCCAGCGACGCCGGCTTCTAAGCTTTCGCTGGCGCCGCGAGCGCGACGTCTGCCGACTCTTTAATTAATTAATTAATTAATTAGTTAATTAATCGCTTAAAGGCTGACAGCAGCGCCGAGCTCGCCCTCTGCGCGCCCGAACATCCAAGCCAGGAGCTCGGCGAACGGCTGCAGGCGCACCGCCGCGGGCCGAAGGAAAGAGCCTAAGATGTCCGAAAAATGCATCCGATGCCTGCCAGTTAGACGTAGGGACGTTCAATCGTTGGCCCTCGGGCGATCGCCGTGCACGATACGACGCTGGCCAATAGAGAGACCGGGGCTCCGATCAGCCGCGTCGCAGACGCCATCGAGAACGCGCAGTCAATCGAAGACCAGCAGAAGCCTGCCGTTCCGAAAAACTCGGCGAGTTCTAGCCGTCGGCGACGGCGTCGTTCTGTGGCTTTGCACGGCGGCGGCGGCGGCGGCGGGTTATTTCCTGGCGCAGGTCGCTCGCCGCAGCTCGACGGCGGTTGGCTCAGCAGGGGCTCAACAGGGGGCATGGCCTCGGATTCAAAGCCCCGCTGCAACGCATCGTTATTGGGGTAGTTCTGAAAAAGGAGCTCGGCGTTGAGGTTCTCCTCCTTCGGAGGCGCTCTATTTTAAAACTACGTCGAGCTGCCGCCAATCGTAGGGTCGTGCTTTCTTTACAGTATCTGTACAGTGCAAAGAAAAAGATTCAGCTCTCTGAGGGCGTTATACGAATATATGATTATAATTACGATTATCACGCGAAGAGTTCTCAAGACTAGAGCTTCCGCCGCCCGCGGCTTTCCGCCGTGGCCTGTCTTCTGCACGAGGACCTCTTCTCGGCCGCGGCGGCGCGAGTAGTTCAGCCAATCTGCAGCCAATCAGCCATCATGTAATGTCGGATATGAGCGAGTCCATCCGTGGGTCCCGTAAACGCACAAGTCGCTGACATCAGGCCGCATGTAACCGCTAAATAACCTATTAAAAACCTATACAAACTGTAAGCCTGTATAACCTATAAAACGGTGTTGACGTCGACACCGCCTCAGTACAGATAGGTACGTGTGCGGCTATCATGCGCGGACTTTGGCGAGTTTGCACACGGGCAAATGGCGTCCAAATTTGCGTCGCATGCTTCTCTTTTATGCACCAGTGAGCCTGGGCGGTATTGCGGAGTCTGTAGTAACCCCAGTCAAAGGCTCAGGGACACATCCGGGGCCGGCTCTTCACCGTATTTCTTCTTACCGATAGCATCCTGTTAAGTAGCAGCTGAAAGGGGCTGCTGGGTCTCGAACTTCGGTCAAGACCGACGCTGGAATTTGACTTCGGTCGTATCAAGTGGCACAAGCTGCCACTAAATCCTTTCCCGGCTGTCGTGCGATCTCTGTGGGAGCTACTTGAGCAAGCGCTTTATTAGAAAAAAAGGTGGAAGCGTGTTCCCGTGCCGATACCATGTGCTTAATATGAATTTCTTCACGTTGACTTTCAGCGTACTGAGCAGCTATCGCATCGCTTCAGCACCCAGCGGCGCCCTGCGCAAATCGAGTCTCCTCGCGCTGCACGAGTGCGCGGCGTGACGTCACTCCTTTCTTCCACCGATCGATGAAAGAAGGAAGGAGAGACGCGCTGCAGTCTCTCACAATAGAACGCATTTCTTAAATGACCTCTTTGCACCTTTTTCAAGTTGCGTCGAAATGCGCACGCTAAATGTTTCGCTAGCTTTCCTGAATGGATCCGGATGCTGGCGGATCCAGCATGGATTGCGCGACTCGTCGAGTCTTTTGACCGGAATTACGACCGCCAAAATAGGAACGCCTGCAGGCAGCCGCACGGTTGCGCAACTAATTTATTAGCTGACAGTAGTATACTCTATTGGTTTTAACTTAACGAATGATTAATTTGCTCTCACAGATGAACTACTTTGTACTTATTCGTCATTGCAACACACGGCAGCCGCTGGAAAAATCCATCTTTGCCAAGCCGCAAGGGTTGCTTTCGGAGAGCCGACGAATCCCTCACATTTCGCAGTCCTTGCTGACTGGCCCTTTCATTCGGAGCCTGCGCTTGTGAAATATATAATGTCAAATATAAATCTTTTTTGCATTGCGCCCTGAGAGATTTTAATCTCTGTCCAGGTGTTTAATACATATGCCGCAGGGCTCGAGCACACGACCTTGATCGTTAAAGGCAAGCATACATAAAGAGGGATAGAGAGAGAGAGAGAGAGAGAGAGAGAGAGAGAGAGAGAGAGAGAGAGAGAGAGAGAGAGAGAGAGAGAGAGAGAGAGAGAGAGAGCGAGCGAGCGAGAGACAGAGACAGTGAGAGAGACAGAGACAGAGACAGAGAGAGAGAGAGAGAGAGAGAGAGAGAGAGAGAGAGAGAGAGAGAGAGAGAGAGAGAGAGAGAGAGAGAGAGCTAGAAAGAGATTCAGTTCTCTGAGGACGCTATACAGTTGTATTTTTATTTACTTAATTATTTATTTACTTTATACAATTGTATTAACCACACCCGAAACGCCGTCCACCAGATAAAAGCAAGCCTGCGCGAATTCGAGCACAAGCGCGCCGGATAGCGACGTCATACCGTCGCATTCCTCTCAGAACGTCAGCGCCTTCCGGCGCGCGCATCCGGCGGCTGCATCGGAGAGCGCGCGCCGCCAAACGCGCTCTCCGATTTAATCCAGAGTATCCCCGAAGCGACTGGATTGTCCGGACGAGTGAGCACAATCGCGGACTGAAGACGTCGGGATTCCCGCCGCTAAAGCTCGACGGCTACTGCACGAATCCGTTCAGCTTGCACCGCACCGGAGTGCAGGCTCGCTCGCTCCACAACCCGCTGCCCGACGTGCGCGACCCGACGTGGCGAGGGCCGCACGGCTACTACGGCTACTACCACGAGCGCATCGACGCGCGCGACCCGCACGGCTTCAGGCTCTACAAGCAGATGTACAACGACGAGGACTGGCTGAAGTGGGAGCAGATGAAAGTGTCGGCGACGAAGACGTGAGCGCCACGAGCGACGCCGACGGCGACCCCAGCGCTCAGGGGCCGCCGCCTCCGACCGGACAGCTATCGCTCGCTCGCTCGCTCTCTCTCTCTCTCTCTCTCTCAAGCGTAACCGCAAGGCAGTGGCGGCGCTGACATCTCACCCGCCTTCACTGTGACGTCGAGCGAGCGAGCGAGCGAGCGCGCTTGTAACGACTGCTATTTTTGCGTGGCCTCGATGCGAGTACTTCGAACTGCAATATTTCTCTGAAGCAAACGCCGTGCACACAGTCTCGCCGCTGTATGTGCCAGCGCAATACTGTGCACAGAAGAGCAATCGTCTTTTCGCACCGAGAGCGGTCGTTGGTTTGCGTTGCCGTGCGGGCTGAGCGTGCGCACGCGCTCTCGCTAGCTTTCCCAACTTCCTTCAGGCGCGATGAATCACTCGGTCGTTTTCTTTTGGCGCCACATTAAAGATTACTGTAGAGCAGTGGTTTTCAACCTTCCTAATGCAGAGATCCTTCAATATACAGTTCCTCGTGTTGTGGTGACCCCCAACCATAGAAAGTTATTGTGTGCAAAATGTGAACGTGCGTGGTCTCCGATGGTCTTAGGCGACCCCTGTGAAGGGTCGTTCGACCCCCAAAAGGGGTCGCGACCCACATACAGGTTGAGAACCGCTGACCTAGAACGTCGGACTCGCTGCGGCTCGATTTTATGCACGCGGCGATTAGATTTAGTGAACTCTTCATATTCCGGAGCTCGTTTTTCTGACCTAATTAGAAACCTGAGAGAGCCACGCGACGTCGACGCCTGACGCGACTGACGGACGCCGGCGGTCGCTCTCGCGAGGCACTCTGGAGCGGCACTGCGACCCCGCGGCAGCGACCCGCCGAAAGCACGCAGCGCCAGTCTTCCGTTGCTGCTTCAGTTTCCGGTGAGCAACTTCACGCACTCGACTTGTTTGAAAATGCAGAACGACCAAAAATAGTCCACCCGAGCGAAACTGGTCGGCAGCGGCGTAGTCAGCGGCCGTTCGAAGGCCTCCTCGGAGGGCGCGCTAGTCAGCAGCTGCAGGACGGCGGAGTCGGAGAGCGTTGCCAGAACGGGACTGACTTTTCCAAGGCCCCTCGATCCTCTTAGACAGAGGCTTCTTGGCGTCCATTGGATTCTGCTCTTACCGCCGCGAAGCTACAGCCGTAAGCTCAATTGAACTTAGGTACGTCTTTGTGCACAGCAGGAAGACAATTCCTGACGGGGCTATTAAATCGCATTGCAAAATTAGTTACACATGTACTAATTTCGCTCGAATGTGACCTTTAAATCACGAGGGTTTGGAAACATTTTCCTCCATAAGTATTACTCAAAATTGCACATTTTTTTCGCAGGACTTTCTGCTTATGGCATATTTTTTTCCGCTTCCACTTGTTGCTTAGAACTGCACGTTTTTTATGAGTTTCTGAAGCTAGCTCTAATAAGAGAGGAGAAATAGCGGCTTCTCAGTTTTAAGGGCCACTCATGCTCATATATGAAATTAGGCCAGATTTTGAATCACCCATTGGTGAGTATTTGTGGTGCATCATTCCTGAGCCACTCGCAGCAACCGTCCTCACTAAGCGGCCCATCTCTATCCTCCTCGATTGTGAAGTGAAGTTGCAAATAGGATTGCAGTTGCGAGGAAAGTTTAAAGGGAAGTTTCAGGATTCGGCGACCGAACACAAGTAAGTAAAACGTGATGCACAAATCGCTAATGAGCGTCCCATAAATTTCGGACGCATTATCCCCAAAGGCAACTCGCCAACGTCTTCAATCAAGAAGAAATCTTCCAGAGGAGGAGAGTGGCAATCTGGAAGACGTGTCCGCCTTGAGGCGGCAACTCGTTAGTGTGCTATGGAGTTCAACCGAGCGTAGGCGTGATTGCAAAGCGAAGTATAGTGTCCGCTATGTCAGCTGCCTCTCCGAAAGCCCTAATAGTTACCGCAAATGCCGAGATTGCAGGGTTATTTTGTTGCCATATCAAGGATCAGATGTAGCGACTTTATAGCTTTGCTTGCCGAGGTGCTGCAAGATGGCAGCGGCCTGCACTCGGGTCTTAGCGCAGGGGTAAGGCGCTCTCGCTTTACCTCGCAGGTCGCGGGTTCGAGTCCTGCAATAGACATACATATTTATTGCCAACTGCAAACGCCAGTGATTGCCGTTAAGACCCTTCTGCCGCAAATGGATGGCTTTTGAATCAGCCACCGTTTACGTTAGCTTAGTCACGTAACAAGGGGTTAGGCAAAATATTCAGCTCACTTTAAGGAGATTCGCTGTTATAGTGATAAAAACAGTAATAATGCAACATTTATGTAGCGCCTTAAGAGAACCAAATTTCCAGTGGGCTGAAAAGTAAGCGTGGTGATTCGTTAGTTACAAACAAGCCAAATTTCAGCTCGCACAAGCGCGCATAAGAAAATTCACGTAGAAGAAGCGAATGCTATGAGGAAGTAGGTTGAAGCTTCTTTTTGAATGTCTGAAAATCTGGTGAAAACGCGCAATGTCAGACGGTAATAGGTTTCAGGTTATTCGAACATAGGAGCTGAAACCATGGGGCTCAAATCGACTTTAAGTTCATTACAAGCACATCCAAATAAGCAAATGCCGAGCTGGTTTGGTCCAGCGGTTAAGGTGTTCGCCCCAACCGCGGTCTGGCTGAGGTCGTGGGCTCGAGCCTGGAGGCGTATGTGAAGCGCCTGAATAGAGATTAAGTTCTCTTAGGGCGCTACACAAATGAATTACATTTTATTGTATTATATTAAGTCAGAAAGACCAGGGGAACGCGCTGTTATATATTTCCCACTCGACCTTCCCAGCCCTAGTTACGCCGCCTTCTAACCACGTGGCTGTCGTCGGACCAGCCCAACGGAGACGACCGCTTGATTAATCTCTATATAATAATAATAATAGTAATAACACGCTTAATTAAGCGCCCTCAGAGAACTCAATCTCTTTCTAGGCACTTTACATTTGCTGCAAAATCCCACGCGCTATCGATTGCAGGGAAACTAAACGAGACTACTGGGGAACCCAAGGTACATCGCGGCTACAGGAGAACGCGTAATAACTATGATGCAAGCCTTCAAGAGCCCCCGGCTCCAGTAATCTTTGACGGCTACCGGCGGCGCTGTGCCGCAATACCGGTTCACTACCGTCAAAGGTACGAGTGACTGCGTAACAAGGTATTGAACCCGCGAAGCGCGCCTTAGCTCGCCGTTGTTTCCGACGCTGGGAGGCCCTGCGCACGACGTTCTACGCGCGAGAGCGCGGAGTTCTAGGCGTACCCCTTGCTTCGCCACTGCGTAGCCACTGCTTCGCGCGGCTGGCCGCGTTATGTCCAGGAACGCCAGCCTTCCATTTAGGATGCGATTGCTGAGCGACGGGGGACTCCGGGGCTCCGCGCCCGAGTCCTCGTGCGAACGAATGAGTTTCCCTAATCGACCGGAAAAGCGCGCGGGCGTCGTCGCCCAGCCTGCCCCGAGTCAAAGGGCAGGCCTGAACCAGCCGGGCGACCCCTTGCCGACTGGCCGACGCATCGAATGAAAGCCGCTCCGGGCCAATGAGCCCTACTCGGGTGCGCGTTTCAAGTCTCGGCTGAAGACGCGTACTCGCTCCGGTCGGCCTACCCTTCGCTCCCGAGTTACAGTGTCTATTTTTTCCCCGCGTTTTTTGCATGCTCGCGCGATTCATTGCGATTCAGCCAGCGCGCGATACTAACCAGAGGTCACGCTCACCGCTCAGCCCTGAATGTCTTTTTCGCTTTAACATGGTGGCTTAAGTATGGTACTTGTCTGCTTTTCATGTTTGATACCGCGCGTATCACTAACCCTTGGGCACTGATTCTCTGGCAGCGCGTTGTAAAGTATCTGGATATAGATTAAGTTCTCTTCGGGCGCTATACAAACGAGCTATTATTATTATTATTATTATTATCGAGCGACCTTAAATTTTCGTTGCTATCCACCTGCTCAGCACGCGGGGCAAAGTCGCTGCAACTACCGTCGTGCTATTTGCAAGCGTCATTCGGACCTCCCTCTTACTCTAAAATTGAACGAGGCGCAAACTGTAGATAAATAGTCGCTTGACGCTAGTAGATATGATGGATCCTTCTCGAACAAGCAAGCTTCTCTAACGCCGGTGCTGTCCAAGCTTGAATATTTTGAAGCTTGCAGCTGGTATAGCGCACCGAAGGCCTATCGGGTCTTGGGGCGTTACGAAAGTGCCCGTTCATTTATTCAGATCGCACTAATTAATTCTGTGCTATGTATGTGCAGTTGTATCGCATTTGTGACGCATGCTAGCTTCTTCTGATAGCCAGTGAATCTTCGCTTCGAGTCAAAATCATCAAAGGGCGCATATTTTCCACACACATGGATTCCAACTGACGCCAGTCGTGATCTAGGCCTCAGTGTCGGAGAATTGTTGCAACGGCAATCCAACCATGTTAGTGCCGTTTTAATCATGTTTTTGTAGCAGAAATGAATCTGGAAGAGAGGCGTGGCGGCGAAGGGGCGGGTTATAGATGTCTCTGGGCGCCGAGGCCAAGGGGCGCTTAAAGCAAAATGGATTGCGCATGTTTTGTAACTACTTTTTAATGTGAGAATACCAATCGCGTCAAGCAAGTAATTGTTTTAATGGACTTGACTATTGCTGACTGAGCTAGTTTAGCACGTATACAGGTAGACCAAGCTGTGGCTTAACGCTCTTGTGGCGCACACGCGACGACATGGAAACGCAGAGGACCTACAAACAACCGCGGTGCATTCGGCTGGCGCTCGCAGCGCAACAAGCACACGGCCGTTCACCCATCCGTCCGCGTTCCAACTGCCCTTCTCGTCTCCGCTCGCCCCCCCCATCCTGCTTGCTACAGGCGAGCTGCGTCGCACCGAGGACGAGCCCGATCTGCTACGCAGCGTCAAGGGTGAGCCAGCGTGCGGTGGCTGAGCACTGACGCACTATTAGACAGCGAAAGAGATCCTTAACTGGCTGAGAACGAGAGAGGCGGCTGAAGAGCACCTGCATTTTCGAGCTGTGAGCAAGAGGACGCAGCGGTCGCAGCAGGATCATGAGGTGATTGTTATTGGCTGGCTTGTCAACCCCATTCTCCCGGCTAGTACTATAGTGGCAGGGCGAAGCTCGCTCGTGGTTCCTTCTTCGTCTTCGGCTCCGTTTCGACGCCGTCACCGGTAGTTGCCGGACTCGTTTCTCTGAAAGCGAGGGAGGAGGGCGGTTTGTTCGCCAGCGAATGAGGGACAGGACGAGACAGCGCCAGGAGGACTCGGTAGACGCCTTCGAATACGGTCGTGTACCGCCCGAGCTCGCATTTTGTGTTTGGCGTGTGTGTTCGCGCACGTGGTCTCGGCATAAGGATTTGCCGATTCGAACTGTAAGAAATTTCAGTGGTTCGGGCTGGTCCGTCTATTTGGGTCGATCCCCCCACTAGAGACGTAGGTAGCCTAAGTGCGGAGACGTGTTTCCTCCGCAAGAGTGCTTGAGGTAGTGCGTGAGGTATTTCTGCCTTCACGGTGGAAACGGAGCCCTAGTTCTTCAGTCAAGGTCTAGGCTTGCGGTTCGGGCTCCGTCTATTTGTGTCGTTCCCCCACAATAGACGTAGGTAGCCAAAGTGCGGGGACGCATTTTCCCGCAAACGCGCTGGTGCTGCAGTGAGCCTGCGAGGACTGTGGAAGATAAATCTGAGCTAGACGCGAAGCGACGTTGTGCGCTTGCCAATAAAGTTCAGTAAAATCCCCAATTCGTGTGTCTCGTTTTCCAATTCACGCCGCGAACTCACGACCCCCTTGGCAACGACAGGTAAGTCAGCGCCAGAAGCACTCGTTTCGTGGCGGCCTGCTTATTGCACGTAGGCGCGCACCGAACCGCATTCGGCCGTAGGCTACGACGCTCGGTAAGCAGCAGGTTACGCCTACTCCGCCGAGCCTTCGGCGTTACACTGCGATAGCTACCTTGCACCTGTACTATAGTTAATAACAATTTCTCGAATCGATGTGCCTGATAGCGTGGGTTTTTATGTATTTTTTCTGTGGTGGACCTATTTTGTGGCAATTTTTGACAAGGGGACGGGGTGCCGAAAGGTCTCACTACGCCTCTGATTTGGACATACCAGTTACGAGTGCGAGAGAAATTACTATATGTTGGGCAACTTTAAGAAAACTGACTCTGCATTTCCTGCAAAAGAGCTCCTAAACACATACAGTTTCAGCTAAAACGTATGTCACGCGTTACAGCTCCGTCCAACACATCTGTGGGTATGACTACAGAGTGCGCATACGGCCTTCCGTAAGTATACGATGGATGCGGTTACAGCGACGCATCGACCTTGACCTGACTGCCCATGCCGTTTCGGTACCCGCGCTGTGATTGCTGAGGACCTGTACAAGGTTGACGAAAGGAATCGCAACCGATACGAGTATTTGAGTAGTTGCTAGTAGGTCGAATTGAAGGCATCTTTGATGCCGAGGTAGCTAGTTTCTTATTTGGCTAGCTTGCTTCCTTCTTATTCTGAATGTATATGCAACGTAGTCTGCGGTCGACGCCTGGAGATACTTACTAGTTGGAGAGATGGTCGTAAATCGTAAGAGTAAGGAGTTTGGCCAATATAATAAGAGAGCGAGCATCATGATAAAGAGCGGAAGTTGGTTTAGGTTTTTATAGGCAAGTTGGACCGGGTAAAATGTAGCTTTAGAGTCTGGTCCAACATCGATTGTCATTATGCTGGCAGTGCAGAGGAAGTGGTAGTGTGAGTGTGAGTGAGTGAGTGAGTGAGTGAGTGAGTGAGTGAGTGAGTGAGTGTGTGTGTGTGTGTGTGTGTGTGTGTGTGTGTGTGTGTGTGTTTGCATGGGAGGTGGATAGGGGTGAACTTGGTTATTCTTCTGTAGGGGCAGCGGAAGGAGAGAGAGAAAAGACGTACTTCTCACAGTTCTCGTGCCGGATCGTTTACTAAACGCATTCCCTCGCTGACATTGTACTTGAACTATTTTCCTTTGGTGGATAATGCGGTGCGGAATGCTTCATCATTCTGTTTTTGAATGTGCTGCACCCATAGATAATGCATTAGTTACCTGCCTTCCGCATGCAGCCGCAGTATCATCCACCGAAGATTGCTGAGCATTTGCTGCATTGCTCATTGTTTAGGTTTCATGCTTGCTGGCCTCCTGCCGAAATTTAAGAGGCTAAGGATTATAGTGTATAACGTCCGTGCCATCAGATCTGTGATGTGTGATGCTGTGTGTGGTGATGGTGCAGCTCAGTCTGGATTGAAGCGCGACCATGATGATGAACAGCACAGTCCAGAGGGCGAGCCTAGTGCCAAGATGACATTACTGACCAGTCAGAGCACTGTTGTGCATGTAACCGATCAAGAACCCACTGCTGCTAGTGCTCAGCCACCTCTACCGGCAAAGGTAATGTTTTGACTTGGTGCATTGTCCATGCTGCACGATGAAATGTTCTAAGAATTGTTTTAGTGCACGGAGTGAAAACAATGTGTACACCAGTGTAAAAACGTAAATGATGACTTGATGTCTCAGGACTCCAATGGTTAATTATGTGTAATGGTAGCTGTGGCCTTAATTTTAGAGTGTTGCCCTACTAGGCCAACGTTTTATGCCCATATATAAACTGCTGATATAGGCTTTTATGTCTAAATCTAAACCCTTCAGTATGTCTGGCTGCTCACACCTGTAAGCAATATGGCTTCCCCAAGTTTATTCCGGGTGTGTGTGTGGCCCGAGAATCTTGCAGTTCTTCTCCCTTACCTTAGCTATAGGGCCGTTCGAAACTAAAAAATACCTCATATTGTCTGTTGAATTATCAACGAGCATTTAATTTGAAATGTGTGGTACTATGGCTGTATGCACTGTGTCTCTAGTCATGATGTCAGTGTCAAGTATGAGACAGGTAACAAGTAGATTCTCTGTAAAGTCGCTTTTAGTCAGTAGTCTGAAGATTTTTTCTCTATGGAAAGAAGGTTTCCAGCACCCCCATTATTAATGCCGATGGGGATTCGGGAAGTTTTGATGGCAGACGTTTTAGCCTAAAGCTGCTTACTGTCCGCTGGCAGATGGTCTGAGGGGCAGATAGTGGCCCACCATTGGGAAAGAGGAGGATAACTGCTAATTTGTGCTTTAGCCTATCTTAATACTGTAAAATGGTGTTGCTTCTGTGTGGCCGGAGCTTCCTTCAGTCGTGCGCTACTGATCGATCGTGCTGCCAATCTGGTGCGCCTCGTGATGCCGTGATTGTCTTTTCGATGAGTTAGAGGTGCAGATCTCTGCTCCACTGACTGAGATGCAGTCATCCAGCATCCATTGATTGCTTTTCTTGGCTGGAAAACCTCTTGGGGGGATTCAGATGGGTCTTGCTTGTTAACTCGGGTGCTGCATTTTTGCAAGTTCAATGAGTTGTTTATGCTGCTACCCTTCCGTGAGCTTTGCATATCGTGAACATGTTTCACGCATCAGATGGACAGCCTACAAGCTGGCTGCTAAGTTCTGTATTTTTTTCGTTATCTTTCCTGTGTTGCTGCCAATCGATTTCCAACCCAGTAGTCTCAAACATCACGGGCTATTAAGATCTCTGTCGTAGATAGCTGCCATCAAGCTACTAGTTGATACTTGTCACTACTGCATGACTCGTAAAACGCTAATGCTGCCTGGTTTGTGAATACCTTACAAAGGAGCTGGCTGTGTTCTGCAGTGTCTGCCGCTTGGCGTTTGCAGAGTGAGTATCCGAAAGAGAAAAAGAAGAAGGCTGCAGTGCTGGTCGTCTATAATGGCAAAGGCTACTTCGGAGTGCAAAGGTGAGGCTTCGTGTACGTTTTTGTCAGCATCGCATCGCACTTGACTGGCGGCTGAGCTCGAAGCATCGCCGAGGCAGGCTGCCTTTTTCTTTTGGGCAAAAAGTGCTATCTCACAGAACTGCCTACCCCCCCCCCCGGCTCCGGTAGCTCCAAGCTGCTTCGAATGCCTCTCCGTCGGTTTCCTGTGAGGTCACCACCGAGGTCGTGTCCTGCTGCATGTGTGCGACGGTGGCCGTGTCAGCTGCGCGAGATGCAGTAGCGCCAACGTAGCTGCGCCAGTGTGCGTACACAGCTTCAATGGTCAGCTGCCGGCGTTGGTCTCTGGCTTGGCGTTGCCACGGTTCTTGCGTTTTCGTGCCCTGGATCCGAGTCTTGTGTGCTGGTCACAGGAATAGGGCCTCTGCGGCCGTCATCGTGTACCTGCCTTCTGCTCCCTCGAGTTATATCCCCTATAGTTATCTCCTGCTGTTGGGGTAGGAGGTCAGGATTGCCCTGCTGTGTCGGCATGTGCTAATTCTGCCGTGTGCTTGTCAGCAGAATCTCTAGCCAGCAGTTCCAGCTTTGTTCCGTTCGACGTCCTGCTCGTGTGGCGACAGCTGCTCCAACCTTGCCTGCATCTCTTGCTGAACGCATCTAGTTGCACGGTGTTGGCTCGCTCGTGGTAGCTGGCATGAAAATAGACTGTCGACAGAGCCTCCTGGCAGGTGCTTGCGTTAGCTGCACGCAGAAGTGGCACCAGGCGTCGCTAAGCGGCAGATTGGCACGCAACACCTAAAGTCGTGCTGCTCGAAAGAGCATAATCGGATTTCACTTTGCCTAGCAAGCAGGTTTGGTTATGCTGACCGGATGCGGGTGGGGGTGCGCTGGGGTAGCTAAATCTGCACTCGTCAACGTTTGTTTGTTGTGGCACATGCGCTCGCTCGTTTGTTTGCAAACAAGTAGCTATCTCGTCTTCCGTCGAGTCAAAGGCGTTGTGTGCACCAGGTGACGCCTTGTAGCTAGTGCCAGTGTTTTGGCTTCACCGTGCATAGGCGAATGTTTTTTTTTATGTGGGCCACCAGGCAATATATCAACCGGTGCGTTTTGTGTGTGGAGAAATTCAACACCGGGTAGTTGGGCGCATGGTTTAGTGAGCGAACCACGTCAGAGTTAGTTGCTGACCGAACGTGTTGCTACAAGTTGTTGGTGTGTGATTCGAAGTTTGTGTGTCAGCATTCGTAGATGCTGCCTGTCAGGCGAAAGCTGCCAAGGCAGCCTTGCTGCTGCTTTTTGAATAGAGCCGTTAATCAGTTGCTATTCTCTTTACTTGGGATACTCCTTGCAGTGTTGCAACGTCTCCTACTAGCTGCCTGATTAGTGACTAGTCAACTGCACCACTCAGATAATAGTAATAATAATGCATTTGATAAAGCGCCCTCAGAGAACTCAGTCTCTTCCTAGGCGCTTTGCATTTGCTGCAAAGGGAAACATGATTGAATCGTGAGTAATATCATGCTTGATGAACAAACAACATGAATAACATGGTTAGGGGTGGCATGCACAGGGTCAGCATGCAAATGTGGTTAGTGGCAGCATGCACAGTGTCAGCACGCATAAGCACATGAAGGACGAATCACAGGGACCCACTAAATGCTGTCCTAAACAGGTGTGTTTTTAAATTCTTTTTAAATGTGGTCAAGTCAGGGGATGTTCTGACGCAAGTCGGGAGGGAGTTCCAGGCTCTGGGAGCATACGAACTAAATGCACGGTCTCCAAAGATTGACGTTGTGGCCCAGTTGACTGGCTGCTCTGGTCAGCCTCCTCAAGGCGACAGAAGATGGGTGGGTATTCTAGCTATTGGGATGCCGACCTCGGTAATTGTTTACCCGAGTGTTTGCGGTGGGCAAGCCCAATGTAGACAGACCTTCCTAGCCAGGGTTGTGTATGGGATTCAGACCGGGCTCGGCAGTGGTTGAGGGCAGACAAAAAATTATTGCTGACACCTGCAAAGCAAAACTAAGGGCATGCAGCCAGAACAAAGAATAGGTAAGTGATTGATCCAAAAACGAACGAAAAACTACGTAATTTAAAGAAAAAACATGCTTTCCACAGCTGCCTCAGTGTCTCAATCGTTTTTTTTCCAGCTTGTTAGCGCCTGGACGGCCTCTCGGTCTCAGCTGTGCGGTCCACAACGACGCTACGCTACCGTCACGTGTCTTTCGGGTGTGTTTTTGTCGTGTGTTGGGTTAGCACGCTGTCCGAGGTTATGCCGTGTACCGACAACTGCTACCATCAAGGGCCTACTATTGGGCTTTCTCTCTCTTCAGGAACAAAGGCTTTGCAACTATCGAAAATCACTTCCTGCCTGCTTTAGTTAAAGCTGGTGTCATCAAGGCTGAAGAAGAACTGAAACCTCAGTCGGTAATTGCTGTGGCCCCAGCAACCGGTTAGCCGGCTACGCCTCCTGCACGCGTGATACACACTGGTAAGGTAGCATTTCGAGGTTTTTATACGGACGCCTCTCGTTTCTAGATACGATTTCAGCGAGCCTCGCGCACTGACAAAGGAGTCTCCGCTGCCGGTCAAGTTTTCTCTCTGATGATAAGTATCCGTGCTGCCCAGCTCGACGCCGCTTTGCCCCACGGTCGTGTGCGCCGCCCCAAAGCATCTCTACTGGCCGCCGCCATCGATCCTTGCTGCTGGGCATGTGTTTCAGCACATGTGGACCTGCATCGAAGATGCCGTGCAAAAAATTAACGCTGCCTTGCCCGAGCAGATACGCGTGCTCGGCTTCAAACGAGCGACTCGTGGCTTTGACGCAAAGAATGCGTGCAGTCACAGGACGTACGAGTACCTGCTGCCGACATTTGCCTTGGCTGGCATAGAACAGGTTTGCTGCTGCTGCTGCTGCTCTCTCTCTCCCTCTCTCTCTCTCTCTCTCTATCTACATCTCTCTTTCTCTATCCCTCTCTCTATCTCTTGTTCTCCCTCTCTCTTTCTCCCCTTCTCTCTCTTTCTCCCTCTCTCTCTCTCTCCCTCTTTCTCTATCTACCTATCTCTCTTTCTCTATCCCTCTCTCTATCTCTTGTTCTTCCTCTTTTTTTCTCCCTCTCTCTCTTTCTCCCCCTCTCTCTTTCTCCCCATCTCTCTCTCTTTCTCCCTCTCTCTCTTTCTCTGTCTCTCTCTCTCTCTCTCACTATCTCGGTATTTTCGTTTATAGTGGTTTTTAGGGGTAGGCGCCTCGATGTTCTGGTTCTGCTGCATTAAGGAAGTAGCGCGTGCCACCGTACCGTCGAAACCCCTTCCCGCTGGCGCTGCTGTTTCTGTCCGGACTCGGTGCCTATCGCTGGCACACCCCCACCCCCGGGTCTCAGTACATGCCAGGCTCCCTGGCTTGGGGCTAGCCTGACCCTTGGCAGCAGCGGCGGGGATGGGGTAGGGAGGGGCCCTCGACGTCTCCTCGGCTCCTGCTCGTGCCTTTGACACGTGGTCTCTTGCTCTTTCTCGTTGTTAGCTGGTGGTAGAGGACTACCGCGTCCAAGGTGAGTGCGTTCGGCGTTCTTCGCCTGGCAGGTCTGGCGTGGCTGCTGGTTGCTCAGCTCTTTACCCCCACTTCTATTGGCTCGCTCATGCAAGCACGCTCTCTTTACTTTGTCGGTCCGTTCAGAGGCGACGCTTTCAGCTATTAATAAGGTTTTTACAAACTTCAAGGGCACTCACAATTTCCACAATTTCACGTCTGGCAAGTGAGTGGCCGAATTTCCCACGTGACTCGGCCAGAGCCATGCTTGGCCTGCAACCCTGTGCAGCAGCCCGGTCTCACTGCCACTGCGTGGTAGTTCTGCTGCTGCTGCCGCCGCTGCTGCTGCTGCCGCCGGCCCCGTGTGCTGCCGTGCCATCGGCAAAGCCACGCCTGCTTCGCTTACAGGAAAGCAAACGACCGAAGCAATATGCGCTACATCATCGACTTCCAGGTATTCATTGTCCCTGGGGCTGGTGCCCGGGCAGCGGCAGCAGCAGCACCAGTCTGGCTTAATGCTCAGTGTGTCTTCTCTGTCTAGTTCTGCTTATTGTTCTGTATGTATAGAACCTGTATAATACCGAGTATAATACAGCGCCCAAAATCAACTATGCATGTACAATATATAAATTTCCAGGTAACTTATACTTTTAAGCTATGCTTTTGCCATATTGTACTTTCTGGTGCTGTCCATCATGGGCCCAAAGAAGGACCCGATCTGGAATCGCTTTCATGACCAGTGCAAGTGGCACGAGTCCAAAATTACCCCTAGTGGAAAAGCAAGCGCAAGACGAAAAGTGCAGCAAGAGCAAAACCTGCGACGATGCTGCATTCGGCTGGTGGAAATCGCGCTGGTCCTCGTGTGGCATGGACCTGCATATCGACGACGGCGGACTGTTCCCCCTCCTCCCCCCCAAGAGAGCCGGACGTTTCGATGCTCCAGTAGGCCAGGACGGTACAGGTAGTTCGAATAAACGAACGACACATGTCGAGAGTAATAGTGTTACCGAAGCGGCAAGCACGATTTTTCTAGGATATCCTAGGAGTGACCTCTTGATCTCTTGCGATAACGGCTGCACTCGATGGCCAAAAATGGCAATATTTTGATTTGTATACAATCGTCGAGAACCCAAAGATGATAAAAAATAAATTGCACCTGTAAAAATGAGATCGTGGCTTTCATCTCATCACCTGTAACTTCATAGGCTTATTGTTTTGTCGGTGTTTTTTTAGCCTTGTATGTATGGGTGTATGGCCAACTTGGGTGTATGGCCAACTATTAGAAGTCCTCATGAAGTGCATGTTCAAGCAAGTCTTGAAGGCTGCAAAAGCTCTCACATTGGAAGTGTGCTAGCATAGTGAGTTCTACGAATTACTAAATGTGACTGGGTTATTTTGAACGTTGAGCTAATGTTTATTACATTTTTTGTAGATTGGAAAGCCGATGATTGTGGAAGGAATGGAGTTTGCTGTCATCACGATTAAGGGTCAGAGTTTCATGATGCACCAGATAAGGAAAATGATAGGTATAATTTATTGATAGAAGAGCTTATGGCCTTATAAGACGCAACTATTGGCCCTGCATTTCATAGCATGGTGTCAGCTGAAAACGTAACTTGAGGTCCTACGAATTGTATGATATCGTTGTCGAAAGTGTAACACAAACTGTGTTATCAGGCAAATGAGCTTAACTTTAATTATCATTGCAGTTGGGATGACAGTAAATGTTTCTCTCCATGCATTTGAGTGTAGCTCAAAATTTGGAATAGGCAAAAAACCTGTCGACATGCTGATTTGGACTTCGGCATCTAATGTTCAGATGTGTTCTTATTAGTGCAAGCATCGATTTAAGGCTCTGCTAGATCGACTGCGCAAAGCGAGTTCTTGAAATGGTATGCTGTATTTATTTTACAAGCTGCTTCACTCTAAGGGCAGGGCTGTGCATGAGAAAACTGAAGAGTGCCAAGGCACCTAGGCCTTAGCGCAGGGGTAAGGTGCTTGCACATCACTGCGTAGGCCGTGGGTTCGAGCCCTGCAGCAGGCAATCCATTATTGCCCACTGTGAGGGCGGTGATAGTCGCTAAGGCTCATCTACTGCTATGTGAATGAACATGTTTGATCCTCCAATCTGTACTTTACTTTCTGCTTTAATTGCTAAGTTATGCAATGATGCTTCTCCTGTGAATCAGGCACAGCTGATGCTACTTTGATAGAAAATGGATTTACTTTATTTCGTGCAAGAACCTCAGTGGGATAGGAGTGAACATGATTAGGTCACAAAAAGAGATACAATCTAAGCGAAGCACACCTGGATTTAGGGAATGCAAGATCTGATGCGGCAAAACCAGTAAGACCTAACAGACGAGGTGAAGAGGTGGACTAGTTGGCAGCTCTTGCAAACTACATTGTTATGCACCAACGACTACAGACAGGCTAGCAGGATGTATCCGGCTGGTGATGCCACCATCCTGTTATTGGCTCTTCGATAGGCGATTTATACCGATTTATCACTTATTCTTCTCATTTTTGACTTAATACTAATAATACTAATAATACACTTGATAAAGCGCCCTCAGAGAACTCATCTCTTTCTAGGCGCTTTACATTTGCTGCAAAGGAAACACGATTGAATGGTGAGTAGTATCATGCTTGATACACTACATGAATAGCATGGTTAGGGGTGACATGCACTGGGTCAGCATGCAAGTGTGGTTAGTGGCAGCATGCAGCAGTGTCAGCGCACATGAAGGACGAATCACAGGGACTCACTAAATGCTGTAATAAGTAGGTGTGTTTTTAATTTTTTTTTAAATGTCAATTCAGGAGTGAGCTCCAGGCTTTGGGAGCATACGAGCTAAATGCACGGTCTCCAAAGGATTTGAGGTTTGTACAAGGTATAGGTAAATAGTTGAGATTTGTACAAGGTATAGGTAAATAGTTAAGAGTCCGAAATGCGGGTGGTACAATGCTTAGCCTGGTGGGGGACTAGATCTGATAGGTAGGCTGGAGTCAAAGAATGAAGGGACCTAGAAGTGAGCGACAAAACCTCGAAGTTGATCCATTGCTTGACTGGTAGCCAGTGCAGGTCGGTGAGAGGTGGTGTGATGTGGCAACTGCGACATTCACGACAAATAAGCCCACGAATGGCGGGTCGTAAAAGCCATTTGCTATCGTAGTACTACACGAATTCATTTGTCGTCAGTCACAATTGCATTCTTATTAAGATCGAAGTTTTTGAGTTGGGGTTCAGTCTGTGGTATCAGAGATGAGTTCTGCTCCCGTGGTCGACAAGGCAACCGTTTTGTTTTCCAGCCGAGCATTATGGTTGCATCACGTAAATTCGACGCTAACTGTAGCTTTTTCTTACATTATACTGCTCTGCTTGTGTGCCTGGTCTGCACAAACATGTTGCTAATTTCTCTTCTTGCCCGCTATACGTCTTTCAGGACTATCTATTGCCATCGTTAAGGGCCTTGCATCGGAGGCAGTAATCAGCAAGTGCTGGGGACCTGATAAGGTTGGTGTTTGTACTGCTGCTGCTCGGCGGTCACCTCATATCGAGAGGTGCAGTATGCACGTATACAAAGCCCCCCCCCCCCCCCCCGTGTAGTTCACACTGCTGTAGCCGATAGGTTTGTCGTCTGCTTTGCAACTAATCGAGGCTTTCATTTCCATGCAGGTGACGTGCTGCTGTAGCGGTGCTTTGATCCCTTCCTGTTCCTGCCTTCTAGCATCTCAGATTTTCTCAAATTGTATGACGATGCAATCAACCTAATAACTACGTTCAAGCCTGGTGTCAGTCAGACGTGGGACAGCTTTATCCATAAAACTGGCTTGGCTCGTATATCCCACCGGCACGTTATTGGGGCATCCCGTTAAAAATTGACATCGCCATGTGACCGCCTCAGCTCTGCGCACAAATTTGCCTAGTCGTAGTTATATAATTTTTTCCAAAATTTTAGTATGTTCAGATAAGGGTATCACCGGCCAGTTAGTTCATGCATTTGTGACATTTCTTGCAGGTCTTCCTGCCTACATAATAGCGTGCTCATAGGTGGTACAAAACTGGTCAGCCAGGCTTTTCTGTCGTGAACGTCGTCACTGCTGTGTTGTATCAACTCTCTCCAACCCGTCGAGTAGCACATGGACCTTGAAGTCCTGTCTCTCAGTTTGAGGTCCTTTCACTAGTTTGCTGTCGCCCACCTAACATCTCTGAAATGCTGGTTCCGAAGACGTCCCGCGTGAGAACAGCTCCTCTTGACTCTGGTAGTTAACTGTTCCTCATTACTAGCCTCAAAACCTTTGCTGACACTGCCTTTAGTTCTTTGCCTAAAGTTGCATTTAGAAGAGAGCTTAAACAACCAGCCATTCCATACAGCATTTGCTCTGCCCACGTGAATTTACCTACGTCAAGTGCCCTTTATAAAGAGATTTAGCTCTCTTTAGGGCTATGCAAATTTATTTGTTATTATTGTCAGTAACTATAGAAAGGTTATCTGCACATGCAAATAGTCGTGCAAACGGCTTGCTATGCTACCAATACTGATGTTGTGGCCTTGTGTTACATCAAGCAACATAAACACCAAAAACCAAGAGAACAAGTGCATTTCACGTGAAACCCAGTGTCAGTCAAAGATTATAATTTTTTTTGGGATTCATGTCATTCTAGGTTTGATGGTTGCCAGGCTTGCAGCAGAATTTATATGAGTAGTCTTGAAAAGCTGGAGTTTACTGTAGGCAATCGGAAGTGTTTTGTGCACTTCATAGGTTCCATTTTCTTTGAGAAGATGCTCTTTTCAGAATGTGCTAATGAGTGAGAGAAGATAGAAATGGAGGTGGGAAAGTGAGAGAGAGAGAGAGAGAGAGAGAGAGAGAGAGAGAGAGAGAGAGAGAGAGAGAGAGAGAGAGAGAGAGAGAGAGAGAGAGAGAGAGAGAGAGAGAGAGAGTGCGAGAGAGAAGAACTCATGACACTCCGGGCAAGATTGACAGGGGGGAGAGAGTGACCAAGAGAGAGAGCGAGAGTTTGAGAGAAGAGCAAGAGGGATGAGACACAAAGGAGTGAGACAGAGCAGCCCGGGACTGGCTCGACCGATTATTACCAGAGTGGTGATTGTAATTTTGACCTTAATTCTTCTCAATTTGTTACTTAATTGATGGAAAACTCGATGTTTAGCTGCCGAACAGTTTGTCTTTTTTAGTTGATCAATTCCAGTTATATCAGTACGGGATAAAGCGGTAGTTCAAAGTTCGGCTTTCCAGCTGGATCAGTTTGTTCGTAAGTTAAGCAGACACTCACAGAGCACCCCCTAAGAGCCACGCCTCTAGACCCCCAAGCCACATAGATGAAGTTGAGACGTTTTTGTTGTGCTGATATATGTTTCGGAATGCGTGCATGCAGTAGAAGAGGGGCTTAATGATGGCTTCTACTTTCGGTGCTGTTGCATGCTGTTACCTACTGAACTAATTACAATAATGTTAATAATTAATTCGTTTGTGTAGTGCCCACTGAGAACTAAATCTCTGTCCAGGCACTTCAACTCACTGCATGAGAATCAATGACCAAAGTTAATGCCATGCATGGTATCATGCTTTGATGAGCTTGCACACAGATATCATGCTTAGGCCGTCTCTGTCTGCTTATTCATGCTGACACTGCGCATGTTATCACTAACCAATTGATTTGCTTCTCGGAAAGCACATATAAAGTGCCTCTCATTATTATTACTATAATGCTGAGGCACTCAAGACACCCAGGGCTGCCGATTAGTAGTACCTTGATAAGTAGTTTGCACTGAATCATGCACAGCTGAAAATGGAAATCACTCAGGGACAAAGAAACTGCACGGGAAAAGAGGAAGGGGAAGTGGGAAAGCTGAGCTGAGTAAACGCATCTTTAGCTGAGACAATATGGTAATGCAAAGTCGTTGCAGGGTGTGACAGGAGCTGGAGGCGAGTTTCAGACTTTCGGTATGTACGAGTTAATAGGCCTGATCACCGAAAGATTTTAGTTTGAGTAACGGCAAGAGTACTGGAAGTCGAGGAGCAGGTGGTTCGAGAGCACACCGATAGAGCAGTGAGGTCAGATAGGGGCTGGTGCATGCGACTAAGGGCTGATATAGGGGCTGGTGCATGCGACTAAGGGCTGATATAGGGGCTGGTGCACACGACTGAGGGCTGATATAGGAGCTAGTGCATGCGACTAAGGCTAATTGTCGGCCAGGGAGTGGGGTAGAGAGGATCCTGAAGTCGATTCGATGTTTGGTAGGGAGCAAGTGATACTCTGCAAGAAGTGGTGTAATGAGGCAGCTATGCCGTTGACGACAGATCAGGCGAGCTGCTAAGCTTTGCACCAGTTACAGATGATAAAGGGCACAGGCTGGGTGGGAGTACTGAATGGGAGTCCTTGATAAAGGGAATTGCAGTAATCTAGACGTGATGTCACACGCACATGAACTAATTTGCTGTTGATGCAGGCGGGCATCAAAGGATAGTGAGTCAGATGCAGAGCAAGGGTCGAAGGATAGGTAGAGGGAAGTATCATGGGCTTAGAAATGAAAGCCAAGATTGGATTGGTAAGGATATCGGCCAGGAGGGAATTATGGAAAGTTAAAATGATGGGCCGTAGACAGCAACTCGAGGCACCCTATAGTCAAAGGGCTCCCCGAGTGACCGGTTGCAATTTATATCTACTCTCTGGCACCACCCACTGAGGTAAGACCTAACCCAGTTTAGCACTGTGCCAATGATACCTTGGGGTGTCGAGAGGTGCTTCAGATGGACCTGGTGGTCGAAATTACAAGCCATTTCGGGTACCCCAAGAAGCAAGTGAAGACTGCTCCTCAGTACATTAGCACACTTGCCAATTTTTGTATTTGCCAGTCCGAAACCAACTCAAGGTAAAATCTTCTCAGTTATCAGCAGGCTCCAAGAAATCACCAGTATCAATGAAAGCCACCGAGGCATAACACGTTCGGCAAACACGATTAATCAACAGCTACCTTTACGCAATGTCAGCCATCAATGTTAGCAATTAACCCAACCGGAGTAAAGCATGCCCAGACATATTTGCAGGCATACCATTTAGGAGGTTGCTAACTTCATACTAATGCGATGTCGGCGTTTGGAGTCTTGGTGCTCTTGACAGTGGTAGTTACCTTGAAACTCGGGAGCCCGGCAGTTGTGCCAGCTGTAGTGTCAAATGCTGCTGATAGATCTAGGAGAATCAGGAGAGAAACCTTACCCTGGTCAGCATGATTCAGAAGGTTGTTTTAATTCCAAAGCAGAGCAATTTCTGTAGCATGGTTAGCTCTAAATTCTGATTTGAACTTGGTAGCAAGATCTTGTAAACTTATGTAATCGTTAGCTCTTGGCTACCTACCACTCGTTCAATTGTCTTAGATAGCAATGGGGAGAGGGAGAGAGAGAGAGAGAGAGAGAGAGAGAGAGAGAGAGAGAGAGAGAGAGAGAGAGAGAGACTGGTTGAGTTCCTGATTACAAGATCGGCGGGTGACTTGAAAAACCACTGATTAAGGAGTCTAGGAGTTCCAAGTTATAGTGTCAAAGAGGCCAACATGTCGCTGTCCTTGGTGGTAAACAGAGTGGTAGAAAGAGGTTCGGCGAGCTAAGGTAAAAAGGCCCCGATGATGTGAAGGCTTTTCCCTGAGGCTTGACCAACCGTGTAAGCAGCTTGCATGTTGAGATGTTCGGCACCTGCCGGCATGTCGGCACTTAGTTCTTGATCAATCAATCAAGCAACCATTCTATCGAACCTCTATGAATTGCAGGTGGACGTGCCAAAGGCGCCAGGCCTAGGACTGCTGCTTGACAAGGTACTGGGTCGCCGCGCCCCCTTCCCCAGTCGTATCGTAGCCATTGCGAAATGCGTCGTCTTCATTTGTTTGGCACCGAGTGTGGGTTTTTTTGTGCTTGCCATAGTTATTTACTTATATGATGTTGTACATTATATGATACTTGTGTCTGGGTTGGGGTAATGGGCTGCTGCTGTAGCTCATATTGATTGTATCACTTTTGCTGCAGCTGCACTATGACGCCTACAACAAGCGCTATGCCAACGATGGGGTGCATGAAGCAATTCAGTGGGACGGCTACCAGGTCTGTGCAGCCTTTGCTGATGAGGCATTTTTCTCCTCTCCTCTCACCCTCTTCCATCCCCTCTCCCTTCCCTCTCGTTCCCTCTCCCTTCCATCTCCCTTCCATCTCCCCTGCATTCTGTTTGCTGTGTCTTGCGACCGGATTTTTGGTCGGTGGGCTGATTTTTAGTGCAACCCAGTTGCTTGTAACCGTTAGAGGTCACTCACCACTGGTTTGCACCAGTCTTTGTGCTCAAGCAAACAGCAAGCCAGCTGATGTGGTTGCCATGAGAGCGTATGCTGTCACCTAGGCGACCGACCAACTGCACGCTCACTCTGCTGCTGTCGGATTTACGGGTTGCAGTAATAAATGCGATGCGCCGGGCACTGCTGCGCTTGGCACCCAGCGACGGTTTCTCTTGTTGCAGCAAGAGATCGACAAGTTCAAGCGAGACTGTATCTATGCTTCTATAGTGAAAACTGAAAAGGAAGAGAAATCGTATCCTTGCTTTTGCACCGTCACCCGAGCAATCAATCATGAACGGGTCATGTTCCGTGGACTCAGTGCTGGGCGGCTTACTTTCGTTTTCGACGTGCTATTACTTTGTATACCTTTGGCAGCACGGCGCTCGAAGTTTCAGCCAGTGCATTGCTGCGGCTGTCGAGCGGCCAGCCTTTTGACTGACTCATATCTGCCAGCCTGCTTTGCGGACGTCTGAGAGGCCTCGGGGCGGCGCTGCTAGCTTTGCTTGCTGATGCTTCTGCCTGCAGAGTGTCAGGGTTCGGCTGCCTCGAATCTCAAGGGCAAGCAGCCTTCTAAAAGCTTTCGTCTGGATGTTGGGCGTCTTTGCCCTACCGTTTTGACTGTCCTCAACGTGACAACCCTTGCCCATCAAATCGGCGAGCGCTGCCGAGTCGTGGAAGGGAACGCTTTTTAGGAAAACCTGAAATGGTATTAGTTGGCTATCCAACGTGCTTGGACACTTGAGCTCGGATTAGTGTATTAAGGGCACGTATATCTATGCCTCGAGTGACTGAGCCACTCACCAGCTATCGTTACCTGCCGTGTGTCAACATAGTGCAATGACAAGTGATATGAATGCATAGTGTATAGCACGCCTGCCGGATCTTCTGGAATGATCTACAACTGCCGATCGGTGTCCCGGGAATTCGCAGTGGCCTGCACAGAGCGGTGCTGATCTGCACTTGATAAAAAGTCCTATGTGCGTTTTGGCATTACTAGAATGCTGTTTTTTCTTTAAATGCGAATGTGTGTGTGTGTGTGTGTGTGTGTGTGTGTGTGTGTGTGTGTGTGTGTGTGTGTGTGTGTGTGTGTGTGTGTGTGTACACGCATGCTCACAAATGTGTGTGCGTGTAGGTGCTTCAAAATTAAAAAGTATGCCAGCTTGTTACGTTTGGGCCCCTCGTGCAAGCCACTCTGGAGGGAAGCCCTGGTAGATTAAGACAGTAATGTTTGCAGATGGTCAGCCAGAATGCTCATTACGCCATGCTAGCGTAGGCTCTCGGTTGGCACCTAGTTGGCATTGTCATCGGCTGTCTAGCTGGAAATCATTTGAAGGCATTTTCCTTGACATCGTTGGTCAGCATGTGGCAGTGGCTTCAGACTTTGCCTCTGCATAAGTACGAGATGCACGGCGATACGCTGGCAGCTGCTGGCGTAGAAAGTGACGATGACGAGCTGCCCACCGAGGTAAGCAGACTGCCGCTGCAGAATGAGGAACCGGTTTGCCCTGTGGTCTGCCGCAATGGAGTAGTTTGTATGCTTTCAAATTTCGAAGGTCAACTTGCAAGGACGACACTCGGGTACACGTTCCCCTTTCTTTCTAGCGCCCTATAAACCCACAGGGCTGCTTAATGCTGAACATTTCATGCTGACAGTGGTTCAGCTACATATAAAGGTTCCTGCTGCCAGAGCCGTGCAGAATGCTGTGGTACTCGAATGCTACTGCTGCCACCGCCGCCGCCGTACCCCGACTGTACTGCTGAGTATCCTTGACCTGCTGTATGTGAGGCTGAAGAAAGCACGAGCATAACCCCGGTTGTAGCATGTTGTCGAGTGACGGCTGACCGATCGTCACTTCCTACGCAACGACAACTACTCTCCTGCTGCCGACTGTGGCTCATCTTTTCAAGCGGTCTTGAGCTGCTACTTCCATGCGACTTACTATCTCAACTGCTCTCCTGACTCAAATGCTTCTCACTTTCTCTTTGTTGCGTGAGATGAAGTTTGGCTACCGAATGCCGCTTAGGCTGTGAGTGCGCTATATAAAACTCTCCTGCATAACTCCCACATAGTCTTTATGGCTTTGTGGAGTTACAGACGGAGGTACATTACACAACATTACATCATAGCATGGAAATCACGTGCTCCCAGCATGGGCTGCCTGCTGGGGCGTATGCCCCGGGCTCAGCCAAGAAGGTCCTAGACCTTCATCGAGGACCTTCATTTAGACCTTAATCTAGACCTTCATCAAGACCTTCAGCCAAGGAGGGCCTAGACCTTCATTCATCAGGTCTTGGTCGAGACAGCTAATTATAATGAAGGGTTGATGAGCTCGTCGGACCGAAGGCCCAAACCCCGTCGGGTCGATCCAGGGGCTGCCGTCCTGCCACACCCTTCGGAACGCCTAGGATTGCCAGCAAATAAAGAGAGCATACGTATGTATATATATACATATACACACACACACGTGTATATATATATATATATATATATATATATATATATATATATATATATATATATATATATGGGGTGCCTGCCGTTGGCCGAGCAGCCAGTCCATGTTGGCACTCATCGAAATGGCTTCCTTTCCATTCTCGGCTTCGCGTGCTGATTGCTAGTATAAGTGAAGGCACCATAGAATACCACGAAATGGTCACCTTACAGGCTGACGAAAGTCTATGTATGTATTGCCCATTAAAGCTATGCACTATAGCCTACCACAGAGCTCGGTGACCCTTTCATTGAACTGTCAGCTAGTTTGGTCTCGTGCTTAGGTCTTTCTTGTCTTCTCCTGCCGGAGGCAAAAGCTTTTTTTTTGGAGTCAACAGACAGTTGGCTACGAATAGTGCATGCAATGCCTACCTGTACACGGTTGTACGGTTGTCGCGCTCGAATATCGATGGCTTGTAGCGGATTGTCTCTATTCTTTCTGCTTGAGCTCATGTGCTTATGTGTGTGCGTGCATCCATGCACTCAAACAGTCATTTGTTTATTACTTGACCTGTGTTGCCTGTCGGTCGGATGTAGGATTGTTCCCTGCCCGATGCAAAATATTTTTGTCACCCATTCCACGGCCTTTGGCCATCCTTAATTTTGAAATGTGAAAGTTTTAAAGGACCTTTGATGGCCCCTATCGAACAGCAGATACACTCCTTTTACGGAGGACCTGTTCCACCCGGCACCGCCCAGTGATGATAGATGGCCTTTGACTCAGCATGCAGAAAATTACAGAAGATTTCTGCTCATTTTGTGCTACAGACATTTAATGTCAGGTTAGAGGAAATATTACTAACTGGGCAAATAGCAAATAGGAGATTATGCCTCTTATGGTTTTTAATTACTTTCTCATTCGTCACGACATCGAGTTCGGCAAACACCAACTTCTTACAAATCGCTCGTCTAACAGCAACCCCAGTACTATGTAGCCACTGAACAGCTCTTCTGGATCATCATATTTTCATTCTTCACTGGTTACACTTAGCCATCTGGAGTTTTACGAATACATTTGGTTACGGTCGCCTCGGTGAGAACTTCTCAGGTGAGAACTATGCTACATCCTCAATATGCCATGCCTGAAAAGCCTTTATCGAACCGTCTCTATGCTTGCGACTGCACGGTAGTGGTTGCCAGTTACTGACTCATCTCCCAGAGAAATGCCTTCCGTCGCCGAAGAGCCAACACCTTCAGGTGACAGTCGTCCCAGCCGGTTGTCCACCGGGCACTCTTAGTGGTCTACTAGCCACACCATCGTGCTTTAAAGGTTTCTTTTTTAAAGAATTTAGACCGCTGCTCGATCGCTGATTTTAAGCGCGCACCTTTTTCTCGATTGCATTGGCGCATTTCTTACGGTGCTGTAGCTTGTTGTCGGGTGAAATCAAGACAATATATTCGAAAGACTGCTTCGAGGTACTGCTAACGGCTTGAAATTGAAATTCGAGCTTGTGATAATAGCGACTCCACCTCCAGTTTTGATTTATCTCGTGGTGTGAAAGAAAGAAAAGTCGGAGTTGCTTCTTTAATTGTCTGGCAGTTTACCGATTTTAGCCAAGTTTTAGTCAAGGCGAGCAGTTCGAGGCAGTTTTCTAAAATAGGATCGCTTATTAATAGGGGTTTATTGCACATTGAGTGATGATTCCAAAGGTAAGCGTCAAGTTGGGGGGGAGTAATAGCAGGCCTGATGACCACTAAGTAAGAGAGATTCGCAGTAACGCTTGAGGGAGAACGCACTGAGCGGTTCGAGACAAGTTAGGAATGCCAAACTAGCGGGTACACAACTCGCAGCTCCTGACGAATGAGCCGTGTCTCAGCCCGCGACGCCCGGGGCCTTAGTCGGCTCCGGGCGCATTTATTTTGGTAATGCATAATTCACGGATCTTAGCAACAGCAATAACATCTAGTAATGCATTTGAACTATGATAACGAAGCAATTAAAGGTATGCCCGATGATAACTAATAGGCAGCTTACTAGCTGCCGGCGTATGTAACGTTGCCGCCGGCTTGGCAGACCCAGCAGCTCGAAGCGATAGGCGTTTAGATGTCCATAGGCACGTAGTTTCTTACGCGCTACGGTCAAACAGCAAACAGATAAGTTTTACTCAGGTCTTAGCTGTATTCCATATACGATGTTCGCAAGAACTTCGGTTTTCGGAAGATAATTCTGCAACGGTCAGGAAACGGTAATAGCGCTTTGTATCGGGAGGCGAGAAGGACCGTGTATTCAATGGATCTAGAGATAGAGAAGGAATGTCTATTCAATGATCTTCAAGGTCTCGCGTATAATGGCTTCTTCGTATCCGGCTTGACTGTTACAGCAGTGCCACCGTACTCCCTGCCGTTTTACAAATGTATAAATTCTGTTTTCCCTTGTCGTTATTAAAACCGTTCGCCAGAGATTGATGCTATTGTTTTACGAATCCCAGGCTCCTGACTCACTTCTTAAATCCTTACGAATCGATGCTACCTTTTTGTTGCTGCCAACTCAGCCACTTTCTTTCCAGCCTTGCTCCTTATTTGATATCCGATTATTTAAATCGGCTTTATGGCATGAGATAAATCGACTAAAGCCAAATAGACTTTATGTGTACTTTGGAAACTCTAGCCTTACAATCACCACTGTCGACCAGCCGATCAAGCCGTAGAGGCGAGCACCAGTAACCGCTGTCTAAATCCATTTAACCCTTGCTTAGCCTCTACCTCATCGAGCAGGGTGATGTTGCGTTCCTCCGAGCTGAACGCCAGCTGGAATGCTGAAAGCTATGCCGTTGTCGTGCATGGCTAGGGCTAATGTACTTGAAAACTTTGCTGCAACGTTGCAAGCAATTTTCTCTTTGCCAAGGATGATGACGCTTCGCATAATAAAAATGGCGGCCACACTGCTACCGACAGTTCGATCACTTCGACGAAAGGCGACGACGAGCATTCCTCCGTCCCCGAGTCTCTGCAAGGCGGCACTGCCTGACCGTTACAGCACACGAGGTTGCACTTTAAACCATCTCCTCGCTGGACATTGAATGAGCAACAGACGTAGTTTTTTTCTGGTGATCAGTCTTCGATATTATGCATCGCGAGGCTAGATGTTTACCTAGCATGACTTTGTCACGGTGACAGATGGGGACAATCGATTGTCTTACTTGAAGCTTACGTTTAACGTGGTAATGCAGGAACCTGTTACCACGGGACATAATTTTTTCAGCCAGCATGTTTTGATCGTTTTCTATTCTGCCCCGGTCTGCAAACAATTGCTCAGGGTTCATTGCCATATTAGTGTTCACAGTAATACAGATTCATCAACTGACTGCGGTGAATAATTCTTGAGGTGCCCGAAGAAGCTGCAGAAGTATGTGCACGTGACATGATTATCTGTTGAAATGTCGTACCTGTTGACTGTATACTTTTCGGTATGAATAAAAATGTGTTTAAAGGCTTCCAAACTTGTCGAGTTTGATTGCCGATCTGGTTTGGTCTAGCGGTTAAGGTGCTCGCCCCGACCAAGGTCTGACTGAGGTCGTGGGCTCGAGCCCCGAGGCATATGTGAAGCGCCTGAATAGAGATTAAGTTATCTTGGGGCGCTATATAAATGAATTATATTTTTATTATATTTATTGTGAATTGCATCTTCGGCAGTGACAGACCGGTGTGACTCGTGTGTTTTCTGCTTCTCGGACATTGTAGACGTTCCCTCAACCGTGAATGGGCTGTAGCTGGCTGAAGCGTTTGGTGGACTGCGATTTTCAGTCTTCACTTATATTTTCTAAAATCGTTTGCTGTAGGGGCGAGATTAGTTTGGCCGCACCTGGATGAGGAGACGCATTGTCCTCTAAAAACAGTGTAACTAGCCTGCGTGTTCTGCATCTTTGGAGAACTCACTCCATACTTGACCTCATTACCCTCATGTGAATTTGTCAACAGTGTCGACTGCAATATGTAAGTCAGTGTCTGCTTGCCCGCAAAGTGCACACTTCAACTTACCCATTTGAAATTGCCGAATTTTGCTATGACATTGGTTGGAGGAGTTCTTACAATGTTCTACTGCTGTGGTCCCCTTAGTCATTGACGCTCTAGTTTGTCTCAAGAATCAAGGCTTGAGGCACATTTAAGGCTGCAAGCTTTACTGACGGCATTTGTCGATCTAGTGCTGCAGTTGTCAGCTGCAAATAGGAGACTTTGTTTGGTAATGCCGTTCATAGCAAGGATTTTGCTAAAAGGATGCACCGTGATTTTGATAGACCCGGAGGTCACTGACAGGATTATAAACATAAATATTTAAAACGCACACACATACATATATAAAGCTACAAATAATGTACATATATATATATATATATATATATATATATATATATATATATATAGCGATGTTTATATATCCCCGTGATTCTTCCTTTATGTACTTATGCGTGCTGACACTGTGCATGCTGTCACTAACCAAACTTGCATACCGAGCCTGTGCGTGTCACCCATAACCATGTTATTCTTATTGTTTATCTAGCATGATAGCACTAACCATTTGATCGTGCTTCCTTTGCAGCAAATGTAAAGCGCCTGGTGAGATTGAGCTCTCTGAGGGCGCTATATCAAATGCATTATTATTATTATGAAATATATATATATATATATAATGACAATTCTTTCTAGTGACTTTGAATAGAAAGCAAAACCGTTTGTTTTTTATCATTCTTAGTAATTATAATAATAATACATTTGTATAGTGCCCTCAGGGAACTTGATTTTCATCTAGGCATTTCACATATACTGTAAAGAAACCATGATCGAATGATTAGTGGTTGTATGCACAATGCCAACAAGCATAACATGGTTAGAAGTAATGTAATGTATCCGTCTGTAACGCCGCAAAGCCACTAAGACCATGTGGGTGTTACGCAGGAGAGTTTTGTATAGCGCACTCTCAGCCTAAGCGGCTTTTGGTACGCATTCGGTAGCCAACAGACTTCGTCTCACGCAACAAAGAGAAAGTGGGAAGCATAGCAGAGTTAGGAGAGCAGTTGAGGTAGTGAGTAGCATGGAAGTAGCAGCTCAGGACCGCTGAAAAGGATGTGCCATAGTCGGCGGTAGAAGAGTAGTTGTCGTTGCATAAGAATTGTGGAAGCGAGCTCCACAGTCTAGGACCTGCAGATCTCAAGCTTCTGTCGCCAACGGTCTTTAAGCAGAGGAATGGAACGGCTAATGTATTGTTCACACAGGACCTGAGGGCACGAGGAGGCTGGAACTGATGCAACAGTTCTGCTAGGTATGGAGGAGCCAAGCCGCGACGGGCCGTGTGGGTCAGCGTAAAAACTTTGCTCTGTATTCGTCGATCAACCGACAGCTATCCCAGCTCTTTTAACAAAGGAGTCATGTGGTCAAACCACTGGAGCTTGAAGCTTATTTATATATAGCTATTAGTCTTGCTAGTCTTGCAGCCATATTCATATCAGCTGCAGTGGCCTAGCTGCTTTCTTTGGTAGCCCAGACAAAAGAAAATTACAATAATCCAGCCGAAACAGAACTAGGGAGCTGGTTAAATTTTTAGCAAGCCACTGTGGAGGACAGCTCCTAATCTTAGATAGGGATTGGACGTGGTGGCTAGCTGTAGAAGCAGTCTTCTGAACGAAGCTTTTAAAATTTAGGCAGCTGTCGAAAACACCTAAATTTCGGGCACGTACTGAAACAGCATCACCTATTAGAATAGCAAAGCCTTTAAATCAATCCTTATGCTTAGGGTGTCCTATGAGCAGCAGTTCTATTTTATCGTCACTTAGTTTCAAGAAGTTTTTTGATATTCATGATCGAATATCGGCAAGGCAAGCATTCAGTTTATCAGTTGCTGCAGCAGATTCCGACGGTTTGAATGAAAAATACAGCTGATTATCGTCAGCATGAAAGTGACATCCTATTCCACAGGCTTTAATCACTTTTCCCAGAGGTTGAGTATAAATGGAGAACAGCAAGGGACCGAGGACGGACCCTTGAGGGACTCCACAGGTGACCCGTCTCGTGTGTGAGACCTGACGCCACACGACACGGATTGAAAACGATTAGACAAGTACGATTTAAACCACGCCAGTGCCTTGCCTGCCAGACCGATCGTTGTTCTCAATCGTTCAAGTAGGACCTCGTGAGCAATGGTGTCGAAGGTAGCTGATAGCTCTAGCTAGATTGCACAAAGGTTACTAGGTAAGCTGGGAGCGTTTAAGGAGATGGTTGATGGTAGACTTAAGCATTTTTGCATTGTGAATCTGCGATTCAACAATATTTTTTTTTATTGAAGCTAGACTTGGCCTTTGCTAAGATCGATTGGTGTGACATGCAGTAGTCTTCGTATGATAGGCAGGTGTATGCTTTTTCAAGCTTGCGCTTCGTAGACCTAGCTAATTTAATCATCTTCGGCAAACCAAAGGCCATGTGGGCGAGGGCGCATATTTCGCCTTGTTAGAGGTGCCAACTCGTCGAGCATGTCAGCAAGTGGCATGCTATAGCATTCTACCAATGATGATAAGTCGGAAGGGGCATTGAGCCTCAGGGGCGAAGAAGGTATTTTCGCTCTGACAGCATCGACGTCCAGGGTCTTGAGATTTCGTGATTCACAGAGGATTTTGGATACGGAGGAGTGCACATAAAAGGAGATGATAACAGTTGTGAGAGAGTATTTGATCAAATGTGTGACTCTTGTTGTGAGTGGGGTCATGCATATGAACCCTAAGAGAAATGAGTCAAGTCAATGCACGAAATTCTGCACTCAAGACGTCAAGTTTTCAAAATGAATGTCGAAGTCTTGTGTAATGAGGAGAGATGGATTTCTTGCACACAGAACCGAAATGGGACCAGAGATGTACGAGATAAAGACAGACTTGATATCTGGCTGGCGATAGATTACTGCCACCGTTGACAGATTGCTGTCTGACGACTCAAAACAAGAGATTCGGAAGACTGCTTCGAGGGGACCGCAAGCGGTTTGAAAGTTGAGGGGAGGAACGTGCGATAATGGCGACTCTACCAATTTTGATTGATCGCTATGGTTGATTGAAGAAGGTAAAGCCCGTCAGAATGGCCTCGGTTGTAGTCAGGCAGTTTGTCAATTTCAGCCAGGCCAGGTAGAAACAAACAGGTCGAGATCGTAGTCAATAACTAAATGTCAAGTATTATAAAGAGGGTTATTGCACGTTAATCAAGAATTCCTAAGACATGCATTAAGATGGGGCGCCGGTGTGGTAGCAGGCCTAATGATCACCAAGTTATCGTCCAGCTATTCTAAACAGTAGTAGCAATCGCCTTCATTATTCAAGTTTCAGCTGACGACGCATGTTCCAGTCAGCTTCCCTTCTCTCCGGAAGCGCAGCATTTTAATTTTTCCAGTTTGTTTTTCGTGATCACTTGCGCATGATTCAAAGATTCATAATTCAATGCACGCTGCTAACCAGAGCCATCGGCGCTAACAGGCGCTTGCGAGCAGGCGTGTCTCATACTCTTCTGGCAGTCGAGCTGGGCATGCCGGGATCTCCACTCGAGCTCGCCATTCGGAGACGGATTAATCCGACGCTTTTTACCGACGCTAAAGAGCTCGAAGTGAGTGTCTTGCATAGGTGGCCAGGCAGCGCAGATGGGGTTCATTCCCCATTCATTCCTTAGCAAGAGAGCTCCGCAGAAAGTCAGCCAAGGTACCCAATCTTGGTACCAATCAATCGAGGTGCCTGTTTCGCATGCAAGGTCCCGGTAGAGCTGAAAATGCCCGCGTTCTCTCGATTTTTTCATTAGGGAGTAAGAGAACTACCGCGAGCTGTGCATATTGCATTCGACCTTGGCGGCGGTATGGGCGATTTCAATCGAAAGTTGGCTTAGGCTGCGGGGCGCTACTTGCTTCTAAGTCACCAAGTATTACGGTCGCTAGGAATTGGCTTCGCTGATAATAAATGCTCAACGAATGCTATGTATGAACGCATTCGTCACCGAGCGGAAATACGGTGCACAAAGCAATGTACGAAGCACGAGGCTTGCCTTGTAGAGAAAGCTCCAGAAATTTGCAGTTTTACATATGTTGACAAACGATCCAAAAAAGCTGGTTAGCAAAGCTCCAGAAAAACTCGCCCATTTCTGCCTTGGCACTTCTCTTCAATAGGCAAGGGCTCCGCTGAGTACGGGCAATGCGAGGAAGCCTCCAAGTGACCCAGCTCGACGCGATAAACTGACTAATTACATAAATCCGAATGAGAAAAATTCGTTTAATCCAAATGAAGAAAATCGATAAATCCGAATTAATTTTCACAAAAAGTCAGTTACTTTAGGCTTCTTATTAAATGGATTCGATAGCTGGTTGCACATTGTCCTCATAGGTGAAGCCCAAAACATGCCGATTTTCAGAGGTAACGTTATGCCAGACGTCATAGTAGCTGGGCCGTAGTAGTTAGAGCAGGTCGAACGTGTCCGGTGCCGACGTGAAACGCTTCCTGCACCGATCAGCGACTTCGTAGTAGCTGGCTTCGATCGCGCTTCCCTTGCAGCATATGTTCCTTTGCAGCATTAAGTGCCTAGAAAAAGATTAAGTTCTCTGAGAGCGCTATAGCAAATGCATTACTGTTATAATTATGATGCAACTTTTTTGGCGGGCGTTGAGCTCTCAGCGAACGAAAAACGTCTGGCACGAAACGAAAGAGCCTTGCTCACATCGAGGCTCTCGTTGGCACGCACGCCTGAGCCAGAGAGACGCACTGCGGGCATTTAGCCGAGTCATCTAGGAAGCTGCGCACGCCCGTGAAAGGAAATTACCAGCACGGATTGGGTGCATCTTCTTTTTTCGCGAACCGAAATGACCCACGCACAGACGCTGCATCGTCACTCATTCTACATGTGTCGTAGATATTGCCTACAAGGTCTGCCGCGGCGGCTTGGCTCCTCCACACCTAGCTGAACTGCTGCACCAGCTTCAGCCTCCTCGTGCCCACAGGTCCTCTTTGGACAAAAAATTGGCTGTTGCAATGTAACTCACTAAAAAAAATGCTATCTGATTTAGCAGCCTCTTTTTGTATAGCGACAGAAGAGCCTTTACGGTTATCGCCGCCGCTTGCAGTGGCGATAAAGGATCGCCCACCGCAGGATTCGAACCCACGACCTCGAGGCCGAGGTCGTGAAAAGCAACCGCCTTACCTAGTGAGCCATTACGTAACACTACTTCAACTGCTCTCCTGACTCTGCTATGCTTCCCACTTTCTCTTTGTTGCGTGATATGAAGTCTGTTGGCTACCGAATGCGTACCACGAAAGCCGCTTAAGCTGTGAGTGCGCTACACAAAACTCTCCTGCGTAACACCCACACAATCGTTGTAGCCTTGTAAAGTGACAGACGGAGATACATTGCGCATTACATCGCATGACGATACAGCACGCACACTACTCTCCCCATATAGACACGTCCATTGAGCTGCATTTGGAATACTACGAAGACATTCGAATGCGGCAAATCTAGAAGGCTCTCGAGACGTATGCGGCGGCGGCGGTCTCGTGCAGGCAGCCGTCCCGAAAGAGCAGCGCCTAGCAGTGCGACTGCTCGCTGGAGAGCCTGCGAGCACTCGCCAGCGAGCAGGGGCAGCCAAACGGGGCTCGGGCAGCGGAAAGACGCTCGCGAAATAGCGAGCTGAGCGCGGAGAGCGGAAATTGCGATCGATTCCCTACCGACATTGAAAAGAAGCGTCGGCACTACTGAGGATACCGGAGGTGCAAGAGCGACGGCAGCGCGCGCAACGACGCTCCAGCTTCGAGCTTCGAGTGGCGCGCTCGCCTCGCGCGGCGAGCGCGCGGCGGCGGCTGAATTCGAGCTCAGCAGCAGCGCTCCTTTCAGTCTTCGGGCTCAGCGTTCCCCGTTCGCCGGGTCGAAAGTCTCCTCGCAAAGGCGATCGACCGATCGGGGCATCGGGCGGTCGCGTTCGGCTAGTCAGCGCGCGCGCGCGATCGCCCGGCGAGATGCCTCTCGCTCGCGTTAAGCACAAGTGCAACAGGATGTAGACTGAAGCTCCTATTGGCACAGGTACTTAGGACCAGCGAGATGCTCCTCGTTTGGAGAGCGAGGGAGAGCGAGCGAGCGCGCTCGCCGAGGCGACGACGGGAGCCGCGCGAGACGGCGACTGCGTTAAGCAGACGAGCCGAGCGATAGTCACACGCTCATCACTACGGCTCGACTACTTAGCTCAGGCACCGCCGGCCGATGACGCAGAGCGGCGGCAGCGGTGGACGCGAAGCGTCGTCCGGCTGACTTCTCCCAGCTGAGGCGGCGGCGAAAGGCCGCCTGGCCGGCCGGAAGTCGCTGCCGCAGAGGCGGCTGACTGGCTCCGAAGCTTCCAGGAACGCCCGGAAGCAGCGGCCTCGAAGCTGCAGCCGCTGCGGGTGCAGTGAGACAGACTGCGAGACTAGGTGATGCGGGTTCGCCCCCTCCCCCATTCCGCGCGCGCACGCACGCGCGCCGCGGGCGACCTGGCGTCAGTGGTGCGCGTGCCGCGAGACCGGCGGCCTCCCCCCCCCCCGCCGCCGCGGGGCGTGTCCAGTCGGAGGCGCTTTTATAAACTTGCGATAGCCGGCTCACTTAGGCAACTCGTAATTAGTTCCGTACAGCTATTTCTTAGTGAAGGTGACATTGTACCGACAGTTTCACGAGCGAGCGAAGGAAGCTTCGGTTATAGGGATGCAGCTTGACTGTTTGAACAGATAATATATATATGTATGTTATATATAAGTACACACACACACACACACACACACACACACACACACACACACACACACACACACACACACACACACACACACATATATATATATATATTGTATTCCCACGTATAGCTAGCTATTCATTTATACCTGTAAATATACCTATACCTTTACCGGTTTATATACATATAATGTATGGGCTACACGACATGCATCCAAGCCTAGCGCGAGCAGAAATGGCATTTGTCCGATGACGAATCGCCCGCGGACGAACCGACCGAGCAGCCGACCGGCGAACGGAAATGAGAGACTGACGGTGCGCCACGCGGCGCGTCGCAGACGAGCCGCCCATCGCGAGCGTGATTGGTCGAACGAGCCGCGCGCCGAAGGCGGACGAGAGTCTCGCAAACGTTCGCAGCCTGTAGACAGGTAGACGGGCGGATACGAACTGCGCGGACTAGCAGCAAAACTGCGAGAGAGAAAAGTGGCCAAAGCAGAGAGGGAAGAGGGCTGGAAGAAAAGGAGGAAGTTGGGCTAAATGGAGAGGGAGAAGGAAGGGGGAAAGTGGAGCTGGGACGAGAGGGAGGATGAGTAGCTGGAGCGGGGGGGGGGTGGAGGACGAGAGATGCTGGCGGCTTCGTCAGGCCGCTCCTTCTCGCCGACACGCTGGCGCGTCGCGCCGCTCACGCGAGAGCGCCTGAGCGCGCGCAGAGAGGAGGCCGCCGCTACCCTCTTTTTCTGGACAAAGGAGCGGACGCAGAGCAGCTGTCGCTAGCGGCTAGCCCCGCCCCCCCCCCGCCCCGAGGCTAGCTCGCCGCCGGTGGCGCGTATTTACCGCTCGGGGCTGGGGGGTGGGGCTCGAGGACCGCCATGCTGGTAGCGAGATAGCAATGCCGGCATCGCCGCCGCCGCTGCAGCCGCAAAGGCGACCGAAATGCGCCGCCGCCGCGAGCGCTTACCTTCCGCCCGTCCCAGGGCGACACCGGCAAAGGGTGAGCAACTAACGTCGCCGCTCGCGCTAGGGCTAGCTCCCAAACGCACCGCGCGGCGCCTGCAGCGGTCGTTTCCGACGGAGCGATTGGCGACGTCGTTCGACCGCTTGCGTCGTCGGCGCGCGCGGAGCGACGTCGCGGTCGCAGCGGTGCGGAGACAGCGCGCGTGAGGGACGGCGAGGCGAGAGGATCGCCGACTACTGGCGCAGTGCGTCACTTCCGCCTCCGCCAGAGCGCACCGAGCGCGCCGCAATTCGGCACGATCGGATCCGATGATAAGACTCAGCCGCCGTTCGTTCCTTCGCAACTTCGCGAATCAGCATCGCGCGCGCGCGCACGAGAGAGAGAGCCGCGAGGCGCGGCGCGCCGTACCCGAAGAGTTGACGCCGCCGAATGCTGCGGTCGTCGTCGTCGCCGCCGCCGCGTCACCCACCTGCAGCTGCTGCATCCGATGCGGTCGTGGCGGGCGAAGCCGGCGTCCGCTCCGTCCGCGCGCGGCCTCGCGACGTCGATTGACCTCCGTCGGACGCCAGGCGCGCGAGCGAGGCCGAGTGGGCCGCCGACGGGAGCTCGCGCGAACGCCCGCTCGAAAAGATGGCAGCGTGCGCGACCATCAAACGGGGGCGAGGCTGGAGCACCTACCGGAGAAGTCGAGCGCCTGCGCGACGGCGGCAATGGTGGAGAGCTCTTCGCGCAGGGAGCGCCGACGAGAGGCCGCCGACGCCGCGAGCGGCGTACGCCGCGGGACGCGGGGAGCCTCGGTGGCCGCCTACGCCGCGAGCGCGGGCGCAGGCCGCCGTTGCGTAGCCGTCCGCGAACCTCGGCAGCGTTGCGCGCCAATGCCCTTGCTTACCCGGCTTACATGCGAGTGACTTTCCGCTCTTCTCGTAATTTCTCTCAGCCCGTATCGAGCGGTCGCGCCGATTGGTCGGCAATATGGGGGCGCCGCAGCTGGTCGGAGCCCCTTTCGCGGTACCGCTCGCCGATCGTCGGAGGGATGGAGGGATGCGTGACGTCGTCGCCAGCGGCGGTGGCGGCGGCGAACGCAGCAGCTCGGTCTGGCCCCGCTGCGATCGGGGCCTGCCAGCGTTCCGCTGGGAGCGGCCGGCGCCGCCCGCGGGCCGTCGGCTTCGCGCCGCGCTGGAGGCGCGCCTACGCTCGCTCGTTGCTTCTGTCCGCGAGAGCCGTGCGGCGCTCGTCTGATCGCTCGCTTTTCCCCGGCCGAGCGGTGCGGCAGTCGTGGGCGCACCGCGGCGCCGCCGCGAGCCCGTCGGCGAGCGGTGCGCGAGGCGCGCGGGGGGGTGGTGGTGGTGGCTGGGCGGGAGGGCCGCCCTCTCTCAGGCGCATCCCCGTCAGGGCGGTCCGAGCGCTCAGCAGCACCCGCCGCCGCCTATCGCCTCTGGCGGGCGTATCTAGGCGACGCTTGCGGTTTGACCGTTGAGGGGAGCGAGACCGTTCCAGCTGCCACCAGTAGCTAGCCGCCTCGTGACTTGGCGACAGCGCGCGCGCGTGCAAGACAGGGCGGCGCGCAGAATCGGAAGGAAGCGAGAGCGCTCGCAGATAATGGCGGCGCGCTTTTCGGCGTGCGGGGCGGGCGGGGCGTGACGAGAGCGCTCGGACGGCAGGAAGAAGCCGGTCTAGCGGACTGCGCTCGGTTGCGCTCGCTGGCTCGACACAAGCGACCGAGCGCAGTCCGAATGGCGGCTTTCGGCGCGACGAACGCTTACCTTTATACAGGCTGTGGTGGCGGCGGCGGCGACGGCGGCGGCGACGGCGCAGCTGGAGCTGAAACGCGTGGCGAAAGTTGCATGCCGAAGTCGTCGCGGCGACTGTGTGCGGGAGTAGGAGCATTTGTATCGCGAGGGAGTGTTGTAACGCGAGAGGGCGAATGACAGATAAGGGTACTGGAAGGTAGAGCATTATTAAGAGGGATTAAAAAGATCCTTTAAAGCGAGCTTAGCGGAGTAACTTCCGGGGGCGTCGTCGTTTCTCGGCCGTCTATCCTGACAGGAGACAGCTTGACACAACGTCCCCTGACACGACGATATTTAAAAAGAAGCTTACAACGCACCTGTTTATCACAGCATTTGGTCGATCGGTCTTTGTGATTGGTCTTTTGTGTGCATGTACAGACGACTCCACTTATAAAAAAACGCCTGGGCCGGCAAATGGTCATTCATAGAGGCGGAGTATTCATGTATGCGGAGTGAGATTATATATAGCTAGAGTAAATCTGGGACGTGAGATTGCTATTCTTATAAGAGGAGTACTCCTATATCCGATATTTGTGTACGCCGAGTCTACAGTACCTGCTTACAATGTGCCTGTTGGGTGGGGACGTTACCACTAATCATTTGGTAATGCTTTCAATACAGCATTTGTATCTTGCCCAGAAAAAGCTTCAGTTCACCGAGGGCGCTATACATGTGTATTATTATGATTATTATTATCACCAATCAACGGCTCCCGCAAAGACCGAGGCAAAGGCGGCTCGCTGTTGCTGCTCTGCTTAAGACAGCTCGCTCCAGCCAGTGCAAGCAGTCGTGGCTGAGCTGGAGTTAAGCATTTCGTAGTGCTACTCGCCGAGCAGCCGGAAGCACCCATTCGCCGAGCAGCCGGAAGCACCCATCCGCCGAGCAGCCGGAAGCAACCATCCGCCGAGCAGCCGGAAGCACCCATGCGAAGTCTATTGTTCAGAGGTCATTCAGCAGCCAACGCTAATCCGGTTGCACAAATAGAGCTGTCGCTAAGTCATTTCCGGGCTAAGCGACGAAGCCTCCATTTTGAGTGGGCCGTACTCGTGCGGGGAGCGGCGGTGTTTTTGCACGCCGAGATTAGGGAGGAACGACAGCGCTCGCCAAGCGCTAGCTCAGCAGCGTCGTACTACCATACCAAAATGCTGTGGTTCAAGACGGTGCAGGCTGCAGTCGTACATTCACAGACTTTTGGACGATGACGTAGCTAAATCGATTTGACAGCTAAGCCAAAAACCAGCAGCTGAGTGCTCCTACTTCGCAACCCTGGTGATTGAGTCGAATCCTGCAGTGGTCAAGTATTCTTTATTGCTCACGCTAACTGGGGTTCCAGCCTCTAAGGCACTTCGGCCACTAAAAATAAAGCCGTTGAATCGCCTAGCCTTTAATTTTTGCTGAAAGAAATGACGCTTCACGATTTAGCCAAGGTTAAAGCTAAATCTTTACCACGACGTTACCTCGTCAATCAGGTCAAGTCATTGCAGCAAACAGCTATATTATAATTTTTACACGCAGTGCGATTACTGCATGCATTTTAAACTGCCTAATTTTGTTGGCATATCCGAAGCAGCAGCTGGAGCCTCACCTAAGGAGCTTCCGCTCTGACTGCCAGTTAAGAAGCCGTATGCCATTATTATCGTCCTTTAGAAATCGAAAGGTTCTTTCTCATTTATCTTGAACTAGTCTGAAAAAAATTCCAGCTGAATTAACAGCCTCTTTTGCATAGCGACAGGTGAGCCTTTACGCCCATCACTACCACTTGCAGCGGCAATACAGAATCGCCCACCGCAGGATTCGAACCCAAGACCTCGGGACCGACGTCGTGAAATGATGGCAGCTTACCAACTAGATGCTTTCGAGGAATTGTAGGCCAGACAAACATGTTTCATCACTTATCGCTCTCCTTGCCGCGAGGGAATACTAACATTCGAGCACGCAATCCGATATACGCAGCGAAATTCGCACCCAACCTTGGCAGCTGCTAGATTATCGTCCTACTGGCTGATGGTAACTTGTCAAGAACGAATTTTCCAGGCCCGCTTTCGGCTTTGATCGCGTGCTCAGGCGGTAGTGTATAGCACGAAAAACAAGTCTTCTATCACGAAAAACGAGGCAACTCGGGTAGAACTGAGTCGCCGTGCATTCTTTTGACGTCTTTCCGTTTAGTGCAGGCGGATATTCACAAGCTGAGCATGAAGCACAAGCATGAGACTGCAGCGCCCCATAAGTGCGATCGGCTTGTAAGCTAATAGCCTGCGCCTTCCTTTAGTCTTGGTGCCTATTAAAAAAACGAAAAACAATAATGTCCACGTCCGAAGAGATTTTCTAACAGGCCTCGGTCTCCCTCAAAGTTGATCTCAGCTTGCTAATTCTTTTACTCTCTTCTATGGGAACATATTTGAAATTGTTGTGCTTTCTCTCTTCGAGACTCCTGAATTATAATAATATATATATATAATAAATGTAATAATAAATATATAATAAATATAATAATAATATATAATACATAATTATAGTTATTATTATAGTTAGGAACTGGATATGCCGCAAAATTCAAGATTTAGACCCTACAAAAAGCCCATCTCTATGTATGTATGTATGTATCTCCGTCAGTAACTCCACAAAGTCATAAAGACATGTGGGTGTTACGCAGGAGAGTTTTGTATAGCGCACTCACAGCCTAAGCGGCTTTCGGTACGCATTCGGTAGCCAACAGACTTCGTCTCACGCAACAAAGAGAAAGTCGGAAGCATAGCAGAGTTAGGAGAGCAGTTGAGGTAGTGAGTAGCATAGAAGTAGCAGTTCAGGACCGCTGAAAAAGATGTGCCATAGTCGGCAGTTGGAGAGTAGATGTCGTTTCGTTAGAATTGTGGAAGCGAGTTCCACAGTCTAGGACCTGCAGAGCTAAAGCTTCTGTCGCCAACTGTCTTTAAGCGGAGGAATGGGACAGCTAATTTATTGTCCACACAGGACCTGAGGGCGCGAACAGGCTGAAACTGATGCAGCAGTTCAGCTAGGTACGAAGGAGCCAAGCCGTGGTGGGCCTTATGGGTCAGCATAAGAACTTTGCTCTGTATCCTTTGCTCAACCGGCAACCATCCTAGCTCTTTCAGCAAAGGTGACACGTGCTCAAACCGCTGGGACTTGAAGACCAGCCTTGCAGCCATATTCATAGTCCGCTGTAGTGGCATAATAGCTTTCTTTGGTAGCCCAGCCAAAAGGGAATTACAATAATCAAGCCGGGACAGAACTAAAGAGCTAGTTAAATTTTTTACAAGCCACTGTGGGAGACAGCTTCTAATCTTGGATAGGGATCGGATGTGATGGCTAGCTGTAGAGGCAGTCTTCTGAATGAAGCTTTTGAAATTGAGGCAGCTGTCGAACACGACACCTAAATTACGAGCACGTGGTGAAGGTCGCACAATAGCATCACCTATTAGAACAGCAAAGCCTTTTAATCCAGCCACATGCTTAGGGTGTCCTATGAGAAGCAGTTCGGTTTTATCGTCATTTAATTTCAGGAAGTTTTCCGACATCTAGGATCGAATATCGGTAAGGCAAGCATTCAGTTTCTCAGTTGCTGCAGCAGATTCCGACGGTTTAAATGACAAATACAACTGAGTATCGTCAGCATAGAAGTTATATCCTATTCCATGCTAGAGATGGCTAGTCAGTTATACTGTGGGCTTCGAATTACTGTGTGGTACGCGTATAGCTTTGGTCGTGTAAATAACGAGGACTTGTCATTACTGCATGCACTGATCCTCCACCAACTTAGTGCTTATAATAATAGTAGTAATACATTTTTATAGCGTCCTCAGAGAACTCAATCTCTTTCTAGAAATTTTACATTTACTGCAAAAGAAGCATGAAAGCTAAAGTAGCTGCTTGCTATATCGAAATTTAGGATTTGAAAGAAAAATCACTTACGGATACTAATGGAAATTTAGAGCAGTGCTTAAAAAAATTGAGAAAACTGCCGACCAATATTGTATCGAGCCTATGCGAATGTGAAACCAATACTCATCCTAAAAAAATTAAGAGGCGATACTCGCAGCTGAGCAGCGTCTATCAACATTTGCCAGTATTTTTCTGAGAGTTTGGTTACCCTGAAAGCCAGGGCTAATCAGAAGTCTGCTTTGCGTAATGCTGAGACTACTAAGAAGCTGCAACTCAAGTTGCCAAACGACAGTAATGGAACTACTACTGTCAAGCTACAAGATGGGATTGGCGTTAAGGTGACCACTGTAGCACAGGCGCAGGCCCTGGTCGAAGCTCCGTGTATTGAAATCGGGAAACCCGACATAAGGCTGGAGAATCCACAGTTTATGAGTTTTAAAAGCATAGACTTGGCCGCTACTCAAGTTGAGTTGTCTCTTACCGTATGCTTAGCCTGGCCTGACGGACGTGATGGACGAGGTGGTTGTTATTCCTGCGCCGGTTATCGCCGCTGTGAAGCTTGTGATTGTCGTACCTTGCAACGTGACTGCTGCCGTACCGATTGGTGATGTGATTGACTGCTTCGCTGATCAAACTGCTTTGCTTATCTGTGACCATTCCTGTGGCGATGGTGCCCGCACAGCGAGTGCTATTACTTTAATATCATCCCTTGTCGCGCGCTCGATGGGGACCCGTCGCTTCGGCGATGTGTCGTGTGCACTGAGACGGCCATGTGTCGTGCGCCGATACGTTACGATGACGGATTTACGATGGCCGCCCGTCTGTCTCGCGATCTCTTTGTTCCGATCTCTTTCTTCCTCACTTTCCGTTTATGTCGACTCACAGACGTTTTCTTATAATGTGGGTCGTGATGTCCATGCGGTGTCCTCTGTGGTTATGTCATTGAGATTTCGACTTAGTAAAGTCAACGCCGCTATCTTGGCATCGCTGCATAAAAACCAGCTTCTTGCCGTTACGGTCGCTGAATCGGCGTGTCATACAAGTGAACAGACAGGACTTCCAGTGCATATAGACCACAATTTAATTTTGTATTATGTTTTGAAATTCTCCTTGTGGGCGTAGGGGAATGCTAAAGTATCTACTGGATATGATATAGCCCATGATAGCCCACCGACTATATAACGAAATATAAGGCAGATAAGACTTGATTCGCGAGTCGATGCCACGTGACGAACGTGATACGTCTGCCATCGCAATCGCTTTTGTACAAACGCGTATGGAGGCTTGTACCTCCTCGTGTTTCCATTAATTAAGTTTTAGTTATGAGATCGTTTCAGGTATCTTATGAAATAGGGCTGAAGCTAAAGGTGTGTTAGCCTCTTTCCTGCCAAGTGAGATGCAGGTAACCTGAACTTCCGGGGATTTAAAGGGTTCAGAGGAGGCAAAGCAGCCAGCTCAACGCTGTAGCGGCGATGTATTCAGCGATGAAGATGGGGGGCTATGAAGAAGGTGAAGGACAGCACAAGAAGAGGGTCTGAAAATCTGCCGTAGCAATTTACGCTAGAGCTTAATAAGGTGGCAGAGCAGAGAGTAAAAAGCTACCGCAGCCGGTTGCATTGCATTTCTTTTATTACCCAGGCCCGAGGGAGACCTCAATTTAAGGAGGAGCAGCGAGCCGCTGTCGCGCTAAACAGGGGTGGAGTAAGAATTTTCAGGTTAGGGGCAAGGTACACTGCTCCTGCTCCACGGGCCTGGGGAAAATGCGCTAGGATACTAGGTACTTCTCTCTGTCCACGGGGGGGGCAGGGGGCAACTGCCCCCTGCCCCCCCGTGGCTCCGTCACGGCTGCTAAATCAGTCAGATTATGAAAGTGCTTGAGATTATAAGCTGTCGCTGAATTATAATGACCAGGAGAAAGACACGTCATAATATCGGTTTCGAGAGTATAGAAAAGAGCTTCTGAATAAACGATTCGTCAGATGCACGTCGGGCTGCGAATGAGTTGAGTTGCACGCCATTGGCTGGCTCTGGGCACACGTGCCTCTCCCTGCGACGTGGCTTCGGAATACGTCGCTCCCTTCACGTTGACGACAAAAACTTGTTATTGTCTCAAGGATGACACTTGCTAGCCGTCGCGCTCTGCGCTTGCCGGCCTCTTGCGCCGGCACACGGGGGCGTACATCGGTGCTGCTTCTACGACTTGTTAGCTTTACTTTGAGGCGCCGGCTTCAGCTGTATCCGTCGCGTATATGCGAGGACTAGCACCCGCCACAGCGCCGTGCACGCGGCGTAAGGACTTGTGTCGAAGAGCCTCTATTTTGCGCTTGCAACACCGCAAGAAGTATGGCGTCCCGACTGGCCGCCATTCACCAACGTACCAGCGCCATTACACAAGGCAGAGCGTATAATTACATAGCATCTGTGTACACACACACAAACGCACGCACGCATGCGCACACGCATGCGCACAAGCCCTCGGAGAGAAAGAAGCCGGTCTGTCACTGTGCCGTGCGGATGGTATCCGGTCGCTCAAGGAAATCGTTGCCGTGCAGTGCAGTGCGGCGGAAATGAGTCGTCGGGACTGTTCAGCATGGAAGCCGCGGAGAAATCGAAGAATAGCCGCTGACGCCATTCCACGTATCTGGCTCGATTCTTCGGATCGCTTCGGCCAGCCCCAAACCGCATTCGGACGCGGGCTCCTTCCTGCTTAGCCGAAAAGATGACCGCTGCAAAATGGCGCTACCGACATGCAGGTGGATAGGTGGATGCAAGCTCCGCTAACGACGTAGGATTGTCGGGTAGAGACCATATTCTATGCATCGCATATAGGCAGAGGATATAATTGCATAGCATCTGCGTACGCACGCAAACGCACGCATGCACAGACGCATGCAGACGACACACGCGCACACGCTGACACACACACAAACAAACGCAGACACACACACACATACTGGGCCGTGATAGCCCAGGTGGTTAGGTGCTCATTCTACACGACCGAGGTCGAAGGGAGGAGGAGGTTTGAAGCTTGCAGTCGAGTGGTTTCGATTGCCAACTGCACGTGGTGGTGATGGCCGATAGGGCTCCTCTGCCACTATACAAATGAGGCTCCTAAACCAGCTAAGATTATATAAATAAATAAATATATATATATATATATATATATATATATATGTGTGTGTGTGTACATTCACAGCTATATGCAGGTATATATAGTCCTGATTATAGAAGCTGTCCTGACGATTTCTGACACAGAGCAGCAGTTCGACGTTAACGAAGAGCTGTGAGCACCGGGGACAAAAGAGCAGCATCATTCCAGAAGCAGACTAAGTAAGTCACGCGCGCTTAGTAGAACCATGACGACCAAGTTGGGTCTCTAAATTTACACGGAGCGTGCTTTAGAAAAAATGATTAACTCGCTAGCCAAATAACTTCGCTAGATTTTCCTCGCGGGCGAAATTTCACGACAGACTTAATGTCACCCGAAAGTTGGGAGACCTCACTCTCAACATTGGTGTATCTAGCTCGCCTCACTAACCGAGCTGGGTTGGTCCTGCGGTTAAGGTGCTCGCCCCGACTAAGGTCTGGCTGAGGTCGCGGGCTCGAGCCCTGAGGCATATGTGAAGCGCCTGAATTGAGATTAAGTTCTCTTGGGGCGCTATACAAATAAATTATATGTTAATGATATTAATTATGCATGGAAGCAGCATATCAATGCAACGTTAGTTCGTATGCTCCCAAAGCCTGGAACTTCCTCCCGACTTGCGTCAGAATATCCCCTGACCTGACCACATTTAAAAGGAACTTAAAAACACACCTATTTAGTACAGCATTTAGTGGGTCCCTGTGATTCGTCCTTGATGTGCTTATGCGTGCTGACACTGTGCATGCTGCCACGAACCACATTTGCATGCTGACACTGTGCATGTCACCCCTAACCATGTTATTCATTTTGTTTGTTTTTCAAGCATGATTTTACTTACCATTCAATTGCATTTCCCTTTGAAGCAAATGTAAAGCGCCTAGAAAGAGATTAAGTTCTCTGAGGGCGCTTTATCAAGTACATTATTATTATTATATTATTACTAACGAGACACCAGCCCGTAATCTGGGCCGTGATAGCCCAGGAGGTAAGGTGCTCGCACTTCCCGACCGAGGTCGTGGGTTAGAATCCAGCAGTTGGCCTATCATTTATTGCCAACTGCAAGCTGTGGTGGTAGCCGTTAAGGCCCTTCTGCCGCTATAGAGACGAGGCTGTTAAATCGGCAAAGATTTGTTTTGTCTTCCAAAGCAACTTGACATTAGATGAGCATATTTCCTCCACTCTCAAGTCATTCGCTCATTTCCGAAACGGAGCGCCACCAAAGTCGACTGCTAAACTTGTTTCAGCGCCGCAAGTATTAAGCCTAATTTTATCTATGAAACATCTTCAAAATTAGGGCTTGCTTAGGGACAAGAGCACGACAGCCAAGCCAGTTCGAGCGCTTGTGACGTCGCTTCCAGATCTGTGCGATTACCTCTATTCAGGACTCGTGATGTCTGATACCCTTGATCGTCAGCAAGTGGCGCACAACTCTGCAGCTCGTCCTACCTGTCGTCGATGGTGTAGCTGCCACGTCCGTCAAGCCGCCACTTCCGTCCGAGCTTCGCTGAGCTTACTGTCCAGCACTGAATCGACTTCGGGATCCTCATGCCTCTGGCCCGCAGGTGGCGCCTCTCTCCTGCACCTCTGCCTGCCCCTGCATCTGATCTCCTCGCTCCTCCGGTAGCGAACTGTCGCACCACGCCCCCCGCTCCTCAGCTTCTAGTCATCTCGCCGTCCCTCGGACTAAATTGAAGTCTTTTGATGATGATCAAGCCACCAGCTGGTATGCACAAAAAGTCTGGAGCTCGCTTCCGGCTACGGTAGCTTTACCTGCGATGACCTAGCATCATTTAAGTCTCAGCTAAAGGTGCGTCTGTTCCGGTCGGCTATCTTTTCGTCGCACTGAAGCTGCTCTTTCTTGTTCCCGTGTGCTTGGCGTGCTTACCTGGATCGGCAGGATTGGGCGCACAATACTAGCCACATCGTTGCACCATCGGCGCTGCGGCAGCGCTGCCGCCGCGCGGCTGCCGCGTTAGACGGAGCGGGAGCGCGCTTTCTCGGCTGAGCTCAACCGATCGGAGACGCGCGCGTCGGCGCCGCTCAGGCCGCCGCCGCCGCGGCGCTCATGGCCTCGCGCGCGCGGCGGCGGCTTGGCAGCTCAGCCCGCGGGGGCGGCGGTGGCGCCGGTTTCGCGATCGCTTCGCGCGATCGCGAGACCGGCGCCGCTGGTCGGGCCGCGGCGATAAGAAAGGAGTCGGCGCAGTTTATCTGACAATCTGGCCTTGAGCTGTGAGGCTTTTCATCGAAGCGAAGTGAAATGACACAGGAGCCTCGCTCGCTCGCTCGCGCACGGGAATAAAGCGAGACGAGCGCGCGCGCAGCTTCGCGACGCGCGCGGCCGCTTTCGATAACTGTAGCGCGCACGCAGCCGAGGAAAGAAAATTTCAGAAGAGCTGCCGGTTCGCTTACGACGGACGGACGGTTGTGCGCACGCTCCGCCGCCTCTCAACCCACGCGGACCGGCGGCGGCGGCGCGAAGCACCGGCGGAGCACCGGATCGACGGACCCGAGCGAGCGCCGCGCTTCGCTCGCGCGGAGGGGTGAGCGAGCTTCGCTCGCGCGCGCGCCCCCTACAGCAAGGGCGCCGAAGCCCTGCGGTGACGCAGCGAGCTTCGCCTCGCCGCCGCCGCCGCACTGGAGCGTCTCGTTCGAAACCGGCAGAGCAGCCTCTTCACCTCGTGCCTAAAGCCGACGCCGATGGCTGCGTAAAGGAAAAAGTTGGCGGCGTGATTGAGGTAGTTGAGCAGCGTCACGGCGGCGTCGATGAGCTCCAGTCTGCCCTTGCGGCGCTGGTCGCTCACCGACTGGTAGATGAGCAGCTCGCACGAGTTGTAGACGTACGCCGGCGCGCCGACGCACAGGAAGAACATGGTGCAGGCGAGCAGCATGGCGGTCAGCTTCGGCGCGGACCGACGCTGCGCCGCCGCCGCAGCCGGAGCTGCCGCCGTCGGCGACGCGCTGCCGTCCGCCGGGTCTCTCGCATGGTCCGCCGGCCTCCCGTTCGACGGGCCGCCGCCGCTGTCGGTCTTGAAGCGCGAGCTCAGCCGCTCGCCCTGCGCGCGAAGCGTCCGAACGATGCAGACGTTCAGTGCGAGCATGAGAGCCGACGGCACGATGCTGTACTTGAGCATGGCCAGCCAGCCCTGCATGTACGTCCAGAAATCGCGCGAGCGCTGTCCCGGGTAGCCGCAGTTATTCGCCGCCGCCGCAGCCGTCGCTGCGGCGGCGGCAGCGGCAGCGGCGGCGGCGGAAGTGCCGTTGCCGCCGACGTCTGCCGCCGTCGCTGCTGCCGGCGACGAAGACGGCTGCGCCGGATGATCGGCCGCCGCCGGCGCGGCCTCCTCCAAGCCCCTCGTCCAGAATACGTGCACGTTGAACAAGCAGCAGGCTGCGGCGATCGCGCAGACGACGATCCGCGCGCGCGACGTCGTGAAGCCGCTCTTGCGCAGCGGGAGGCAGACGGCGACGAAGCGGTCGACGGTGAGCGCGACGAGGTACCACGCCGAGCAGTCCATGCTCGCGTAGAGCAGGAAGCGCTGCAGCTGGCACGCCGCCGGCGACGCGCTCCGGATGTCTACCTGAAAGCGAGGATCGCCGCCGCAGCTCTGGCCTCGCGCGTCTCGGTGGCGACGCGCGCGCTGCGTCCGCGGCCCGCGGTCCTTTTGCGGTTGCAGCCTGCAGCTTGCCGCGGCGAGCGCTCGCCTCCCCCCGGCCAGCGAGCAGATAGCTCTGGTCGAGCAGACGAGCTCTCCGTGGTTACGTGGACGTCGACCGTAGTGAATCTACATGTGCCACATCCTTCCGGAGGTTACATTTGTAGCAGGCCGAAACAAGCGGACAGAAAAACAGATCTACTGGCGTCCACGCTTGCGGTGTTTACCGCATAGCAAATGCAGGCAGCCAATGAAGAGAGCGAGTGAGTGAGAGAGCGAGTGAGTGAGAGAGCGAGCGAGTGAGTGAGTGAGTGAGAGAGAGAGAGAGAGAGAGAGAGAGGGAGAGAGAGAGAGAGAGAGAGAGAGAGAGAGAGAGAGAGAGAGAGAGAGAGAGCATGTTCAATGCGTGGGCAGCCAGCTAATGCACGGTTCAAATCATAAAGCAGGCCGTCTGTGGAATGGCGTCCGACCAGCACTAGCTACTCAAGAGAGTGCTGCTGCGCGGTATCCTTGTAGGATCCAGCCCCTAGCCACCGCAGGCTATGAGATAGCTTCGTTGAAATGGGCGCCAGCAAAAAAAATTGGCGCCAGAGGAATTCGAGCGCTGACCGCGGTGGTCTCGAATCGGCGAGCCTGGCCATTCCCCGTCGCAGGCGGAGGGCCCGAGTTCGCTACACCTGAAAAGAGCAACGGCGCCGAGTGAACGCCGCGCCGCGCATCACTTGGCGGAAAAGAACGGCGGCGGCGACCCCATTTGACGACGCGAAAAGGAAATGTTTCCAGCGCCCTCGCTCTGCGTAACCGTAACTGCGTGCTGCCAGGCGGAGCGGCTGCTTTGAACAGCCGTCGAGGCAGCTTTGGGGCGCCGGGAGTGGGACTTCGGCGCGTGCCCGCTGCCGCCACCGCCGCCACGGCGGCCGACTATGGCCCGCTCCGCCCGGCCTGCTCGGCGTGGTACTATCGTGTCGCGATCGCCGACGACCGCTTCCACGCAACTGGGCTTGTTTACAGAGCGGGCTTGTTTTTCTTGAATCGGGCTAACTAATTTGAAGCAGAGCTTTGAAGGAGCCAGCGCGTGCGGTCTGCTAGTTGCCAAATATTTTCATTCAGTCACGAAAACCGCGGCACCCGCTTCCGCAGCCCTCGGGGCTCAAGCCGCCGAGTCGGTCACGTGAGATGGTAGCCCGTTGCATCAAGCCGATGTCCACCCAAAGATTGAGCCAAGCAGCGCATAGAAAAAGACGGTGAAAATGGCAGACAATTTTTCTACTTTCAGCCAAGAGCTACGGCACTCCGGATCCGTCTGTCTGTCTGTGGTCAAGTGACAGACTCAAGAGGGCGCGGCAAGGTTACGCGTCTGAAAGGTCGGCGCCTGGAAGCGGCTCTTGCAGGCGATCGGCCCAAAACGCGGTTGCGCGCGCGCTTTCGCGAGCGTGGACGTTTGCCTCCGCCGCGCGTAGTTCAGGAGCTGCTTCCAGCGGCTAGCTAGTTGAGCTGTCCGCGGCGCTAGCTGACGGAAGCCGACCGTCAGTCGGCATTCAGCAGGCGTCCAACGAACGGGCGCCGCTGGCGCGTCGTCCCGTCGAGCCTCGTGCGTCCCGGGACTCGGCGGAAGCGGCGGCGGCGGCGCGACCAGGTCAAGAAAGACCTGGACCGCATTAAGCGTGTGCTTTATCTCTGCGTCCGTCTCGCCATTGAAGAGCAGACCACTTAAAACCGTTAAGTGGCTTCGGTGCGGCCGAGGAAGACCGCATACGCGCAGGCGCCCGTGCGCGCGCGAGCTACCGCGAGACACAGATGCGGAGCGCAGGCGACGAAGCGGCGGTTGCCGGCGCCTCCGTTCGATCGGACGCGTCGACGAGCGGCGCCAGCCAATGCGATTACTTCCTGCTTCTGAAGCACCTCGGAAGCGACGACGCTCGGATTTCGCGCTGGCTGCTTTCGCAGGCTTGCGGCGGCGGCGCGGGCCCCTCGGGCGGCCGTGGCTACCCGGAGACGGGGGGCCCGAGGGACGTGGCGCGCGCGAGTCCCTGGACTGCGGCGTCGCAGTGGCTCGTTAGACCCCTAATGGGGCGTCTTTTGTGATTGCAATTACTTTCAAAGCTTCGTTGCATGCCAACGTCGCGGCTAGATCGATGCCGCTTCGCGGACTCAGAGCAGGTCCTTCATTCTGTCACACCCCTCTTCTGCTTCGTCCTCGCTGAATATAAATAGGTAACCGTATAACCATAAGACGCTTAAGACAGTTAACCTTACGAGGCCCGCTCTCTAGTCGTTCAGCGAGCCGCGCTTTCTCAGCTGGAGCGCGTTGATGTCAACCTGCAAGCATTTCGGCACGTGGCGGCGGACGCGGGCATACGGCGGCTTGACGCCTCGCGGCAGCCGCCATTATGGGTGCCCGCCATTATGCCATTTTTTTTGTCCGCAGCATTCGGTAGGGAGCCTCTCCTTTTTGGCAATGGCAGTTCGCATTCGTTTGAATCGAATGAAGAGATCAACCGGAAATTCTGCAGGCGACACTCACTCAGAGCGAGAGAAGTTATTGAAATATCGCGCTTATCCTGCGTATGGACTTCGTGTCCTTCGCTAAATCGAGCTCCAGACATGCGATCGATTAAAAGCCCGATTCTCGCTTCATTCCCGACCGTCGCTCGTCTCCGCAGTGCTCTTAATTTTAGTAATAATACTACTAATAATAATACATTTGATATAGCTTCATCAGATAACTCAATCTCTTTCTCGGCACTTTGCTCGCACTAGTGTTACGAGTCCTCTAACCTGCTTAGCCTCGCGTCCTGTCAATAGAGCTGCCGCAAGCTGCCGCCGTCGCCTTCGCCTTCTTCGCTCTGACGGCTGTCAAGGCCATTGTTGCACGGCTCCTCGCTAAGAAGTCAGCACAAGATCGGAAGAACTTCAGCAACTTCCGCCCAGTCTCCCTACCTACTGCCATTCCGATCTAAGACAATTTTACGACACTCTTGAAAGGGCAGCTCAACTCTTAAGCTAAACATCCGACCTGGCAAGTACGTTACAGAGAGGTTCTGGTGCTCGTCACTCCGCCATCCACGCAGTCACCCTGGTCAAGCAAGAACTTCGCGGCGACCCTCTAAGGAATGCTGACTTGGATAATAAGTCTAAACTTGGCTAGTGCCGCTCGATTGCTCTGCAGTGTTTGTTCATATTGTCGTTCACTGTTCTCCAATTGCTCTCATTGATCGCATCCCGTCATCTCGCTTGCGTAGCGCAGGCACTGCTCTGCAATGGCGGAAGTTGAGCCTCGCCGTCTCCAAGGATACCAGGCTAGGCTGGTCCACGAACTTGTCTTTGCTTGGACGATGAAGCATAAGCCCATAAGTATCGCGCCTAAATCGCCATGCAAAAGCACCGAAGGTGAAAAATTAGAGTTCGTAGGTCAGTAGGAACCGTATTTATCCAAATGAAGAGAATCCTGCACAGACAAAAACGCAAAGCGCAAAGGAAGGAAAAAAGACGCTTTCGATGAGTGAAACGGATGCGTCCTCATGCGAGACTTAGCATAACTAGTGCAACGTCATTTCGGGTTGTGACAGCCACCGAAAGCGAGCTCTAGACTTTCTGTGCCACCGGAAGTGGAGCCACCGGAAGCGAGCTCTAGACTTTCTGTGTATACAAAATGAAGGCTTGATCGCCTAAGGATTTCAATTTAGCTCTAGGAATGGCTAGTCGGAAGCCGAGGAGCGGGTGTCGCGAGAGGACGCTGGGAAGGCAAGAAGCTTAAAAAGATTGGCTGATGCAAATGAATCGAGCAACCTACAGGTTAGCGAAAGGATGTTGATGTCAATTAGATACTTGACAGAGAGCCAGTAAAGTTAAGCCAGAAGTGATGTGATGTGGCAGCTATGACTTTGAGGACAGACTAAACGAACTGCTAAGATTAGCATGAGTTGCAGACGAATACAGACATGGAACCTGCTAAAGGTATGGGTAAATGCTGAGAGCCCTGAATACAGGGAGTTGCGGTGATCTAGACGCAATTTCGCAAACGCGCAAACTGGCTTGGCTGTCGTACTCTTGTCTGTGTAGGCCCTGATTTGTGCCAGGTTCCGGGGCTGAAAGTAAATAGGCCGACATGACAGCTGAGGCAATGTCCTCATCCAGTGATTTTTTGAATAGCACGCCAGGATTACGGGAAGTCATTGCTGACTGGCTAGAGTGATGCCAGATGAGCCAGCCTTATGTCGTGTGAGATCTTTCAACTTAAGGGTGACAGTCACTAGGCTTGCAACCATAACTACGAACTCGCTATCGTCGCCGCTAAGCTTCGAGAAGAAGTTAGTGGGCCATCCAAGTGCTAATGTCGTCGATGCATGCTGCAAGACAACTAAGCGAGAACATTGCGGAGTCACACTTACGAAAGGTCAAAGGATAAGGTGGCGCCGAGCGTCGTCGGCGTAGAGATGGAAGCTGAGACTCTGCTTGGTTATGACGTCGGCTAGAGGAAGGGTGCGGATAGAGAGACAGACAGAGAGAGAGAGAGAGAGAGAGAGAGAGAGAGAGAGAGAGAGAGAGAGAGAGAGAGAGGGAGAGGGAGGGAGAGAGAGAGAGAGAGAGAGAGAGAGAGAGAGAGAGAGAGAGAGAGAGAGAGAGAGAGATAGATAGATAGATAGAAAGAGAGAGAGAGAGAAAGGGGGACCAAGACCGAACTCTGAGAGGACACCACACACAGAGCACGAGTTTTTCCGAATGGCCGACAGCATGCATCTACTATGCATATATATATATATATATATGCATCTACTCTGTTGACTTCTTTCTCCTCAGAGAGCGAGCCGTCGGAGTGCGTAAAGTCCCAAAGTCTTAAACTCACTCCCGACTGCTGACCTCAAAATGTTCCCTAGCGACATGTCTATATTTGATAGAAGAAGCTTACAACCAGTTCTTGTCTCTCAGCATTGGCCCCGTCCGTGTGTGATTTGTCCTTGGCTATCGATACAATGTGCTGTGAGTTGACGCAGGCGAGCCCCCCCCCCACACGTCATCCTCCGTGGACGGAACCATCATTGGAAGTCACATACTATAACGAAGTTCTCATAACAATTCCTCGTACTTCCCTTAGCCTATTATTACATCATTACAAAACGAATCCAAGGAGCTCTACTCTGCGCTCGCTCGCTAACCAGAGCACTGTATGTGACTGCACTCGATTTTATGGGGAGCCGATTTACCGTGGACTTAGGAGGTGACTGCGAATAGCCTCTGCGCATACCAAGGAGCTCTCACTACCAAGGAGACCTTAAACCGTCGATGGCGTCTTCGCGACGGCAATTCGGAGGGCGCGCGAGGAGCGAGCGCCTGTTCGGAAGAGGATATGCTACTTTCGCATCTCGCGAGCAGACACAGCGCCACGTGATCTCGCTCCGGAAATCTTCGTCTGCTTTCGCACGCGTGCGCGAAGACTCTCGCACCACGCCTGGACTCAAGTTTGAAGCCGGGCGTAAGGAGTCCGTCGCTACGGCCGAGGTACCTCGATTTCTGCTCGTGGCGTCACACGTCGCGGCCGTCCACTCGTTCGGGTAACAACGAGGCATATCTTTATCTCCCGCCTGCCGCAATTTCTGTTGAGGCGCCGTCGGTCGCCTGCTATTGAGCCTCGCTTTCGCATACATTACGGTCGAGCGCCGTAATGGTTGACTTTGGAGCTTCGCGTACGCGCGCGCCGCTCCTTGCCGGTGGCGCCACGCGCGGCGAACTCGCGCGTCGCCGACGGGGTCGCCAGATCGCCGCTAAATGTGCTCGCCTGTTGAACGCAACTCGTGGCGTAAAGCCCGGCGGCGGCGGTGGCGACGGCGACGGCGACGGCGGCGGCGGCGGCGGCGGCGGCGGCGGCGGCGAGTGGTCCGTGATGCGGCTCAGCACCTTTAACGCGAGAACCTGCTGCGCCGTCACAGCCAGGCGCTGCCACGAACCGCTAATTTCTAATTAAAAATCTGAGGCGATTCGGATGTGAGCATAAGTGCAGGCGTCGGTCGGTCGGAATTCTTCCGCCGCGACCGTCTGCAGGTGCGAGTCAGTCGAGCCGCGGCGGCGGCGGCGGTCCTACCGACCGACCTGTGGTTAGAGATCATTCTCACGCCGTCGTGCAGCGCGGGCGGCTGCGCGCCAGTGCGACGGCCTCCCTACCCGGACGAGCAAATGAACGCGCTCGTCTATTTAGTGAGACGCCGACGTCGGGACGGCGCAAGCGGCGCTAGCGGACCGCGCTCCGTCACCGGCTTTCGCGCGCCCCCCCCCCGCCGCCGCGTGGAATGAAAGGCTGCGCTCTGGCGGCGGCGGCGGCGGCACGAAGACCGCAGACCGACACACGAAGCGCCGCCTCCTCATACCCGCCTGCTCATCGCTACTTGCGTCGCCTGCTCCTCGCCCGCCCCGAGTGCTTCGCGGCGGCGGCGGCGGTGCGCGCTCGCCGCCGCCGCTCGCCCGAGCGCTCCCAGCTCAGCGGCGACGGTCCCGCCGCCGCCGCTCGCGCTTACCCACGTCAGCCGCTTGTAAAAATGCCTGCCGAGTCCAATCCACAGCGTGAGCGTGTCCGATATGGCGAGCGCCTGCAGGTAGCACGCGGTCGGGCCGAAGCGCAGTCCCGACGCAGCCATCACGGCGAAAGTGAGAGCGTTGCCGAACGTCCCGAGCAGCATGAGGCTCGCCGAGCCGACGAGCATGACGTAGCGCTCCGTCTCGCACTCCCACACTCCGTCCTCGATGTCCTCCTTGCTGCACATGGTGGAGACAGGAGCGTGCGCCCAGTCGCGGCCGCCCTGCGGCCTCAGAACGTAGGGCGGGAACTCGTCGATCGAGGTAGGCTCCGCGAGCCGCTGTCTCGCCATCGCGCCGCCCCGGCCGCCGTCGCCGCCGCCTCGGCCCGCCGCCGCAGCCGCGAACGCTTCGCCCGCCCGCTCCCGCCGCCGGAAGCGACGAAGCGGCCCGGCGCGGCGCGAACGGCCGGCCGCCAGGTGCACCGACTGCGAGCGGACTGCCGCCTCGGCCGGCGCTCTCGCGCCCCGGGCGGCACCCTTACGCGAGCGAACCCTCTCACGTCCCGTGCGAAGCCGCCGCGGCAGCGCTCGCCAGTGCCACCCGAAGGCTGTCTCGGCAGAGTCGGCGTAGACGCAGCTATCGATCGCCGGACGGCGCCTCGTATTGCGACGCGCCTGCGCGCCAGCAGAGGCCGGATTACCTCTCGCCCGCGATCGTCGGCGGAGGCGGCGGGTTGTCGAGTGCCGAGCGAGCGCGTGCGCGCGCGCAGCTGCGTTGCGTGCTCACCCGTTTCCGGCGCAGCCCGCCGGCAGGCGGCGCCACCGGAATTGGTCGCGCGGCACCTCGCGGTCGGTCGCGCGCGCGGTGGCAGCCAGTCGCGCTCGCCGCAGCTCGCCCTTTTGGGGCGGCGCCGACGAGCGAGCGCCGCCGTCCGCATACATTATCGCTTTCGCCATCGCTTCCGCCCGTCGGGCGGGCAAGCGCGAGCCGGTCGCGGTCACGAGAGCCCGGCAGCGCGAGGCAGCTCCGCGCGCTTAGCAGGAGCGCCGGCGATCCCGCGGGCTGCGGCTGCGGTTGCGGGCGCGTGTGCGGCTGCGTGAACCGGTGAACCGTCGCAGGCTCGCGCACGCGTCGCTCCCGATCGCGCTGCGATGGAGCGGCTCGGCGCCTTCTCGTCCAACGTCGCCGCACTTCGCCGCGGATTGCGGGCCGCCATCGGCGTTGGGAACGGTGGGCCACGGGAACGTGCCGAAGAGCCGCGTCAAAGAGAGCGGCGTCGCACGACCGAAATCCCGTCGGGCTCTCGAAGATTGCTTGCAAGGTCAAGATCTGAGGCCAATCGTCGCCACGATCCTGGCGGCGTCTGTCTCGCGACATCCCGCTTGTACATATTGCGGGCGCCTGCGGTCACCGCAGCAGCCTTTGAAGCTTCTTGTAAGCTTCTGTCTTTGGTGGACCTCGTTGCTCGTTGCTCGAACTCAACCGCGCAGAAACGCAAAGCTTGCGCTCTCGCCAATCGCCATGTATCGAAAGCGGTGCCAGCGTTCCAGCGCTTTCGCTCGAGCGCCACCGCAGAGCCACGCGTTCGGAGTAGCAGCGTTTCGCAGTAAACAGCGGAAGTAACGCTACTGGCTAGATTGTGAGTGCACTCGAGGCAAGCGGCTGGATAGGGCAGCTCGGCGTAGCGTACACGCGAGGGCACGGCGTCGAACGCGCACAGCAGCCGGCGCCGAGACGTCGGCTGCTGTGAGCGTTCGAGCGCGGCGCTCCGACATCGACGATCGAGCGCGACTAGCTCGTCTCGCTCCCGCGTCCTCGCCGTACCTGCAGAACTTCTAGCGGCTGCTTCCAGCAGATGCAGCAGCCGCCTCTGCTCGCCACTTCCGTTGCCTCCGCGTGCCGCGGCAATAGTGCGGACGCCCGCTGCGGAGGAGATGCCCGCCGCAGCGTGGAGCTAAGTCTGGCGCCGCAGAGAATTGCGTGCCCGCGCGCGACCTCGCGGTCGCTGCGACAGTGAGGTCGCGCGCGAGAGTAGCAGCAGCCTGCGTGGGCTCGTCGTTACATTCTTAAGCGTCGACAAGTGCTCGACAGTCTCACTCACGATTTCGGATGAGTATCAGCCACGGCATGCGCAAGCAATGCGATATGACTGCGCGCTATTTTATTTGGATAACCGCGACGTAAGCTTCGGCTACGACTACCATCTCAAGTTAGCGTCTCAACAATTCAAAAGTAAAAACGGGCGAGGTTGCGGGCCGTTTTCAGCTGGGACTCCGCAATCTATTAAATGCATAAATAGTAGTTCATTCGTATCATTCCCTATGAGAACTCAATCTCTATTCAGGCGCTTCACATATGCCACGGGGCTCGAGCCCACGACCTCGGTCGGGGCAGGCACCTTGACCAATGGGCCAAGCCAGCGAGGCAAAATAATCCCCGCCGGTACAGCGCCGGTACAGCGTCGATATTTCTTCGTTGGGCTTTTGGCTGGCGCAGTTTAGTTACGGGACAAGAAGCGAAGCGAGAAGAAGCGAAAGACCGTCATTGCTCCAGCCATCGAAGCTTTCAATTCGAGCGCACCTGCGAGAAATGCCCAGACGGAGCTTTGCTAATTATGCTCAAAGCGGCAGCGTCCGTCGGCCCTCGAATCTGCCATTAGCCGTGCAAACAGTCGCTGGAAAAAGCCGTATCCTCCTCGCTTGTTATTTATATTTTCCTGCCCCCCGTCCAGCGCTAGCAGTTGTCTAAAAGCGCGTCAATTTCCGCTCGCTGGCCGTCTCTAGGCAGCGGGCAGCGCTACCGTCTACTGCGAACGCTGCGGCTACCGGGCGTCCGCCGTGGCGTTGCCTAGCGATAGGGGCTCGTGGCTAGAGCTAGCTCTCTACGGCGACTCTTGAGTGCGACGTGCGTCCGTCGATGGTAAAGCTGTCTCGTAGCGCTCACCGCCTGCTTTTCTGCGAAAGCTGACGCGCGTCGGTCGCTGGACAGCCGGCGCCCGACAAACGCTGCCCCGGTTGGCGGCGGCGGCGGCACAATGTTTACTAATGACGCAGGCCTCCCTGCACCGATTGAAGTCGCAGCTTCTCGCGCGCAGCGGATCGGGGACATTATACTCAGTCCACTAATTGCGCGCTCCGCCGACCGTACGCGGGCTGCGGCGAGCAATTAATTGACCGGCTGAGAGGGGGGTGGCAAGTGACGGCGGCTGCGGCGAAGCAGAATTCGCGTAGCCGCTCGAGTCTTCGCGGCGTTGGTCGCACTTTGCGCGCGCGCAGCGGCGTGGCTTCCGCTGTCAGCCAGACGCCGCCTCGGTCGACGCGTCCTGCTGTCAGCGGCGGCGGCGGCGACGGCGGCGCGAAATCCGCTCGCGCGCGGCAGCCATCGTTCGCGCGGAAGCGCCGCATAGAGGCTTACCGCAACGGTTATTTCTCCTTCTCCTTCTTCTTCTCCTTCTTTCTTTTCTCCTTCTTTCTTTTCTCCTTCTTCTCCTCCTTCCTCTCCTTCTCCTTCTCCTTTTTCTTCTCCTTCTTCTTCTTCTTTTTCTCCTTCTTCCTCTCCTTCTCCTTCTCCTTCTTCTTCTCCTTCTCCTTCTCCTTCTCCTTCTCCTTCTTCTCCCCCTTCTCCTTCTTCTTCTCCTTCTCCTTCCCCTTCTTCTTATTATTGACGACCGATGCCAGCTTAGCACTTGGGTATCAGGTGCGCCGCTGCCGCCGCAGCAGCGAAAGGCAGCGGGACCGGTGGACGTGCTGGGCGCGATTGGCGAGCTGCGCCCCTACTTTTCCAGCCGGCGGCGGCGGCGGCGTGCGCTCGCGTGACTGCGGGCGGCAGAGTACTGCCAGCAGCCGCGTGCCATGCCGCACCGCCCGCGGCGGCCGCCGCCGCCGCTCAACTTTGATGCTCCGGCGGTTCGACGGAGCTGCGGGCGCTGGAGGCACGTCAAACTCTCCCGCTCCAGAGACGCTATCCAAAGCAGTGGATCGGTCGGCATCCTTCTCTGACTGTGCGGAGATTATTAAAGGCTTCTACATTATATAATAATAGTAACAAAAATAATAATACACCAATATCGTCATTGAAAGCCAAACGTGGCATAATCGTCCAAAGAGTGTGAATGAACGTCGAAAGCGATAGTCAGGCAGTCGCGCGTCGTTGCGTCCGACGCTGCTCTGCACCTCAGCTGTCTTTAAGTGTACGCACAGCTGCGTTACGTCAACGAAGCGGACCCGCAAATGTAAAGCGCCTAGAGAGAGATTGAGTTCTCTGAGGGCGCTTTATCAAAGGCATTGTTATTGTTATTATTATTAAGGTGCGCGCATGCGCGATCGCTGTCGCGCACCGCTGCCTTTGCCGTGCTTACGCGCGTCGGCTTCCGCTACTTGCGCCCGCCGCTCATTGAAACGCCGGCTCCACTGTGCGTAACCAGTCGCGCGGCTGCGAGCACTTGGCGCCCTCCCTCGTTGCGTGCGTCGCGCTCGCGGAGTAGGATTCGCGCGGTGCGGGAGCCAATTGCGGCAGCTCAATTGTAAATGTACATGACTAGTGCTGCGTGCATCGCAATACGGTGGCCGTCTCCGCTGTCAGACTGCGGCGGGCTGGGCGCGGGGCGCTCCCGCAGGTCTGCGTCGCCGCTTCGCGCGGTCGCTGCGCGCCCAGGCGCGGTGGTCACAATCGACCCGAAAATCCGCATCTTTCCTGCCGAGGTATTAGCGAGCGGTTCGCACGTTGCTGGGGGGGGGGCGGCGGCGGTTCTGAGGTTCGGAGGCGGTTCTGAGAGGGTGCCGCTGGGGGGGGGGGCGGCGGTCTGCGAGAGACCGCCGCTGCGCTCATCGCTCATCGCTCATCGCTGCGCTCATCGCTCATCGCTCATCGCTGCGCTCATCGCTCATCGCTCATCACTCATCACTCATCGCTGCACTCATCGCTCCTCGCTCATCGCTCGCTCATCACTCATCGCTCATCGCTGCGCTCATGAGCCTGCTCGGGGGTCAGTGCTAACATTGAGAATTACGCCGTCGGCGTTGACTGGTGGGCGGAGCCTCTCTGAGAGCGCTCTCTTTAGATTACGCGGAGGTCGAAGCTGTCGAGGTGTCTCACTTTGCCAACTGGCGGCTGTGGCCGGTCAGCGCCGGCTCTGCTTATAGCCGATTCAATTCCAGCTGCCTTTCGAATCCGCGCTCAGCGACCGCTACGGTATCAAGCCATTGGCCCGAGTTGAAGCCCAATAAAACGTGCAGCACGCGCTTCCGCGTTTCAGCATAATGACTTACCAACCAACGGTGGCAGCCAACTACGCGACTTTCTTCTTACTGGTTTTGCGAACGGGTTGTTGCTGAGTCCGCGTCCGGACAAAACTAGGGCCGCAAGCGCGGCCCTAGTAATGGCGCTATAGTATGAGCCGACACGTGACAAATGCAGCCGAAGCCTTCAGCCTTGTATCGTGGCCAGCGACTAGTAGGTGCACTACCGATGCACGCACGAACGGCGGCAGTAGCAGAACGCGGCAGCGATGACGAGCGTTCGCCCTTGAGCTCAAGATAACAAGTTCATATCCAAAGTGCAGAGAAGTCTTCAGATAGCTACGCGCGGAGGGTTTCAGGCGTTCAACAGTGGCCATAACGTATACCAATTCTCACATGGCTCAGCGGCCTGCAGCGAAACTTAGAAAGGCAGCACATCTCGGAGCGTAGCAGACAGCTGCGTTACGCGGCTGTCTGCTTATATATATATATATATATATATATATATATATATATATATATATATATATATATATGTATATATATATATATATAATTAATTTATATAGCGCCCCAAGAGAACTTAATCTCAATTCAGGCGCTTCACATATGCCTCGGGGCTCGAGCCCACGACCTCAGTCAGACCTTGGTCGGGGCGAGCACCTTAACCGCTAGACCAAACCGGCTCGGCAATTTATGCGTCCGGGCCATAAATTATCGCGTATCATCTCCCAGCCAGTAAAATTCAGGAACTGCGAATAATGAATATCAGTCCTAATCTAGCTGATTTAGCAAGTCACTGTTTCAAAGACAACGATCTTGGACTCGAACACTGCAGCGTATGTCGAGAGTGTGAATAGAAATTAAGCTCTCTCTCAGGGGGCTATACAAATTAAGTATAGAAACAACTATACGTCTAGGAAGTAACTCAGTTCTTTGAGGGCGCTTTAGAAATGTATTATTGTTATTATTATTATTATTACATCTCGCCCGGGTATCGCTCTCACTGCAATGGTTTAGGTTCTACCTCAGCGGGATTTTTCGAGTGGTGCAGGTCGACCTTCGGTCTCCACTGACAGCTGACGCCGTCCATTAACTGTAGACGAAAGCCTTAGACGGCGCTCCCTTTCCGAATAGCGGCTTGATGTTCAGCTTGCGTCGATTTGCTTCGGTGGCTCCAAGAAGAATTTCACGTGCTTTATTTGAACGCTTATTATTACTGCTGCCTTGACCGTAGCCAAGGTCTTCCTCGGCGACATCGTTCACCAACGGCGTCACTGAGATGGACGCCTGTGCAGCTGTTTTCGTTGGCCAATCTGTACAACCGTGGTCGCTCAGAATGTGTGAAAGCCTCTAGCTAATGTCGTGGTACGTCGGGTAATGTCGTAATATAATGTCGGTTATGTAATGGAATGTATGTAATGCACGGAATATAGTGGGTAATTTCGGGTAGTGTCTTGCGTCTCTGTCGAGCCGAGCCTTACAAATGAGTAACTGCCTGCTAAGGCTACATGCTAAGCTCGACATCCCGATGAGCGCAGACACACCTCCCTCGCTAGTATTTCCTGTGGACTGGGACAAGCCAAGAGCACGATTTTACGACGGAGAGGAGCAGAAGGGCAAGGTCAAGGGAAAGTATCACCATAGAGGCTCAAGCTCGCTGAGGCACTCTGGCCGGTGGCCGTTAGCAGATGTGACTGACTGTCTGCTGCTAGCGGTCGAGACGCCGCCTTTCTGGATGAGACTTGGAAGCGTACCATGCATTTGGAGCAAATCGTACCCGTGCCGTTGGGCCGAAGCGAAGAACTGTCTTGTCTTTGGGGCTGAAACGCTGCTTCGAAATGCAACGGGAACACCACCCCGATGGCTCCGAGGAAGAACCTGATGCGGAGAGACGCTTAGCCTTAGCCGAAGGTGTCACGGTTGTGCTGACAGCATCCAATGTGGGTCAACGCGACTGAGCATTACTGGTGACTGCTGACTGTGGCCGAAGTTGCCCTCGCTCACCTCGCCCGAACAATGGCGTCACTTGGAGATTGCCTGCGGGTTTCCGAGAGCCCTTGGCCTCGAGAAGGAGGATTCAAATCACCTCAGAACTACTGACCTCAAATAGCCGAACGAGGTGAACAAGGTTTCACCGCACGGTAACCACGAAGCCGTGGCAGCCGCGCCTGCTCCGGCAGCCATGGTAGCCATGACAGCTGCGGGGACCGTCATCTTTCAAATTGATGATGGCGCCTTAAAAGGCAGCACCAGCGACCTCAGCGATGTGGCCTACCGATTGGTGGATAATGAGTGGCCTGTCCTAGCGCGCCGGCTCTCTTTGGCGTGTGCTGTCAGAATGAGACTGAGCAGGCGTGGAGATACGGGCAGCGTGGAAGGAATTCTCCGTCGTGAGGCACTATGATCTAGTCTGTCAATCGTCCGCAAGGCAAGGTCATGGTCATCATCGCGATCGATCGATCGCGAGGATGACCCAGTCAGAGCCTCGGCGTATGCGAAGCGAGAGCGAGGCTCGCATAAAGCAGCGCGATGAAGCCGCCAGGCTCGATCGATCGACATTTGTACGACGAATAAAGTATCGATACCGGCAGCAGCCTAGCGCTCGTCTAGGTCTCGGCGTGAAGCGAAGGTGGAAAGTGCCGCCGCCGTGCACAGTACCTGATAGTGGCCGGTAAGCGGCCAAGCGTCTCGCGAGGCTGCGCTCCAGGTGCGCTCCAGGCTCGGCTCGTCCACACCTCTCACCCATCTGTGCACCTCATAGTAGCATCCACACCTCTCACCCATCTGTGCGAGTAGTTGTATATACGGCAGGGATAGCAAATGGGTGTAGGTACTAAATCCAAATCTGCCTAGTGAAGCAGAGGCTAAAATGCGAGGTTACTTTTTTCTTTGAACATGCTTCCTTTGCAGCAAATTTAAAGTGCCTAGAAATAGATTGAGTTCTTTGAGGGTGCAGTAACAAATGTATTATTATTATTATTATATACGAATATACTTTTGCTGCCGAGGAAAGCGACACTCGTGTACTACTCGGCAAGCGAGGGCAGCTACAGAGAATCTCCGATTTGCTTGGACCTCTGGGGCTGATTGCCCTCTGGGGCTGATTGCCCTCTGGGGCTGATTAATAATAATAATAACAATAATAACAACAATAATACTAATAAAAAATAGACTTGATAAAGCGCCCCCAGAGAACTCAATCTCTTTCTAGGCGCTTTACATTTGCTGCAAAGGAATTGATCTCTGAGGCTGATTGAGCTCTGCTACAATGAATAAAAGCAATCAGCTGCTACGTATTTGCGAAGAAGCTAGCTGCTTTGACAGGCGCTTCAAAGCCTCAAGGCTGACATTCCGCGAACTCCCCGCACCCGTTCGCCATCGCCGGCTGATTGTACTGCCTTTGTAGGCAAGGCGCGACTTTGAGAAGCAGTCGCTTATGCACGCCGCTCCAGCCAGATGGGCGTTCCCGCTGTGCCCACAAATGGCACAAATGTGGCGCATTAATAATCACATAGATAAATGTGGCATCGATAAATCGATTTCGAGCTTTCAGCTTTCCAGCAGAGACAGGGCTGAACATGGCTGACTCGACAGCTGCAGTTTCGTTAGCGTCATGGCGCAGTGTGTGCGTACACTGCACACTGACCTCTTTTCTTTATGTCATTGCTTCCGCTCGCATAGTTTGCGCTCCCTTTTAAAGGAATCGCTCATCAGCCCAAAAGAAAGCACACTATCGCGCTTCCGCCTATTGAGTTAACGTTCTATTGGATGATGTCGGAAAGCACCGCCCGTTAAAGATCTAATAGATAAACTATCAGAGCGGCGCCATTGGAAGCACGCTGCTCTGCCAGGGCAGCGAACGAAAGAGCCGGCATAACGATCGCTATCGCTATTGGCAACAGCAAACGGTAATATAAGTTTGAACGCTATCATTTCCGCGATTCCCACGCAGCGTATCGGCTAGCGGCGACGGTGACTCTCTTGCATTCTCATCGCTCTTTGAATAGCCGCGAAGCTTCGGGCTTCGAATTCGGTTCGTAATGCACGACGCGAGTCAGTAAACAGCAAGCTTTAATCCGACCTTCGCGTCGTATCGCCGTGACGAGCGAGCGCTATAAAGCACGCTGGCAATGATGGATGGATGGATGGTTGCTTCAGCGATTCTCGTGAAAATCGCAGGCCAGGAACTGGTTGGCTTGATTCTCGCGGCACGCCGCACAGTGACTAGAGACGACGTGAGTAATGTAATGTAATGTAATGTTACTCCGTCTGTAACTCCACAAAGTCATAAAGACTATGTGGGTGTTACGCAGGAGAGAGTTTTTTTATAGCGCATTCACAGCCTAAGCGGCTTTCGGTACGCATTCGGTAGCCAACAAACTCGTCTTACGCAACAAAGAGAAAGTGGGAAGCATAGCAGAGTCAGGAGAGCAGTTGAGGTAGTGAGTAGCATGGAAAAAGCAGCTCAGGACCGCTGAAAAGGATAAGCCATAGTCGGCAGCAGAAAAGTAGTTGTCGTCGGTAAGAATTGTGGAAGTGAGTTTCACAGTCTAGGACCTGCAGAGCTAAAGCTTATGTCGCCAACTGTCTTTAAGCGGAGGAATGAAACAGCTAATTTATTGTCCACACAAGATCCGAGGGCGCGAACAGGCCGAACTAGCCTTGCAGCCATATTCACAGTCAGTTGCAGTCGCCTAGTTGCTTCTTTGGTAGCCCAGTCAAAAGGGAATTACAATAATCAAGCCGAGACAGAACCAAGGAGCTACTTAAATCTTTTGCAAGCCACTGTGGAAGACAGCACCTAATCTTGGATAGGGATCGGACGTGATGGCTAGCTTCCGGATCAGTCTTCTGAGTGAAGCTTTTAAAATTTAGCCACGACTCACCTATTTGAAAATGGAGGCAAAGAAAAGAGCGTCAGTCCATACCGAGCGCCGTGCGATTGGTAACGTGGCGACACAGCGAGTAATGGAGGCTCCCCCCAAAAAAACAAATCAACCATACTCAGCTCTCTGGCAGCCGTCCTTAGGCTCGCGTGAGCGAGTTGACTGCTCCTCTATTTTGCAGGTGGTTGGCTGCGGCGGCCTGGGCCTGGGTGCAGACCAGCGAGGCAGCTAACTCGGCACGAGAGTCGTTAGATATTTATTTTCCTCTCGGCACAGTTGGCTGAAGCGTGCTCGGGCGCGACCCGGCTCGAGCTTGACCTGACGCGTGGCTGTGCGCTCACGGTCGTCGGGTCAGCGCTTAGTGGGCATCGAGCGCGACAGTCGTGAGTGACGACACAGCGAGTCATCTTGGACCAGTTCCAGAAATCGGTCTTATCTGGCTTTATTTTGGCTACAAAGCCGGGGTCAGCCTATGACCAGCCGCCGACCACATTGAACTGAACGAGCGATTGACGATTGGCGATTGGTGGGCTTACGTCGGCTCATGAAATATAGGCTGACTAGAGAATGGGGAGATCGGAAAGATTGCAAGATTGCCCGCGTGAATAGTAGAAATTTCTGTATAAATATTTTACTTTGAAAAGTTACAGAGATATTCTTTGAAGGATTACCATTTCATATCCTCGGTTTGTTAATGTCTTACTGCCAAAATTTGGCGTTGACGTTAAAACCAACGTACAAGTTATGGGCAAACCAAGTGTAACTCAGAAATTGAAAAGGTTAACGCTCAAAATCGGCTCAGCCTACTTCCCAACCAGGCTACGCATCGTACCACCCGGTTCTCTGACTCAAGACGTTTCGCTATGCCTCGAACCAACCTCAAATCCTATGGAGACCGTACCTTTGTGTAAATATGGTTATTGGTAGCATGAGCAGTGTCAGCACGCATAAACACTCAAAAGAAAAAACCCCAGAACAAAAAGTTGCAAGAAAAGGAGCGTGCACATTTAGCTTCTTTTTAGATATCGTTAAGTCAGGGGATGTCGCGACGTCAATCGGGAGTGAGGTCTAGGCTTTGGGAGCATATGAACTAACTGTACATGTTAACACTAGCCATATTACTACTAGTCGTATTGTCGAGCTTATTTTACAGCATATATCAAGTACCTAGAAAAATATTGAGTGCTCTGTGAGCGCTATAAAAATGTTTTATTGTTATGAGTATGATTATATATGTTTTATTATTATTATTATTGTCGCTCGCCAGCGTTTCGCTAGCGAGAGAACAAGTGTTGCAGGAGGTGTCTAAGGCGAGGAGTAGCTTGTTCGAGATCTCATCCCTGCTCTTTTGTATAAAAGAGGGGCAGCAGACAGCTGAGATGACAGTCGCATCAACGAATTCACACTCTCATACCCTTCATTTACAGTCCAGCGCGTAATAATAATAATAATAAGATTTATACATTTACGTTTTAGAGCTCGAAAAGAGAACTACATAGTAGTTAGGCTGCAGAGAAGCATGACGATTGCTTAGTGATGTATGTTCTTTTCAGTGTGAGCTAAAATTGGTTTAGCGATAACCTTTTTACGAATCTCTGACAAAAAAGAAAGAAGGGAAACTGGGCGATAGTTTGCAAGGACATATAAATCAGGCTTGTTAAGTGTGGGTCTAACAACGACCGATTTGAAGGACTTGGGTACAACTATTTTATCCACAGAAGCAATAACAATCTCAGTTATGGCTGTGCTAAGTCTGTCTGCTAGTGAAGACCACAGAGGTTATGGTATAGAATAGGGTCTCCAGGAGACGAACTCTTTTTACTAGACTTTATTCATTAAGGTAGCCACATCGCATGCACAAACCTTCGAAAATCTCTTAAGAAAGGTCACAGGTTGCGACTTAAGAATTGCTTAGTCTGAGGGAGTTTATGGAGGCACATTTATGTTCGCACGTTCTTCACTGAAAAGGACTGAAAACCTATCTGCCGTGCCGTTAATATATAGGGAGTGAGATCTCTCAGAATTGGCAAGCAACTCGTTTACCGTCTGGTAAACCTGTTTTGGGTCCTACTGGCATGACTTCAGTTTTCGAGAGGAAATCTAGCCCTAGTTTTTATAAGCTCCAGAGTGTAGACTCGGATGAAGTCATTGAAGACGGTCAAATATTCATCAATAGTATTAAACGCTGCCGAAACATCGAGAAAAACAGACAGTCTCCATCCCAGTCGGCATTCCAGAGAAGGTAATTATTAAATCGCAGCAGCGCTGACTCGGAGAACCTTTTAGGTCTAAAACCTGACTAGAACTTAATTTCTAGGTTTGAAGCCTTAGTATGAGTGTTTTAGTTGATCTGCCTCTACTCATTTAAGTGTCTTTGATAGGAACGGCAAAGGAAGACGAAAGTTGCTCAAGTTCTCCAGTCGAGTGCTACCTTTTTAATGAGGGCTTAACAACAGCCTTTTTGAAGTCAGCAGGGTCAAGACAAGAGGCTATATATAATATTTACGATGTTAGTTATGCAGGGCAGAAGCAGATAGATACATTTCAGAAAGAGAACAGTGGATATAGGGTCTAGCGGCGGACTAGTGGCCTTCCTAGACTAGGAGGAGAGTGTCGAGATAGAATTATTATTGGCAGATTGAAGCCGGACATTAAGATACTGCACGGAACTAAGGAGAGGAATCCAATAGTTGGATGCTCCCGAGGGAGAGGAGTCCAGTGGGGGGGGGGGAGTTATCTCGGGGCGAACTCTCTCTGACAGCTGATCAATGCAGCTGTCAGAGAAGCGATCTCTTGGATCCCCACGTGGATCGCCAGTTATGGGTGCTGACCTGGGTGCGGCAAAGGAGAGGATTGATGGTCGAAGTTAGCATTTTTCGCTTGTGCAACTGCGATTTGACAATGTTTATTTTTTTAAACATTAGACTTGGCTTTAGCTAGGATGGATTGGAACGATCTACAGCAGTCCTCCTATGTCAGCCGACAGACAAACAATCTTGATCTTCTGTAGTATTTTTTTCAAGCGAGGTACTTGTAGTCATAGCTAATTTAATGCCTGCAGTAAAGCACGGACCATCTGGAGGAGGACTCACTTAGTCAGACCATACTCGTCCAGAACGTCGGCTAGCGCCATATTGCAGCATTCCATCAGTGAGGGGCGGTCGGACGGAGAATTGAGCAGCAGGGAGAAGGAAGATGTTTTCTTGTAGGCAGCATCAATGTCATGGCCTTTTGAATTTCGCTATCCGCCGATGATTATGCATAGCAAAGGAGGTCTTCCGCATGTCGTCCGACGTGCAAAATTTTCTGCTGAAATAGTCGTTGGGTGAGTGAATGAGCGTTGGATATGCACATTCAGTATAGCCAGATCCACGCGCTGTTATATTTTCCGTTCGAGCACGTGCCTGTGAAGGTCACGTGATGCTAGCTAGCACAACCCGATGTCTCTCTTCCTTTCCATTTGCAACAGAACCGGAAAGAGTGGGTTTGTCTTGCAACCAATGTCCCACCACTCTTCTTTCAACAAGCTGTAGCCGGTTGTTCCACTATAGGAACACTTTTAAAGTTCAGCGAGGCATCGCCTCTTGGACGCTTTCGGGACAAGTGACTAGAAGTTGTCCTACCACCCCAAGGGACCATCTAATCAAGTAAAAAAGCAAGGACAAGAAGATTCCCAAGGGAACACTATTGATGAACACACATACCGGCCCAATTGATATCCAATTAAGTTCTCAAAATTTAGCGTCCTGCTTTAAGACTTGCGGTTATCAAGAACTTTTTTCGGAAGGCAGCTTGCTGTTACCAATTTCTTAGTGTATTGTCACCGCTTTTTGAATCTCTGTAGTGCTTTCCCAAGAATTGATGAGCGGAGAAAAATTTACTTTAAGTCGTAACTTCGTGTGTCCATTATTCTGTACCAGTCATACTGTTGTGGAGCTGTGACGTCGCTGCTGTGACGTCGCTGCTCTGACCCTGGTCGAGCTGCTTTGCTAATTACCGATCGTACATGTGATGGTGTCGGTATTACAAGGACGACTATTTTCTCAAAACGAGTCCCTCGAATAACTGCGATATACTGCAATGCACTGAGATATGTATCTCCGTCAGTAACTCCACAAATTCATACAGACCATGTGGGTGTTACGCAGGAGAGTTTTGTACAGCGAACTCACAGCCTAAGCGGCTTTCAGTACGCATTCGGTAGCCAACAGACTTCGTCTCACGCAACAAAGAGAAAGTGGGAAGCATAGCAGAGTCAGGAGAGCAGTTGAGGTAGTGAGTAGCATAGAAGTAGCAGTTCAGGACCGCTGAAAAAGATGTGCCATAGTCGGCAGTTGGAGAGTAGTTGTCGTTGCGTAAGAAAGATACAGCTTCCATTTCCACAATAAACGTCGGAAACAGCAGTTTGATTCCAAATTATACAGAATGATGTTACAGGTTTAGCCACCAGATTTCATGCAAAAATTTTGCTTTCGCGTTCTCGCGCTATGGCCTCAAATGGCCCCAGCTAGCTAGCCTATTTGCACACACATTCTACGGCGATACAGCCACAATTTCCACAGAACGCTTTGCACAACAGCGGTTTGGAATCTAAATTATAGACAGCAGTATGCCAAGTTTACCCACCAGATGTCGTGCGATTTCGCTTTCTCCTGCCGTGGCCTAAGATGGCCCGGCCCGAATGGCAACCCAGAACATTCCATCTAGGACACAGCTTCCATTTCCATAAAAAACTTCGCGTAAGCACATATTTATCACGGCATATAGTGGGTCCCTGTGATTCGTCCTCTGTGTGCTTATGCGTGCTGACACTGTGCATGCTGCCACTAACCACACTTGCATGCTGACCCTGTGCATGTCACCCCTAACCATGTTATTCATGTTGTTTGTTTATCAAGCATGATATTACTCACCATTCAATCGCGTTTCCCTTTGCAGCAAATTTAAAGCGCCAAGAAAGAGATTGAGTTCTCTGAGGGCGCTTTATCAAGTGTATTACTGTTATTGTGCTTGATAAACAATAAGAATAACATGGTTAGTGGCAGCATGCACAGTGTCAGCACGCATAAGCACATAAAGGTCGAGTTTCAGGGACCTACTAAACACTGTCATAAATAGATGCGATTTTAGGTTTTTAAATGTGGAAAACTCACGAGATGTCGTGAAGCAGGTCGGAGGTGATTTCCAGGCTTTGGGAGCATACGAACTAAAGTAACGGTCTACGAAGGATTTGAGATTGGTACGAGGTATGGGTAAACACTTACATTCCGAAAAGCCGGTGGTTTCTCCCCCGCCTGGTGGGGACTAGATCTGATAATCAGGCTGGAGCCAAATAATGAAGGGACCGGAAATTGAGTGACAAAACCTTGAAGCCGATGCGTTGCTTGCCTGGGAGCCAGTGCAGGTCGGCGAGAAGTGGTTTGATGTGGTACGCCTGATTGCACTGGCCGGTAGACCAGCTAGCAGTGGATTACAGAGGTCCAGACGGGATGTCACAAATGCATAGATCAATTTAGATGTGGTATCCCTGTATAAGCAAGCCCGAATTTAAGCAATGTTTTGTAGCTGAAAGTAGGCAGACTTGACTGTGAAGCTGTTGTGGTCGTCTAATGAAAGGTCACTTTTGAATATGACACCTAGATTTCGTGCAGATTCAACAGGAGATATGCTGGCAGAGCCGATTGTGAGCGTTAACCTTTCCAATTTCTGAGTCACAGTTGCTCATTACTAGTAAGTTGGTTGTATCATCCTTCAATCGTGGAAAGCTTTTTGCTATCAATATGCAAATGTCATCAGTACATGCAGCGAGGGAGTTGAGAGAATTCGCCGTACTGGAGTGCTGGGAGAGATCAAAGCAGAGGTACAGCTGAGCGTTGCACAGATGAGTGCTCCAGGCCTCCAATGGCCCGCGCCGCCGCGCTATTTTGAACTGCGACACAGCTTCCAATAGCAGGTCGAGTGGTACTCTCGCAGTCGTCGTGCAAGCGCGGCTGCCGACTCGTCGGCGGCCGCTTGCCCTCGGGGGGCGGGCTGATTAGCGTCGCTGATTTGCGGTCGCCGCGTGCGGCCGCCTATTACGATCGCTGCCCAATCGAGCTGCTTCGGAGCTCTGGGGGAAGCGGCTGTCGTAACTTCGTCAGCGTTCTCTGCGAATCGATTCGCAGGAGGCCATAACCTTTGATGGTCGGGTCTCAGTGAAGCCGATCTTATTGACCTCCGCCAAAGTCCGTGGAGAATTCGCGTCCATTCCGTCGTCGCTCGCTGGGTTAGCAGCCGTAGAAGTAAGCGAGTAAATTATTACTGAGCAGCCGTGCGTTCCAAAACTTCGCCATGCCTATTATCAAAGCATCGTCTTGTAACTACGCTCCAGAAAGCTCCGATGGTCATCGGCTCAACTCGGCGCTTTAGCTTTTATGAGCCTACGGTATCCCAGCCATCCAGGCGAGAGTCGCTTTCACTGCACTTGGTGGCCAAGCCAGCAGGGAATGCAATCAATTCGAATTCTTCGTCAGACACGTCAGAGTGTATTAATTAGTGATAGATATCAAGATTGAGCTAGCAGCATTGTGTAGATGACTTTCTAGTTTGGTGCAATTTCTCCGCCCCTCGAGCAAGTTTTCCTAGTATTCGTGTACGGTGGCAAGACGCTGGACAGAGATAGAGTGAATCGGCTGTGCTAGAGATAAATGGACGCAGCTCGGCGAGAGGCTAGAAGTGCGGAACGGTAAGGCATTCCTGCATTCGCCGAGGCCGCGTATTTCAGAACGAACCGCCTAGACATAGGCTGCCGCCGCGCAGGATCTCGCAGAGGGAGTAGGATGCTGCTGCAGACACCTCGCGCTTGCAAATAGAGAGCGGAGCGGAGCGCAGAGAGAGCGAGAGACGCACTGCACGGAGCCTTCTTAAGAGTACAACGGAAAAGGTGGTTAAGGTGCTCGCCACTTTACTACGACCAAGCTGGCCCGAGTAATTGCGACATCTCATGTAGGCTCACAATTTTCTATAAACCACTTGTTAAGGTCCCGCTAATCTCAAGCATTCCGGCGGCACCCTATCGAAAGTACTTCCTAGTAGAAGGCTTCGCACGGCGTCGCCCGCGCTTTCGACTTGAGTCGTGGAGCTGCGCCTATAAATAGCCTCGAGTCAGAGTACAGACGGCGCCTTCATTTCGTCGCGTGCTGCCAAAGCAGCTTGCTTGCGATTTCCCCAGCGGACTGACTGACGTCACGATTGTCTGACTTGGCGTCATTAAAAAAAATCTATAAACACCACTATTCCGCACAGAATCTATGTACTCTATTCGGGGCGATTTGTCCTTTGTACGGTTTCTCGTTCTGACGCCGTGGGCGTTATCCCAAAAAAATGCACGCGCTCATTTCCTGCATATGTGCAGTGCCTAGAAAGAGGTTTGGTTCTCCTACGGCGCTGAGCAAATCTTTAATTTGTATTTTCGGCGGCGGATGCCCGGTAATAACTCACAAGACCAACCGGCCCACGAAAACCTCTGTCATGACGAAATTTGAAGCCAAGCTAAAACCTACCTCTTCCCCATTGCATAATAATAATAATAATAATAATAAGAATTTAAGGTATTTTTTTAGTGCTTTAAGCTAGCTAAATAAAATTTTGGGCACTTTAAATAAGCTGCAAAGGAAGCATAAGCTTTGCCCACGTAAACCATAATGTGTCGTCATTGTCGTCATGCACGGCGTAATTGGAAGGTAAATCTTTCCTTATCACTTGATATGCTTTCTTCCTTTCTAACTCACGTGAAGTGCCTAGAAGGAGGTTGACTTCACTTAAGAAATTTTAAGCGTTCTTCTTTATTATTATTATTATTATTATTATACTTATTAGTATCTCCAGTGAGACGTAAACAGACATTGGAAAATGAGAGCGCTGTCTAATAACAATAATAGTAATTATGCTTTCTGGGCGCTTTACATATGCTGTACAATAAGCGTGGTCAAATGATTAGTGACAAAATACACAATTTCAATAAGCACAACATGATTAAGGTGAAATGCACAGTATCAATATGTAAATGGTGTTAGTGACAGAACGCACACTTTCAAGACGCATAAGAACCTAAAGGACAAATCACAAGGACCCACCAAATGTTGTCAAAGACAGGTGCGTTTTAGCTTCTTTTTAAATTTCTTCAAGTCAGGAGATTTCGTAACGCAGGTCAGATGTGAGTTCCAGGCTTTGGGAGCATACGAACTAAAGGCACGCTCTCCAAAGGATTTGAGGTTTGTAAGAAGTATTGGAAGACTGTTGGATTCCGAAAAGCGGGTGGTACGATGCTTGGCCTGGTGCGGGAGTAGATCTGAGAGATAGGCTTGAGCCACAGAATGAAGTGACCTAAAAGTGAGCAACAAAACCTTGAAGTCGATCCGTTGCTTGACTGATAGCCAGTGCAGGTCGGCGAGAAGTGGTGGGATGTGGCAACGCTCACGGCAGACAAACCTGGCTGCAGATTTTTGCACCGGCTGTAAGCGCCTAATTACACATGCCAGTAGGCCAGCAAGCAGTGAGTTACAGAAGTCAAGACGGGATGTCACAAATGCATGGACCAATTTAGATGTGCTATCCCTTCTAAGCAAGCCCGAATTACAGCAATGTTATGTAGCTGAAAGTAGAAAGACTTGACTGCGGACCTGATGTGGTCGTCTAATGAAAGGTCACTTTGGAACATGACACCTAGATTTTGTGCAGATTCAACAGGAGATATGCTGGCAGAGCTGATTGTGAGCGTAAACCTTTCTCATTTCCGATGCACACTTGGTTTTCCCATAACTAGTAAGTTGGTTTTATCATCATTCAACTGAAGAAAGTTTGCAGCCATCTATGTGCGAATGTCATCAATACATGCAGCAAGGGAGTTGAGAGAACTCGACGTGTTGGAGGGCTGGGAGGGATAAAAGCAAAGGTACAACTGAGTGCCATCTGCATAGAAGTGAAAGCCTAGATTGTGCTTGGCTATCACATCGGCAATAGGAAGAGTAAAAAACCGTGGAAAGAAAGAAACCAAGTGACTAACAATTTTTTTGTGGACTCTGTTAGCATATATTTGAACGGCATACTAAATGGAAATCCAGGAGGGCGAGGCAGGCTGTTTAACGCTAACGACGTACATTTCCAGTTTGAAACACATTATCAAATAATCACCTGCCCGTTGGCCCATTGCCGAGAGCAATCCCGAAACATAAAAGGGTAGCGTCGTTTTAATGTGAACTTGTCTTATGAATGTTAGTTAAATTATCAAAATTCATGAAACCAGCACTGCTTCAATTAACCTGCGTATGAATGTGGAGTAGCGAAATATGGCGCCCTACTTTTAGCTGAGGTCATTGCAATACTCTGACCAACTAATGGTGTGTTGCATGAGAAAGACACTTTCTCACTCAAGCATCTGTGCAACGTCTGTGGCTGGAATGGTCAACTTAAATGGGTCTAGAGCGTCGGCTGTAGCGGCTTTTTGCACGGCAAGCCGCCCCAGCTGTCGCTCGGCCGCGAGAGGTGCAAACGGACGCACCGATCTGTCATCATTAGTAGATAGCTGCAACACGACACTAGCTGACACGCTCGACGAGTTTGCACCACTGAAAAAGCGCACTGTGCACCCCCGCCCAGACGGCCTATGGTTTACCACAGTTTACCACATTAAACTAGCCAAGCCTACTAAACGAAAGCTTGAAAAAGCATACAAAAGATTTGGACTGACTGTCCATCGACAGGCATATGAAGATCACTGTAGGTCGTACCAATCGATCCTAGCAAAGGCAAAGTCTAGCTTGTATAGAGAGATTGTTGAATCACAGATGCTCAATCCAAAAATGCTGATGTCCACAATCAACCATCTCCTCAACCGTTCCCAGATTAGCTCCTTACCTGATGATCCTTGTGATGATCTAGCCGATCGCTTCTCTCGATTCTTTGTGCAGAAGATAGACAAGATCAGGGAATCCATCCCTGCGATGACAACCTCCCCACTAGAATGCTGTTCCTCGGTTCCTGGCTGCACCTCAATGTCTGCGTTTAAGCAGGTCACTCATGATCTAGTCCTAAAGTTCGTATCTCAATCAAAGAAGACAACCAGTCCTCTGGACCCTATTCCCACTGTCCTGCTCCTATGTTGCATTGATCTGCTGCTGCCATGCATAACTAACATCATTAACATGTCATTAGCCTCAGGTCATGTCCCAGCACCCTTCAAAAAAGCTGTAGCCAGGCCACTTCTCAAGAAAGCGACACTAGACCAAGAGAACTTCAGCAACTACCGCCTAGTCTCGCTTCTACCATTCCTATCAAAGACACTAGAACGGGTCGTGGCAGACCAGTTGAACTCATATATCGAAACCTCACACCTTGCTAGTAAGTTCCAGTCTGGCTTTAGAGCTAATCACTCCACAGAGTCAGCATTGCTTAGGGTATACAACGACCTACTTAGGAATGCAGACATGGGTAGAGTGTCTCTGCTTGTTTTGCTTGATCTTTCGGCAGCTTTTGATACCATCGATCACAACGTTCTTCTAGAGCGCCTCTCATCTCGCCTGGGCATCACTGGCACTGCTCTGCAGTGATTCAGGTCTTATCTCAGTGGGAGACTCCAGAGTATTGACGTGAATGGACAAAGATCATCTGAAGTACCTCTGAAATATGGAGTACCTCAGGGCTCCGTGCTAGGTCCGGTTCTTTTCACGGTTTATACTCTGCCTCTTGCTGATGTGATTGCCAAGCACAATCTAGGCTTTCACTTCTATGCGGATAACACTCAGTTGTACCTTTGCTTTGATCCCTCCCAGCCTTCGAGCACCTCAAATTCTCTCAACTCACTTGCTGCATGCATTGATGACATCCGCACATGGATGGCAGCAAATTTTCTAAAACTAAACGACGATACAACTAACTTACTAGTTATGGGCAAACCCAGTGTGATTCAGAGATTGGAAAGGCTGACGCTCAAAGTTGGCTCTGCCAGCATATCTCCACTTGAATCAGCTCGAAATCTAGGTGTCATATTCCAAAGCGATCTCTCGTTAGACGACCATATCAGCTCCACGGTAAAATCTCCCTATTTTCAGCTTCATAACATTGCTAAAATTCGGGCTTGTTTAGATAAGGATACCACGTCCAAGTTGTTACATGCATTTGTGACATCCCGTCTCGACTTCTGCAACTCACTGCTTACTGGCCTACCAGCATGTGCGATCAGGCGACTGCAGCTGGTGCAAAACTCTGCAGCTAGGCTTGTCTGTCGTGAGCGTCGCAGTTGCCACATTACTCCACTTCTCGCCGACCTGCACTGGATACCAGTCAAGCAACGGATTGACTTCGAGGTTTTGTGGCTCACTTTTAGGTCACTTCATTCTATGGCTCCAGCCTATCTCTCAGATATACTACCCCATCAGGCCAAGCATCATACAACCCGCTTTTCGGAATCCAACAGTCTACAAATACCTCGTACAAACCTTAAATCCTTTGGAGACCGTGCATTTAGTTCGCATGCTCCCAAAGCCTGGAACTCCCTCCGACCTGCGTCAGAACATCCCCTGACCTGACCACATTTAAAAGGAACTTAAAAACACACCTATTTAGGACAGCATTTAGTGGGTCCCTATGATTCGTCCTTGATGTGCTTATGCGTGCTGTCACTGTGCATGCTGCCACTAACCACATTTGCATGCTGACCCTGTGCATGCCACCCCTAACCATATTGTAACGCCGAAGGCTCGGCGGGGTAGGCTTGACCTGCCACTTACCTAGCGGCGTAGCCTATCGCCTAATGCCGTTCGGTGCGCGCCTACGCGCAATAAGCTGGCCGCCACGAAACGAGCGTTTCTGGCGCTGACCTGCCTACCGTTACTAAAGGGGGTCGTGAGTCCGCGGCGTGAATTGGAAGCAAGACACACAGATTGGGGATTTTACTGAACTTTATTCGCAAGCGCACAAAGTCGCTGCGCGTCTAGTTCAGCTTTATCTCCACACTCCTCGCACGTTCTCAGCTACACTAACACTCTTGCGGAGGGAATACTCCTCCACACTAAGCGCGACCCGGACCCTAAACCCTAACCGGTGAACTAGGAATCCGTTCCTGCCTGTGCCGAGGGAATACCCCTAACACGCCAACTTAAACACTCGAGCGGAGGGAATACTTCTCCACACTGAAGTGCGAACCGGAGTCTAAACCCTACCCTGAGAACTAGAACCCGGTTTCCAACAGTGCGGCAGGAATACTCCACACACGCCAACTCAAGCACTCCTGCGGAGGAAATACTTCTCCACACTGAAGCGCGACCCCGAGCCTAAACCCTACCCGGTGAACTAGAGCTCCACACACGCCAACTACGCCTAGCTCGCGCCGGCAAATCCCTATGCCGAGACCACGTGCTAGCGCGCACACACACACGACACAAAAGAAACACGAAGCACGAAAGAACACACAAAATGCCAGCTCGGGCGCGATACGACCGTATTCGGTGGGGTTCCACCGAATCCTCCTAGCACTGTCTCGTCTTATTCCGTCAATCGCCGGCGAACAGCCCGCCCTCCTCCCTCGCTTTCAGAGAAACGAGTGCGACGGCGTCGAAGCCGGACCAAAGACAAAAAGACACGAGGCCAAGAGCGAGAGTCGCTCGACTCTTAAATACCTAGCTGAAACAATGGGCAAGAGCTTAGTGGTATTGGGCCCGACACCATGGCCCATTACGGTGAGGAATTAATACCGGCACTAGGCCACTGGAATGTTCCCTCTGTCCAGCTTGAATGGCGAATGGGTTCCAGAAGATTCTTTCTTGGAAAGAGGGAAGGCGGGGGTTGACAGGCCAGCCAACATCTATCAGCAGCTTCCGCGAGTATCGGACCAATTCTAAAGGCCGAATCGCCGCCGCTCGTCTCAGAGCTTCCTGGCCTTCTCCTAAGCGCTTCCTTTCTAACCGCACTGACGCTCCTCTCTGGCTCACTGCTCCAGGACAAAGGGGCACTAGCCCGCCGCCAAACAGCTCTTGTTCGCGCTAAAATTCAGCCAAGGCCAGCAGGGCGCTACAATATTATTCATTTTGTTTGTTTTCCAAGCATGATTTTACTTACCATTCAATTGCATTTCACTTTGCAGCAAACGTAAAGCGCCTAGACAGAGATTAAGTTCTCTGAGGGCGCTTTATCAATTACATTATTATTATTATTATTATTATTATTATTATTATTATTATTATTACCAATGAGAAAGCTCAACCAATCAGAAAGCGGATCCGGTCGCGTCCAGCGGTCTAATGTCGGTCTAAAGCCATCTCAAAGCCATCGCATCGTGCTGCTGCCACCGTTGGTGTAGCTTCGCGAAAGATTAATCGATAGGCTCATCTCTACGCTTTCGCAAAGCTGCTGGACAAAAGCGGATCCGCAAGACCGCTTTAATACGAGGATTGCTTCCGTTTCGCTATGGGCTTCTGTTTGCTTTAATTGCGGTTCCCAGTGGATGGCTGGGCTCAGCCGCCTAGGTCCTGGACTGCTCATTTTACCCTTAAATGTTTTCTATGAACGATACAGCTGCTTACGATTGATTCGAACGTCGCCATTACGCCTCCGTGAAACCTGAGCTGAGTCAGTGCTGCGTGCGTTTTTCTGTAGGGTCATCGCGAGCCCATGTGACCTTTCATTGCAAGGTCCAGACAGGAGTCTCCTCGTTAAAAAGACATCGTCAAAGCACCAATCAATTGCTGGCGGCTACTTCAAACGGAATAAGCTAAGCGGGAGCACTCTGCCATGGTCTACACGGTCTAAATCCGAGATACGTCTAGTGCGATTTATTCGTTACTTTTGCCCGTACCGGATAATCCAGCGTAAGCCTGCAGTGCTGCTGAGCAAGCAGTCGCTACTCGCTTTTAATTGGCATGAAATGGCATCATCGAGGGACGCCATCCTAATTGTTTAGCCATTGGGATTTGCCGCTAAAGTAAGTTCCAATTCTTTTCGACCAGCTGAAAATGGAACTGATCGGGAAATTTCACGCGACCGTATGAAATTCTGAAATCGTTCGCACACAGAACAAAGTCTTAGTAATAATATTAATAATAATACATTTTTATAGCGCCCTCAGAGAGCTTAATCTCTGTGTCAATTATTATTAATATATATATATATATATATATTAGTTACATATTCTACATTACATATATATATATATATATATTAGTTCTATATATATGCCTTATTAGTTCGTCACACCTTGCGTGTAGGTGAAAACTGATTGCCCGAACTTATATTCGAGTTTCAATATGGCAGCCGATTGCTCAGCTCAGCACACATGAAGTCGTCGTGGCGTCTTGTTCCATCTTGTCCCGCCGAAGTGTGATGGAAGAATGACGCAATAATGGTGATGCGATGCTTCCCCCTATTTAAATTACGCCTCTTTGACCCGCTCTATTAAGCCTGCTGCCTGTCACAGGTAATGCTACAAATTTGAGTGAGCGTGCGCCGAGGGAAATTAATTGTCGGTTCTGGCAGATTTCACTGAACTTCACGGGTCCACTCTACTTCTTTGCGAAGCTTTTTCGACCCGACTTTTTCGCCTGCCAGATATCACTGTCAAATCAGTTAATAATTTATTAGTCCAAATTTTTGGAGAGTTTCGTGAATGGCTCAGTATGACAAAAGCACTTGAGCTACCCACCCAACTTGAGCTGCGTAAAGCGTACTATATAATATGTAATATATATATATATAAATACATACATATATATAGATATATATATATTTATATTTATATATATACATATAAATATATATACGTACAGTACATTCGCGAGCCGAGAGCGCTGGGTCACGGCGCCCTCTGGCGGCGGCGCCCTCCGGCCGACCTGGGCTACAGCAAAGCTCTTCTTCTCGACGAAGAGCTTTGCTGCGGCGACCGCCACGTCTGCCGTCATTTCCTTGGCATGTCGGCTGGCTACCGTGCCCGAAATACGCTCGCCGCACGTGGCGCGTGCGAACAATTGTATCTTCAGTTCTATGTAAAGCGCAGAGCCGTAGTCCGATAAAATGCCGATGAGTGTTTGGCAGTGAGAGCCCGGTGGTGAAAGCCATCAAGGCGGCTTTTCTGCCGCTAAATAATTGAGGCTGTTAAATCGGCTTATAGTTTTTTTAGTCCAACTTTTTGGATGGTTTTCGTGAATGGCTCAGTAGAGGGGTCGAGCCACCACCCGGAAGCTACGTACAGCGTACTACATAAAGCGCAGAGCCGTAGTCCGATCAAATGCCAATGAGTGTTTAGACAGTGGAACTCGGAGGCTGTTGTTAATAGGTTCCGCCTATTAGATCCCAGACAAATAGGTCCTGCCATGTAGGTCCAGAGAAAATTAGGTCCCGAAATAACTGGGTACTGGAGGTCTAGGTCCCGGCCCTTTTACGTAAAGACTCGGGTATTTAATTCAAGATCTTAAAAAGTGATAAATAAAAGAGAGTAAGAAAGAAAGAACTGCTTGATAAGATGAAAATAAATTAGTATTGAATTCTTATTGCTAACATGTACCGGTGATGATAATGATGAAGTACAATAAGAACTGCACGATCTTCAACCAGAAAATATGGATATAAATAAAAACTATAATAATTATGTTTCAAATAGAAACAATTGAGAAAAACTGAGATTCTCAGTGCGAACAGTACCTGCCAGATGCACCAACACCGGAAAAACGAAGGAAATATCAACAAGTAGATGACCGTATTTTGAACGTTTTCAAAATGAGTGCCGATCGCGAAATCCTTGATTATCTTCGAGGTCTATCTCACAACTTACTGATGGAACAGCAATCGACCATAAGTAATGATATTAATTTATTATAAATGTATTTATAATAAATTTTAGAAATGGTTATTATATAATTTAAACCAATATCATAATTACTATGAAATTTATTTTATGATAAAACAGATGGGATTTAATTTTATTATATATTGCTAATGTGTAGGACCTAAACGGGTTTAAAAAATCGAACTTTTAAGGTTTCCTAAACGCCCACTGCCTATTTGTCCTCGGACCTAAATGTCTCGGGACCTAATCGGTAGGACTTGTTTGCGGTGTACCGTTCTTGCACATCTCAGCTAAATGTTTTGCTCGCTGAAGCTTGGAGAATTTTTAAAAGCATAGCGACCTTTGCTTCTGTTACTTCTTCTAATCACTTACGCGGCCAGACCAAGGCGAACTCACAGGCTTCTGACTCACCCGACTCAAAAAAGCATATCAATAAGCACTCGGGCCTAGTTATCAATTTCGAAGCCGCTGTTGGAACGCCGCTCTAATTGCGATGCAATTCACGTATACGAGTCATCCAGTCGTCGCATCACGTACGTCAGGTCCGTCCAGCTTCCGCCTGACATTGATCGCAGACTCTAACTTACTGCTGTTGTCAGAATTTAGCCACTATACCAATTGCTTGGGACCGCACCAAACGTGTTTGTTAAGAGCAGATGGCCGAATCGAGTGGGCCGGATGAATTCGGAGAGCATACAGGTGTCGATTTGCTCGTTACACTGGTTAAGAGATTGCAGAATTTCCTTTTATGGCTGATGGACTCATCCGGATTTTTCTCGGTACGCTTTTTTGAGCCCCGACGTCACGTTATCTCCCGATTTTTTGGCATTCAAAAAGAGGCTGCAAAACCTACCTGTTCCTCGCAGCCATTGTTCTGTCCTAGTGAATTGTCTTGTGTGTGCCTGTATCTTCTGAAACTGTGCACGTTGTGGCTAATCTATTGATACGCGTCCTTTTAAGCATACAGAAAGCTCTTTGAACGAGACTTGGCGCCCTTGGTTACTTCAGCTGTTATAAGCGTATGACGAGTCTGATTGAATTCGCCTACCATATATGTGGATATATAGAGGCAATAATTTCACACGCTCTCGTGAGAGCCGGGTTGTGCGTAATGCAGCTTGCAACATTTCGACCACTCGGTCCTTACCGGTCGGCGTTTTATGGGTGTCAAGATAGATATATATATTGCGCGAATGCTGTGCCGCCATCTAGCTAGATTGGTTTGCGTGGATATAACAATATCTCGAGCAGTTTTGAAAATAAACTGAGTGTTCACAACGCATCAAATATTTCTGAAAGACCTCGCTAGCTCAAAAGGGTCTGTCCTTGTCGACTGACCCCGATGCCAAAGTCGATATAAACCATTTGCCGGACCACTTCACTCATAGTCCAGATTCCAAATTATTAGACATCCTTTCGAATGACCATGTACCATTCATATACTCTAGCTAATTTCCTCATTATGCCAGGAGTATTTACCCCATCGTTTTATAGCTGAATTAGGTTTCAATTAATGGTGCGTTGATTCTTGTGCACTTCGCTTGGCCGTGTGTAGCAGTAGACCGTACTACCAGATTCAAACCTGCTTCCGTATAGCGATTTATAAAACCAGGAGAAAAAACAGAATTGAAGACATGACAGTAGCAAAATATATAGGCAAATAAATGACAGAAAATACCTACATGACTTAATTCAACCGTGTCACACTAGTGACCTCATCCTGAAATTAAATTCCCACTCGAAGTAGCCTACTAGCGCTTTAGACCATATTCCCACTGTCCTACTCTTCTCTGACGCATAGATCTGTTGCTGCCCTGCATAACTGACATAATAAATGTGTCCTCAGCCTCAAATCTTGTCCTTGAATCCTTCCAATGGACTGTTCTTAGCCCACTCATTAAAGAACCAACACTAAACAGAGAGCACTTAAGCAATGTCTACTTAGTCTCATTACTGGCGTTTCTATCGAAAACACTGGAACGAGTAATGACAGTCTAGCTCAGCTTGTAAATAGTTACTAAACTTAGCCCTTAGTGGGTAAACTCACTTCAGGTTATAGAGCAACTTATTCAACTGATTCAGTACTTTTTGAGATGTTATAATGACCTTTGTAGGAATTGTGACTTAGGAAGAGTCTTAGCTAGTTTTCTGGATTTTTTGGTGGCGATTGATTATACTAATTAGCGAGTCCTTCTCGAGCACCGCTCATTTCGTCCTAGCCTCACTGGCACTACACTGCAATGATTTAGGTCCGCTGTCAGTGCGAGATTTTTGAGAGCACTTACGCTAACAAGTAACAATCATCAGATGAGCCTTCAACGTATGAGGAACCCCCGGGGATATATCAAGAGTCATGTCCGATGATTCTTGATAAAATGCCTAATTTTGGCGTCGGCAAGTACGCAGATGAGAATTCGAGCGGCCAGAGAGAATGCTGTGACACCGGAAACTTTCTGAGTAACTTGAATTTTATTTATAAAAGTAAGATTGGTTTTTTGTCATTCAGTTTGATACATTTTTGTTGAATCCAAGCTCAAATACTAGCTGTACATTCAGCAAGGAATTTAAGAGAGTTTGGCATGTTGGAATTTAGGGAGGATAATGCTTCAATTTCTGCTTATATTTGGTGCCTAAAATGAGATTTTCTTCTCTTCGGATGCTATTCAAATATCTTATTTCAATTATAATTATTGCCAGAAATAATTAAGTTAAACTGACGGAGACAAGCCATACGCACCTCATTTCACATGCGAAGACTGCAATAGAACTCCTGAAGTTAAGGTGAAAAGTGGATGGTCGCTAGATTACATTTCTTGCGAAATATTAATCGGATAAGATTAATATATATTTTTTAAATATAAGAACTGCACGTTTACAGGCCAGTATAGGGCAGAAAAGAGAGCCGTGAAGTTTTTCCCCCCAATAATTTGGCGGGAAGCAAATGTTACTTCTACATGATGGACCCTTCCAAACGTCGAACTGGTGAGAGAACGCCTCCTATCGCGTGTAAACACACTACTTGATCCATCACTTCAGTAATACTGTCCCGAACTCCAAATCCCCAACCCTCCGGAGAGGGATCGGCCTTATTCAGGAGGGAGCAGCAAGTCAGACTGCGAGGATGATATTGCATATCCAGATTCCAATTTTACAAGTGCGGCTGATGAGAGAACGCCATACTTCCACAACGAGAAATATCTCGACGATATAATCAGAGACATTAGCCTTACGTAGTCCTATGCTGAGCTTTTTGACATCTTGGCTCAAGGAGTGGAGAGAAACTTTTTTGGATGAAAGTGTGGAAGTAGCAGATTAAAGAAAGAGCTGCAAACATTTTCCATTCTTCTTCCAACCCTGAAATGGGCCATTCTTTTGCAACAACGTGGTCGATCTATACAAGGCGATAGGTATTACACGAATCCCGTTTGAATAGCACCTATTCACTGAAATTTCATCTAGGAGTCTCAAAGCCGTGCTGCTTCATAACGGAAACAAGAGCCCGTCTTTTCCATTGGCTCGCTCTGTGCACCTCAAAGAGCACTACACCAGTATCAAGAATTTGCTCAGTGCCTTGACGTAGGGTGACTGTGGCTGGGAAGTCATTCCTGATCGACCTTCATGGCAGTTACAAGAAGTTTACTTGTTTTCTTCGCCGATGGGACAGCCGTGACAGCAAGCCGTATCATCGCAAAAGGTACTAGCCACAGCGGACTGAGTTTTCCTTAGGGAAAGATATCACATGGAAACCGCTAGTACCTTGGAACGTGCTGCTGATGCGACCACTACGCATCCAGTTAAGCCTCATCGATCAATTGGTCGCGGCTCTAGACACTGAGGCAGAAGCTTTCAAGTAGCTCCAACATATAATAATAATAATAATAATGATAATAGAATAATTAGCTTATTCGACAGCCTCTTTTGTATAGTGGCAGAAGAGCATTCACGGCTATTATTGCCGCTTGCAGCGGTATTAAGGGATCGTCCATCTCAGGATTCAAACCCACGACCTCAGGAACGAGGTCATGAAAAGTAGCCGCCTTACCTAATGTGCCATCATGGCTCACCAATATATTTCCAAGGCTATCGGATTCAAAGGTCAGACCTGGTATTTTCGTCGGGCCACAGATAAGTACAATCGTAGAGTACGACGAATTTTGCCAAGAGGCTGAACACGGTGGAGAAAGTGGCTTAGAAAAGTTTTGTTGCAGTTGCTCTTGGCTTTCAAGGCCATCAAAAAGCTGAAAACTACGAGCCGTTGCATGTGGCTCACAAACAGACCTACGCCAAAATGGGATATGTAATGTCCCCTTCAAGTCCGTATTTGTTATGCTCATCCTGACAAATTCAAGAACATGCGAGCTTACTCGGAGTTGACAGACCAGCTCATTCACTTGGATATACTGGACTTTGAACGTCCTCATGAAATACTATGTAACGAAGACATTATGGGGACAATGCATAGGGTTTCTGTGAGAACGAGATTTTTAGTACAGCGAAAGATCTAGAGCGTCTACACATTCATGAACCCTTTTAAGTGTCCATTTGAGTGACTTCAGAGTAAAAACATGTTAATGTTGCTTTATTTCATGTTTATCTGAATGAATGTGAATAACTACGCATTGATGTGTCAGTTTTTACTCAGAAATAGTTTGATTACAATTTGATTACTGTCCTACTAACATTTGTGAGGAGTAATGACAATTTTTTATATTTCTGAGACATAAGCATTAAAAAAATAAAATGTACTGCCCAAGCATTAAATCCGGTTATATAGTTTAATTATTATTATTTCCAGTGGCTCTAGGTGTTGTAAGCAATTCCCATATATCAGCGGTTCTCAACCTGTGAGTCGCGACCCTTTTGGGGGTCGAACGACCTTTTCACAGGGGTCGTCTGAGACCCTAGGCAAATACGCATTTCCACATTTTGCACACAATAATTTTATGATTGGGGCTCGCCACAACATGAGGAGCTGTATTAAAGGATCGCGGCATTAGGAAGGTTGAGAACTACTGCCATACATGAATTCAAACCTGAATCTTAAATTACAGCCTTGGACTGAAGCCATGGTGCAATAGCAGTTTTAATTTGTAGCACGATAATCTGACGGGTATAGTAATAACAACAACAAAATCAACTCCTTAAGTAAACTAGATTTGTTAGTAAGTCTGTCACAATCCATCATACTTGCTTGCACTAGATTATTACATCCTAACGCAGTATAACATAACTAGTTATTACCTGACCTTAGGCTAGAAATCAACAGTACTACGAACTTTAAAAAAGCTCCCCTCAAACGGTGACCGTGGCATTTCAGCAGCTGACGATCTCACTAACAAGACCCCCTTGGGCAATTTTAATGCAAGTTTATTTCTTCCTTCATTTCTTATCGGCCATGGATTATCGCATATGACCGGGTCAAGCCGCTACAATTCGGGAACCAAATTAATGAATATCTCGACAGCCATCTAGCCCATCTAGCACGAAACCGCTCCAATCCGACTTCCTGTCGCCCGACCGCCGGCCTCGACACGCGTTAATAACTTGGTCTGGGTGTTAACTAGCCAAGTGCGTCCAGGATTACATGTGTCTCATGGAAGAGTACGCCTACAATTCAGGTCTTGATGCTGCTGCTGCTACTATACTGGCTCTGTAAATGATGCCAATTCGTGGTCGGGGTTTTCTTACGGGTTGGTATTTTTCTGGCATGTTCACCCCATGTGCTTCCCGTCTGGAAATCGAGCCCGTAAACGCACCGAAATGCCGGCAGGTCTCATTTCTCGCAAGGCCTTAAATCTCTACCTGAGGCGCAGTGAGATCTCTCGGCGCCTGGGGACAATGCTACAAATGGCGCCCCATCCCTTGTAAAAAATTGCTGCAAAATAGCTCCACCACAGGAGAAATGCAAAAAACACACGCTAGCAGGCACATTGAGTCAAGAAAGTTATATGAACTGTAGTAAAGGTATAGGGTAGATGTCACAGCTTTAACTGGGGTGAATTTTCTCCGCCTTGAACGTGGCAAGCTGTTATATTACAGTTTGAAAGTCAATACTTTCCAGTGTTTCTTTCTCAATGCTTAACAAGACCAAATCGGAGAGTTGATCTTACCCTATTGATGCACTCAGATAAAACAGGATAATCTTCAGCTTGCTAAAGAAACGCTCACAGCTGGAAATGATGCAGCTATGATGAGAAGAACTTGCAAGGAAACTCTCAAACTAGGAAACACGCCTTCTCCGTGACAGACAATGAAAGACACGAGTTCCAGTGGTATCTTTAGAGCCGAGTCGTGACGCGTGGCAAGAAGCAGTTGACAGTCACATATTTCATTCTACATCTCTGTTCTATCAACGTCTGAACAATTGAAACCTCCAAGATCTAAACATTGCTAGCAGAGTTTGGTCTGGCCAAGTGCCTCAAAAGTTTCTCAACTTCCAACAAGAAACCAATTTTTGCATCAAGATCTGTGAGCCGGGAAAACCTAGTTGTGTTCTTGATGGATATAGTCTATGCCGTCTTTCGTTACGTTTGAAATCTCCTCCTCTGCCGTGAGACCAAAATCTTAAGAGAGTTCTCCGGGCATCTCTATCCTTCAGTGGATTTTTCGTTCAACTGCAACTCCCCACAACTCACATCTCCTTTTGGCATCTTGTAGTGATTCTTGGCACTGGTCTTCTTGAAGCCTTGACAATTCAATCTCAAGAGAGTGGAGATCAGAAGAGGCGTCTGTGAAGTTCACCTGTACATACTGCAGTCTTTTCTGAACTCAGTCAATATTCCTAAAGATGCTGTCCCATAATGGCAACAAAGCCAAAAGGTAAAGTCCAAGATACAATGTAGGAGATTGCCAGCTTCACTTCTTGTTTCAAGTGTTCCACTTGTGTCCTCAGTCAGTTGCTCAAAAAGACCTACAATTCTGTTTTGTCCATCATTGATTGCTTTCACAGCCTCTACTCTTGGCTGAGACTTTCTTCAGTTATTCTCACCTCAGAGTTGATCTTGAAAAGAATAAGTAGGTGCTCTCTATTGTTCCAAAAAGGTAATGACAACGGGATCTTGATTTGCAACGTGAAATCCTGCCAGGTTAAAGCTCTGGTTATTACAATTTACAAAAATTGCCTTCTCAATTCTGGAGAATATTTCCTTTTGGACACCTGACAAGTGGCCAGACATGACTGCTTCTCTGTCGTAGCACAGCCAGTTAAGCCTAGCTTGTGTGGTCTAATAGTGCGCCGATGCACAGCTGTGGCACATGCTTGCTCGTCCTTGAAGGGATGTTTACAGGCCGGGCTCACCCTTGACGCGACGCAGCCCTCCTGTCGCAGGCAGGGTGAGGCGAGCAGACGGGAAGGGCAGTTGGAACGCGGACGGAAGGGGGAACGGCCTCGTGCTTGTTGCGCTGCGAGTGCCAGCCGAATACAGGCGGTTAAAGCCCCTCGATGTCACCGCATGAGTGCCGCCAGAGATTCAAGCTAGAGCGTAGTCCAAGTCTGTAAGCATGCTAGCTCAGCCAGCAATCATCAAGTCCATTGAAACAAGGACTTGCTTGAAATCAAGATTGGTATTCTCACATGAAAAGTTTTTTTTTAATGTGCACAATCATTTTTGCTTTTGGTGTCCCCTTGACTTTGGCGCCCGAGACATCTGTCCCCCTCCCCACCCATTGCAGCGTCTCCGATCGCTACCAAAATAATCATTCAAAATTAATTTTGCCCGTGAGCGGCGCTTATGTCACGAGAGGCTCGAAGCTGTACAACTGTGCACAAGCGGGACAATTGTGTATGCAGTGCTTAGATGAAAGAGATGCCAGGTTTGACGGAGTATTAGTCTATGAGATTAAGATGCTCCGAGTAAAGCCCGCGACTCGTCTTAGCGGCGCTCTCGACAGATAACCGAGCGTCTGAAAGGTATCCCGGCAACGAAACAACAAAGCTGTGGTTACGGCCTTCTTTAGAAATAAGGCCACATTCGCCGCCATCAAATACAACGACCCGATGGCACACGCAAGAATTATTTGAATGATTGCACTCTTTATGAGACACGTGGATATCTAAGCCGCAGACCTCCATAAGCCACGGGTGGGGGGGGGGGGGCTCCATCCGGCCACTAAGGGCACTCTTTCGATTTAGAGGCGTGAGCCGTTCAGAGGCGGCCGTAGTCGGCCGCTCTTGTGTCAGGCTTGAGTTGTACGTTTGCCCCAGTTATCAGTGGAGTGGTTCGCCCACGTAAGTAGCATAAACTTCTCTTGAATCTATTGTCATATGACATGTTATTAGGTGTGTCGTATAAGTCTTTGTTGCTCTGGTGACCTAAAGCTTTTGGCGTCCGTCGTGAAATTAAGAGGGGCGCGGCTGCGTTGCCGCCATCGCTCTATCGAGGCCTAACTCGGCCAGCTTTCCCGACGTAGTTGCTTCCGCATGCCCCTGCACTGACCTCGCCAAGAGTGTAAGAAGTGGTAGTGTAAGTGCATGCTGCAGGGCAGATTGGCGCGTGGCCAGCATTGGAGACGTTGCTGCTTCGCACCACTGCTCCTCATGCCTGAAATTTACCCCAACACTATGGTACAGCGGAAATGTCTAAGCGGCCAAAGTATCTGCGGAATTCGTGCAAGGTCTGTGAGTGGAGGTTTCATGCGGTTTGATCGTGGGTTGCTGCAGGCGGTTAGCGTTGAGCGGACATTGTTGTGACGTAATACCCCGCGATTTAGTGCGGCAATACATGTAAGCAGGGTGGAGTATAATAAATTAATAAATTTGTACAAAAATATGCAATGACCGTGTTTCCTAACAGTTTTTTAGCCACTAACGCTTCAAGATACAAGCTACCCTCGATGCTAGCCCAGAAGTGGGTGGGGGCTGGCACTTACGACCCAGGTCGGGGATTGGTTTCTTGCCACCGACGATCCTGTACTGCTCACTGCAAGCGTTGTTGATAGTCATTAAGGCTCTTCTGCCCCTTTATAAATGAGGCTGTTGAATCAGCTGACTATGAGGTGCTGGTTAAAGCTTTTTGGAATCCAACAGTCTACAAATACCTCGTACAAACCTCAAATCCTTTGGAGACCGTGCATTTAGTTCGTATGCTCCCAAAGCCTGGAACTCCCTTTCGACCTGCGTCAGAACATCCCCTGACCTGACCACGTTTAAAAATAACTTGAAAACGCACCTATTTAGGACAGCATTTAGTGGTTCCCAGTGATTCGTCCTTTATGTGCTTATGCATGCTGACACTTTGCGTGCTGCCACTAACCACATTTGCATGCTGACCCTGTGCATGTCGCCCCTAACCTTGTTATTCATTTGTTTGTTTATCAAGCATGATTTTACTTACCATTCAATTGCATTTCACTTTGCAGCAAATGTAAAGCGCCTAGAGAGAGATTAAGTTCTCCGAGGGCGCTTTATCAGGTGCATTATTATTATTATTGTTATTAGAGAAGTTCCTTGCGGTTCGTACATGGGCATATTTGCATTTCGTTTATCGCTAAGTTTGAGGGCGTTACCATAATCGTTCCATGCACATTGGCATTCTTGTGTTGCTTGTGCGTGCGTATGATTTTCACTTGTGTGTGTGCACACTTACGTGTTTTTACACGTGATTCACTTGCAAAAACGAATGGCCCACCTCAAAAAGCAAGTTAAATTCTATGCTCAGAATTTTTAAACATGATGAATCCCTTATAGTTTTTCATTGAGTTTTGTTCCCTGTGTTATCACAGGCTTATAGGTTACTTCGGTCAGGTTTTGATTCAGCGTGTGCCAGTTTGTTTCAGATATGCCTGACAATTTGAGATTTGCCACCGGTATAGCTGACAAAACTTATTTCTAAACTTGCTCCTTCTACTTGTCAAAACTCACCCACCTAGAATCATCCCCTATCAAGACTATGGGCTGGTATTACCAAAAGCTGAGAAATGTCTAAAACTTTGGCAATTGATATATATTTATGGTATCAAATGCAGGCAGTGGTATCAGTAAAAGGCATTAACAGCCAACTTATAGCTCTGCCGATATCCTTCAAAGCCAAACTGAATTTTTCCAGATTACAAGTGTTGTCCTGGTATTCGTGGTAATAAGCTGTTGCTTGAAAAAAGCTAAAGATGACTAGATCTGCTTGAAGCCTGAGTTAATACTTTACCTATAGGCTCCCTGGGGTTTCAGGAACCTTTCTGTCTTCCAATTCTTGCATTATTGGAGCATCCAACCAATGAGGCCACCAGTCTGACTTGGGACTCAAAATCAGGGATCCATCACCAGATGTGCCACCTCTTGTGGTGTGGCTGTGTCTACATCTGGATATAATAGACTGGAAGCTTCTCAGCTTGTCTTAATAAAAGTAATCTACAACATTTGCATCTTGTGAACTGACTTGCATGAGGTCAAGTGAGAACCTGTCATCTCTGCTGGGCATCACTATCACTGTACTGCAATGGTGTTGTCTTACCTCAGTTGGACATTTCAACACATGGATATCAATGGCCAACGGTTATTGGATGAGCATTTAAGGTGTCAGAAACTGTTCAAGGTCGACTCCTGTTTATAATGTTCTCCCCCTGTTGCCAATGTTAATGCAGGGCCCAATCTAGGTGTTATATACCAATAACACACACGTGTACCTGTGCTTTGATCTCTCCTTGCCTTCCTGAACTTTGTATGCCTTAAACATTCCCACTTGGATGGCTGAAGTCTCTCTCAAATTGAATTATGGTAGTACCAGCTTACAAGGTGTGGGCAAACCTAGGGTCAGCTAGAAAGCCTACCCTCAAAATGGGCTCAGCCAGCATAACTTGTGTAGCCTCTTCAGACTCTATTTCCTGTTCGAAAATAACCTTTCTCTAAATGACTTTCATCAGCTCAACCGGTAAGTCTGCATACTTTCACCTACACTTTCCGAAAGTCTTGTTCCAGTATGTATTTAATGTTTCTCCATCTATAACTCCTCAAAGCCACAACTGCTGTGTGGGTGTTACGCAGGAGTTGTATACAGTGCACTCACGGCCTAAGCGGCTTTCGGTATGCGTTCGGTAGCCAACAGACGTCATCTCACGCAGCAAAGAGAGTGTGAAACATAGCAGAGTCAGGAGAGCAGTTGAGGTAGTGAGTAGCTGGAAGCAGCAGCTCAGGATCGCTGGAAAGGATATGCCATAGCTGGCAGCAGGAGAGTAGTTTTCGTTACGTAAGAAGCATGGTCAATGCAGTGGTGCATTCAGCGGCACCGTGTCGGCAGCGAGGTGTGGTAGGCGTGGACCCGGGCCGTCTGAGCCGATCTCTTCGGTATCGCTCGGCGAGCGAAGGCTTGCATTTGGCAACTGCTTTCAACACTCCTTGCCCCGGCAAGTCTTCAGCACACTGTATCTGTGGGCATGCCGTAGCCATAGTAAGTGACTGAGGCAGCTCCCGGAGAGAGGCCTTCCATCGACCAAGAGCCAGCACCTTCAGGTGAAAGTCGTCATCAAGCCCGGTCATCATCCTTGGCCGGTGTGAGCATGTCTACTAGCCATGCTGAAATGCTTTAAGCTTTTCAAGATTGTAGCTTTCACACCCCCAAAAAAACGAGCCATCCTTCTATCGGCGGTTAGGGAATCCCCCTTACCCACAGCAACTGCGCAGACATAAAAGAGCTCGAACGGAGCAAACTGCTAAAAACTGCAAACTTGTTATTTGTTAGAAAAGGCGTGTTTAAATACTCAAAATGCATCGAAGCTGCATGGTTTTTCGGCAGTTTTAACCCAGCTATGCACTAAATACAAGTGACAGCTATTCCACTTTGACAGCTGCGGTCACTATTTAGTGGATCCGGTAGCTGCTTTTGGATCTTATGCCCTGTTGTTGACCAATAGCTGCGTGTATAGTGGTGGAATAAGGCTTTTGAGAAGTAGTGTATGTGTCATTTGCAAAAACTTGGCATTCATAGATAAGCAGACCTCTGTCAAGATTGTCAAAGCAATTCCATCATTCACTTTCGACTTCAGTTGTTCACATGCTTACCAACCTTACTGCCAGTTCAAAAAGTACTCAATTGTTGCAAAATTGTGCTACTATGCATGTCTGTCGTCAGTGTCACAACTACCACATTGCTCCAGTTCTCACTCTTTTGTTGACTACCCGAATGCTTACCGAAAGCTGCGTAGGCAGTGAGTGCTCTATACAAAACTCTCCTGCGTAGCACCCACGTATTCTTTGTGGCTTTGTGGAGTTACAGACGAATATAATAACAATAATGATACACTCGATAAAGCGCCCTCAGAGAACTCATTCTCTTTCTAGGCGCTTTGCATTTGCTGCAAAGGAAACACGATCGAATGGTGAGTGGTACATTGCATTACATTACATTGCACCGTTTTATCTATCAGAAGTACTTAATCCTCTGGGTTCTTATTGTGCTCCTGCGGCTCCCTTGTTTTTTTTTCCTAAGCCTCGAAGCACTAGAAAAGAAGCTTTATCAGAGACCCTTCAGCTTCAGCTTTGACGGTCCCAAAGCCTTAAACTCGGTACCAACTTACACCTGGTCATCTTCTGACTTGAAAACGGTAAAAGGCTGCCAAAACCCACACTTTCTTCGTAGCATTCGCTCTGTCAAAGATGTCCTTATTAAATATGTCCCTACCAGTTGTCTTGAAATTGTGAATGCTATCACTAGACTGATGACCTTTTTTTATTATTCTTATTAATTATAGCTGGGTTATACCCGTGAAAATCACTAGAGACTGCAACCTTTCTTTGAAAGGTTAGCCCCAGTGTCCGCTGACGGTGCTGGTGAGCAAGCCGTTCTCAGTGGAATCTTGTAGTTCATTCCTAATGTTGCAAAATCTTTAGGGAAGGAGGAAGTATTCGAATTAGTTCAAGTTCGGTTGATAAAAAAGTCTATTGAAAACAAATGCAATATCCAGTGTTCCATATAGACTATGGGAGAAAATTTTGTAGTTACAAATGCAAATAAATTTCATCCGAGAAACCTCTGAAGTATGGGGTACCTCGGGGCTCTGTCACTAAACATGTTTGCATGCTGACCCTGTGCATGTCACCTGTAACCATGTAATGCTTGTTGTCATTAAGCATGCTGCCACTAACCATTCGATCATTCTTCCTTTGCAGCAAACGTAAGTGCCTAGAAAGAGATTGAGTTCTCTAAGGGTGCTATATCAAATGTATTATTTATTATTATTATTTTATTAATTTATCTCCCTGGATATTTTTGACGTGACATTTATCATATTAGTACTGAACTATTGTAGTAGTTCCTCGAATATACAAAAGCCCATAAGTTTGCCCGTACCTACTAAGTTGATTTTATCTTCATTCATTTTAAGAGACCTTGTTGTCAAAGTACGAATATCTGTGATAAATTCTGCAAGGGAAATGTGACTAGAAGGCAGGGAGGGATCAAAGCTTAGGTAAAGCTGTGTGTCGTCTGTGTAAAAATGAAAGCCTGCATTGTACTTGGCGATCACAAAGGCAAGAGTGAAAGCATACATTGTGAACAGAAATGGACCCATTTTAGATTCCTTACTTATAAAAATCATCGGATGGCAGTTGTGCATTTACACCAATGTTTTGAGGTCTTGCTTAAAGATAGGACCTAAGCTAATGTTACGGATGCCGTGGCAAGATGACATGCGCTCAGGAAGGACTTGGTAATTGAAGTATAATTGCCTACAAGTAGATTTTGTTCTCTTAGGATACTGTATGAACAGCTATTGTTATTCTTTTTTTTTTAATTTGCCAATTTTTTTTATTGATGTTGGAATTATAGTGTAGCCTAACGCTCGAATGTCAGCTTTTCTGGCTTGGCATAAGCTTGATACAGCAGCTACTGCTGCTTATTGCAGCATTCTGGTCGACGTGCAGCACTATAATAATAATAATACATGTGTATAGCAACCTCTGAGAACTAGGCACTTTACAGATGCTGTCAAGAAAGCATTACCAAACGATATCCTGAATTGTACGTGGCTATGTCTTTTTTTAGGACTTGCAATGGCTAGCCTTGATGCTGCGGTGATGACGATCATGCTCGTCTCGGCAGGGACGTTTGTGTTCATATTTTGTTCTGCGGATATCTTATTCCGTGCATACGGTGGCGATCTGTACAATGGCATGAGTAAAAAGAAGCGCCTTGATTGGATGGCAAGGTAAGTTTTAAATACTCGTAAGAATGGAGTGTTCTGTGAGAGTCAAAAGTGTTTATAGTCAATAAAAAAAATCATCTCTAATCTATTTAAAAAGTACTTGCTGATTGAGAACATGCCCTTTGTTGATTACAAAATAGTATATCACTTCACAATTGTGCCAAGTTGAAGGAGAAAGCTTTTTATCAAGAGGTTACCGGGGCAGAAGAACTCGTGTATATGCCACTAAAGCTCTCAGTCAATTGCTGCTGTAGTACCAAAGCATCACTAGCTATTTTTATTTATCTTTTCTCTCTGGTGTCTTAAGTCCGGTGTACTACCTGTAGTGTATATTCTATCCAACCATGTCAATCCGCTACTTCCGGCATTGCTCTATATCTTTGTGAATTAATGCAAACTTAACAGTTATTGCATTCATGGCAGCTTTTTAAATATGTTGTTGTGCCTTGCTTCCCTTTAGTTAGTTGAAGACAGAGGCCGTGAGCATTTTCGTGGCTATGGCTCGTTCATTCAGCAATATTGTAGGAAGCATTTTTGGGTCTTACGTGTAGTTCCGAGTGTCTGCTCAGTTATTAGCCCGAATGCAATGTAAATTGACCTATTCCAACCTAGTTTACTTGCTTGTATGAAAGGACGTTGTGTTGACTTCATTGCTGTAGCGTTGCTTCATTGCTTTTGTTCATTGTTTTTGTTTTTTTCATTCATACTTCATTGCTTTTGTTATTGCATATTCAGTTAGGCTGCTTCACTCCAGATATCTGGCAGCCGATGTTAAACAAAGCCCAGCTCTGCTTCCAGTTTCTAGTTTCATCCCCGAGAAGAGTGGTTCATTACTGAGTTTCCACTGAGAAAACATATCCTTCCACTACTGGTCGGAATCTGCTGTGGTCAAATCGGTTAGCGAATAATGATAATACTGAATGAGAGCTGGTTCAGAAGCCTCGGTTGTAGCAAGCAGCTCTCTGCTAAAGTAATCGCATCATTCTGTGATGGCCTGTTCTGATTTGAACTCAGCACATCAAGCATTCCGAATAGCTGCTCTATTATGAAGTCGCTTCTTCTGCCTTGCCGTGTACGTTTGCAGTGGTCAATTGGCTTTCGGTAGGTCCCATGGCGTGAGCGGCCGGGTGTGATTGTCAGTGATGCCGGAACTTTCTTGTTTACTGCGTCTGTCTGTGCTTTCATCGAGTGACAGGAAAGACTGCAGCTCGGGACTCTCATGCCAAGCAGGCAGCTCGAAGTCTTTGCTCTTTGACCTTTCGTTTTTGCCGATGCTGCTTTCTCTGGTCAGCCGGCTAGACGCGAGGCTGCTGTCTGAAGCAGGCTCCCTCCTCCTCCTCTCCCAAACTAGGCCGGCTAGGCCTAGGCAAAGTATAGTGGCTGTTGGTGCCAGCCATATGCATTAAAGTCTGATCCAGCAGCTCCTCAATCAATGTTCTTTCGATATGCTTGTTTTTATGTGAATTTTTCTTTTATACACCTTTTCAGTCCTCGGCTGCCGTGCTTAAGTGGAATGTCAAGAAAGTACTTGTAAACTTGTCCAGCAATCGATTATTTGTGTAAGGTACATTTCGAAAGACAAATATGTTGGAACTAGGATGCGAAGTCCTGACGACTTCCAAATAAAGAAAAAATGGCTATGCAAACCACGTCTAACCGGAAGTAAACCAGAAGTAACATATCCACAAATAAATTTACCGATCTCTGCATCATATGCAACTTGTATCCCAACTTTTCGAACCTTGGTAGATCGAGGTAAATGTGTGAAGCTTGTTGAGGTGCATTATAGTGACTTTTAGAAAGCATCATTTCCAGTGTAGGCTTGTGCTCTGTAAAGTCCATAACTTGGCTAATATTTCACATATTGCAGTGAAATTTGAAATGAAAGTTCAGCTCCGCTTGGTTTAACCTTTAGCCGACTCTAGAAAACTTTCTGATTTTGGTTGGATACATTTTGCTTTGTACTTCATCAAACGTCACAGAGCTTTATTTTCTGTTATTATCAAGGACATGCACAGCGAAATATATCCAACCGAAATCACAAATTTTTCTACGGTCGATTAAAACAAGCAGAGCTGAACTTGCATTTCAAATTTCACTCCGATACATGAAATATTAGTCGAGTTATGGATTTTACAAGGCACAAACCAATACTGGAAATGAAGCTCTTTAAAAGTCACAAGAATGCACCTCAGCAAGCTTCACGCATGTACCTCGATCTACCAAGATTCGACAAGTTGGGTTAGAAGTCAGATATGATGTAGAGATCGGTAAATAAGTACTTTCTAGACATTCTTCCTTTAGGAAACTTGCTATTGGTAGATGCACCATTTCATTAGCTGACCAGCATGCATAGTAGAGCTTTCGCTCCAAACAATTTTCTCACATCAAGGGTCGCACACTCGACCAGATTTTCTCATACAACTGCACTTTGTCATCACCAATTATTACCAAATCCTGCTTATCCGACCACATGCAGATCTCATTCAATCTACAGTGTGTGCCCACCTCCTCTAAAATAACCTATGAATCGCGAAACCTCAAGACCCTTGACATCGATGCTGTCCGTGCGAGAATATCTGCTTCACCGCTGTTGCTCAGTCCTCCCTCCGATCTGTCATAGTTGGTAGATAGCTTCAACACAACACTAGCTGACACACTCGACGAGTTTGCACCTCTGACAAAGCGCACTGTGCGCCCCCCCCCCCCCCGCCCAGACGGCCTATGATTTACCGCAGACATTAAACTAGCCAAGTCTACTAAGCGAAAGCTTGAAAAAGCATACAAAAGATCTGGACTGACTGTCCATCGATAGGCATATGAAGATCACTGTAGGTCGTACCAATCGATCCTAGCAAAGGCCAAGTCTAGCTTCTCTAGAAACATTGTTGAATCACAGATGCACAATCCAAAAATGCTGATGTCGACGATAAACCGTCTCCTCAACCGCTCCCAAATTAGCTCCTTACCTGATGATCCTTGTGATGATCTAGCCGATCGCTTCTCTCAATTCTTTGTGCAGAAGATAGACAAGATCAGGGAATCCATCCCTGCGATGACAACATCCCCACTAGAATGATGTTCCCCAATTCCTGGCTGCACCTCGATGACTACATTTAAGCACGTCACTGGTGATCTAGTCCTGAAGTTCGTATCTCAATCAAAGGAGACAACAAGTCCTCTGGACCCTATTCCCACTGTCCTGCTCCTATGTTGCATTGATCTGCTGCTGCCATGCATAACTAACATCATTAATATGTCATTAGCCTCAGGTCATGTCCCAGCACCCTTCAAAAAAGATGTAGCCAGGCCACTTCTCAAGAAAGCGACACTAGACCAAGAGAACTTCAGCAACTACCGCCTAGTCTCGCTTCTACCATTCCTATTAAAGACACTGGAACGGGTCGTGGCGGACCAGCTGAACTCATGTATCGAAACCTCACACCTTGCTAGTAAGTTCCAGTCTGGCTTTAGAGCTAATCACTCCACAGAGTCAGTATTGCTTAGGGTGTACAACGACCTACTTAGGAATGCAGACATGGGTAGAGTGTCTCTGCTTGTTTTGCTTGATCTTTCGGCAGCTTTTGATACCATCGATCACAACGTTCTTCTAGAGCGCCTCTCATCTCGCCTGGGCATCACTGGCACTGCTCTGCAGTGGTTCAGGTCTTATCTCAGTGGGAGACTCCAGAGTATTGACGTGAATGGGCAAAGATCATCTGAGGTACCTCTGAAATATGGGGTACCTCAGTGCTCCGTCCGTACTAGGTCAGTGCTAGGTCCGGTTCTTTTCATGGTTTATACTCTGCCTCTTGCTGATATGATTGCCAAGCACAATCTAGGCTTTCACTTCTATGCAGATGACACTCAGTTTTACCTTTGCTTTGATCCCTCCCAGTCTTCGAGCACCTCGAATTCTCTCAACTCACTTGTTGCATGTAATGATGACATCCGTACTTGGATGGGAGCAAATTTTCTCAAACTAAACGATGATACAACTAACTTACTAGTTATGGGCAAACCCAGTGTGATTCAGAGATTGGAAAGGCTGACGCTCAAAATTGGCTCTGCCAACATATCTCCAGTTGAATCGGCTCGAAATCTAGGTGTCATATTCCAAAGCGATCTCTCGTTAGACGACCATATCAGCTCCACAGTCAAATCTCCCTATTTTCAGCTTCATAACATTGCTGAAATTCGGGCTTGTTTAGATAAGGATACCACGTCCAAGTTGTTACATGCATTTGTGACATCCCGTCTCGACTTCTGCAACTCTCTGCTTAATGGCCTACCAGCATGTGCGATCAGGCGATTGCAGCTGGTGCAAAACTCCGCAGCTAGGCTTGTCTGTCGTGAGCGTCGCAGTTGCCACATTACTCCACTTCTCGCCGACCTGCACTGGATACCAGTCAAGCAACGGATTGACTTCGAGGTTTTTTCACTCACTTTTAGGTCCCTTCATTCTATGGCTCCAGCCTATCTCTGCGACATACTCCCCCATCAGGCCAAGCATCGTACCACCCACTTTTCGGAAATGACAGTCTACAAATACCTCGTACAAACCTCAAATCCTTTGGAGACCGTGCATTTAGTTCGCATGCTCCCAAAGCCTAGAACTCCCTCCCGACCTGCATCAGAACATCCCCTGAGCTGACCACATTTAAGAAGAACTTAAAAACACACCTATTTAGGACAGCATTTAGTGGGTCCCTGTGATTCGTCCTTGATGTGCTTATGCGTGCTGATACTGTGCATGCTGCCACGAACCACATTTGCATGCTGACCCTGTGCATGTCACCCCTAACCATGTTATTCATTTTGTTTGTTTATCAAGCATGATATTACTCACCATTCAATTGCATTTCCCTTTGCAGCAAATGTAAAGCGCCTAGAGAGAGATTGAGTTCTCTGAGGGCGCTTTTTCAAGTGCATTATTATTATTATTAATTTTCACAGGTTCTCCTCTACAGTGCACGCCGTCCTGGTAACTGTCTTGTCGACCTATGCTCTGGTTACCGAAACACAACTCAGAGAGGAGCCTGTGTGGTGAGTTTGCCTGATGCTCCATTGCCGGTGTTTATCCATTAAGCATTGCTTTACTGATATGTTTACAGCTACTGACTGTGTGCCTTATTCTAGGTCTCAAGGAAGCATAGCTGTGGTCACACTAGCAATAGTTGCCGGATATATGATTGCTGGTAAGGATGCCGTGCTTGCTTGTGACATTGCTTCATGCTGTGTTTTCTCTGGAGCACTGTGTAGACCAACAAACACACCATATTACTCACGCATAGCATTAGTGCTGCCCGGTACGTGGTGCTTGTTACGGCGCTTTTGATCGTGCAACTGCAGTGCCGATTGCTCGTTGAGGTGACTCGCAGCCGCCGGTGCCGTGCTCACTGTAGTGTTGCAGTAACTTTTTTCTTACCCTGCCCACGCTCTTGCTTGGCCTCTACTACTAGAGCATGAATGCCCTTTAAAGCGTCTCACTCAAACTCGAAGCCGTCACAGTGCATCTTGAGCATGCTACCACTAACCATTCGATCGTGCTTTCTTTGCAGCAAATGTAAAGTGCATAGAAAGAGATTGAGTTCTCTGAGGGCACTATATCAAGTGTATTTTATTATTATTATTATTGCCCACTCTCGATCTTCGATCCCACTAATAGAAAATCGATTCCGGAAGTCTGCTCTCAATAAATGTCGCCCACGACCATAATAATAATATAATGGCTTATGTAACAGCCTCTTTTGTACAGCAACAGAAGAGCCTTAAAGGCTATTACCACCGCTTGCAGTGGCAATAAAGGATCGCCCGGCACAGGATTCGAACCCACGACCTTGGGGCTGAGGTCGTGAACAGCAACCGCCTTACCTAGTGAGCCATCACGATTCACCAAGAGCGTTTATTCACCGACTAAGATAACTTGACTGGAGTTCATCAGACACTGAACTGTCAGCAGAAACATTCCGTGGACCTTTTAAGTTAAAAGGCAACCGTTATCAGTGTAGTATTGTATCTCTTCTTTTGGTTACGTATGCCAATGGGCTACCTGTGCACTTACATTTTTTGAGCAAGCATGCTGATGCCGGCTACGTTTTCGACTGTTGATTGTATGGTTTAGCAATGCAATTTTGTCCAAGGATCGTGATGGTCTTGTGGAAGTAGTTGCTTGCAGTCTTTCTTTGTATGTCGACCGTGCTGCCTGTCTACTGAAAGGTAATACTTTCGGTAGACAGCTGACTAGACATGCTGAATAGCTACCTGGATCAAGTCCGCAAGGCTAGTGGCTCTACTGGCCTCTTTGGCTACTAAAGGGGTAAAGTAAAGATCTCCTGGTTATGTCGCCTCATTTACAAAGTACATAGCAGCTGAAGAGCCATAGTGGGATTCGCCATCCTACCACTAACCACTCGATAGTGCTTCCTTTGCAGCAAATATCAAGTGCCTAGAAAGAGATTGAGTTCTCTGTGGTTCTATAGCTCAAATGTATTGTCGTTATTCACCTCCTCCCTTGCCTTCGGCTGGACTGCAACGAACGACCTTGAACGGTCTTGAAGTGCGAGCACCTCAACGCCAGGCAAAGACCGTTCAAACCTTCGGTTGGTTTCAAGCTGTCGACCACTGGTGAACTGCCGCTACCCCACGAGCTCTAGAACTTAAGGGGGAAGAATTGCAAGCCGAAGCAACTCGGCCGGTCCTACGTCCGAAGCAGTGCTTGTCAGGGCCTCTTGCTGGGTATTCCCCTTCTGACGGTATCACCATTCATTGTAGTTGTGTAGAGGCCTTGTGTCCTGATCACGAAGTTTTGTCCTCGGACTCTCACCTTGTGGTTCATTTACTGTCTGAGAGTTTTGGCATTTCAGCAGCTCCGGCAAAAGAGGCTGATAATCTAACTGCTGCACCGGCCACAGCTTTCCCCACTGGCGCTGTTTGGCACTCATTTACGATGCTGGCTAGCCGACATCAAACCAGAGCAATTCAAGTACGATAGGGGCCTAGTTTACGTTGACTATCAGACTTGCACCTTTAAAAACACGGTCTTTTGATTTTTCAGCCAATCACACGAAGGCTTCTACTTAGGCCACTCGACCTTTGAGCTTACCTCGAGTTTCGGTTGGCATCCAGCATTCGTGACCAGAAACTCAAGCGAGTGCATCGGCAAGAGGCCCATGCCTTTCCCCGGCCCCCTGTAAACACGGGCTCCTTCGGACCTTTTGTCCCTCTCTCCCCTTGTGATCGATGCCACAGAAAAAGAAGGCAAAGGCAGGCAGCAAATCTTAACATTTAACAGGAACCACTGCTGGTCGTACAGTCGTCAGCTGCATGCACACCGATACTGTAAGCTGAGCTTCGGGCCAATTAACCCGAGTCCTCTTCACCTCGGCCAGGCCAGCAGCCCTGATTGACCGGCTGCCCTGGACGACGCCGATGGCAGCCGGCAGCTGTGGCCCCCGGCTGGAGTTCGCGTCCCGGTTGACAGCCGTTGCCGGCAGGCTTGCTGGTCCACAAATTGCACTAACGGCCATACATTTTGCTGCAAACGAAAATTGATTTTCGACTGATTTCCACATCTACATGTAAATAAGCCCTTCGAATAGGAACATCAAAGGGAACTACTTCTTGACTAAAAACCAAAGTATACAGGCATGAATGTATAACCTTCTGTCAAAAGAAAGCTCGAAAAAAATGTCGCTATATTAACTCCAAAATGAAAGAAATACATCTCTCGGTTTAGGCACTATTGCAGAAGCAGACTGTATTGTGAATGAGTGATGTCATACGAATGTGCATTAGCAGCAAGCTGGTTTGGCCTCCAGTGGTTAAGGTGCTCGTCCCGACCAAGGTCGTGGTCCTGAGGTCGTGGGCTCGAACCATGTGGCATATGTGAAGCACCTGAATAGAGATAAGTTCTCTCTAGAGTGCTATAACAAGTGAATTATATTTTTATACTCAATGCTCGTGCTCATTCAGTTCGTAGCCTTTGCACCGATAAGCCCTATGATGTAAGTCTGAACGAACTTTTTATCAGCAATTTAGTTGTATGCTTCAATTCATATCTTGAGTGCACCAGAAGACAAAATACTAACTACAAATAAGAACACCGTTTGCTTACTAAACACATCCTGATAAAAATCAAGCTATTTGGTCCATAGTTTATTACAATCTGAGCAGCAGTCTATAACCTGGGGCTTGGGAGGTAAATTAATAGTCTTGCTCCATGTACATTATCAATCCAGCCTGGATTGAGGATCGCATGTTTTTAGTTTTTTTACACTGGTGTGCTTGCGTTTGACAATCACTAATTTGCTCTGCTACTCAATGGTTGGATAGTGTCAGAACCTTAGCTTGTTTTCATACTTTAGGGGAAAACAACTACATGTCAGTGTTTTTTTATTAGAGGTTAACGACGTTTTTCACTTTATTTTTGTGGTTTGAGAATTTGTGTCTCCGTGGATATGTGATGCTTGATAGGCATGTTGCCCTTTTAGTTTTTAAAAAATCTGAATGAAATCGCCTATTCTTGTGGTGCAAAATTATCTATGGCAGCTAAATGTACTTCTTCATGAGAACTAACCTGGTTATAATAGGATACTAACACGCTTCTTGACTATAATAATAGTAAGAATAATAATAAATTTGTTTAGCACCCCTCAGAGAACTGAATCTTTTCTAGGACGCTTTGCAGATGCAGTTTTTAGGAAAGCAAAAACCAAATGCTTGACGGTAATCATCCGAAAGTAAACATCCGAAAGTATGAATGATGGTAAACATCCGAAGTAGGCATAGTGTAAGCAGGGTACATGCACACGATAGACGGACGAATCACAAAAAGAAAGAGGCAAGAATCGCAAAAATGGTAGCTGTTCTTTACGGTAGTATAGTGGCAAATACCTTATGGCTGTTGAAACTCACGGAAAAATCATGTAACTTGTGCTCCTTCTCCAGTCTGTAACGACTGACAGAGTCAAATTTTTATGCTGACCACAAGGCCACGGCTTGGCTCCTTCTAACTTAGCTGAACTGTTGCACACGGTTCAGCCTCCACGTGCCCTCAGGTACTCTTATGGGCAAAAAATTAGCTGTTTCATTTCTCTGCTTAAGGCCATTGGCGACAGAAGCTTTTCACTCTCCGCTATGTCCTAGACTGGAACTCACTTCCACAATTCCTACACAACAATCTAACTTTCCTGCTGGCCTACTATGGACATCTCTTCCCCCGTCGTGAGCTGCTACTTCCATGCTACTCACATACTTCATTCACCCTCCTGACTCAGCTATGCTTCTCACTTTCTATTTTTTTTGCACGAGAGTGCTGTTGGCTTCCGATTGCAACCAAAAGCCACCCAGGCTTTGAGTGTGCCCTGCAAGAAACTCTCCCGCTTAACACTTTGCATAGTCTTTATGACTTTGTGGAAACACAGACGGAGATGCATGTGCATGGCATTGTATAGGTCTCCACCCGGTGTTGGTAATGGAAACAGACATACGACTCAGCTTTGCAAGTTCGTCCATTCTTCTGCCTGCTTCTTCCTTAGTCTGAGTGTCTTGACCTGTCGTTGTTGCTGGCTAGTGAGAGCCCATTGCCCCTTCTTTCAGCATCTGTTGGTTCAGTTTCTGTCTGCTCTCTGGCTTGCTCGTTGTTTCTGTCACGAATTCCTACTTTACCAGCTTCTGCTGATGCTGGAGTCTTGGTTGGTATTCATGTAGGTAAATGTACTGTACGTAAATTTAGAGTCTACCCATTAATTTGCAGCCATTCAATTCAACCAAAACTGATAAAACTCACACTTGTTACAATGGCTTTCCAATGTGCCACTCAGCGACGCCAAGCATGAAGCTGAGGAAGTGCCGGAAGGCTTCACTTTAAAAAAATTAGATTAAATACTAGATGATTTAACAGCCTCACTCATGTCAATCCATTACACCCATCACAAAATATCCCCTCTGGTTTATCTTGAAGAGTAACTGATGCTCTGCTTTTATCGTGACAGAAACTCATTGTGAGATTGCAAAACAGCTGAGGAACTTCAAAATGTATTTCAAATATTTTCAAATGTATCTGGTCTGGCTACATATGTCTCCATTCTCCTTAGCTTGCCTACTTTCAGTTAGCAATGACTATGAAGAATCTGCAAAAAAGAGCTGTGGTAGCTGAGCACCTTGGATCTGCAGGCTCTGCTCAGTCTCTTGTGATACTAAAATCCATATCTATGTCATAATGTCATAACACTATATCTATAATATCTATGGCTGGTAGATTCTGGTCATGCGCATCTGCGATCTGAATGAATACTCGACCTGATCTGGCAAATGTCTTTCTTTTCTGTGCAGTGGTTTAATGTGTTTTGATGTACACTTGGCACATCGTTGTTGTGCACTCTTGCTTTTATTCACACACACACACACGCACACACACACACACACACACACACACACACACACACACACACACACACACAGGTATTATGCAAGGACTTTCATGTGTTCTCTGTGCTTTCAGTTTGTTGTTGAAGTATCAGATCTGTGAAATCAGTGTATGGCTTCTTTTTTAGTCTAGTAGGCAGCAGGTCTTTTTCAAATGAGAGTGCCATTACAAATCCATTGAAATGCCAGGCTAGTACTCATGTTATTTTAGTCCGAAGCCTACAAGCAAAGTAAAAGGGCACTCCTTAAGCTCATTTAGCAACCACAGGATGAAGCATGGATAGAGCTAAGTAACAGATCAAAAGATATTTACTGTAGGCAATCAAGAGTCATCTGCTGCGTTGTGCAGTGTTAACTGGTAACATGATTATAGAATGTGTTCTTTGATCAGGTCATAATGAGGTGACAGCTATGGTGTTAACCTAGTGTCTCATGACTTTCGGATGGACAAATGGGCTCCTTTGGTGCTGGCTGCTTTATATTTTCATTTGTTCTCCAACATCTCGTCTCAACATCATAGCAGATTACACTGCTTCTAAGCTGGTGTGGTTGTATAGTCTATCTTGTTTTTCTACTGCGTTTGATCGTGTAACCCTGCTGCTCTGCCCTATTGTTAGTCTTATGTTTCCAGCTTTGCGACTCTTATTCACCAAGTTTTACACATTTTGCTTTTTTATAGATGTGCTCATTATTTTCTGGAATTTCAGCTTTTGGGTGAAGTTGGTTTCATCATCATTTGCTATCCGCTAGCACATGCTGTGTCGTCTTGGTAAGTCAGCTTCAGCATTTTGATGATCCTCTGGTTTCAGCCACCGCTGTCTACCTATAACTGTCCGTTGCTACCTCTGTATCTCTCTCCTTTATGGGTCTCTCTTTTCAGCTCTACAGTGAAAAATTCTTTTTGAGTATATGAAATGCCCAAAAAAGGATTGTTTCTCTTAGATCAGTATGCATGTGTTAGTAATCGATTGTGAGACAGAATAGCCACTGTCGAGCAAGTTCGTTGACTAAGAGCACCATAACTCTTATTATAAATTGTTAACCCAAGAGTTGATCGGCCTCGATTAAGCCTCTTGATTCCACTTGTTGCTGATCATGACAATGCATCCTGCACCGGAGGCGGGTGAACGTGCAATGCTCATATATTCTGATAGCAAAGCCGCATATAATTTCCAGCCAGTTTTGTAGGGTGGCAAGTCCCGGGTAGGCAGTTATGAGCATGATTTGGCTGCAGTTGGACTGTCCCGGGTGCGTGCCAACTCCTTTTCTAGTTGCTTCTGGGTTTCAATAAACCCGCTCTCTTGTTATCTTAGGGGATTATCTGCTGCCAATAAGGGCCATCGGGATTCGTGATTCCTCGCCTACCTTTTCCAGTCTAGGGATTCTCGTTCTCGTATTAATGTGCTTCGCCTATGGTGTACGGTATCGAGGCTGGCACACTGGCTCTGCTGCCATTTTCTGAGTTGGCATGCCCAAACAAGCCCAGTTGGCTGCAAGAAGCATGCCCGGCCGACTTATCCTTGCCCCAGCCATTACAGCCTCATTTATTCATTGGGCCGTTACTTCGCTGCTATGGGCACTGTACTGTGAAAGTGACCATGAACTGGCTGTGTGCCAAACGGGCTTATTTGCTTCCATGGGCCAGTGCCCATTGAAGGAATTGAGCTCAATCTATAAAAATGACTGACACAGTGTGATCTTTTTTGAGATGCTGCCATTGTAGCTCGCGTCTTGCACCTGGTAAGGCTGTTGCTTCACGACCTCGTTGTTTGATTATTTGGTTCATTCCTGGGTGGGCGCTCTCTATCGCCACTGCAAGTGGTGTTGATGTCGCTGTAAAGGCTCTTCTATCGTATACAAAAGAGTCTGTTTAATCATCTATGTTATTTTATTTTATTTATGTCTCTGTTTGTAAACTTCATTGGAGTTAATGTCGCCACTGCAGCTTGGAGCCTCTTTGCAAACGTGCAAGATGCATTTGTCATTTGCAGTCGTACCGGGCATTCAGTACTTATGTCTGGCGGATGCTGACTGAGCTGTCGGCGTGGGTTGTGTTCCTTTGGTTTGTACCTTGGTGTACTTGCCAGCAGTGCATGGTTTTCTCATAACCGTCTGTCTTACTGTTTCTTATTTCTTTTACTTAGACAGCATCATTCATCTGCCTATTTAATTTGTATGCGTTCGGGATTTTGTTTACCATTTAAGTTTTGCTGTTTTGATTGTTTTCATGTCTATATTGGCAAGTTTTTTTGACTCTCTCTCCTTCTATCCTCTGTTTCGTTTTGCAGAGTTCTGCTCTTCCAATGTGACATCTTCGTGTCTATTGCTGTGACGACTCTTTGCTAGTTAAGTGCTAGAATCTGGTTCTGGTTGGCTGTACTGCTGTTTCGGGTATGCTGAGCCGTTATGAGTGACTCTTCTAGGAGGGTGTTAGCCTCTTGTCCCTGGCTTTGTCATTGTGTTTCTGTGCTGCCAGAAATGACCCGAGACGCCCCAGCCCGTGGCGCTAGCTGCTGGGCGTACTTTTGTTACGTTTTCTCTTAGTCGGTGTAGATAATAAGTAGATGTTTAAAAAGTTGCTGCGAAGACTAATGTGTGGGCTAAGTGAGTAACAAAGTTGATGCTGCTGTGTGGTACTGTGGCCAACTGATCCTTGTCTTGGCACCTGTGCTGCAAATGACTGCCTATAAAAGCTCAGTTTTTGCTAAAGTCAGCAGAGCCTGCGGGCGAGTGCATCGTCATATGCTGCTGTACCTCAAGTCTTCTCCAGCGATTTGCGTTCTTATTTGTCCTGTCAACACTGTGACAGTGGTCTCTGCTTTCTGTACCATGTAGCGATTTGTTTTGCTTATTTATTACAGTGATTAGTTGTGGAGTAATGATTGGCGAGTGGCTGAAATGCTTCCCAAGCTGCATTGCATTGCTCCACCTTCATAGAGCTGCCCGTGCCAATGATCTTTACGCAAAGTGGAAGCCTGGATATGGAATCCAGAGCCAATCAGCTGTGTATGCTCGGTAATCGTTGGCTATTGCCTGCAATGAGAAAGGCAGCTAGCATCAAATAAATGAGCATCGCGAGCTCGGTACTTTCGTTAAGCTATTGACGGTGGATGGCTTTGTTGAATGCATTTCGAGTTGTGCCCTCCCTCATCCGAGACCGAGGGAACTATAGTGTTACCTGCTGTCCAGCTTCCAATGCCTGCTTTGACACGGCCATTTCTTTTAGGACTGCCTTGGCTGATGAATGGTCAGCTTAGCCGGCATACTACTGGGTTCTACAGGCTAGTCACTGTATCCGCCCTGCCCCACTGCTTTGTGGCAGTCACTGCCACGTACGATGTGCTGCTGGGCGGGAATGCGTGCCTTAACTGATCACACACAGCTGATCTGATCGCGAAAGCTGACCAGGAATAGATTTCTACGGGTATCTCTCTTTGAATACGGATGTGGATTTCGTATCTACCGGCTCCGTGGCGATTGAGTCACCCGCTATTAGTCTTTCCACCAATGCATCGGCGGTCTAGTTGATCTCCATTGCGTCACTGCTCCGTACGTTCTTCAATCATTTTCCGGTGTGAGTGGTTTACGGTAAAGAATGAATAGCTTGTGAGCTACTACAGTGTACGCCCTCTTGCCGCATATGCACTACCAAAGTCATCATGGAGGACTGCGATAGCCCTCTTTTGTGCTGAGGTAAAGCTTTCGAGTGCTCATGCAGGTTGCAAGTCAAGTTGTGCTTTGCATTCTCACGCATCCAGCAATCTGCCACCCACTGCCAGTGACGTGCTTACGGTGATTAATAGATTCTGCCTCGATGGCGCTGATCGCAGTGCGCCATGAGCAGACTAGCCGCCGTGGTTGCGGGCTGCTATTTACCACATGCCACATTTCCTGCGAGCGCATCCTGGCTCTGCCGCACTACTACTACTGCGATGCTCTACGCTGCCACCGGAACGCCCTGCTCGTATCAAAGCCGACTCGGCCGATGACCACTACGATCTCCAGGGCTAGCTTATGGATGCAGTTAACATGATATGGGCGAGGAAAGGTGGTTCGAGGAGCTTCACATGAAGAGCTATTCGTGCAGCTCAGGGCCATCGGCTAGCAGAGGCCGCAGCTGTTGAGCTAGTGGCACCTGCCAGCCCAGTGCAGCCCATCAGACCAGCTGCTGCGTCCGGCACATCATGGTCCATGATGCGCGCGCTCAGTGCAAAGCCTGCAGATCAAGGCTGCCAGCATGAATTGGCCGCGCCACGCTTCTGCGCATCGGAACGATCTGAGTACTGGCAAAGTGGTCACGTGGCTGCTGGGTGCTCAGCCATTTAGCCATTCACTCACTAGTGCTAGTCAGCGACTGCCGAATTTGCACCCAGGCTGTGACACTGACGGCATGTCTTCAGCCCGTCGCTTCAGGCAATGCGCTTCCTCGTAGGGCGCTCTTGCTTTTTCTGCTGTCACTTTATGGTGTTTGGATCTTACGTTTGAATCTGCACATCGCTAAGCGCCACAGCGCTTGGCCAGAGGGCTGCACTGGCTGCCACTGCATGGAGCAAGGGAGGGGCGTGGCACTGGAGACAGTGACTTGGCAGAGCAGGCAGCACGCCCTCACTGCCTATGAACAGCCACTCAGGCCTCAAGCCATGGATCCTGATCTTGCTCATGTGCGTGTGCGCCAGCAGCTTATGTTGCTATCTACGGCACAATGTCAGTGCCCAGCATCCCACAGAGTCTGGGCCCTCAGCTTAGTTTAGCATTGGGCTGGCGATTGTATAGTCTTCAAATCTCGAGAGCGACCTCAGTCAACTGATCATTCACTTAGCATCAACGCTTACAGAAGGCTGTCCGTCACCCCAGTGGCGGCTACCTGTCGTCAAGACTGACAGCAACCGTCGATGTTTGACCAGCACTCGAATTCTTACCTCAGAGTCTCGCATCCTTGACACTAATGCATTTGCATACCAAGTTTGTATAAATTTTTATCTGCATTGTTGGTACCGAATAATGTTAACTTTTATTGAAACAACCTCATTGTAGACCTTGTTGCTTGCTGGCCAGCCGCAATGAATAATAATCCTCCGAGCGACCTGCTTCAAAGAATGTTATATCAGTGAACACCTCAGAGAATCGTATCTGTCAGTACTCTTGCTGTAACCTACATTAGTATTGCAATCCTGTAAGGGGTTCCGTTGTAATTTTAGCAATGCCAAGAGTATGATAAAGAGTGATATTGCTGATGTTTGGCTTTTCGTGATTCGTTCATCGGAATTGCTAGTGCATGACGTAATTTTGGGCGTCAAAGCAATGATGTAAGACTTCCTAGTTGAAATCTCGAACAAGCCGCTTTAGCGCAAACGATAAACTTGCCCTCTTTAAGCCATGTACGGGGTGTAACGTCGGACTGACCGGTCTGTAACCTGGTTTGACCAATAATTCCTACTACCTTCCAAGATTTCAACCGATTACTCGAGTCTGGCATCCGTGATTCTACGAACATGACCAGCCCTTTAATAACACTGGCGTTGTTCGAATCAGCATGTCTGATCGTGTTTCAATCCGTGTCGTGGGGGTCGGTCTCACGAAAATTATGTTGGAGTCCACCTCAAGGTTTTTGTACTCGACCCGCCTTATTCTCCATTTATGCAACCTCTGGGAAGGAGTCATTGAATCACTTTGGTGGATATCACTTCTATGCTTTGACGATACTCAGTTGTTGTCTAGGCAAATTCTGAATCTGCTGCAGCAACTGAGAAACTGAATGCGCACGCCGATATTCGATCACAGATGTCCTGAAATTTCACAAAGAAATTAAATCATGATAAACCGAACTGCTCTGGGACACCCTAAGCATATCGCGCTGGATTAAGGCGTTGCTCATGCGGTGACCACCATTGTGCAACCATCTACTCACATGCTCAAAATTTAGGTGTCGTTTTCCAACAACTGCCTCAGACAAGCTTTCATTAAAGTCTGCTTCATTATGCATCACATCCTATCCCATCAAGACTGTCTCCACAGTGGCTTATTGAAATTTAACTATCCTCAGTTCTATCTCGGCTTGATTGTTGTAAATTCCCTTTTGGCTGGGCTACTTAAAAACAGCTTCAATAGGCCACTGCAGCTGACTATAAGACATGGCTGCAGGGCTCATCTACAAGTCAGTGGTTTGACACGTGTCTCCTTTGCTAAAAGAGCCAGGATGGTTGCCGGTTGGCTGATACAGGCAAGTTCTTGCTTCTATTAAACTCACGGGCTGACTTGGCTCCTTCGTACCTAGCTGAACTGCTGGATCAATTTCAGCCTGTTCCGCGCCCCGGTCGCAACAGGGGACAACAAATTAGCTGTCCCATTCCTCGCAAAGACGGTTGGCGGCAGAAGCACTACAGCTCTGCGGGTCCCTGAACTGTGGAACTCGCTTCCACGATTCCGCCCATCCACAACGACAACTACTCTTTACCGCCGACTATCGGCACATCCACTTTTCATGGTCCTGAGCTGCTACTTCCATGCTACTCACTACCTCAACTGCTCTCCTGACCTCTGCTAGTAACCACTTTCTCTTCTTTGTGGACATTTATTCTCAAGAAAGCCTTAGGCTGCAGTTCCTTCTACAAAACTCTCCTGCTTAACACACACGGTCTTTATGACTTGTGGGTTTTCAGACAGAATATATATACATACAAAGGAATACATCATAGAGTTCAAGGAGATCAGCAGAGGCTAATTCGAACCTAAGCCCTAACCTGGAGTACAACTTTGCATGCGCTTTGTGTGTTTTGACTAAATCAATAAATATTAATGGCGACTATTCTCGAAAATCTCTAAGGTTTAAATCAACAAACGCTATCAGTTGTGACCGGTTTGAATCGACTGAGCCAATCAGGTTGTAAACAACGGCCGCTTCCCGCAAACTTGTTTGTTTACAAAAATTCTCCATTTTCTCTTGGCTCACGCGTCTGCGTAAAGCGCTGCAATAAGCGATCAGGTTGTCATGGTTATGAAGTTAAAAGAGTGCGAGCTTGGTGAAAACCGTTACAAACGTTGACCTAATGGAAACACATATGGATTGCTGTTTTGACCTTAGTTCGCCGAAATCTTGCGTGCCCTGGACATCTAAGTGTTACGTGCTGCTAGGCCCAAGTGAGCATCACCGCCAGTAAGCATATCCAGCCCGCCGCCACTTCCCTGGTGCTACTGCCCGACGGGCTACGAAGATACCTTCTACCGACTCTTAGCGACCGCCTTGCGGTCAGACAATCTGCCCGGTCCTTTTGTAAGTACGCCATATCGATTCATGCAATTATAATTATATATTATGCAATTTGTGTATTATATGATGTTATTAACCTGTTATTATTATAATTATATTCGCCATTCCAACCTGTATTCCGGTTTGAACGCTGCAATAAAGACTCGCACAGTTTTCAGCCCGCTCGCTTAGCATGTGAGAGAGTAATGAGTTCAAGCTCCTGTATTTCAACATTGTCTCAGCTGCCCATCGTCTCTCTCCTCTCAAGGACTGACGCTGAAATGCCTCACGATCGCCGTCAGGCATCCAAAAGCTCAAATCTGTAATCTGGGTTCCTCTTACCAGGAACGCCACCGCATCATGCAATAAACCCCTACCTTCAGCGATAAAGTTTGCTTTTCTTAAACAGTTTGCACGACAAGGCCATTTGTTATCGGACTCACCAAATAAACCATCAGCCAAGCTTCTTCCTCCAGATAACGCCTGCCCCATCTCACTTTCTTTTTCACTCGATGTTCAAAGTGGGCAGTTGGAGTTCTATCGTCCTCCCAGGCTCAGCCGCTCAGGTCATCCGAAACAATCGTTGAATCCTCGCCACTGTTCTGGGTCCTCGGCAGCCGGCGCCAACGGTGGCAGCAGTAATCACCGTTGCCCCAGGCCCCCGTGTCAAGACTTCCACCAATTTGAATTCTTTGTGATCTCTGTTCGATTGCGTTCAATAAATCGACCCTTCTTGATGTGGGTGAGTTGAACACTGACGACTCAGCCGGTGTTGAGACGGGTATCGATCATCGACGACTCCATTCCGCCAAACACGACGGCCCATCGATATTTTTCATAACTCTATGCATGTTCTGCCACGATTGTATACTGGCGTCCCCAGATGATGCAAGAGCTTGCATCGGTAGCGGTGCTACTTAGTCTTCGTCTGTAGCTCACAAGAAGCACGAAGACTAGTCAGTGGTTGCTTACACGAGAGTTTATGTAGCACACTCTGCGAAAGCCTAGAGGCTTTCGTACGCATTCGGTAGCCAACCAGACTTCACCGAAAACTATGCGCGCTGCGGTCTCTCTATCCTGTGGTTTCGCTAAGCCTGCTTTCGCGGGCGAGCACGTCTACGCTCGGCCGTGCTGGCAGCAGCAACGGGTCATTCTGCTCACTGCCGCTTGGGCGGTTCGCCGATCAGCAAACGCCTCGATACTGGCCAGCTTCATGTGCAAAGAGTCACAGCTTTCCGTGAGCATGCTGGCAGCTGGGTGAGGCGGTAACCTTCTACGACCTCTGCCGCAAGGTCAGTCTGGGTTCTTCGAATCCTGAGATAAGGACGTTCATGAGTTGTACTGCTATGGCGTCTATGGTGAAAAGCCGCAATAAGCTTCTGTAGCTCTACAAAGAGGCTGTTCCAGTCGCTGGTAATTATTCCATCTCATAACGAAGACCAGGAAGCATAGCTGATTCAGGAGAGCAGTTGAGGTTGTGGGCGTCTTGAAAATAATTAATTTGGCCATAGCGCGCCCTAAAAGAGCCCAGCTCCTCATTCAGGCGCTTCGCGCCACCTCAGCTCGAGCCACGACTAAAGCCTGACCTTGGTCAGGCGACCTTAACTACTGGATCAGACAAGCCTCAGCAGTGAAGACTCTCTGTGTGTGAGCGAGTGTGTCCACGTGTGTGCAGGCGCGTGTGCGGCAATGTTCGTGCGAGTGTGATCCTGCACAATTCTGGCTGCACGTCTGCCGCGCTTGCCGCGCCAGCTCCTCGGCCTGGCCAGCCCTTAAGCCCATGCTGCGAGCACTTGACCACCGGTTCCGGCTGGCTTCGGAGGCGATGGGTTGCCTTGTGTCGGCCGGAATGACACAAACAGGCAAGAGGCGCAAGCAGCCGATTAATCGACCCGAAATCAACTGTAGCTCCGCGTGGATGAAAGCAAGAGAATGTCCGCACGAGAGGCCACGAGCGAGCGCCAGTGCAGCTCACCGTGAGCATCGGTTCGGATCCAGAGAGTGGCCCGATCGAAAACTCTGCTCGCCCACTGCAGCCAGCAGCACTTTGTCTTCTCACCATGTGAAGCGCTTCATCGTGGGTTACCGCTGACGTTCCCCCTCCCCCGCCCCACACTATTCAGGTCTCGATATCAAAGTACCATGCGTTTGACCTGAAATAGCGAGTACTGCCCGCCGCTGCGGGTCCGGACCGACTGCAGCCGCTTTACCGAAAATAGCCCGCGGAACTGAGTCTACGTCAGAGTTCTAAAGGTTCGGATCAGTTCGATTAGGGGCGTGTTCGTTTCCTCAGCGTCGGCTCACTGCTGTTTTGCTTTTGGTCAAGCGGTCTGATTCGCCCGCGTTTTGTGCGTGAGCTATCATCCGCAAACGAACCCGTTTTTCGTCTGTGTTTGAGCTCTATCACTGACTCAGTGGTAGTGTCCGCTCAGCCTCAAAGCAGCTGCTCAGAGGTCCAGGCCTTCGCCACCACGTGCTCGCTGCGGAGTGCCGGCCGTGGCCCGCGCCGAGCCTGGCCCGGGCTGCACGCGTCTTGCAGATCGGGCGGCTCGGTTCGACTCTGGTCATGACGGCGCGCCCCTCTGCGCCCGACCTCGCATGGTGCGCCGGGCTGCAGGGTGCATGCCCGCGCGCTGCGCTGCTGCTGCGCGCGCGCGCGGGTGGAGCAGGAAACGCTGCGCGCCTCGCCCGCCCTGAGCTGGGTCGCACCAACTGCGTTCTTCGTGCGCCGAACGTGCGGCGCTCCAGCACGGATCGGCTTGTGCTGAGGCGATCAGTTGTCCCTGTCGCCGAAAACTTAGCATGGTGCGGGTGCATTAGCCGCGTGTCGGCTTGAGACTTTTGGGTTTGGCGAGCTAACACTAGAGGAGTGCGCTTGGTTACTACCTAGGAAATGCCGCAGAGCCGAGCAAATATGCGACACATTTGAGATACCGCCGTTAGCCATGTTCCCACCGCTTGTGACAGCCGGCCTAGCCTCAAATGCGGTCCCCTGCTATGAGCGCCAGGTGAAAGCACTGAAAAGTTCGCGCGTTCCCTATCGGCAGCCCGGATGCCCAAAGCGCAGTCGACGTGCTCCTCTTTGAGAGCTGAACTTGTCAGCGCCGCGGTCCAGCACTGATGGTTTCTGTGGTTAACGCCTAATGGAAGCTGCACATCACGGTCAAACGCTGCATGACCGACTTGCTCAGCTGTTCGTGGCATTCTCTCTCTTTTACCTACTTAACTTTGGGATCTAAGCAGCCTGTCACGTGGTCAGACTCGAAGTTTGTGGCTGCACAAATGCAGCTTCAAACGCCGTAAGTAATATTTTAATGCAGATTACCGTATTTTAAACGAACGAGAGGTGGCCTGTGCTCGTTTGCTGTTTCTCTTCAGCGTGTTACGACTGTAGTCATACGTACCGTCAAATCCGCTTCGGTTCGGCTTATATCAGCAGCTTTCTATGCTATGTAGCTGACAAAAGCTACTATGCAGTTAGCATTCACCTCGCAAATCGTAAAGTACAGGCGTGAAACGTCTCACTCTAGAGACTTCAATTCGACAGGTCGTTTGTGGAAAAGCTCAGCGGATTTGTGGCTTGAATTTGATCTTCAAAGTACACCAATTTCCAGCCCATTATCCAGCTGATTTAGACAGACCTTTTACATAACGCTTTGAAGAGCCCTTTTTAAGCTATCACCACGGCTTGCAGCGACGCTACCGAATCGCCTCGTGAGATTCGAGACCCACGACCTCGGTTCGGGTGAAAAAGCAACCGCCGCTACCCGGTGTGTCTAACCGGCTCACACGCGCTTACCAGTGCTGATGGGCGAGCACTCATACATAAGTCTCTATTGTATGGTGCCTCAAGAGGAGCTTAATCTCTCCCTGGAAGGCACTATGGGTAGTAATATGCTAAAGGAAGCATGGTCCAGTTATGGTTGCTGGTCAAACGTGTGGAGCTCACTTGGTTACTGTTTTATCGTTCTTGCACTTTACGCAGCAGGGCTGTACATGCGTTTTCTTTGCGCTTTTTGAAGTGAAACGTGTACGTATGCGAGTTGATGCATGAGTGCGTGTTTTGTACGCATACTATGTCATGCAGGGTCTCAAGTGGCAGACAGCTAATACCTCATTACTCATGCGACCAACCTCAAATCAATCCTTCACGAGGGTTTCCATACACTGGTGTTCTGGGATGTGCAAAATAAGCTACTGACCCAGTGCTCTAAACTCAAAGATGATAGATCTCTTGCTGCCCTGCATTAATGTCCATATGTTCGAGCTCATCATGTCACATTGTGGTCTTCCTGCCCTAGCAATCTGGGAACTTCCAGCTGTGAGAAGAAATTATAAACATTCTGTCAACATGACTTGAAAACTAGGGACCTCCTTTACAGATTTACATGTGGTTGCGGGATTAAACAAGAGATTGGCTGCGATGTGTTGTCATAGCGGGGATATCCAGAGACTCACTGCGTTGTCTGTAAGCACTAGAAGATTGTTGGGGTTCTCTGAGTAGCCTTTGTAAGTCATTCACGTGTGTGTATCAACCAGCGTACTACTCAGAACAGTGCTTATCTAGTTTTTCAGGCGTGATTTTCACATGGACGTTCTAGCACTTCTTTTCTCGATGTGCACTCTCTGTTGCTGTTCGAGTCATTGCTCAGCTTCAATCCATAGCACTTTTATTTACTACTTGCAAAGCTCCACGACGCTGTGCCGGTTGCTTGGAATCATCCTGACTCCTCTGGGCACTGTCAATTCCATGCTGGCTTAGTATTGGCGACTATTTGAGGCACTGGGTTGGCCGAGTGGTTGAAAGGTGCTCGCACTCGAGCGAGGTCATTGGCCTTGAGTCGCGGGCTTTAGCTCGTAACCTGACCTGTGAACTGGTGTTGGTTCTCTCAAGGTGCCATACCAAATGAAATCTCTTCATTTTATCTACTGTCTGTGCTTTTGGTGACTGTGAAGCTTGTAAAATTAGATTACGATCTATACTTCCGTTTTCATGTTTACCCGACCAAGCCTAGTGTCACACAGGGAGACAGGATGAAAAGTCTACACCCTCAAAACAAGCTCAAACCAGCGCAATACATTGGTGGAGCTCTGCATGGAACTGAGTGTCCTGTTCATAGTCTTTCAATGTGGAATGATATATCGTTTAGGTTCCTCATCTGTGAGACATATATTTGAGGTCAAGAGGAGGAGCCCACCCAGGGCTGAATCTTTGCTGTGCATCCCGAGCATCTCTGTGTGGGTTCTGAGCACTCCCAGCTGGTGGAAGAATTCTCGCCTGTGCTAACTACGATGCTTTTCGCAGTTGTTTCAGAAGCTGCTGCGCTTGTCTGCCAGGATTGTTGCAGCTGCCACATTACCCTTCTGCGAGCATAGCACTGAGACTCGCTTTGTGTCCCCATGGCGCTCTCTTTCTCGGCCAACCTCCTCGAAATAGCCCGCTCCACCGAATGATCCGTCCGTGCGCTTGGCCTCCTCCGGCTTAGTCGATGCTAGCGCTCTCTACCAGTTCTCAGATCCTTCAGGAGATCTGGTGCCTTCGAGCCTTATCGTCAAGCACGCCCAGACTCATACTGTATCACAGTATTCACTGCCTTGGTGACCGTTTAAGGAGAGCAACAAATAAACTGTGTCACTCAGGTTCTCACTGAGTCATTTTGTCTGAGTCAAGATCGGATCGTAACGTGTGTCCTTTACGATCCTTCTAGTGTGTAAAGTTGGTTTTTATGCATATTATCCACTATTCGATGTCTACATTCCTATTGCTGCTGCATGTAGCCAGAGAAAGTTGATCATCTAGGATGACTTGTGCTGACATGATTTTGTCGGTAATATTTCTGTGTTTGAGAGTCGACGGCTGATCAATTGGATTTACTCGGCGTGCTATATTGTGCCCGCGCTGATTTTCTGGCACGGCAGCTGAGCGTCCACATTGCTCGTGCTTCTGTGCGGCGTCTAACGTCGACTTTGTCTGCTGACACATGTGCACACTATATCTTGGCGCATTCAGCTCTTTTTCTGGCGAAACTTGCAATGGGCATCGTTGATAGGGAGGTGCTGCTGATCGTGCCTGCCTCGGCAGTTTGTGTCTCATTTTATTTTTGTGCCTCTGGATAGCTTCCTCGCATTTTCATATACTGCTGTACTATGTATGCAGTGGACTAGAGTAGAAGCGCCTCGAGTTGGATGGAGGTGAGTTAGCGAACTTGTTTGTCAGGCATTACATATGTAGTGTGCTGACTATTAAAAGGCAGGACATCAGTGCCCATGCCATATCAGTCGTCTTTCCACTCTAAAAGTGATAACGCATTGTTTGAGTATTCCCTTGTTTGAGTTTTCGAGCCTCTCACTGCCTGGCGCGCTGGTTGAAAGGGAATGCTTGTGCGACGGATCTGCGAGGCAAGGCCTGACATGAGCGACCATCTGCTTCACCCTGCTGTGGAAGTGCCAGCCTCTCGATGTCTATTGAGGCGTAATGTGCACGGAAGGCTCAAGCGTCACTCGTTTACGATGGTCAGAGAGTGCGAGTGTGCCAGGTCTGCGGGAGCTAACATTACGACGTGTCCACCGAGCCAATCAGCTTCTGCCAGTCACTCTGCGACCAGGCCATCGCGCTTTCAGCAGCTGCTCTCCACCGACAAATAAGCTGACCTGCCCATGGCACCAGTGCAGAGCTGCGCCTCGGGTAATGGTCGATATAAATGCAATTGCCGAAGTCGGCTTGAAGTACACTGCCGTTCTGGTTGGATCGTGCGACGTGATAAATGCAAGAATGTATATTACGAGAATAAGCCAGTAATATCTGCTCACAATAATAAAGTGCTAAACAACTAGAATAGTAAATAATAATAAATGCGAGTAGAGTGTAAATCTGGTGCTAACCATTTGGTTTGCCTTTTTCTCGTTTCGTGAAGCCTCAGAGTGCTCCGGTGAGTCACTGGTCCTATCCAAAGCTGTTGTATCCTGTCGCTCTAGCTTTAATAATAATCATAATAAGTAATACATTTGTAACAACATCTCTGAGGACTTAATCTCTTCTTCTAGGCACTTTGACGTATGTAAAGGCGTAGTCAAAATGATCGATAGTCGTCATGCTCATTAGTCCCAACAAAGCATGCATAGCTCCTGGCGCGTAGCCACTTAAAGATTATTGGATTCAATGAGACTCTTCTTCAAACAGCGTCGTGCTCACTGCTATCCTTTGTGGTGTGCTTCTCCTCCTCCGTGTATCACTGAGTCATTGCTCATATCCACGCTTCATTTCTCAGCTACCAATGCTTTCGTGAAATGCAAATCAGCTGGCATTGTCGATCTGCTAACGCGTACGTGCGCAAAACCTCTGGTCAAGCGATTCTCCGCAGGCTCATGTGCTCCTACCGTGCGCGCCAGTCCCACTGGTGTTTGCGCTTTGCTTTGGCGACGGCTGTACAGCTGGTTATGGTTTACCCTCAGAGACGGCCAACGTGGCGTGGTTGGGATGCGGCTCGATCTTAGCGCTGCTTCTGCCAGATTGCCTACTGACTGCCGGGTTTGCTATGATTTGTTAGCTTTCAGCAGCTGCATGGCTGGCTGCTCTCTTTCTAGGTCGGCGGCAGCTGCAGCGTGCGTGTTCTCTTCGGCCACAGTTGTCGGATCCTATCATGGCTGCGAGTAAGCAATCATTCGCTCCCTCGTTTTGACCATTCAGACTGCTCTGCTCAGTGTCCTTCAGCTGAGCAGCAGCGCAGAGCTTCAGGCCTGCTCCGAAGCAATGACCGCAAATCTCCTGCCTGCTAGTCCTGTGACTGCTGCCGCTCCTCTCTGCCCGCTGGCCGAGCAGCTGTCCCAGCGCTCAACGGGTGCTGCATAATGTTTTGCTGTGTGCCGTTATGTCCACCGAAGAAGCGCTTGAGTGGCGGCAGTGCCTCGCCGACATGGTGCGGTGCCATATCTCGCTGCCCTGTGCCAGCTTAGCCCGATCAACCGCGATTTCGCACCTTTGCCTCATCGGCGAAATGCGCCTCTGTCTTGGACCGTGTTTTACCTCAATACGAGGGCGAGGCAAGCATTCTCACCACCCTACTAAAGAGTCCTGTATGGCTCCTTGAGAGTGCTGTGAGAGACTGATTAACCAGGATGTGAAGTCTTCACTGATAGCATGACCCAAAATGAGTGTTTTTGCCGACTGCTCCCAGGTTGAGGTACTTTTACACTATCTGGGTTCACGTAGGACATGCAGGATGTACACCCTCGAAGTAAGCATAAAACTTTTACGCACATGTGGTATGCTATCTGCTCGCTTTCTGTCTACTTAAACCAGTTCAAGCTATCAAGCCAGTGGCTGTGCCCTTACACTGGCGTCGGATGTGTGCGTATGCTTGGTGACTTACGCGGTTTAGTCTGGCTAGTGTTTTGGCCATTCAGTTTTGTGATGAGTGGTTCCGCTCAATGATATCTTGATGATCTTGTAGAATGAACGAGTGCTGTAGTGCATCCTCGGCCATGTTCACTTACCGCCACCATCGTCTAGCTACTTCGCAGCTGATCACTCCTGGATATCAGGGCACTTCTCTCAGAACACTCTAGGATCGGATAGAGTGACCCGAGTGCAAGTTCTGTAAGGCTTCAGAGGTTTCCACTTAGACTTGCTAGCTAGCATAGATGGAGCAGTAAAGATCTCTGCTGATTCAGTGGCCTCATTGAAGCGACTAGCCTATATGAGCTGTAGGCGTGTGATGGTCACTTCCTTCTCCTGTCTTGCTGTGGGTTCTAATGAATTGCAAGCGATACCTGGATTGGACTCGGCAGCAGCTCAGCCCCTGGAGTCGTGAAGGGCGACCACCTTAGTAACTGACCACTTGAGACCCTTCATGCGTCATCAGCCATTTTGATGTCTCTGATCTCGCTCCACACAGCTCTCGTTTTGGGGAGGAGGCTCAGCAAAAGGCAACTCTCCGGCGGCCCGAGGCAGTCAAGGCAGTCGGTGCTTGCCCGCCAGGCAGTTTTCTGGGTCTTCCCCTCCCTTTGACGATATAACTGCTTACGCAAGCCAAGTGGCTGAAAGGCTTTGTGTCTTCTGAATCGTGCAGTTTTGTCCAGCTGAACTCCAGTTCTCACCTGTTAGCCTCCATTTACTGTCTGGAGGATTAAGCTTTATGTGCAACAGCTCCGACGACGAGTCACCAAGGGCTTTCTACTGAGAAGCTAGCTGCGCGTCTAGCTTACCGTGCTGCCACTGTTTTGGCGATCATTCAAAGCTGGCCAGCTTTCCAGAGCGCTGGCCAGCCGACTACAGCTCAGTAGCAAATTAATGTTGCGATAAAGGGACTAAGTTGCGTGGGCTTTGGACTTTAGCGCTTTAAAAGCAGGGTCTCAGATCAGCCCATGAAACTGGAGGCTCCATAGCGATAGTCTGGGCCAATTGACATCGACTAATCTCGAGTTTCAGGTCGCAAGTAAAGTACTATCGCGCTGCAGCTAGACCAAACTACTACATCTCAAAAACTTAAACCCGAAAGTGAACAGGCGAAATGGATGACACTCCATCCAAGGGAAAAATGTCTACTCTCAAAACTGGCACTTTAAACGTCTCTGGTTCCTAGTGAGTATTGCAGCGGCAGCAGCAGACGATATTCAGAATGAGATTGCCATGTGATGGATGCGTGGTGTTGAGAGCTCCAAGAATAATTTATAGTCCTAGATACGCGGGTCTTAGTTTCTGAGTGCTGTCTGGCTGACCCGGCTGCACAGCAAGTACTCAACTTATACTTCTACTACTGGTACGCATGGTATATCCCTAGATACTGATAGTATGTTCGAATGCTGTTCGGTTTACAGTCTCATCGACATGGTTCTGTAAATTAGACGCGCCTATACAGAGATGCAGGCTTCTCTCATTTTCTGCTTGAATTGTTTGGATACTGACCTCTCAGGTGTGAGCTGGCAGAATTTACCTGGGACAGCTCCGCGCCAGGCTGCAACAGCTGTTTTCATCATGCTAGCAACAGGGGATGAAGCTGTCGCCCAGTTAGAAATGGCCAGAAGTAAAGAAGGAGTCATCATGCTGTTGCGCATAGCTTATTGGAAACTACTCAAAGCATCGGCTCTTCAACGACTTGGTTAGTTGGGCACTCTTGTGACAAGCAGAAGCTGGGCATGGATATTTCTAGTAACTGTTCTCATTGCCCATCTCAAGTATATCAAAAGGGACCAAAACCACTAAGACTGGTGAGAATGGGGTTCAAGCTTGCATGCTAGTAGTGCAGATTATGAATATGACTACAAGCTAACTTTATAGTCTCTCGTCTGTGCGGCTGGAAAGAGCTTTCAAAGTGCTGCTTCTTTGATTAGATTGACATCGCTCGTAAACGTCAGCGCGATTGAGTTGAGTGGTTTCGTCTATGGGTGTGCTCTCTGACAAGGCAATCGCTAATCTAGAATCATCACCTACTTGTTCCAACGACTTCGTGGTGAAACCTGAACCTGAACCCTCAGTGCTTATTTTAGTAGAAAACCGTTATCAGGTCTTGGATGAGGAGTACCACTGGCTCCTACGGTAGCTTTAGAACTGTTTTCAGCTGTTCGAGCAAGAAAGTGAGGCCTGCTATGGTTCCTCACAGTGCCTTGCTGCTCGGATCAAAATGTGGATGATTTGTGCATGTGCTGAAATTGTGCGATTATCTCGGCTAACCAATGGGCGTGCTCTCTCCAGCATGTTACAAGTGCTCAGTGAGTGCACGAAGTTCCCTCGTAGTGCTACTATACACAAAGCTTGCAGCTGTACACAAATCAACTTATTAGAATATCATGTGAGAGACAACTGACGACACGGATGTGCCACTCTTGCGTTTGCAGATGATTGTGCAGCTATACTGCCTCTAATATAAATGCCCTTAAGATCAGTGCGTTTAGCACGAAAGCTCAGTATCGTGGATCTTTGAAACGCAAGTTTCGTTACTGAATTTAAAACGATTCATCGAGTCTGCCTGTGCTGCTGTTAACAGAATTGCCATTTATCGAGAGGGAGTGGCACAGCAATTATGCTACTATGTCTGTATTCAGCTTAAACTTGGACCAAACATGAGATCTGCGCTTTCGATCTCACAGCATGGATGCTTGGATGTTTAGATCGTGAAGTGGCGAAGCTGTCTGGAGTCCTGTGGGAGAAAGAGTTTTCGTAACGCGCTGAGACTTAGGCACCTGAACTTACGTATTTAAATTGGCCCGATCGACGTGGCCCGGGCCGCGTGCTTCATCGGCGAGGGCTTTGTAGTCGGCGAAAGTTGAAAGCGCATGACAGCAAGCTGCCACTCTGGTAGTCTGGCTAAATATATGCTGGGCTCTCCAGTCGTCAAAGCTATGGCGGCTATGGTTAGGGAGGTCTACAAATAGCTCAGGATGCAAATCGGCTGAAAGTTCACAGCATAATTGGCCGTAGCTGCGCTTTGTTTCCTTCGCGCAACTCGGCGGCTCAGCAGGCGCAGTCAGACAATTTTGTGTGTTTCATTCTGGCAGAAATCGCACGTGATCTGTCACTGCAGCGTTTTGCGGCAGGTCAGTGCCTGAAGGCTTGCTCTATGCTTGCCCCTGGCTGGATGGCAGCTCATTCGATGCGGTCCAGTGTGTCTGGCTGTCGACAACGGCCGCTATCTCCTGAGAAGACGATCTGGTTCCACTGTTCTTGGCGTAGCTTCATGACCGGCGAGGTAGCCTCCACCTCTGTCTGCGCTCACGCTTTTGCTGCTTCGCGGTCTTTCCCAGAGTCAGCAGCAGCAAAGTCGTGCTTGGATCTCGCTGCGGATCGGATCAGAGCTACTATTCACCGCAACCTCTCGGTGCTTTCTGCCCGACTCGACCGCCTCAATCCATCGGGTCGCAGGCTGGACTGAGGAACGAAAATCGGAACACTGGCATATGACTCAGCCTTCTGGGATAGCTCGTGAGTGCACTCTTCTTAAGCGATTCTCTCTCAGTTGAGAATGAATGGGTACCAAGCCACCAAACAAAGTCTTTCAGTGGCTGCATTATCAATAATATTGATCTCTACCCAATTAAAAACTAGAGAAGAATCCAGTCTGATGTTCTATACAAGATGGCACAGAGAAGTGACCATGATATGACTACTTCACTACTGACTCGGCGAAATGTTCGCAGACCAGGTGAGCGCTTGCATTTTTCCCTGTGACCGAGGGACTTAATCTCTGTTTACGGCCACTTTCACAGCTTTGCGGAAAGCCAATGTGACTGACAATGGTTGCCATGAAAAGCTCGATTGTTCTGTTACCAAATGTTGAGCTTAGTACCATTCTCAGCTCTGCTCTGCTGATGTTCTGCGTTCTTCCTGCAAAGAGATTGGCGTAAATCCCCTGTCGGGGAGATGCTGCCAGCATCCTGCACCTCTGTCGTCCTGATTCTTGTGTGTGAGACGGGAAGCTGCTTCCACGCACTAGAGCACCAAGAGATGGAAAAGACGAGCAAACCACGGCTCAGTAGCCACATCCGCAGGAACCTTGTCTCTGTGGCTCCGCGAGTAGCTGTTGGTGATATGATGGCAAGCAACTCGCCTGATCATGCGAAATCAAACGCAGGAAATTATCATGTTAAAGAAAATGCATGCAAAAGGGCTTCTCAATGTACGCCACGTGAATAAAAGAACCCAGAGGAGTTAGAGGATCGCTCTGAGTCAGCTCACACACGGGTACACAAAGCACACAGAAAGAGCACCACATCTACTAGGGCGCCATGCAGCATGCTTGCTGTTCCTGATCGCTGACGTGCCCCTGCTTCTGCATTTGTACAGCATACCAAATGAGGTGTTGCCAGAGAGAGGAGCTGTGTTTGAACAGACTGCGGCTCGACTTTTTAATATCGCTCGAAATCAGTGAGATGACTAGATGTCGAGTAGTGAGTTCCAAAGCTTCCGGGAGCATCGACAGCACGGTCTCGATTTCAAGCTAGTTACGTGACCACGTCGGTCATCGAAAGTGTATCAGAAAGCGACATCTCATGCGAGTGGAGGCTTGATGCGGCGCTGATTCGGTAGGTAATGACCCGAGCAACAGAATGAAGGAACTTGAAGCAGAGTGGCAGAGATCTCAAAGCCTGCATGCTACTTAATCGCAGCCTATCAATGATGATATAATAATAATAATAGTCATAATACTGCACGCTTGATAAAACGCCCTCAGAGAACTTATAATCTCTTTCCCTAGCGCTTTACGCGTTTGCTCAAAAGAAATGCAATTGAATGGTAAGTAAAAATCCATCGTGAGCATCAAAGCAAAATGAATAACATGAGTTGTGCACATGCACATGCTGGATGCAGCATGTAAATGTGGTCAGTAGCAGCATGCACAGTTTCGGCACCTGCTGCATCAAGGACTGACTCACAGGGACCCTTCGTACATGTCTATAAATAGGCGATGCTTTTGCAGTTTCCTTTAAATGTAGTCAGCTCAGATCGTTCGAGCTGCAGGTCGGGAGGGATTCAGGCTGGAGCAAACAGACTAAATGCACAGGTCTCCAAAGGATTTAAGGGTTGTGCAGGAGTGTTGCTCTGGAGCTGTTAGTCCGAAGAGTGGGTGGTACGATGCTTGGCCTGTAGTATCGTCGCAGAGATAGGCTGGAGCCATGAATGAAGAGGACCTAAAAGTGAGTACTGACCCTCGCAGTCAATCGTTGCTTGACTGGTAGCGGGTACCGCGTCGCCAGAGAGTGCGTAATGTGGCAACTGCAACTACCGCGCCGGCAGACCAAGCGCTTGCTGCGAGTTTTGCGCTACCATGCTGGTACCCTGATTGCACATGCTGGTAGAGCCAAGTCAGCAGTGAGTTGCAGAAGTCGAGACGAGATGTGCGATACATGGAACCAACAGCGGACGTGGTATCACGCCTACGCTCGAAGCGAATTTAGCTAATGTTATGAAGCTGAAAATGAAGCCAGATTTGCCCGTTGAAAGCGCTGATATGGTCGTCCCGTCAACGAGAGTTCGCTTTATCGAAACGCACTAGTCCAGCTGATTCAACTGGAGATAACACTTTGGAGCCAATTTTGAGAGTCAGCTCCCGCTCCCTGGATAATCAGACTAGCTTTGCCCGCCTTCAGTGAAGTTGGTTTTTATCATCGTTTGTTAGAAAATTTTCGCAAACTCCACCGTATGCGGATGTCATCAATGCATGCAACCAAGTGAGTGAGAAGGAATGCGGGTGCTCGAAAAGGCTGGGAGCGATACAAAACAAGTGCAACTGAGTGTCATCCATAGAAAAGTGAAAGCCTAATTGGTCTGGGGCAATCACATCAGCACGAGCAGATATAAACCGTGAAAAGAACCGGAACCTAGCACGAAGCCCTGAGGTACTCCATATTTCGAGGTACGGTCAGATGATCTTTGTCCTTCACGTCCATACTCCTGCATCGCCCACTGAATAGACCTAACCACTGCAGAGCATTTCCATGATGCCCAGGCGAGATGAGAGCGCTCTTATAAGAACTTTGTTATCTGATGGATCAAAGCTTGCGCCGAAAGATCAAGTCAAAACAAGCAGAGACAACAATCTACCCCTGCGTCTTCATTCCTACGTAGGTCGGTTGTATCCCTAAGCAATGTCTGAATCTGTGGAGTGCTTTGCTCTAAAGCCAGACTGGAACTTACTAGCAAGGTGTGATGTTTTGATATATGATTTCCACTGGTCTGCCACGACCCGTTTCGAGTGTCTTTGATATTGAATGGTAGAAGGGAAACTGGGGCGGTAGTTGCTTAAGTTCTATTATCAAGATTAGTGACCAGTGCTATAATGTAGCATGTGCGACGCTAACTACAAAACTAACTGACTGAGTTTTTTCACCGAATGTTAAAATGTTATTTCACGGGCTGACTACGTTAAACTAGTTAGTAGCGAAGCCTAGTCCTGTTTCCACGAAGGCCTTGACAAGCTTGGCGTGTTATCGTCTCCAAGCGAGGCCCAACTTTTTGTAATACAACATAGCTGAAAGTTATTGCACGCTTGATTGTGGACGTGATGTTGAATCAAGTGGTGCAAGTCCTGGTTTCGGATACCTAGATTCCTTGAAGAGTTACACGGGAGGGAAAACAATGCGGAGAGCCAATTTCGTGAAACTTATGGCCTCCCCTTTTTCCTCTGTAGCCACTTTGGTTTTCCCCAATTAGTTGTGGTTTGTCATTCAAAGCTTGCTGCCATCCAAGTTGAATATCAGTAATGCATGCTGTTAGAACTAACATTGCCTAAAATTCGGAATCCAACAGTTTACCAATCTGCCTATTTTCAGCTTTATAACATTGCTAAAATTCGGGGGTGTTTAGATATGGATACCACATCTAAGTTGGTCCATGCATTCGCGACATCTCGTCTCAACTTCTGCAATTCACTGCTTACTGGCCTACCAGCTTGTGCGATCAGGCGATTGCAGCTGGTGCAAAACTCCGCAGCTAGGCTTGTCTGTCGTGAGTGTTGCATTTGCCACATTACTCCACTTCTCGGCGACCTGCACTGGCTACCAGTCAAGCAACGGATTGACTTCGAGGTTTTGTCGCTCACTTTTAGGTCCCTTCATTCTATGGCTCCAGCCTATCTCTCAGATATACTCCCCCCATCAGACCAAGCATCGTACCACCTGCTTTTCGGAATCCAACAGCCTACAAATACCTTTTACAAACCTCAAATCCTTTGGAGACCGTGAATTCAGTTCGTATGCTCCCTAAGCCTGGAACTCCCTCCCGACCTGCGTCAGAACATCCCCTGCCCTTACCACATTTAAAAGGAGCCTCTAAACACACCTATTTAGGACAGCATTTAGTGGGTCCCTGTGATTCGTCCTTGATGTGCTTATGCGTGCTGACACTGCATGCTGCCACTAAGGACACGTGCATGCTGACCCTGTGCATGTCACCCCTAACCACGTTATTCATGCGGTTTATCAAGCATGATATTACTCACCATTCCATCGCATTTCTCGATCGTTTTTCCTATGCAGCAAATGTAAAGCGCCAAGAAAGAGATTGAGTTCTCCGAGAACTCTCTATGAAGTGTTTTATTATATTATTATTATTATTATTATTGATAGAATCTGAGATGCTGGAAGGCTGGTAATGATTAAAGTACAAGCACATCGTCGTGTCGTCTGAATAAGAGTAGAAGTCTAGGTTTTGTTTGGCGATCACACTGGCGAGAGGGAGTGTATAGCCTGTAAAATGGAGAGGCCCTTCTTTATTAAAGTCTGCATTTCTTTCTAATCCTAGACCGCATTGCATCATGCATCTAGGTGTTGGACCCCGGAGACTTGTTGCTCGGTCGCTCTGCCCAGCCCGACGAGAGGTCATGTGGAGGGCTGTCACTTATGGGTGCCCAGTTCTGGTAGGCTGTCGATTGACATACAAAAACCACGGTGCAAATAAAGTTTGGACTCCGAATATCAAGGTCCGGAATCAATGCCTGTAACCTTGGGGAGGCTGTCTAGGGAACTACGAGGCCCATAAAGTGAAGCCTTCTTCGACTACCGGTCCCCTCGACCTATATCAACTCTATGATCTGTGAAATACTGCTGTAATAACCTTGATTACGCAACGACATCTACTCTCCAACTGCCGACTATGGCACATCTTTTTCAGCGGTCCTGAACTGCTACTTCTATGCTACTCACTACCTCAACTGCTCTCCTGACACTGCTATGCTTCCCACTTTCTCTTTGTTGCGTGAGACGAAGTCTGTTGGCTACCGAATGCGTACCGAAAGCCGCTTAGGCTGTGAGTGCGCTATACAAAACTCTCTTGCGTAACACCCACATGGTCTTTATGACTTTGTGGAGTTACTGACGGAGATACATTACATTGATTGGTAGAATCATAGAATGTGACCAGTTTTGCTGACAGCATATCATAATGACCTCATGTAATCAACAGCAACTGTATATGACGGCTGCAGTGCATCTTTATAAAAACGGTTACCGTTGATTTTATCGTCAGATGCAGACTTGCTAGACTGACTCTGTGCTACTCTGATACGTCTGTGCTTGGTAGATGCTGATTGTATGTATTTCTGATACACTTAGTACTCGATCTAATCTGGCGACTACATTTCTTTTGCTGGTCTTATTGTTTTATGCCACCGATGCCGGTCTCAGTGCATGCTCTTGTTAACTGTAGCGCTTGCATGCTCAGATATCATATATAGTATTATATAGGTTATACTAGACATTATACATTATTCCGGTTTATCTGTGCTTTTCTTTGGGTTACTAGGTGTAAGGAGCTTGCGCTTCGCGACCCAGGTCGTGGGTTCGAGTCGTGCAGCAGGCAATCCTTTACTGCCTACTACAAGCGATATATAAATGAGGCTGTTAAATCAGTTAACCTATACATTGTGCATGCTGCCACTAAGGACACGTGCATGCTGACCCTGTGCATGTCACCCCTAACCACGTTATTCATGCTGTTTATCAAGCATGATATTACTCACCATTCCATCGCATTTCTCGATCGTTTTTCCTATGCAGCAAATGTAAAGCGCCAAGAAAGAGATTGAGTTCTCCGAGAACTCTTTATGAAGTGTTTTATTATTATTATTATTATTATTGATAGAATCTGAGATGCTGGAAGGCTTGTAATTTTCTTTTTGCCGGAACATCGACATTACTTTCTTGTAGCATACGTAGAAATATCTATTTGTCATCAATCACGGATCCTTAAATATCCTGCCTAGATTGTTTACAGTTTATTATCTCGTACTTTGGCTTACACAGCTTTGCGTTGGCCCACCAGTAGCACTGCTCCCTTTTCCCGACCCAGGCAGTGGGTTCGAGGCTAGCAACAGCCAATCGTTTCTTGCCTGATGCAAATTAGGTGAAAAGCATTAAGGCTGTTCTCAGGCAATCAAATCAGCCGCTGTCTGCTTTGCTTTAAATAAATAAATAAATCCTAGCTGATTAAACAACCGCTTTTTGTATAGTGACAGAAGAGCCTTTACGGCTTATCGCTACAGCTTGCAGTGGCGATAAAGAATCGCCCACCGCAGAAATCGAACCCACGCCCTCAGGACCGAGGTCATGAAAGCAACCGCCTTACGTAGTGTGCCATCACCGCTCACCTTAGTAGAACAGCAGCGATTGTGAAAGTGATTTATCCTTCTGACACCGGTGTGATGTACATGTTACAATAGGATGCCTGTAAACTAAGGGCAGAGGGGCTGAATTGGCAGCCTCACTTACATAGCAGCAGCAGAGCCTGGTCTGACTCGTGAAAAATGCTCCAATGTTCGCTGTAATTGCTTAGTGTATTCTGCTTTTTCTTTGTCACATGAGGACCGTAAATGAAAGCACACATAACTGAGCTTGCCAAAAAGGTTCTTTTACTAAGCTTATTTAGTGAAGTATATCAAGTCATCTTAGTCAGCATGAAGTTGCATGAACGCAACAACAATGGCTGTCCCCCACATTTGTTCTTTTTTGTATGCATTTTTCTCTGGAAAACTGGGTCACCTCATGGTGCATGGAGATGTATTGCCTTGTTAATGGACTGCTTGAACAGATGTGCTTGCTTGGTTTATCTTGCTTTTATTTTGAAGTTAATAGTGCAAGCTTGTTCGGCCAACTGTCAGCATCATTTTGTACGCATTTGCGAGCTCTTTCGCACTTCTTTTGCTGCAAATGTAAAGAGCCTAGAAAGAGATTGAGTTCTCCGAGGGCGCTATATCAAATGTATTATTATTACTAAAATTACTATGCTATGCAATTTTCCTTCTTGCAGATATGCTCATAGTTGCCTGGAACTACAGCTATATAGGCCAAATTGATTTCGTATACCACCATTTGCTGTCAGCTAGCTCATGCTATTTCGTCCTGGTAAGTCTGGTGAAGAAGAATTTTCAGCATTACATAGCACCCTGCTCATGTGGCTCCTAATTTTGCTGAGCGCTCCAGCTCCATCTGGAAAGTAAAGCTCCCCTCCCTCCCTGCCCTACTTCTGACTCCCACAAGTCAGACTATATCTAACTCGGCAAGCCACAGCTAGCTGTTTTGCTCGTGCAGCACCTGGTGCCTGCATTAAACCCCAGTACTTGCCTAGGTTTTATAGCACCTGCTGGTGATGTCAACTGCTCGGCGGCACCGAGCTGGACTTCTGGAGGCCTGCCGTAAAGCCTATTAACCGTCATAGCCTTTCCGGCCGGAGGTAATAAATAATCTGCCTCCACTTTCCATGGCTGTAATGCCATCTGGACGTCTTGATTTAGAGCTAAACATGCACAGAAATTGGTCTGCCTTGGAATTAAAACGACCTGCTGAACTATGCTGATCAGGTGGTGCCTGTCTGCTGGTACTCCTGGAGCATTTATCAGCAGCATTTGATGCTATCGACCACCGGGTCCTTCTGAAGTCCCTCTCGACACCCCCAAGGTATCTCTGGCACAGTGCTAAACTGGGTTCAGTCCTACCTCAGTAAGCAGTGTCTTAGTGTAATGCTAATTTCTGCCGGTCATCTCGAGAGCTCTTGAAGTATGGGGTACCTCATGGATTGGTTGTACGCCGCCTATCTGTACTCTCACTCTGGCCGATGCCGCGAGATCTCCGAGTAGTACCTTGGCTTTCATTTCTACACCGATTTCACCCAGCTCTGCCCATCCTTCGACCCTTCCAAGCCTTGCTCATCTGCCTTTATTCCCTTAATTCCTACATTGATGACAATCTCACCTAGATTTTGACTAATTTCCAGAACATTAACGAAGATCAGACCAACCTTCTATATAAATGGGAAAATCTAGTGTCTCCCGAAAGTTCGAAGACTTGGCCCTTAAGATTGGTTCAGCTAGCATCATTCCGTGACATTTGCCCATAAGCTAGGAACGCTATTCCAAAGTGACTTTTCATTAGATGATCACATTTTAGCTGCGGTCAAGTCAGCCTACTTTCAGCTAAGGAACACCAGCCAAAATCAGGCCCTAGAGCCCTTAACTGGGTACCCATACCCATGCCCCGCCCATACCCCCACACATACTCATGGCTACTGAGTGGGCATTGGTGGCATCTGCGATCTTGGGTGGGTCTGGGTATGGGTGCGGGTACTCAGTCGAGGCCTCTACACGACAGCCGGACTTGATCACTCGTTTGGGACATTGTGTCTAGATTATAGCATTCCCTTTATTCAGGACTCTCTGCCAGTGCCCTTAATCGTCTGCAACCGTTGCAAAACTCAGCAGCTCGTTTGGTCTGTCGTTAGTTAACAGCGTATGTGTCGCATCACACCACTTTCGTCGCAGCTTAACTTGCTCCCTATCAAGCATCTAATAGATTTAAATACTCTCGATTTGGCTTACAGGTTTTACTTCACTTGCATGCATCAATCTTGACCTATCCGACGTGTCCTTGCTTCTTCAGTCACGTGCTCTCCCACCACCTGCTCGTCAGCATCTAGTAATCTCGCTGTCCCTCTCACTAAGCTGAAATCTTTTAGTGATCAATCATTCAGCTCATACCCACCGAAAGTCCGGAAATCGTTTCTTGCTGCGATCTTTTTACTGCAACGACCTCGAAACATTTAAGTCGCAGGTAAAGATGCAACTGTTCTGGTCAGCTCTTTCTTTGCCCCAGTGAACTTGGTCTTTTTGTACCGGTAAGCTTTGCTTTTGCACCTGTTCATGATTCATGTATCAGTGCAGCTTATTAGTCGTAGGTCTGTGCTATAGAAAACTATTCTGGGTAACGCTCACGACAAAGCCGCCTTTGTGACTTTGTGGTGTTACAGATGGAAATACATTCGATTATATTACATTACCCTTGGGTACGGATTCTCTTGCAGTGAGTTGTAAATCACCTGGATAGAGATTTGGTTCTCACAGGGTGTGATAGAATTGGCCTATTATTATTATTCTGTGGTGTAGGGATTCGTAGGGGAACAACAGTTAGACATCGCTATTATGTACATCTTACTTCATATGCGATTACACTATTTCTCCCTCTCTCTCTCTCTCTCTCTCTCTCTCTCTCTCTCTCTCTCTCTCTCTCTCTCTCTCTCTCTCTCTCTCTCTCTCTCTCTCCTACTAACTCCCTTTTCGTCTCTTTTTCTTAGTTTCCACTCTTTAGTAGGAGACTGGGCCAGTGCTTCATAACCTGGGTTCTCGAACCCTAGAAACCTGACGAGTAAGCGATGCAGTTATGAGGCTTTACCAGTAGAGGACTTGCACTTGCAAATAATAGCATATATAAGAATCAATTGTAGTACTTACATTTCTTCGATGATTTTTCTTTAAAAAAAATCAAATCGGGATTTCCACCATAGTCATGGTGCTTGCTGCAGCTGCATGCTTGCATTTTGTTTTAGAAGTTTTATTTCTAGTCGGTTGTTGTTGGCAAACGTTTTAGCTATGGAACTAAAATTCAGTTACACAGTATGTGCCTGCTGTTAGCTGCTACCGTAACCTACGAGCCACATTTAGAAACTGTCCTTGCTTCAACTCGCGATCTTACACGTGAATACCGAAATGTCTTTTGTGTACTGCATCCATTAGGCTGCAGATACCGGTGGTCATTTCACAGTAACCCTTATCGTAGTGACATGATTAGAGTCCAGGGGCAATGTGCTCGCTCTTCACAACCCAGCTAGTGGGTTCGAGTCCTGCTGTGGATGATCCCGTATTGCTCACTGCAAGCAGTGTTGATAGCCGTTAAGGCTCTTCTGCTGCTATATAAATGAGGCGACCAGGCTAAGAACCATTATCACCAAGCTCTAGGCTTTTTCCGATGCTCTCTTATCCTTTTTATTTTAATCCCTGATAAAATGTGGCTGCTGCGAGTGCAGCTTTGCTAAGGTTTGCATGTCTCCTTTTGCAGTCGTACCGGGCATTCGAGTACTTCGCACTCTGGCGCATTCTAACCGAGCTGTCGACGCCATTCCTGAACCTACGGTTTGTGCATTTGTGCATTTTCGAGCAGCCCTACCTGGTTGTCTCACCCGTTGTCCGTGTCGTGCAGCTGCTGTTCGATTCTTTTAATTGGACTGCATCATTCGTTGGCAGTTTCGTGATAATGTGCACGGTTCTGAGGGAGGCTTACCATCGTTAAATCGTTCCTGTCGTGAACGAACGGTTGTGGGTTTAAATGGGCGAGTCGGAATGATCGTCTCCCGCGATTTCTACATCGCGAGCTCAACTCCCCAGTGCGACGCGACATCTTCTTTTCTATTGCTATGACATCCTTCTGGAGTCTGATGCCTCTTAAACCCTGCCTGTCGGTTCGGCTACGTCTTTTGTGTGTGAGCCGTGATGACTCATCTGGAGCTGTGCTTGCTAGGAGTCGCTACGTTCCTTCGTCAGGCGATCTGCCATTCCTTGAACTGCAGCGACCAAATAGCGCGAGGTCCCAGCTAGAGCTAGTAGCGCTCTCATTGGCAGACTGTCGACTTCTATCTCGTACCGTGTGGATGTACCTTGGACGGAGGTTAACCTTGTCGAGGTTGCCTGCATCCGGCACGAAGCACCAACGAGTGGCACTCTGATGCAGCGTGCGCAGCAGCCCAGTGGCCTCAGGGCCTCGTATATGCACTGCACGAAAGACCTTGCACAGACCAGCTCCTTAACCAAATCTGTGTGACTCTACAAAGGCAGTCGAGGATTATTCATCGATCTACGAGAAGCCATGGCTAATCCTTTAGCAGAAGAGCTCGGCCGGATTTCCAAGATTTGTTACCCGTCATTGCATCCAAATTCGTCAGCAACTGTAGAGGCTTAGTGGCCGTTTTTTGGTGGTTGCCAATACTGAATAAACTTTTAGACAGAGCCGGAGGGGGTGGGCTAGTAAGATGTTCAGCCGACTACTGTGGTAAGCCGTCCCTAATCTTAATCCTGGAAAAGGATCGAACGAAATTACTAGATGCAGAGCGATTCTTTTGAATAAGACTTCTTAACGTCATGCAGTCTTCAAACGGGACATCTAAACTACGACACCTCATCACTGATCGCTCTAGGGTACCATCAGTCATGAGAGTAGTCACTTATCAATTAACCTTATTTTATCAACTTATCCAAGGAGAGCTCATGCCCAGCAGTCACTTCGATCTTAAAGGAATACCGAAAGTATTACGAAGAAGTTCGGTTAAGCTCACGAAGTCCCTTCCTCCGGAGAAGGCTGCTCTCAAGCACGGGAATCTGTCTGTACCTGCTTAGACCATGCCTTCTGCTTGCAGCTGTTACCACTAATAGTTTGGTAACGTTTTCTATACAGCCTCTGTAAAGTGCCTAATGATAGTGATTTATCTCCGTCTGTAACTCTACAAAGTCATAAAGACTATGTGGGTATTGCGCAGGAGAGTTGTGTATAGCTCACTTACAGCCTAAGTGACTTTTGATGCGCATTCGGTAGCCAACAGACTTCATTTCACACAACAAAGAGAAAGTGGGCAATATAGCAGAGTCAGGAGAGCAGTTGAGGTAGTGAGTAGCATGGAAGTAGCAGCTCAGGATCACTGAAAAGGATGAGCCATAGTCGGAAGCAGGAGAGTAGTTGTCGTTGGGTAAGCATTGTGGAAGCTTGCTCCACAGTCTAGGACATGCAGAGCTAAAGCTTCTGTCGCCAGCGGTCTTGGAAGGAACGGAACGGCTAATTTTATGTCCACACACGACCTGAGGGCGCGAAGAGGCTAAACTGGTGTAGCAGTTCAGCTAGGTATGGTGGAGCCAAGCCGTGGGGCCATGTGGGTCAGCGTAAGAACTTTGCTTTGTATCCGGTGCTCAACCGGCAGCCATCCTAGCTCTTTTATCAAAGGAAACAGGTGGTCAAACCTTTGGGAAAACTAGCCTTGCAGCCATGTTCATAAACAGCTGCAGTGGCCTGGTTGCTTTTTTGATAGCCCAGCCAAAAGGAAATAATCAATAATATAAATAATCAAGAATATAATCAATAATCAAATCAATACAGAATTAAGGAGTTAGGTAAATTTTTTGCAAGCCATTGGAAGACAGCTCCTAATCTAGAAAGAGATTCGGGTCTCTGAGGGCGCTATACAAATGTAGCATTACTGTAATTAGATAAAAGATTAGTCTATAAGTGACGATACACTGCCATGTGCTGTTGCAACAGTGCTTCCCGTCGCTGATGGTCTTGTTTTCAGGGATGATAGCACTGTGATCATGCCCTGGGCGTTCCTTTGGCACTGCCGAATCAAATAGACTAGGTACTTAAATAAATTAGCATAGCCGCAAAAAAGTTTTCTTCCCACGAGAATTTTACCATTGCCTCTCAACTGTGCTACTATGCATTCGACTGTGTGCCCCCTCATCCGAGCCGCGAATACTGACGTTGCTTCACCAACTACCACTGGCTGGGCAATGGCCATATATGCTGGGCCTGCTCTAGCTAGTGAAAGGCAGGTTTCGGTTGGTTGCCTTCGGCAGGCCCCTCGACAGTCGAACGAAGTCGATCGGCCGAGGCCTGCTTTTTCCTATTCAAGGCATGCATGCAGCGGAAATAGCTAGCCACCACTCCGGAAACGGCTTTGGAATTGTCCCCAGCCAATAGCTCTGACAAGCCGGTGAGCCCGGCTGGCCCGACTAGAGAGATGCACAGCTGGATGAAGAGTTGTCGCCCAATTTAGCTGTTGATTTGTCCTCCGAAGAAGCCTTAATAATCATTCAGATGGCGAGAACTGACGGAACAATCGTTGTGGAATCGCTTAGCATAAGCAAACATGGCCACAACAGCTCTCTCTAGGAGTAGCAATCGCTTTTATACGTTTGTCCTCCCCCCCCCCGATATCCTTAGGAATCAATGCCGAACAATCTGTAGCTCAATTTCTCAAGCAAGAAATCTTGAATGAGCCACAGATTCAAAGCTATGCAAAATTAAAAAAATGCCAAACCTCTCTAAAGACAGAGAATTTGCTCTACATATGACATCCTACGATGTTTAATAATGAAAGTATTAAAGCAGAATAAATATCAAGTTCAATGACAGTTTTGAGCATTATAGCAAGTTACTGTATTTACACCAAAGTTAAGCTCCCTAAGTATTAAAAGCAGAACACAATCCACTTTCCAAATTTCACGTATTAGCCTATCTGTGACACTGGCAAGACTTACGAGCAGGCTGGTGATGAATCGGGCGGCCGTTACAAAATTCAGTCTATAATGTGTGTAACTCGATATGCAGCATTACAAACAGCTCGTATAATTACAAGCAAACATCAATGCACCTTCCAAAATTTAACAACGATCGGATAACTATTAGCCGAGCTATGGCTGTCTTGAATCTCGCTGCCTGAAGACGTTTGGTAAGCCGACGTCCAGCTCACTGCTGAACTTTGACCGAGTACTTGAAAGCTTTTATTACTAAGAGTAAATGTGAGATGAAGGCAAGCTAGGCATGCACGTCAGTGCCATGAATCGAAAAATTAATGCACAATATGTGCGCACACTATTGAGACTTGTACTACCTTACAAGATCCTTGGGACTTTCATTCCCAATACCACGTGTCGCCGCGATCGTGGCTCGCCCAACTTTTTCGAAGTTTTGACAAAGCCCAAACAAACCGCAGCTAATGATGGCGAAATCTAAGTTCGAGATCGCATTAAATTCTCTTGAATCTATTTCCATGTATGTTAAGTGTCTAGGAAAAGATTAGGTTCTCTGTGGGCACTATACAAATGCATTATTATTATAATTTCAAAAATGATTATTATCATAGGAGATCTGTATAGCTCCCTCGGAGAACGAAATTGGTTAACTTTTTCGCGACATCGCATAGATGCAAATAGGTAGACTTGACTGTGGTGTATATGCATCGTCTAGCGAGTGGCCACTCTGGGAACAGCGAACCCTGATTTCATGGAGGTGCTGCAGGAGATGTGCTGGCCGAGCCAATCATGAGGGAGGACAGGTTTTCCAATTCCTGAATAACACTCGGGCCATCCATAACTAGTAAGCTGGTTTTAGTCATTCAACTTGATAAAGTTTGTTGCCATCCGAGTGAATTTCACCAACTGCTCTCCTGCCTCTGCTATGCTTCCCACTTTCTCTTTGTTGCGTGAGACGAAGTCTGTTGGCTACCGAATGCGTACCGAAAGCCGCTTAGCCTGTGAGTGAGCTATGCAAAACTCTCCTGCGTAACACCCACACACTTTTCATGACTTTGTGGAGTTACAGATGGGGATACAATAAATGCAGCAGGGGAGTTAACCGAGTTCGACATACTGGAAGGAAAAGGAGGATCACAGCGAAGGTTTCAAGGCTGTGTTTCATCCGTTTAGAAATTGAAGCTTAGATAGTGCTGGCGATTACATCGGCAAGAGGAATAGTATCGATTGTGAAAAGGAGCGGAACAAGCACCTTGCCCCCACCCCTGGGAGGAGTGTCGACCCCCTTACTTTTAGATGCTCCTCCTTGGACGACTGTTGACGGCAAAGTTCTCTACTATCCCGGTGAGATTCACGAACTGATTCCTAGGGAACTTTCAAAACAAAAATGGCACGCCGGCACCCGAGCGGGACGACTCCGGACTTTGGACCTCGTGTAAAAATGTGGCCAACTCGCCATCACGCAAATGAGCTATCCAGGATTCACTTGGTACGGTGGCAATGGCTTCTCTAGTTAAGGTCCAAGAAACTTACTTAGGACAGCAAACGATCGGAATCTCTGGTAACATTTCATCGAAACTTTCGATTGGGTCCGAATGGAAGGTCATGTATCGAAATGCCTGTAAGTATGGGGTATATGGCAAATACGTAAAGTAGGAATAGGCTGTCATAGCCATTTGCCAAAGCTGAGCTTTCCGGTGAGGGTTGGGCTCGACATCAGCACTTTTTTTTAAGCAATGACCATCATTAGGGAAGAGCTGACCTTGGGGGCCTTTCATTACTTAGTACATTCTACACCGAAACCCTGTGTTTGAGTTTCCGTGTCTGGTGTCGGTTTTGGGTTTCTTATAATAATAATAATAATAATAATGTAATTGATAAAGCGCCCTCAGAGAACTTAATCTCTTTCTAGGCGCTTTACATTTGCTGCAAAGAGAAATGCAATTGAATGGTAAGTAAAATCATGCTTGAAAAATAAACAAAATGAATAACATGGTTAGGGGTGACATGCACAGGGTCAGCATGCAAATGTGGTCAGTGGCAGCATGCACAGTGTCAGCACGCACAAGCACATCAAGGACGAATCATAGGGACCCACTAAATGCTGTCCTAAATAGGTGTGTTTTTAGGTTCCTTTTAAATGTGGTCAGGTCAGGGGATGTTCTGACGCAGGTCGGGAGGGAGTTCCAGGCTTTGGGAGCATGCGAACTAAATGCACGGTCTCCAAAGGATTTAAGGTTTGTACGAGGTATTTGTAGACTGTTGGATTCCGAAAAGTGGGTGGTACGATGCTTGGCCTGATGGGGTAGTAGTTCTGACAGATAGGCTGGAGCCATAGAATGAAGGGACCTAAAAGTGAGTGAAAAAACCTCGAAGTCAATCCGTTGCTTGACTGGTAGCCAGTGCAGGTCGGCGAGAAGTGGAGTAATGTGGCAACTGCGATGCTCACGACAGACAAGCCTAGCTGCAGAGTTTTGCACCAGCTGCAATCGCCTGATCGCACATGCCAGTAGGCCAGTAAGCAGTGAGTTGCAGAAGTCCAGACGAGATGTCACGAATGCATGGACCAACTTGGACGTGGTATCCTTATCTAAACAAGCTCGAATTTTAGCAATGTTATAAAGCTGAAAATAGGCAGATTTGACTGTGGAGCTGATATGGTCGTCTAACGAGAGGTCGCTTTGGAATATGACACCTAGATTTCGAGCTGATTCGACAGGAGATATGCTGGCAGAGCCAATTTTGAGCATCAGCCTTTCCAATTTCTGAATCACACTGGGTTTTCCCATAACTAGTAAGTTAGTTTTGTCATCTTTTAGTTTTAGAAAATTTGCTGCCATCCATGTGCGGATGTCATCAATGCATGCAGCAAGTGAGTTGAAAGAATTTGAGGTGCTCGAAGGCTAGGAGGGATCAAAGCAAAGGTACAACTTTCTTAGTTGGTCCTTACCAAATGCGGTAGAGAAGTGCCTCCACGTTGGCCCTACATGCTGCCGATGCTTATAATAGCTAGAGCGAAAGGTGACTACCGGTATGACATTTTTCAAATTTACTTTTCTAATCTTTATTCTGGTCGTATAAAAAGCACCCATTTTCAGAGTGTATTTCTAGCGAGATTCCTTTTTTAAATGCACCATGAACGAAACGAAGCATGGTTTTTGACTTACTTTCTTTGCACCCTCGTCTTAGCCCAAGCAGGCGGCCTGATAGGTTGAAGCCAGCCTGCCGAAACCGTTTTTGGCCGGCTGTCTAATTAGCTTCTTCATCTGCACGTCTTTAACTGTAGCTGCTGCCTATGTGTTTTTGCTCGGATGGAAGGAATGGCTTGATCGCGTCAATCTCGGAATAGCTTGCTTAAGCAGAGGTAACCTGGCTGCCCTCTTTGAGGGCAGTAAACTTAAACCGTTGGTCCTTGTATGTATGTGTGTGTGTGTGTGTGTGTGTGTGTGTGTGTGTGTGTGTGTGTGTGCGCCTGTTGGTCCGTATGCACCACTAACCAGAAATGCAGCTAATGGCGTTTGGCTCTTTTGATGATGCTCTAAAACGTCTTTATCATTTCCATTAGTTTCGGCGACATAGTAAAGCTTGGAAGTACTAAACCGCGCCACAGAACCTGACCAAAGCAAAGCGCTGCACGCACGGCTTGAAAGGAGACAGCTCACTGAGCCAATCCTACTAGCTTGCTTTGCTCAAAACCGCATGCACTCCCGATTAAAGCTAAGGGGTTGCAACGTGCGGCCCAGTGTGAGCATGATGGTCTGCGAGTTGCAATCGACTTGTGCCTGCATTCTCTTCCGTCCTGCAAAGTGGTGCTTCCGCTGCCCGCTCTTCGGGCTGCTTACTCTTGCATGCGTTTATATTACAGATTCTGCCTCGCCGATGCCAACCTGCGCCAGAGCAAGCTCTACATGGTAACCGGGCTTCTGTTCACCGGCACGTTCATGCTGACACGCGCGTCCTGGCGGTGCCGCACCACTACTACATGTTCTACACTGCCTACGGCACGCCAGCTTTCGTGCAAGCCGGCAAGCTCGCTGCTGTTCCCTTGATCTCAGGGTTGGCCATGGATGCAGTCAACATGATGTGGGCAAGGAAAGTGGTTCGCGGATTCCTGAAATTCCTGAAGGAGGAGCTCGGGAGTTCGACTAGCAACGAAGCCGGAGCGGTCGAGGCTGTGGCGGCACTACCTGCAAGCAGCAAAGGCCCGAAAGCCAACTAGCTGCTGCGTGCACGGCACGTGATGCCTGCCTTGCGGTGGCGGCTGCCACGGCTGCCCCACGGCTGCACTAGCTAAGGAGCATGACTTTGCTGCCGCCGAAGTTACTGATTCTTTTGCCGACAAACTTAGCAGTGCGGCTCTGCTGCGCTTTATTCGGAGCATTTGCGTTCACTCCCTTTTCCTGTTGAGTGCTTCCTTTGCCAGCATTGCCTGCTAACCGTCCGCCCGGCTACGCCCGGGACAGCAGGAAATGGGCTTAACCAACTAGAATCTGCTTTTTTTTCTCTCGCTTTTTTGTACCCAGCGTTTGGAGCGATCGCCCGCTGCTGCTGCCACGACTCCGGCGGAGCAGCAGTAGCAGGGGCCACACTGGTTGGCCACTGCACTGATAGCCAGAAGTCGGGCGCTGCTTTAGCGCTCGACTTCCGGCTCCAGCACCTATGGCTGGCGCTGGAGCGAATGAGAGCTGGCCTTGTAATCAGTTCATTGCCCTAGTGGCTGCCGGTGGACAGAGCTCCAGGAGCCGTATGGGGATTCTGAAGTCGTGTAGCAACTCAGCAAATTTAATCGCGATGCAAATGCAAAGCGGGCCATTGATGGGGATTTAACGCCCTGTTGCTAGCTCGTAGGCACGATACAAGTAAAAGGCAGTGCCTATTGACCTCTACTGGCTGAATGGCATGCCTCTTAGCAGACTAATGACTCGAAGTAGTAGAAAGTACGCGAACATAGGCTGACTATGAACGCCTATTTATCGCAGCAGTATAGCGAATATATATATATATATATATATTTTAATAATACCAATAACAATGCACTTGATAAAGCGCCCTCAGAGAACTCAATCTCTTTCTAGGCGCTTTACATTGGCTGCAAACGGAAACGCGATTGAATGGTGATTGATACCATTTTTCCCCACCGTAACAATGACCCAGCTTGCTTTCTTACGTACAAAGCTAGCCGAGACGCATACTGGATGGGCGCTGCCTTAGACAATGGTTCTCCCCCTTAGATCCGTAGATCCTTAACTAAATTGCAAACGCTATACGCAAAGCCACAGATTAAGATACCCTCGTATCCTTATCCCAATAGCTTTCGAACTTTGACTAAAGACCCTAGGTCTTCGTATGGAAACCAGGTACTCGGAGCTTGTATTTACAACGCTGTGGCTGTATCCAAGTCGAACACAATATAATGCAGTAATTACTTAGCTTCAGGTCTTCAAAGGGCTTCTTTGTCCAATCGATTGTTTCAATTTGATGCCATGTAAGCATACATTATTGAACTGGTCTGCCATATTCTAGTCACGTGAGCCCGAAGGGGCTGGCTAATGCAGTAAATGTAAAGTGCCTATAAATAAATTGAGTTCTCTGAGGATGCTATGTCAAGTCTATTATTATTATTATTACTAGTGCTTAATATATCTGCATATAATGATAATAAGCATAATAATACAATATAAAATATAAAACAATATAATAAACATATATCTACATATGACTATATATATATATATATATATATATATATATATATATACTTCCCTTTGTAGTTATTTATACACAAGACTCATTTGTATGACACACTAGGTGAACCTAATGTCTATACACGAACTTTACGTAAGCCACAGGGCTCGAGCCCATGACCTTGGTCATGGAAGATAGGCAGCTTACCCCGAACGTGTATGTCTGGGTGCGGGCTATTAAGGGGCTAACGTAGTCACCACTGTTGCTGACTATTGCGGTCGCCAACGTGGGACGTCGCTCGTCTGGGATGCTTTTCCCGCAGGATGAGAAGCGTCCGGTCGAGCAAATGTAAATCGTCCAAACACGTCGGCATGTTAGTTTACATGCTAGTTCTTGGATATTTCATAGGTACGATCACTTTCGGCAAAACGAATTGGAATCGAGTGTTAGAGCGAGAACTTTCATCTATGAGAGGCAAGACCGGCGCAATTTGTATGTAGCGGTGGCGTGAAAAGCTGGTTTGGTCCAGTGGTTAAGGTGCTCGCCCCAACTAGGGTCTGGCTGAGGTCGTGGGCTCGAGCCCTGAGGCATATGTGAAGCGCCTGAATAGAGATTAAGTTCTCTTGGGGCGCTATACAAATGAATTATATTAATATTATCAAATCACGATATTAACGCAGGTGAGGCTACACCGGCAAAATAACAAAAAACTAAATCGAAAACCAATAGTGTATATTCGGTACGAACTCGGCAGTTGCTCGTCGAGTGGATTTAACTTATCATTTCGTCGTTGATGACGGTCGGGACGTACGAGAGGGGGACGGTACAGGTCGCTGTCCAACTGCAGACGAAGGGGAAAATGTCTCCCTGCCCTCTGGCTCCGCTGGATAGCTGGAATCGTTGCTTTGCGGAAAACATTTTCATGTACAGGTCTCTCTCAATTCAGGCAAGTGCTAAGTTTTTCACAAGCCATACAAATTAATTCAAGGAAAAATTGGCATCAGAGAATGGCTTTGAATTCCGGGAGGGTTGAGAATGCATTAGATTTGTAGCTTCACAGTAAAAATATTTATAAGTAGGTCAGGCTGTTCACGTCTGCTATGAATTTTGTCACTGGCCCCATGAAAAAGTCAGGCATAAGAAACATCCCTACATATGTTTCCTTTGCAGCCAATGTAAAATGCCTACCTAGAAAGAGATTGCATTCTCCGAGGGCGCTATATAAAAAATCAATTACTACTATTATTACAGTTAAGTATTCTAAAAGCTTTACATTTTAAAATTAAATTCAAAATCAATTTTTTTGCGATTTTTGCTGGTACTCACTCTAGTAAACTACCATTTTAAATACCAACCTATGTAGTTTTTAATGTGAGTACGTATATATTCATACGTCCCATTAAGACAAGTCTCTGACATCAAACAAACAAGGTGCAGTTTTATTTTTTAAAGTATTTCTGTAATGATACAGCTGTGATACGTGTCCTATCAAAAATACTTGGATACTTTACAAATTTACATAATAACTTTTGCGTCATGCTTTAAGCTTGCGTCAGTTTCATCCTTTAAGGTGAACATTGAAGTATAAGTTGATTCCATAAATAGAAATGCACAGGCTTTTTATCAACGCGTTATTTAACTGCTTTTGTAAATGCTATAGGATTCGTTCAGTGGAGCTTCTCTACTCCTTATTTATTTTTTCAGGAATATTCGAAATAATTTTTCGTTAAATTGTCATCATAGGCTTTATTTTGATGTCAATTTTTTCTGCGATTTTTCACGGGTTTGTGCTAGTCATTTAAAGCAGTGATTGTTCAGCCGCCTTGATTTGGCTCAGTGGTTAAGTTACTCGCCTTTATAGACCGAAGTCAAGGTGAACGTATTTGATGACGAAGGTCGTGGGGTCTAGCCCTGCGGCATATGTGAAGCGCCTGGATATACATTAAGAGCTCTTAGGGCGCAATACAAATTAATTGTACTTTTTTTAATATTTTTAGTATCGATTGCGAGATGGCAGTCTCTTGTTTCCGTTCAAAAATATTGTAGCGCATTGCGGTTGCTCGAGGACCAATTAGGTTCCGCTCTCTTGACCGAGACCTCGCTCGGTTGACCGATCGGGGGCGCGGGAAACTATTTAGGGAATACTATTTATTTATTTACTTATTTATTTTATATATACTATTTAGGAGTGCTTATTCCACCATCAAAACGCTCAGCGGTCGAGTGACCTACCTTTACACAATAACGGTACAGTGTGCGAACGTCCCTTCGCGTATAAAGTTCGGCTTACTTTGACCATGTACAGGGCAAAGGTAACACTCGAGGCAGTATCGTGGCGTCCCTCAGTACAATATGCCTATCGGTTTCTCCATGGCGTTATCGTTAATAATGTTTTACGATGAAGCGCCCTCAAAGAACTCAATCTCTTTTTAGGCATCTATAGCAGGCTATTTCTTACGCTGACCCACAAGGCCCGCCACGGCTTGGCTCCTTCGTACCTAGCTGAACTGCTGCATCAGTTTTAGCCTGTTCGCGCCCTCAGGTCCTGTGTGGACAATAAATTAGCTGTCTCATTCCTCCGCTTAAAGACAGTTGGTGACAGAAGCTTTAGCTCTGCAGGTCCTAGACTGTGGAACTCGCTTCCACAATTCTTACGCAACGACATCTACTCTCCGACTGCCGACTATGGCACATCTTTTTCAGCGGTCCTGAACTGCTACTTCTATGCTACTCACTACCTCAACTGCTCTCCTAACTCTGCTATGCTTCCCACTTTCTCTTTGTTGCGTGAGACGAAGTCTGTTGGCTACGGAATGCGTACCGAAAGCCGCTTAGGCTGTGAGTGCGCTATACAAAACTCTCCTGCGTAACACCCACACGGTCTTTATGACTTTGTGGAGTTACTGACGGAGATACATTACATTACATTATTTGGAATAAGGATTAACCATCTCGTAGCTGTAGCATAATAATAGTGATACATTGATATGGCGCCCTCAGAGAACTTAAGCTCTTGCTGGGCACGTTGGCATCGCCGCCAAGTGTCCTAAGACCTAAACGTTTCAGCTGCCGCACTCCAGTGCTGCGGACGGACTCCAGCAGTGCGCCGCCGCAGCTGCAGCAGCGGCGGCATTAATTGCTTGTAACCTTGTACGCTTCGCAAGAGGTCGACCGAGGGACTCTGCTCAAGAGGTCGGCATTTGTTTATGAAGCTCGTCAGTCCGTATGGTGCTCAGGGTCGAGCCAGCAGGATGTGGGGGCCATACCTACAATTCACGGAGGTTAGCCAATCGTAGCGGAGCTTGCGCGACTTGCTAACACCTGCGAGCCTCGCGCGCGACACGCCCTTTTCTAGTAGAAGCCGCAAGGCAGGAGAGTAAGGGCCGTCGGGTCCGCCGCAAGTACGCATATACGTCTTCAGTCGTCGAGGTTGCAGTGCCACAAAGCCCCAACGGGGTTCGCGGGGGAGGCGTCTTTCTCTCCCAGGCCGCTCTTTACCAATGGGCTACACGTCGACGAAATCCGGGTGCGGCCGAGCGTGTCAGCGGACGATATCGACGTGGCAGGGGGGCGGGCAGGAATTTCACCGCCGTGAAAATAACAACTATTTAGATAATAGTGTAGCTGCGCTTCGCGAGCACTGGTCAAGTGTCGCTGCTATTGTTGCAAAAAAAAAGTTTCCTACTGACTGACAAGTAGTAGGGGGACGGGTGGGTTAGTCTACTCTGACTGTCCTGACGTAATAGCGCTCGCACGGTAGCACGCCGCTCGCTAGCGTCTGCTAGTAGTTGAGCGTAGTTCGTTGCTCCATTCGCTGCCAGCTATCTGCATCGTATCGGCCTACGCGGAGACGTTGGATTAATCGCTTTCGTAGTTGAGCCAACCTAATTTAGACTGCTGCTGAACCTTGGACTTTGTAATGGTTCTTTGCCCGGCATCAGGTGGCGGGCGGGACCGCTAACTACACGCAAGCCGCTACGGCCGACGGCTCGGAAAGCAGTGCCCACTGTCGAGGTCGAAGCGGATTTCCGTTTCTGCAGATATGGTGAGAGCTTGCTGCCGCTGGCCAAGCGGCGGGTGGGTGAGAGCAAAGCGCGAGCGGAGCGGCGAAGCCTTAGCTCCTGCAGTCGCGCTGCGTTGTCTGTCTTGAGCACCTTGCGGCTGCCGTCTCCTGTTACTCGGAACCGCCCGCGTGCTGAGTGAGCCTTACCATGGCTAGGTGAGGTTTTTTGCTCAGCTAGGTGTTTTGGGGAGTGGCGATGCAAGTGTCGATGCACTGGCGCGCGTGCGCGCACCGCGCGCGAGCCGTGTTCCGCGTGCCGCATTCTCCTGGGCGTCGACGGCTGCCAGCTGTTGCTGTCTGCAAGAGGACCGGCCCGCTCAGCGCTGTACACTGCGAGCTGACGATAGGGCCAATTACGAGTGAAGAGGTGGCCTCCAAGAGCCGACTTTGGCCCCATAGCCGATCTGTCTGCGACCAACGGTGCCCCGATAGCCGATCTGTCTGCGACCAACGGTGCACGAGGTGCATCTTTTGGCCGGTCCATTTGACTAGTATGGTAATATGCTGCTTCGCTTCAGGGACAAGCCAGCCTGTGGGACACAGTGGCGGAGGACTACATGTACAATGCCGTCGTACTGGTCTCGGCGATTGTTTTCTTTGTTTTTTACTTGGCATCCGACTCCATGTCCCAGGCTTTGTTTGGAAAGGACTATGCCAGCCTCTCTACAAAGACCAAATTGGACTGGTCGTCAAGGCAAGTTACTAGACCCCCACGTGTGATGGCGCCCGTACAGGATTCGATGCCTTCCTTCTTTTGGGTCTATAAGGTACACGATCGAAGCCATTTACGGCAATAGCACCACAGCCCAGTTCAGACTTCGGCCAAGCGATTCTTTTCGAGCACTGGCAAAGTCATTCCTTTGCTGGAACTCGTCTGAGTGCAATGACAGCACATGACTGGCCTGCCTCTTTTGAAATCCTCGGCTTTCTCTTGATTGTGCTATCGAAGCAGTTCGTTCGCACGCTGTGCACCCCACGATAGTGGCAAATTAGGTGGTCTCCGTTTGTGCTCTGCATTTGGCCAGAGCTGCTTAATCGCGAGCAGGGACGCCTTCAGGATGCCAGCTGCTGCTGCTGCTGCTGCTGAGCATTTTAATTATCCCCGAAGCTCGCTGGTCTGTAGGACCCTCGGGCCTGCTACTGTCTGCCTGGCTATTAATCCGTTTCAATGGAAGCAAATGGCACGGTCGACTTTCTGACGTGACCGGGGCACATCAGCTTGCAATCTGACCTGGTGACACAGGCCTGTTCGAGTGTATCAGTGCTTATGCAGCATCCTTATGAAATCTGAGCGCTTTTTTATTGTCACTTGAATCACTTGAAGACCATAATCATCTGCTCCACTGTAACATAATCATCTGCTCCACTGTAACATAATCATCTGCTCCACTGTAACATAATCATCTGCTCCACTGTAACATAATCATCTGCTCCACTGTAACATCGGCTCTCTTTCACCTGTCACTTTTTACTATTGTTAAGATTTGCCCCTGCTTGGATAAAGATACAACGGCCAAGCTGGGCCATGAGTTCGTGACGTCCTAATAAGACTTTCGTAATTGGCTACCCATAGGTCTTCCAACCTTGGTGCGAAATTCTGCAGCTAAGCTTGTCTGTTGTGAGCATCCTACCAGCTTACCACACTTCTCATCAACCTGATCAGGCTTGCTATGCGAAGAGCATACATACGACGTCAAGGTTTTGTCACTCGTTTTTAGGTCCATTCATTCTAACCTACCTATCCGAAATACTTCCTGATTAGGCTTTACGTCTAATCTTCCGACTCAAATCGCTAATGTTCACCTCAAACAATCTCAAATCCTTTGGCGACCTGGCCTTAGTTTGTGTGCGCCCAAAGCCTGGAACTCACTACCGACTGACGTCGCGACATTCCCGACCATAACATTTAACAAAAACCTAAAAATTTACCTGGTCCTCTTAGCATTTGTTTCATCCGTGGAAATTGCCTTTGTTATAATCAGAGGTTCTGACGCATCGTCATGTGTGTGCCACACTAGGTAAGGCAGTTGCCTTTCGCGACCTCGGTCCCGAGGTCATGGGTTCGAATCATGCGGTGGGCGATCCATTATTGCTGCTGCAAGCGGTGGTGATAGCCATAAAGGCTCTTCTGTCGCTATAAAAAAGGCTGTTAAATCAGCTAGTATTTTTTGGCCCAACAGTTAAGGGGCTCGCCCGATCAAGGTCAAGGTGAATGTATTTGATGGCCGAGGTCGCGTGCTCGAACCCCTTGGCATATGTGAAGGCCTGAATAGAGATTAGGTTCTCTTAGGGTGCTATAGAAATGAGTTATACACACACACACACATACACACACACACACACACACATATAATAATAATATAATAATAATAATTCACTTGATAAAGCGCCCTCAGAGAACTTAATCTCTCTCTAGGCGCTTTACATTTGCTGTAAAGTGAAGATATATATATATGTATATAAATAAATAAATATATATATATATATACACACCTGCTGGAAACGAAGCATATATATATATATATGCTTCGTTTCCAGCAGGTGAATCTGTTGCCTCGAAAGAAATTTAGCTCCTTTATGGTGCTGTAAAAGTGTCTAATTGTCATTACTGTAATTGTTATTATTGCCAGGAAAAGTAAAGTCAATGTTGTTTTTCAGTGTGTGCCAAGTGTCCACCAGTCTAGCTGATGAGCCCCTCCTACTCTCGAGTAAGGACTCGGAACTATTAACCTGGACTGTGAGGGGTGGGCTTGCCCCATTATCTTGAATTTCTTCCTGCTGTTGACTGTGTCATAAGTGAGGCATTCGCTGAGCTTTAACAGCCCGACACTTCTGAGCACGATCTTCCAGTGTTATACCTGTTTTAGACCTTGTTATATTCGATTCGCTGGTGAAGCTTCGTCGGTGCGCTGCCGCTGGCTGACTTTCTAGTTGTCTACAAAAGCTACGCATATTATCTGCTCGCTGTCCTCCCCTTTATTATGGAGCAATTGCAATCAATTAGGGTCCAGCCCATAATGTTGGACGGAAACCCGCAGTTTATTTAAGGAAATTGGTACGGCCTTGAACAGTTCTTTTGATGCATTGTAACACCTGGTCCATTCAAGCTCTCAAGCTATCATAGTTATGCCTTTAGCCCGCCGACATTCAAAGGACTTTAAAGTTTGATGTAGGTATATTTCCGTGTGAACATTTGAACACGTTTGCTGCTTTCGTTTGCACGATCGATCAAAGTAATGGGACTTTCGCAGCGTACAACAAAATTATAGACGCTGGCTATTCAGGAACCTCTTGCAGATTACACCTCTGAACGTCAGTCACGTGCCTTTTCTGCTCGGTTAGCTGATGCAGCCGGCTTTGGCATGCGTCTTGTGTGGTACTCCTTGTTTTCTGCTGCCACTAGGGCTGCCGATCGAGCAGGCACATTCCTGTAGTCGCTCGAGCGAAACTGGCTCCCTCCTCCTCCCCCACCCTTCAGTGAGCTGTGTACCGCCCCTCGTGACAGCTGCTGGTGCAGTTTTCATGCCACCATCACTGAGCGACAGTTTGACCCGGTTGAAAAGCCGTGGGCGTCGTCGGTCGTCGAACGTTGTCACCTTTTGGATCTAGCGGATCCCGAGCTGCCTCTAGGTTGAGCTCGAGACCCGGCAGCAGTGGAGGAAGGACGAGTGGGCTCACACTTGCCAGCAGACAAACTGGTCGAGAGCACTCACTCCCCTGACGACCTCTACCGACCCCTGCACGTGCCGAGCTCTCTCGTTCTTCGTGCACGTTAAGTGTAGGCCACCGGGACCTTTACTCTAGTACTCTCACGTGACAAGCCTCTTGCTGCCTTGTCGAAAACGGCTTTGTTCGGCTCTGAGCACTGGGAAGGCAGGCAGGCAGCCAGCAGCAACCGAGCAGTGGCATTCAAGGAGCCACACCTCCTCGTGCCTCCCACGTGGGGGTGCCGTGCTCTTGAAGCAGCTCGTCGAGTGGGATGCTGCAGCACAAAGGTGAAGCAACCGCTCGCTCGAGGGTATTGGGCAGACTAAGCAAAGGTGGCCGGCCACAAGTAAAGTTGCCGACTGGGTAAACACTGCGTCGGCTTCTAGCGATTTAGTTGGTGCAGTCCGGCCAGTGACGCCCACTGCCCACGCAGCCTACCCCTCTAATTGCAAATGGCCAACCAGCCACCTTCAGAGTCTGGCTATCGTGGCAGCAGCTGCCAGAGAGAGAGAGGGAGAGAGAGACAGACAGAGAGACAGACAGACAGAGAGAGGGACGGACCGACAGACAGACAGAGAGAGAGAGAGGACATGCCCAGCCAAGCCCAGCTCAGAGACACTCTCCTCATCTGTGCGATCGAACCCTGCTCGTGCACAGGTTCCAGCTGCAGGTTGCTTTGCTGCACGTTCCAGCTCCTGGTTGCAGGCAACGACCTTTGTTACTCAGTCGATGAGAATAGCTTCACTGCCTGCTCACCTTACATCAGGTGAACTGTGTTGGTTTTCGAATGCAACGCTGCCTCCATGGTGACCTTTTGTAGTTCCTCGTGCAGCAGGTGGGGGGAGTGCTAAGAGAACAGGGAACCCGGATGTCGTGCAGATGCTGCAGTAGATATGCTGGCAGAGCCGACTTTGATGGCTGAGCTTTCCAATTTCCGAGTCACACTTGGTTTGCCCATTACTAGCAAGTTGGTTCTATCGTCATTCAATTTGAGAAAGTTTGCTGCTGCCCATTTGCGGATGTCAGCAATGCATGCTGCAAGGGAGTTGAGAGAATTCGACGGGCTGGAGGGTAAGGAGAGATCAAAACACACACATACGTCTGTGTGTCGTCTGAATAGCACGGCGAAAGCCTAGATTGTGCTCACACAGTCATCACCATTGGTGATTATTTCGGTCGCCAACGTGTGATAGTGCGAGTCTGGGATGTTTATTTATAGCAGCCGGAGGAGAAGCATCCAGTCGAGCAAATCTAGACCGTCCAAATACTTTGGCATTTGAGTGCACTTGCCCGGTCTTTGCTGTTTCTTGGGTACCATCACTTTCTGCAAAATGAATTGGATGGAATACAGTGCTAGAGCAAGCTCGGCAAAAAGCCATTAAGACTCCCCCAGCCACTAAAAAAGTAAGACTGTGTATATCTGCTTCATTGGGTTACTCAACTATCAGGGAAGGGACCTTTAGACCGATGGTTACTCTTGGTCATGGTAGAACTTCCTGATGAATCCATAACACCGTTCTTCACAATAGCGAATTTACGTGGCAGTCTGTCAGCACTGTCAGCAACCTGACATTGCTAACATTCTGGCCTGCTTAGGTAGGGATACTGCACCCAAGTTGGCTCCTGCATTTGTGACATCCCGTGTTGACTTCAGTAACTCACTGCTTGCATGTCTTCTGCCCTGTACAATAAGGCACTTACCGTTGGTTCAAAACTCTGCAGTTAGGCTTGTCTGTCGTGAGTGTCACGGTTGCCACATCACTCCCTCCACTCTTGCCGACCTGCACTGGCTCCACCCAATCATGCAGCCTATCGACTTCAACGCTTAGGGTCTGCCACTCTTAGTTAGGTCCCTTCATTATTTTGCTCCAGCCTACCTATCAGAACTGCCCCCCCCCACTTAAGGTAGGCATCCTGCCACCCACTATTCTGACTCAAGTCGTTTAGCTTTGCCCCTATTCAAGCTCAAATTCTTTGGTGGCCATGCCTTTAGTTCGGTTACTCCCAAAGCCTAAAACCCACTCTTGGCTGACGTCACGACACCTTCCTACCAGTCGACGACATTCAAAAAGAAGTTAAAACTGCACCTGCTCCTCAGCATTTGCTTGTCCGTGTGCATTGTCTTTGGTGTGCTTATGCATGCTGATGCTGTGCATGTTATCACTAGCTATATTGAGATGCTTCCCTTACAACACGTGTTAAGTGCCCAGAGAGAGAGAGAGAGAGAGAGAGAGAGAGAGAGAGAGAGAGAGAGAGTGAAAGAGTGAGATAAAGAGAGGGGGAGGGGGATTGAGAGAGGAAGAGGTTTAGTTTTCTGACGGTGATGCCCGAATGTCTTATCCTTGTGTTTTTATTATCTGTTCATGAGCTGGTCACGTATAGTGTTCACTTTCTCTCCCCCCCCCCTGTGCTGCATGCTGACCGCATATTCAATTTTTGCTTGCCCCCAGAGTTCCGGCCACGGTTCATGCAGTGCTGGTGAGCGCGCTGTCCACCTACGCTCTGATTGCCGAGAACCAGCTGTTCGATGACCTCGTTTGGTACGTAGGCGACGTTTGCAGGCGCAGCTGCAACCGTTTTGCCGCGTTGCAGTGCCATGCAATGCCAGCGACCGCCGGCGTGTGCACGACCGCCGGAGCATGCACGTCTGTCCACTCGCAGATTGCAGAGCTCTCGCGTGGCCCGATGCTGCTGCTGCTGCTTAGAGCCGGTCAACTTTTCGTGTGGGGCTCCGACCGGATCCTGACCACACATTGTCCGCGCTGCTGCTTGCTGACCGCCTTACGAGCGGGCGCCAGGCATCCTCGCCGGATGCCCGATCGCATGCACAGCAGCAGCAGCAGCTGCAGCTCGGCTCACTTTACCCGATCATGCTGTGCTTGTCGGTTACACGTCGTTGGGTAGACTGCTTTGCCCGAAGTCGCAGCTGCACAGTGTAAGCTGATGCTGCAGCTAGCTGTGCAGCCAGCAAGTGAACGAACAGATTTTTTTCTCCTCGTTGCTAGGGGCGACAGCACGATTGCAAACACCAGCTGTGCAATAGTAACCGGCTACATGCTTACTGGTGAGTGTTGTCACGGGGGAGCGTTGCTGTTCCTCTTAAACGACCAGTTTTCGGCACGGGTCCTGCTCCATGGGGCAGCGATAAAATGTCTCTCTCTCTCTCTCTCTCTCTCTCTGTCTCTCTATCTCTCTCTCTCTCTCTCTCTCTCTCTCTCTCTCTCTCTCTCTCTCTCTCTCTCTCTCTCTGTCTGTCTGTCTGTCTGTCTGTCTCTCTGTCTCTCTCTCTCTCTCTCTCTCTCTCTCTCTCTCTCTCTCTCTCTCTCTCTCTCTCTCTCTCTCTCTCAGTCTGTCTGTCTCTCTCTCTCTCGGCTTCCTGTGGAGCCTTAGACGTTGCACAGCGGCTCCAACAGCGAGCATGCTGTTGCCCATAGGCAGCCTGTTGCAATGCTCTTCCTCGGCCTCTCGGCTCTCTGCCGCCCTGCTGCCTGCCAGTTCTCTGGAGGCAACATAGAGCAGAGGTTTTTGTTAGGCAGAGCCAGCTGCCATTGTTTGGGCTTGTTGACACTGACAAAGTGGTACTTTTTTCAACTTCAGCGAATGCCAGCAGCTGGATAGCGCCCATTATCATCGGCTGCCCTTTCCTATTAGTAAATACTATGGCGAGGGTGGCAAGAAGGCGGGATGCGCAGGCAACAGCAGACCAGGGCATCCTGCACACCTCCCAGTCCCAGTCCCCTCCCCCTCCCCCGTGCCACTTTGCCCGTGTCGGCCTCTATCCGTGTAACTCAGAAGTCGCCCGGCAGGAATGCAGATACCAGAGTCCTGTGGTCGGTGTGGCCTTGCTCCCAGCAGCTTGCTCCTAATGTCCGCCTGCCTGCGTAGCTGGTGCCGTAGTAGTAGCCTGGGACAACCACTTCGTTCTAGTATTTTTCTGGCAGCCATGTTCTGGCAAGCGAGCAAAGTGGCTAGTTCTTGCCCAGCTCTCCTAGCCACACCGGTTTTTTTATCTAGAACTTCGGCAGCCCTAAAGAATGTAGCTTCCTTGCTGCAATGCTTCCAGAACGCTAATGCTGAGAGCAATGTTGTCCAGGTGACGTGTGGATTTATTCTCTTGTAGATTTTCTTTTCATGATGTGGCATTACAAGCAGATAGGAGAGATAGGCTTCATATTTCATCACTTTGCCACCGTCTTCGCATATCTTACAGTGACCGTGAGTAAAAGCTGCCAAAGCCATTTAACTGTTACGAATTCTATGAACTATTCTACTCGTTCAAATCTCGGCCGTCGAAGTTGCCGATGCTGCGAGTCCATTCATAGGCTGCTGCTTCGGCACTTCTTTGTTAAGGGTGCTTCATCGAAAGCAAAGTTCTTCTTGTAGAACTACCACGTTTTTGAATACTGCGCCATGATGAGGCTGATCGCCGAATACTCAACACCTTTTCTTCATGTTCGGTAAGAGAAATGACGGTCCCTTCTGTGATTACCCATGTGATTCCCATTAGTCTAAGTGAGCTCTGCATTCGGTTTTCTGCCTCCTACCACCCCTCATGTAGATTAAAGAAAAAGAGAGTGTGCATGTGTGTGTGTGTGTGTGCGCGCTAGCGCGAGCCTGCATTGATTTGGAGCTCATCACAGCCAACTGTCTCTTAGCTGTGCGGCAGCAGCCAAGTCAAGCTAGTGGCACCTGAACTAGAATCGTTTACCGAATTGCAGCATATCTAACGGGTGATGTTCTTGAAGATGTGTGACCGATACTGGTAGGGATAGCGCCTCAAAGCGAAGCTTAGGTCGTAGGGGCTGTGCCTTTAATAATAATAATAATGATAATGCACTTGATAAAGCGCCCTCAGAGAACTCGACCTTCTTCTAGGCGCTTTACATTTGCTGCTTTACAAGCAGGTATGATGACGACAGAAGGGCTTGACAGCAAAAACAATACATTTTATATAGTACCCTGAGAGAACTCAATCTCTTTCTAGGCACTTTACATTTGCTGCAGACAAAACACGATCAAATGATTAGTGGTAGCATGCTCAATAAACAACAAGAATAACATGGTTAGGGGTGACATGCACAGGGTCGGCATGCAAGTTTGGTTAATGGCAGCATGCAGCGGTGTCAGCAGGCATAAGCAGATAAAGGACGAATCGCAGGGACCCACTAAATGCTCTAATAAATAGATGCGTTTTTAGTTTTTTTTTAATGTGGACATGTCAGGAGATGTCGTGACGCAAGTCGGGAGTGAGTTCCAGGCTTTGGGAGCATACGAACTAAAGGCACAGTCTCCAAAATATTTGAGGTTTGTACGAGGTATTGGTAAACTGCTGGATTCCGAAAAGTGGGTGGTACGATGCTTGGCCTGATGGGGGAGTAGATCTGAGAGATAGGCTGGAGCCAAAGAATGAAGTGACCTAAAAGTGAGCGACAAAAGCTTGAAGTCGATCCGTTGCTTGACTGGGAGCCAGTGCAAGTGGGCGAGAAGTGGTGTGATGTGGCAACTGCGAGGCTCAGGACAGACAAGCCTAGCTGCGGAGTTTTGCACCAGCTGTAAGCGCATGATTGCACAGGCCGGTAGACCAATAAGCAGTGAGTTACAGAAGGCAAGATGAGATGTCACAAATGCATGGACCAATTTAGATGTGGTATCCCTATCTACAGAAGCCCGAATTTTAGCAATGTTGTGTAGCTGGAAGTAGGCAAACTTGACTGTGGAGTTGATGTGGTCGTTTAACAAAAGGTCACTTTGGAACATAACACCTACATTTCGTGCAGATTCAACAGGAGATATGCTGGCAAAGCCGATTTTGAGTGTTAGCCTTTCCAATTTCTGAATCACACTTGGTTTGCCCATAACTAGTAAGTTGGTTTTATCATTCAATTGAAGAACGTTTGCTGCCATCCATATGCAGATGCCATCAATACATGCAGCTAGGGAGTTGAGAGAATTCGGTGTGCTTGGGGCTGGGTAGGATCAAGACAAAGGTACAACTTAGTGTCATCCGCATAGATGTGAAAGCCTAGATTGTGCTTGGCAGTCACATCGGCAAGAGGAAGAGTATAGACCGTGAAAAGAACCGAACCTAGCACGAAGCCCTACGGTATTTCATAGGATCCTCGGATGATCTTTGTCCATTCACATTAATACTCTGGAGTGTCCCACTAAGATAGGACCTGAACCATTGCAATGCAGTGCCAGTGATGCCCAGGTGAGATGAGAGGCACTGAAGAAGGACCTGGTGATCGGTAGTATCAATAGCTGCCGAAAGATTGAGCAAAACAAACAAGAGCTACTCTACCTATATCTGCGTTCCTAAGTAGGTCGATGTACACTGTAAGCAAGGCTGACTCGGCGGAGTGATTAGCTCTAAAACCAGACTGGAACTTGCTTACAAGGTTTGATGTTTCAATATATGAGTTCAGTTGGGCTGCCACGACTCGTTCCAGTGTGACTAGGCTGAAGTTGCTGAAGTTCTCTTGGTCTAGTGTTGCTTTCTTGAGTAGTGGCCCGACTACATCTTTTTTGAAAGGTGCTGGGGCATGACCTGAGGCTAATGACATATGTACGATGTCAGTTATGTAAGGCAGCAGCAGATCAACGCATCGTAGATGCAGGACGGTGGGAATAGATTCCAGAGAGCTTGTTGTCCTTTTTGATTGGGATATGAACTTCAGGACGAGGTCATTAGTGACCTCCTTGAGTGTAGACATTGAGATGCTGCATGGAAGTTTGTGACAGGATTCCTGGGGGGTGCTGCCATTTTAGGAATTACTCCCTGATCTGATCTATCATGTTGAAAAAGAAGCCAGAAAAGCGATTAGCTAGACCATCACAGGGATCATCCGGTAAGGAGCTAACCTTTGAGTAGTTGAGGAGATGGTTGGTAGTCGACATCAGCATTTTTGGATTGTGCATCAGTGATTCAACAATGTTTTATAGAAGCCAGACTTGGCCTTTGCTAGAATCGATTGGTACGATCTACAGTAGTCCTCATAGCTTGTCGACGGACAGTCAGTCCTGATCTTTCGTATGCTTTTTCAAGCTTGCACTTAGTAGACCTAGCTAGTTTAATGTTTGTAATAAACCATAGGCCGTCTGGGTGAGGGTGCAGAGTGCACCTAGTCAGAGATGCAAACTCGTCGAGCATTTCAGCTACTGTCGTGTTGTAGCAATCTACCAATGATGACAGGTCAGAAGAGGGATTAAGCAGCAGAGGTGAAGCAGATATTCTCGCACGAACGGCATCGATGTCAAGGGTCTTGAGGTTTTTCGATTCACAGGCGATTTTAGATGAGGAGGAAGGCACACATTGTAGACCGAATGAGATCTGCATGTGGTCAGATAAGCTGAATTTGGTAGTAATTGATGATAACAAAGTGGTTTCATCAAAAAATGTGGTTGAGTAAATAACCCTTGATGTGAGTAGGGCCATGCACATGAGCCTCGTGAGACTATGAATCAGTCACTGCACACAATTCAGTGCTGAAGGCGTCAGATAAGTTATAACAATGAATGTTGAAATCCCCCATAATGAGGAAAGATCGATTTCTTGCACACAAAATCGAAATGAGATCAGATACATCTGAGATAAAGGCAGACTTGGTACCTGGTGGGCGATAGACTACTGCCACCATCGGTAACTTGTTGTCGGGTTAACTCAAAGCAAAAGATTCGAAATACTGCTTTGAGGGTACTGCAAATGGCTTGAAGCCGAAGTTCCAGTGTGTGATAATAGCAACTCCACCTCCAGTTTAATTGATCTAGGGCTGTGAAAGAAGGAGAAACCAGTCGGGTTTGGGTGTCTAATTGTCGGACAGTTTACCGATTTTAGCCAAGTTTCAGAAAGGCGAGCAGTTCGAGACCTTTTTCGGAAATAAGGCTACCTATTAATAGGGGTTTATTGCACACTGAGCAAGGATTCCAAAGACAAGCATTACGTTAGGCCGCCGGAGTTATAGCAGGCCTGGTGCTACAAAGTTACAGAGATTCACAGTAACACTTGAGGGAGAACTCGCTGAGTGGTTCGAGACGTTGTGAGGGAATACCAAATGAGCAGGTACTCAGCTCCAGCCATAGGAGTAGTGTATCAGCTCGCAGCCCGGCCCTGCGTCGGTTCTGGGATGCTTTTCTTTTGTTAATGCATAATTAATCTTAGCAACAGCAATAACATATAGGAATGCGTTTGAACTTCGATAGCGAAGCGATAATAGGTGCACACGATCATAACTAATATGCAGGTTACTAGCCGCTGGCATATCTTACGGCAGCGGCAGGGTATCTAACGCTGCCGCCGGCGTGGCAGACTCAGCAGCTCGAATCGATATTCGTTTAGATGTCCACAGGCGCGTAATTTCTTATGCGCTATGTTCAAACAACAAGCAGACAAGCTTTAAGCAGGTCTTAACTGTATCTGTTTCCGTATATGACGTTCGCAAGAACTTCCGGTTTTCGGGAGAGAATTCTGCAATGGACAAGGAAGGTGTGTAGCACTGTCGGGAAGCGCTGTAGCATGTAGCGCTGTCGGGAAGCAAGAATGCTCATACCTTAAGCAATCAAGAATGCTCCTACCTTAAGATCAAGTCCAAGTCGTTAACATAGAGAGATCTCTTCCAAAGCCACAATGGCTCAAATCTGCCACCAAAACTGACTAACCATCAGGTGGCTTTTCAGTAGGTCAAAGTACTAGATTATGAATCTAGTTCCTAGTGCTTATAATTCAGAAACTGCTAATAATCTTGCACAAAGTTACACAATTTTGATTCCTGGGTTATCCATTTATTTGTGTCCGAGCTCATTCCTCAAAAGTACAGATGATAGTCATAAATAAGTCCCCACAATCTTTGTCTTTATTGATCGGAACCGGGATACATTTGAAATGTAAACCTTTCCAAAAAACAGGGAGAGAGACAGACAGACAGAGGGAGACTGAGAAAGAAATATAGACTGTCTGACAGATTGGAAGGTAGGGAGGGAGAAAAAGTAAAAGTGAAGGTCGGTTGATTCAACAGCCACATTTAGGTATGTAGCAGTAGAAGAGCCTTAGTATCTATCACTCCTGCTTGCTGTGAACAATGAAGACAAACTGCCTGCTGGGTCGAGCGGTTCGATGCCCTTAACGATACAAATTGGAGCCGATACAGATAGCCGATCGGTGACCAGTTCTGTTTGGTCTGCCTGCCTGCCAGGCGATGGAGGAGTCGGAGCAGAGCTGTTTCAGACCTGTGGCAACCTGCTGCCAAGCCCTGATGCCCACAAGCCACTGCCTGTTTGCTGTGTAGCCCCCCCCCCCCAGGAAACAGTGGTTAGCCGAGGAGGCTCAATTTTAGGTGATAAGGCTCACAAAGGCAACTAATAGATGAGGCTTACCCAGGCAGTTTGTTGATCTATTAGTCTGTCTCCCTCTTTGTCTCTTTCTCTCTACCTCTGTCTCTCTATCTCTTGCCTCTTGTTACCTCTCTCTGTCACCCTGTGTCTCTCTCTGTCACTGTGTCTGTTTCTCACTATCTGTCTCTCCTCCGTTGTTTTTCTCTGTCTCTCCGAGGATATTTCGAGTCGCCAGTTTGGATCAGGAGTTTTCTCTGGGCATTCCATAATGTTTCAAGATAAGTCGTGGGTTTGAGTTCTTCAGTGGGCAATCCTTTATTGCCCACTGCAAATGGTGGTGACAGCCGTTACAGCTTTTCTGTTGCAATATAAGTGAGGCTTTAATTCAGCTAACCTCTAACTTTGTAACTTTACTCTACCCTCTTTGTCTATCACCTCTTTGTTCATGCAGCTTGGCTTGTCTGTCGTGAGTGTTGCAGTTGCTACTTCACACTACTTCTCGCCGACCTGCACTGGTTACCAGTCAAGCAACGGATCGACTTCAAGGTTTTGTCACTTTTAGGTCACTTCATTCTTTGGCTCCAGCCTACCTATCAGATATACTGCCCCACCAGGCTAAGCATCTTACCAGCCACTTTTCGGAATCTAACTGTTTACCTATACCTCGTGCAAACCTCAAATCCTTAGGAGACGGTGCCTTTAGTTCGTATGCTCCCAAAGCCTGGAACTCACTCCCGACTTGCATCAGAACATCCCCTGACTTGACAACATTTAAAAAGAAATTAAAAACGCCTATTTATGACAGCATTTAGTGGTCGCCTGTGATTCGTCATTAATATGCTTATGCGTGCTGACACTGTTGCATGCTGCCACTACCCACACTTGCATGCTGACCCTGTGCATGTCGCCCCTAACCGTGTTATTCATGTTGTTTATCAAGCACGATACCACTCACCACTCGATCGTGTTTCCTTAGCAGCAAATGTAAAGCACGTAGAAAGAGATTGAGTTCTCTGAGGGTGGTTTATCAAGTGTATTATTATTATTATTATAAGCAGATTGGTGATGGCACCATGACATCCTCCTCGGGGCTTTTCTCTTGAGTCTCATCACTATGCTGAAAAGCTTGCTTTAGTACTGCTCAAAGGCTAAGTAGCTTTCAGATCGCGATCGGTAGCAAATAGCCTTTATCTCACATAGCAAAGACAAAATGAGAAGCATAGCTAAATTTAGAGAATATTTGAATAGGGGAGTAGTACAAGACTAGACACCAAGGACCGATGGAAGCTGCCTGGCAGTCAACGGGCAGATAAGAATAGACAGGGAGTCACTGCCCAAGAATTTTCGGAGTGTGTCGGGTAATGTGGGACCGCCTTCAAGGGCAGAAGTATCAATTGCCAACAGACTTGAAGCAAAATAGAGGGGCAGCTAACTCATTGTCCTGATAGGACCTGGTGGTATGTGGCCACGTGAAGACTGGTGTAGCTGTGGCAGTTCTATCGAGAGGCTGAGGCGCAGTGGGCCTCTCTAGGTTAGAGTAATTATTTTGGCCTGTACAGCTTTATGACTTGTAGTCCCTTCAGTAAGGGACATGTAGCTGAATCTTTTGGAATTAACGACTCGTGGCCATATGTTAGACTCTCTGTAAAGGCTTACTGGTAATATTGGAAAGTAGCTATTACGATCCTTAGCTTAGCAAGTGTTTTTAGTGTCCCTTAATGTTCAGATGGTGCACATGTCATGTCATGTATCTCAGTCTGTAACTCCACTAAGCCACAAAGACCGTGCACGTGTTACGCAGGAGAGTTTTGTTTAGCGCACTCACAACCTAATTAGCTTTTGGTACGCATTCGGTAGTCAACAGACTTCGTCTCACGAATCAAAGAGAAAGTGGGAAGCATAGCAGAGTCAGGAGAGTAGTTGAGGTAGTGAGTAGTATGGAAGTAGCAGCTCAGGACTGCTGAAAAAGATGAGCCATCGTCGGCAGCAAAAGAGTAGTTGTCGTTGCATAAGAATTGTGGAAGCGAGTTCCACAGTCTAGGACCTGCAGAGCTAAAGCTTCTGTCGCCAACGGTCTTTAAGCGGAGGAATGAGACAGCTAATTTATTGTCCACACACGACCTGAGGGCGCAAACAGGCTGAAACTGGTGCAACAGTTCAGCTAGGTACGAAGGAGCCAAGCCATGGCGGGCCTTGTGGGTCAGCGTACGAACTTTGCTCAACCGGCATCCATCATAGCTCTTTTATCAAAGAAAACACGTGCTCAAACCTCCGGGGCTTGAAGACCAGCCTTGCAGCCATATTCATAGTCCGCTGTAGTGGCATAATAGCTTTCTTTGGTAGCTCAGCCAAAAGGGATTTACAATAATCAAGCCAAGACAGAACTAAGGAGCTACTTAAATTTTTTGCAAGCTACTGTGGAAGACAGCTCCTAATCTTGGATAGGGATCGGATGTGATAGCTAGCTTTAGAAGCAGTCTTCTGAATGAAGCTTTTAAAATTGAGGCAGCTGTCGAAAACGACACCTAAATTTCGAGCACGTGGTGAAGGTCGCACAACAGCATCACCTATTAGAAGAACAAAGCCTTTTAATCCAGCCACGAGCTTAGGGTGTCCCATGAGCAGCAGTTCGGTTTTATCGTCATTTAGTTTCACGAAGTTTTTCGACATCCAGGATCGAATTTCGGCAAGGCAAGCATTCAGTTTCTCAGTTGCAGCAGCAGATTCCGGAGGTTGGAATGACAAATACAGCTGAATATTATCAGAATAAAAGTGATATCCTATTCCACGGGCCTTGATAACTTTTTCCAGAGGTTTAGTATAAATGGAGAACAGTAAGGGACCGAGTACAGACCCTTGAGGGACTCCACAGGTGACCCATCTCGTGTGTTAGAAATGACCCCTAAACGACACGGATTGAACACGATCAGACAAGTACGATTTAAATCACACTAGTGCCTCGTCTGCCAGACCGATCGTTGTTCTCAATCGTTAAAGTAGAACATCGTGATCAATGCTGTCCAAGGCAGCTGACAGATCTAGCAGAGCTAGGGCAGTGACATTCCCGTCATCGTTGCCATGATCTAGCCGATCGCTTCTCTCAATTCTTTGTGCAGAAGATTGACAAGATCAGTGAGTCCATCCCTGCGATGACAACCTCCCCACTAGAAATCTGTTCCCCAGATTCCTGGCTGCACCTCAATGTCTTCATTTAAGCAGGTCACTAGTGATTTAGTCCTGAAGCTCATATCGCAATCAAAGAAGACAACAAGTCCTCTTTACCCTATTCCCACTGTCCTGCTCCTACGTTGCATTGATCTGCTGCTGCCATGCACAACTAACATCATTAATATGTCATTAGCCTCAGGTCATATCCCAGCACCTTTAAAAAAAAGCCGTAGTCAGGCCACTTCTCAAGAAAGCGACACTAGACCAAGAGAACCTGAGCAACTACCGCCCAGTCTCCCTTCTACCATTCCTATCAAAGACACTGGAACGGGTCGTGGCAGACCAGCTGAACTCATATCTTGAAACTTCAAACCTCGCTTGTAAGTCCCAGTCTCGCCTTAGAGCTAATCACTCCACAGAGTCAGCATTGCTTAGGGTGTACAACGACCTACTTAGGAATGCAGACATAGGTAGAGTGTCTGGTTGTTTTGCTCGATCTTTCGGCAGCTTTTGATACTATCGATCACCAAGTCCTTCTAGAGCGCCTCTCATCTCGCCTGGGCATCACTGGCACTGCATTGCAATGGTTCAGGTCCTATCTTAGTGGGACACTTCAGAGTATTGATGTGAATGGACAAAGATCATCCGAGGCTTCTATGAAATACCTCAGGGCTTCGTGCTAGGTTCGGTTCTTTTCACGGTCTATACTCACACTGTGCAGTATGACTCTCAGACCTTCAGACTTTTACTCTAAGGCTACGACTGTGGTCAGGCTCTTGCCTGATATAGGGCCCAGGTCGTCAGTCGTATAATAATCTCGTTTTTACATAATCTAAAATACATAAGCTAAAGTTCGGGCTTGTTTAGATAAGGATACCACGTCTAAGTTTGTCCACGCATCTGTGACAACCCGTCTTGACTTCTGCAACTCGCTGCGTGCTGGCCTACCGGCATGTGCAATCAGGCGCTTACAGCTGGTGCAAAACTCCGCAGCTAGGCTTGTCTGTCCTGAGCCTCGCAGTTGCCACATCACACCACTTCTCGCCCACTTGCACTGGCTCCCAGTCAAGCAACGGATCGACTTCAAGCTTTTGTCGCTCACTTTTAGGTCACTTCATTCTTTGGCTCCAGCCTATCTCTCAGATCTACTCCCCCATCAGGCCAAGCATCGTACCACCCACTTTTCGGAATCCAGCAGTTTACCAATACCTCGTACAAACCTCAAATCCTTTGGAGACCGTGCATTTAGTTCGTATGCTCCCAAAGCCTGGAACTCCCTCCCGACTTGCGTCAGAACATCCCCTGACTTGACCACATTTAAAAAGAACTTAAAAGACACACCTATTTAGGACAGCATTTAGTGGGTCCCTGTGATTCGTCCTTCATGTGCTTATGCATGCTGACACTGTGCATGCTGCCACTAACCACATTTGCATGCTGACCCTGTGCATGTCACCCCTAACCATGTTATTCATGTTTTTCAAGCATGATTTTACTTATATTATTATTATTATATTACTTATATTACGGATATTGTGATATTAGCACCATTCGGTCATCGCCCTTCCCTTTGCAGCAAATGTGAAGCGCCTAGAGAGAGATTTAAGTTCTCTGAGGGTGCTTTAGCAAGTGCCTTATTATTTTTATCATGTAGAATGTCATCGTTATCACAGAGGAGAGCAGTTTCAGTGGAGTGCTACCTCTTGAACCCCGATTGAAATCTTTCTGACATTTCATTCTTTTTAATATGTTCACCCAGCTGCTTAGCAACAATTTTTTCAAGAATCTTTGACAAGAAACGAAGAAGGGAACTGGGCGATAGTTTGCAAGGACCTCTGTATCTAATCCAGGCTTTTTAAGTTTGAGCCTAACGATTGCCGATTTGAAGGACTTGGGGACCACCCCTGTGACTATTAGGATAATTATAATAATAATCTTAGGTATTTTATAGCACCGTAAGAGAATTAAATCTCTATCTAGGTGCTTCATAAGTTTCCAAAAAATATCAATAACCAAGGGTTAATGACATGCGTAGTATCGTGCTTAGACAATCACGCAAAAGCACACACAACTATCATGCTTCGGCCAGTATGCAAAAGCACTCAAGAAGACACTCTGGACCACTGGTTAGGAAGACACGGGCTAGTAGCTTTCACTGACTCGAATGCGAGTAAGCGCGTAAAGTACAGGACCAAAAAAGACAAGTTCATTGCTGCACAGGGAAATGTGAGCAGAACAGATGCCTCATTAGCTGAGGCTTAAATGATGCAAAGTCATCGTAGAAAATGACCAACGCCGAACGCTCCAGACTTTTGGTTAATGCAAACTGAAGGCATGATTACCAACAGATTTCAATTAAGTTCGAGGAAGGTGAGACGAGTGAAAGATCGGGAGCAGGTCCAGCAAAACGACTTGTATAGAGCAAGTAAATCGGATAGGTTGGCTGATGTAAGCAAGTCAAAGGACCTATAAGCTAGGCAAAAGATCTTTAAAGAAGTCAGAATGTAGATTCTAACGGCTGTCGGTCATCTGAGAATCCCATAAAGCAAGGCGTACCTCAGGGTTTGGTCTTAGAGCCTATTTGCTTCATGTATATTTACACTATCTATGATCTTCTTCGCGATGTTATCACCAAGCCAAGCACAATCTGGTGTTTCATTTCTATGGCAATGACACCTAGCTCTACCTATCCTTTAACCCTTCTATGTGTTGCTCCTCATCCGACTCACTTAATTTCCTTACTGCCTCTGTCGGTTATTTGCATTTGGATGGTAGTACTGACTCCCTGAAGCTTAATGATGATAATAATAATAATAATAATAATGTACTTGATAATGCGCCCTCAGAGAACTTAATCTCTTTCTGGGCGCTTTACATTTCCTGCAAAGTGAAATGCAATTGAATGGTAAGTAAAATCATGCTTGAAAAACAAACGAAATGAATAACATGGTTAGGGGTGACATGCACAGGGTCAGCCTGCAAATGTGGTTAGTGGCAGCATGCACAGTGTCAGCACGCATAAGCACATGAAGGACGAATCACAAGGACCCACTAAATGCTGTCCTAAATAGGTGTGTTTTTAAGTTCCTTTTAAATGTGGTCAGGTCAGGGGATGTTCTGACGCAGGTCGGGAGGGAGTTCCAGGCTTTGGGAGCATACGAACTAAATGCATGGTCTCCAAAGGATTTAAGGTTTGTACGAGGTATTTGTAGACTGTTGGATTCCGAAAAGCGGGTGGTACGATGCTTGGCCTGATGGGGGAGTATGTCGGAGAGATAGGCTGGAGCCATAGAATGAAGGGACCTAAAAGTGAGCGACAAAACCTTGAAGTCAATCCGTTGCTTGACTGGTAGCCAGTGCAGGTCGGCGAGAAGTGGAGTAATGTGGCAACTGCGACGCTCACGACAGACAAGCCTAGCTGCCGAGTTTTGCACCAGCTGCAATCGCCTGATCGCACATGCTGGTAGGCCAGTAAGCAGTGAATTGCAGAAGTTGAGACGAGATGTCGCGAATGCATGGACCAACTTAGATGTGGTATCCTTATCTAAACAAGCCCGAATTTTAGCAATGTTATGAAGTTGAAAATAGGCAGATTTGACTGTGGAGCTGATATGGTCGTCTAACGAGAGGTCGCTTTGGAATATGACACCTAGATTTCGAGCTGATTCGACAGGAGATACGCTGGCAGAGCCAGTTTTGAGAGACAGCCTTTCAAATCTCTGAATCACACTGGGTTTGCCCATAACTAGTAAGTTAGTTTTATCGTCGTTTAGCTTTAGAAAATTTGCTGCCATCCATGTGCGGATGCCGTCAATACATGAAGCAAGTGAGTTGAGAGAATTTGAGGTGGTCGAAGGCTGGGAGGGATCAAAGCAAAGGTACAACTGAGTGTCATTCGCATAGAAGTGAAAGCCTAGATTGTGCTTGGCAATCACATCAGCAAGAGGCAGAGTATAAACCGTGAAAAGAACCGGACCTAGCACGGAGCCTTGAGGTACTCCATATTTCAGAGGTACTTCAGATGATCTTTGTCCATTCACGTCAATACTCTGGAGTCTCCCACTGAGATAGGACCTGAACCACTGCAGAGCAGTGCCAGTGATGCCCAGGCGAGATGAGAGGCGCTCTAGAAGAACTTTGTGATCGATGGTGTCAAAAGCTGCCGAAAGATCGAGCAAAAGAAGCAGAGACACTCTACCCATGTCTGGATTCCTTAGTACATCGTTGTACACCCTAAGCAATACTGACTCTGTGGAGTGATTAGCTCTAAGGCGAGACTGGGACTTACAAGCGAGGTTTGAAGTTTCAAGATATGAGTTCAGCTGGTCTGCCACGACCCGTTCCAGTGTCTTTGATAGGAATGGTAGATGGGAGACTGGGCGGTAGTTGCTCAAGTTCTCTTGGTCTAGTGTTGCTTTCTTGAGAAGAGGCCTGATGATGACAATCCCAACCTAGTAGTATGGGCAAGCCATATATCTACATTAGGTATGCAAGAACTCGATTGTTTCATCAAGCATCACTTCGATAACGCCAAACTGGGTCACGCACATTTGTGACCTTGCAACTATATTATTGCAATTGCCTCTATTCAGGACTCCATGCTCTCAATCGTCTGCAGCTGATGCAAAACTCAGCAGCTAGTCTGATCGTCAGTTCTCAAATGTTGAGCTTCCATATCTCACTGCTGCCTGAGCTTCTTACCTGAGTACCTGAGCTTCAATGACTCCCTATCAAGCATCGAATCGATTTCATGATCCTCAATTTGGTTTACAGGTCACTTCATACTCTTGTGCCAGCCTACTTATCCGACCGTCTTGCTCCTCCGGTCACGTGCTCACGAACCACCTTTGCTCCTCAGCTTCGAATGCCATCTCTAAGTTCCACACACTCAATTGATATCCTTGTATATGGCCTTTAGTTCGAAAGTTAGACCGAAAGTTTAAAACTTGCCTCAGGCTTCTTTTACCACCTGCGATGATTCTGCCATATTTGAGTCTCATATTAAGATGCATCCGTTTCAGCTTTTCCTTTGCCCTCAGTGAGCATTTATGTTCCGTTGTGCTTAGTGTTTGTACTTGTGCATGAATCGGTGTATGTTACTAGCTAGAGGTCTTACTAACCGGTGGCCATGAGTTTCTTCATGTTTGCTTAGGATCTTGATGGCCTAAGAATGATCCTGGGTTACTTTTGCATGCTTGCTACTGGTTCATGTCACGAATCCGTGGGTATTGATTATCTTGCAGCGAGTTCTAAAGCGCCTAGATAGAGATTGAGTTAGCTTAGACTTTTATGCAAAAGAGCCATTACAATTATTACTCGATGCTTGATAGAGAGCCCGTGCTACTCGGTAGAAGCCGATTGAAGTAGCAGCTATGCCGTTGACGACACGTCAGATGAGCTGCTGAATTTGCACCGTTTACTGATGATTAAGGGCACAGGCCGCGAGTCCTGAATAAAGGATATCGCAGTAATATAGACTCGATGTCGAAAACGTGAACTGCTTTGACTGTCATACTCCTGTCTGTCTTAGCAGGCCCTAATTTTGGCCTTGTTTTTCTGCTGAAATTAGGCCGACTTGACTTTGGAGGCCATCTGCTCATCCAATGACAAGTCAATTTGGAATTGCTTGCTAAGAATAATAATAGTCGTCGTTTGTATAGTGCTATAAGAGAAGTAAATCTATATATTTAAGTACTTTACCACTCATTGCATAAAGTCTATAACCAAGGTTTAGTGACATGTACTGTATCGTGCTTAGAAAAGCTTGCAAAGAAGAAGAAAATATGATGCTCCAGCCAGCACGCTAAAGTAAATAGGAAGACACTCGTGGCCATCGGTTAATAGAGTGCAAGCTGACGTCAGTGGAGTGATACTAGATGACCCAATCTCGGGGATGAGGTCTTGCAACTTGACGGCGACACCGGGCCTGCCCGTAATAATTCGGTTTGTCTTGTGGTGCGTGACGCTTCAGGAAGTTCATGGCCGTCCAAATGGGATTATAATCGATGCAGACTGCAAGGGAATTAATGATAGGCTGTGCCAATGGTCCTCTGAATTGACATGTCAAAACCAGCTACTCTTCAAAGATTTCTCCCAGATTTTAGGCACTAAATAACGATATGATTGTTGCACCACTGATTACAAGCTGCATATGAGGTGCATTTCGGCTTTTCATGGTTAAGCTTGAAAGAGTTGGCTGACGTCCAGGATGTCAAGACACTAAATGAGTTTTTTAATCGTTATAACTTCGTAGACTTAAATAAATAAGGCTGGGTCACCGGCATAGATAGGGAGCACTGTTGCCTTAATTATCTGCCCACGAGGTGCCATATGTTTGGTGAACTGCAGATTACCACATATGTGTTCCTTAGTAACTTGCAAGTGGTATGCAGCTAGGCAAGGCCTGATCGTTGCATGCCAAAGGTTGACTCAGTCGGACATCATTCAACATATGTAGTATTGACTTTTCCAATGACACTTGATTACTAATGCTACAAAAAATGTCTAGCGAGGGAGTATACGTACTCTCCATCAGCAGCAGCATAAATTCTTTCGGAATAGACCTCGGCTTTGTTAGGCAGGTAATTCACTGTTCATTAAATGTGTCTTCAATTTAATATGTTGTGTGTGTGTGTGTGTGTGTGTGTGTGTGTGTGTGTGTGTGTGCGCGCATGCTCTGCGGTGTGTGTGTGTGTGTGTGTGCGCGCGTGCTCTGCGGTGTGTGTGTGTGTGTGTGTGTGTGTGTGCGCGCTCTGCGGTGTGTGTGTGTGTGTGTGTGTGTGTGTGTGTGCGCGTGCGTGCGTGCGTGCGTGCGTGTGTGGGTGTGTGTGGCGTTTACTGCAAGTGAAGAGCACAAAACAGAACCCCCAGCATTCCCAAGCTTCATTGTGTAGTTACACTAGTATTAGTTATACCCGGTAAGATCTTGGTCCGAGTTTGTCTTCTTAAATAGCAATCTGGCCTCTTTACTAAGAATAAGCTGGGTCCTGCATTTGTCTCAGCTTAATCCTAAATTTTTCGGCTGTTTAGTTCACTACCCACAGCACTAAAGCTGATTGTGAGATAGCGTGCAAAATGTACGATCGTACTCAAAAAGCTTTTCTATTGCTCAACTTAGATCGTTGACTTCATTGTGGCACTTGTGCTTTCAGGTTTTTCTTGGACAACCTTCACCTGAGGTCTTCTAAGCTGTACTTCGTGAATGGCCTGCTATTCGTACTAACATTTTTGGGAGCTCGAATCCTGACGATACCCTATTACTACTACACGGTGTACTCAATGCATGGCACAGAAAGTTTTGCTGCTGCCGGCAGCTTCCGATTTGTCCTCTATGTGTCGTGCCTAGTACTGGATACACTGAACTGCTACTGGGCTATGAAAGTCGTACGTGGCTTCCTCAAGACACTTCGCGAATTACGGGCTGGCAGCGATAAGAGAATCGAAGAGAATGATTGCAACGGCAATGGCCATTCCGTGCTATCTTTAGAAGAAGTTAATGAAGCGATGGTCACTCCCACTAACTCGTCGAAGGTCCACAAAATCTGCTCAGACAAAAAGGCAGACTGAGATCGGTGAGCGTTACCTTAGCAGAGCCTATCGTGCACCTCAAGCCGCCGTGCAATGCATGACGCTTCAAGCCGCCACGTCACGGATAACGCTTAAAGTCACCGTGCCAAGACAAGGAACCAGTGTGCAGGGCAGAGAGAGCCACATCGACTGCTGGATGGCGCACAAGCGGCATGTAATCGCTTCCGATCAGCTTTCATTGTTGGTAGTCGCCGAGCTGTGTCGTCTGCTGAAGCCACTGTCAGCCATCCGGAAGCCAAAGGGTCGCCTGCTTTGTGCTTTCGGCCATTTATCAAATTTACCAGCCAGCTAGCCATTTGGCACTGACCTTGCGCTCCCTGCTTGGTGTTGTGCTAGTGGACGACTATTCCAATACTCGGTTGGAATGCGGTGGACTTTTGATATCCTCCAAGGATTGCAGGGATCGCGAACCGGTTGGTCGCTTTCGCCCGCATAAATAATTCTCGCCTAGCATTTTTTAATTGCATTTGCTATCCATTCTTACGCCTTACAACCTTGGCAGTGCACAAGCTAAGCGAACTCATCTACTGGAGCTGCAGAGAAGACAAGTCATTTGATGTTGTGGCCTAAATTTTTAAAGGTTGCCCTTCAGGCCAGAGACTTGGTAGGAGAGAAACTCGAACAAGCTTGGTATCTTCCCCTCCAAGTGAGCTGGGCAGGGCTTATGTTGCAAACCGAGGGTATTCTGTTCGAAGTTGCCTCAAGTACGTCATAATAAAAATAATAATAATGCACTTGATTTAGCGCCCTCAGATAACTCAATCTCTCTCTAGGTGCTTTACACAATTACATAATTCATTTGTATAGCGTCCTAAGAGAACTTGATCTATATCCAGGCGCTTAACATATGCCACGGGGCTCGAGCCCATGGCCTAGGCCAGACCACAGTCAGGGCAAGCACCTTGACCACTGGACCAAACCAGTTTCTCACATTACATTTACATTTGCTACAGACGAAACACGGTCAAATGGTTAGCGGTAGCATGCTCGATAAACAACAAGAATAACATGGTTAGGGGTGACATGCACAGGGTCGGCATGCAAGTCTGGTTGGCAGCAGCATGCACAGTGTCAGCACTCATAAGCACATAAAGGACGAATCGCAGGGAGCCACTAAATGCTGTGATAAATAGATGTATTTTTAGTTTTAAAATGTGGACATTTCAGGAGATGTCGTGACGAAGTCGGGAGTGAGTTTCAGGCTTTAGGAGCATACGAACTGAAGGCACAGTCTCCAAAGGATTTGAGATTTGTACGAGATATGGGTAAACAAATAGATTCCGAAAAATGGGTGGTGCGATGCCTAGCCTGGTGGGGGAGTAGATCTGATACGTAGGCCGGAGTCAAAGAATGAAGGGACCTAAAAGGGAGTGATAAAACCTTGAAGTCGATGCGTTGCTTGACTGGGAGCTAGTGCAGGTAGGCGAGAGTGGTTGAAATGTGGCAACTGCTACGGTCATGACAGACGAGCCTGGCCTCTTCATTACCTATATACGGCTGTACATAGGTAATGAAGAGGATATGCAGAGCTTTGCACCAGCTGTAAGCGCCTGATTGCACAGGCCGGTAGGGCGGCAAGCAGTGAGTTACAGAAGTCAAGACGCGATGTCACGAATTCAATTTAGATGTGGAATCCCTGTCTAAACAAGCACGAATTTTAGCAGTGCTATGCAGCTGACGTTCCTCGGATGAACTAGTAACAAGTAAGTAGCCTTGCTACAAGGTTCAGGCATCTCCGGCATTCGCCGAGCGTCGGCTGAGAGTAGCACCGTTACGAGTGCTGTGTTTGCGGACAAGTCGCGACTGGACACAGAAGCCGAACACAGCGTTAGTAACAGTGCGATAAGGAGATTATACAAGCCGCCATAGTTATCGGAGGGAGCACCACAGTCTCGGAAAAATGTTCCTCTACTGTCTACAGGATGCGCAATACAGAGTCGTAGATAAACGTTGTGTACCTCCACTAAAAGATTGCTATCTCACCCTGTCTATGCGTTGCCGTAGGTGGCACTATACAGAACGTGATAGGAGCAATTCAACGCGATCGTTTTGTTGGCCGTTCCACGTTCACACTCCATATTAAAAAACTTATCTATAACTTCTCAGCTGGCACAACTGCAAGTCAGCCAACATCTAGTGGGGATGGTCTCTCTGTTTTTTTGGAACTTGGCTTTATTGCATCTTCTAGAAAGCTGGTATTTACGATGGAAAATCTCTAGGGAGTATAGATTGCAACAAATGTAAACTCCGCTGTAAATTTGGTTCTGTGCTATTTTAGTTTCATTGTCAGAGTTTGTGAAAGCAACACTTTACTTTTAATTTACAATTTTCTCAGAAATTGTTAGCTCCGCTACACGGCTATAGCCCACGAAATCGTATCCTCAGTGTAGGCAGCCATCTTCATTGCTTAGCCCACCTTTCAACTCCCGGTAGTTATTCCACATACCTCGAAATATGGCTGAAAAAGTAAGTCACTTACCTAAACTAGTATTCGGGAACATCTCAACGGTGAGGCAAAATAGCGCCTTTAGATTCAATGCCGGTACCACTTTGTAGTTAGGCACTACAACCGTACAGGTATTTGGCGCATCCTGTCCAGCCGTTCCGAGCTGCTACTACTCACTTTCTCGACTCCTGACCTCCTGACCTCCACTCAAGCCTATCAATTCCTCCTCCTCCACTCAAGCCTATCAATTCCTCCTCCTCCACTCAAGCCTATCAATTCCTCTGTGTTGCGTGAGATGAAGGCCGGTGGCACTGTATGCATTGTAGACTCTCCTGCGCGACACCCATTTAGTCTGTGTAGCTTTGTGGAGTTACCGACGAAGATGCATTAAATTACTTTATTGCGGATCACTTTACAGCAAATTTAAAGCGCCTAGAGAGATTAAGTTCTCTGAGGGCGCTTTATCAAGTGAATTATTATTATTGATGCAGCCATCAACTCGGTACATAGGGTCTGAGCCAGCCTTGGTCCTCGGAGTTTTCCGTTTTCCGGAAATCGCTTTCACTCTCTGATTCAGTACCTGTATATACATGTGAGTGCGTGTACAAGGTACAGTACACACCTTGTATAGATGCATACCTGTACGTAAGTGCCGGACGAGGGAAAATTCAGATGACCTTGACCTTTCCAGCCGAAAAACGGCTCAGACGCATGGCGCCGTCCGAGCTGCTATCAATCCGTCGATGCTACAAAGTTGTTCCCACAGCGTGCACCGGCAGTAGACGCAAGTTATTCTAGGAACACCGCCCAGACAATTGGAGGATACGTGTAAAACGGCCTCAATCGGTACTGCCGTACTGAGCCGCCGCAAGTAGCTTGGGTAGCCCTGGTTTGGCCCAGGGGGTAAGGTGCTCGCCATTAGCGACCGAAGTTGTGGGCTCGAGCCCCGTGGCACGTGTAAAGCGCGTGAATAATAATGAAAACGACAATAATATTAGATAGAGATTGAGGTCTCTCGGGGCGCCATGCAAATGACATTTATTTTAAGCGCGAGCGCACGCACGCTCCGCATGGGCGCGTATCCGTATCCGACGCGCGCGCGTCAGACACGCGTCCGCTCGTGCCGCTTGAGCGTTCGCTCACCCAAGTTGAAGGCCGCGGTGGCTACCGAGCGCTCAGACGTGGGCGAAGCGTCGGCAGATTTCTGCCTTGACGAGAGAACAACTACTCGTCAAGGGCGGCTGCAATAGGCGGACCGCAGGCGGGCGGCTCAGCGTCCTCGCCCCGACTGCCCACTCGCTACGGCAGCGGACGCCTAGCGGATCCGAGCGAGCGAGCTACCTACCGCCCATTGCTGACGGAAGACACTATTGACTACTGCCACGTCTGAAGACGGTCCTCAGACCACCAGAGTCCGGGTCGGGGGTCGGGGCCGTGCCTAGAAATTCGCTTGCACGGCTGGAACAGGCAGAACTCAAACGTACGTAATTGCAACAATAAAAAATGTGCATAGTACTATTAAGAACATTCCTCTGTACGCATTTTAAACCTTGGATGCAATGGAATAAAAGAATTTCGATTGATTAGTGATAAAACAAGTGCAGTGCCTGGATGTGCCTCAGCGGCTGCACAATTATTCTCGTCGGTCTGTAGAGCCCATGAGCCAATCATCTCACGGTGCAAACTAGTTATCTGAGAAATGCCAGAACCGTAGCAGCAGCTGGAGCCTCGGTATCGAGGCTTCTCGTACTTCGGTGTTTCCGCCAGCCAGTTCTATGTCCAAAAGCCCTCCATAGACGGTGGCTGTGCAGCTATTCTCACAGGAAAATGTAGACTAAGGAAATCGAAGTACAGCTATTTATTTATATTTATTTATTATTTATTATATATATTTATTTATTATATCATTATCTCGGCTTACGAGCTTAATTCGTCCCGCGTCGGAGCTCGCAACGCAAAGTGCTCGTATGTCAAATTCATTTTCCCCATTGAAATGCCATTAATCCGCTCCGGACCCCCAAAAAACATTGCGATTGTTTGTCACACGTTTTTAAATTAAAAAATGTACTTACAAGTAATGAATAGTGTTTTAAAAATAATACGATATAATGTCTTTCAATAAACGGATCTTGTTAATCCTAATGTACACGAGTAACTTGGAGATCAGACGAATTGAAGATGCTAATAGAAATAGAAGGGAAAGGCTGAAATAATTATCTGAATCTTATTCGCCGATTGTTGGGGAAAGCCCCCCTTTTCGTGGGGCTTGCCTCGCTTTCACTTTATCGGCCGGGCCTCTACGCGGACGTGTCAATTGTTGTCAGTTATGCGATGAACTCTCACACGATGATACTGCCTAAATAGAGTACAGTACGTACTTAGCTTTTCCTCTCGTATTCGGATTTAGTACCGGAGTCTGGCAATCTTATAATAATATTGATAATGCACTCGATAAAGCGCCCTCGGAGAACTCAATCTCTTTCTAGGCGCTTTACATTTGCTGCAAAGGGAAACGCGATTGAATGGTGAGTAATATCATGCTTGATAAACAACATGAATAACATGGTTAGGGGTGACATGCACCGGGTCAGCATGCAAGTGTGGTTAGTGGCAGCATGCACAGTGTCAGCACGCATAAGCACATCAATGACGAATGATAGGGACCCACTAAATGCTGTCCTAAATAGGTGTGTTTGTAAGTTCTTTTTAAATGTGGTCAAGTCAGGGGATGTTCTGATGCAGGTCGGGAGTGAGTTCCAGGCTTTGGGAGCATACGAACTAAATGCACGGTCTCCAAAGGATTTGAGGTTTGTACGAGGTATTAGTAAACTGTTGGATTCCGAAAAGCGGGTGGTACGACGCTTGGCCTTGTGGGGGAGTATATCTGAGAGATAGGCTGGAGCCAAAGAATGAAGTGACCTAAAAGTGAGCGACTAAACCTTGAAGTCGATCCGTCGCTTGACTGGTAGCCAGTGCAGGTCGGCGAGAAGTGGTGTGATGTAGCAACTGCGACGCTCGCGACAGACAAGCCTGGCTGCAGAGTTTTGCACCAGCTGCGATCGCCTGAGTGAATCTTGTGCGTCCACGCACCACGACGGCTCACTCGAGTCTGTCTGGGTGCGAACCAACAGGTCTGCGCTTGGCGTCACACCCTTAGTCGTAGGGCAGCGTCTAGCAACGGAACGTCGTCCACTGCCCTACCCTTATTGGCTTTAATAACCAGATGCAGTGTGACGTTCGCTTCGGCAACTAGCGGTGGAGTATCTGAAGCTGGCTCGTAAGCCAAATTTTAGCTCGCAACTAAAAGCAAAAAATCGGCCGAGAGACAGCTCGTATCTCGAAACGCTCGTATGTTGAGACACCCGCAAGCCGAGGTACCGCTATATTTCAGCGCCGTCCATTGGTACAAAGTAAAAAAGCTTCGGCTCGGTGGGCTATTGTCTTCAAACGTATGCGAAAATATGGCGTGGCTCCGGCGTCATTGGTCTCCTCCCCTATTTGAGCCACAGTTGTGTCTGTGAGAAAAGCCAACAGAAACCAAGTGGACGTGTATGAGACGATAGCTGAACATCTGGGGCGTGAACCCTCGGGCACCTACTGTAAGTACGCATACTCAGTGCATAGTCGCTCAGCCGGAGGCTGGTAATCGTTCTCAACCTGCATTCGAAAATTTGTTGAAGGACGAGAGTGGGTTCGCTGAACGTAGCACTGACCTTTGCTCCATCGCGTCAGATCGCTGGGCGTGACAGTGACCTTTGCTTCGTCGCTTCAGATCGCTGGGCGTGGCACTGACCTTTTCTTCGTCGCTTCAGATATCTGGGCGTGGCACTGACCTTTGCTTCATCGCCTCAGATCGCTGGGCGTTGCACTGACCTTTGCTTCATCGCCTCAGATCGCTGGGCGTTGCACTGACCTTTGCTTCATCGCCTCAGATTGCTGGGCGTAGCAATGACCTTTGCTCTATCGCCTCGGATCGCTGGGCGTAGCATTGGCTTCTGATTCTCCTCTTACACTCGAATCTGAAAGAATCCGTTGAATCCTACAACCTGTTCGTCAACTGTGCACGCTGAATGCTGAAGGCCGTGGAACACAATGCGCCTGTTGTGCCTTAGTAATAATAATAATACACTTGATAAAGCGCCCCCGAGAGAACTCAGTCTCTTTCTAGGCGCTTTACATTTGCTTCGGTTCGCCACCTTGCAGAGCCGACAGCCAACGCACTAGCTGAATGGCGTGATTTGAAAATCAGCTCACGTTAGTGATGAGACTGGGGCAAGCAGAGCAGGCAGGCCGTGGCAATGTGCTTAGTGATGTAGTAGTTGTGCTTCGAGAATATTGACTAGATGGGTCATTAACTTCCAATTAAAACTTCCGGAATTGCTGCAGCAATCGTGGAGCGATTTCAAAGAGAACCTTAGGCAAACAAACGATGCGGCGGCACGGCCATAAAAACACAAGTCTTACGAACAGATTGCTCGTGCGAAAAGTGTAGCCAAGACACTTGAATAACTACAGAGTTTAAGTTGGAAAAATCAGCTGTTCTACGGTGGTCACGAAACACGTTTGATAGAGCCTTTACTGCCTACAAAAATAACCGGAATCAACCAGGGACCTTACCTACTAGATCCTGTCAGACTGTGAAGACTAATTAGATGGAATTCGCTTTTTTCAGTGGAGCAGGGTGTGCACTTGCGGAGAGGTTTATTAATGAAGCATTCATTGTTATGTAATGTAATGTATCACCGTCGGTAACTCAACAAAGCCATAAAGACTAAGTGGTTGTTACGCAGAAGAGTTTTGTATAGCGCGCTCACAGCCAAAGAGGCTTTCGGTACGCATTCGGTAGCCAGCAGACTTCATCTCACGCAGCAAAGAGAGAGTGGGAAGCATAGCAGAGTCAGGAGAGCAGTTGAGGTAGTGAGTAGCATGAAAGTAGCAGCTCAGGACTGCTGAAAAGAATGAGCCATAGTCGGCAGTAGGAGAGTAGTTGTCGTTGCCTTCAAAAAACAGACTAATTCGGTGGTGGTGGTGTGTCTACTGGGCTCCTGCACCGGCGTTTTGACTGCTAGTAAGTACCAAAGCTGTCTATAGCGAGCAAGGTCGCTTTGATCGAATAAATCATCATTCAATTAGACATGTTGGCATTTCGATTGGAATGGCTCTGATAGGACCGAATGTAACCAATCAACGGGACTCAAATCGAATACGCATCGCTCGGCGAGTAAGCGACTTCTCTGACGGCGGTCCGGATCGTCACTGTCCTTCCCTATATGCCTTTTTCAGGCAACGAATGAGCTCCGATCAACCCATCGATAGCGTCTGGAGTGAAGTGTGGTAGCCATCTAATCATAGAACAGCAGGCGATGCATGCGGCTTACAAAAACTCCGTCATAAAAAATACTTCTGGACTATCTAGTCAGGGCCCAGATTTAAATCCGAAATGAACATCTGCAGCAGGAGTTAACAAAATAAATTGGTCGTTGAGAATCAAATCTCTGTCTGGGAGCTTTACCACGCCCTGCAAGAGAGTCAATTATCGAGGGTTAATGACATGCACGACGACATACTTAGACAAACATGCAAAAAACAAACAAACAAGTCTCGCCAGCATGCTAAAGTAAGCATGAAAGCACTCACGGCCCCCTGTTAGTAAGAATGACTAGTAACGTGCAATTAATCATGCAAAGAGGAAGGTTCGGAAAGTCGGACAAGAATGACGAGTTGTGCGGTGAGAAGGACAAGCGGAAAAGAAGACACTCGGTGCCACAGACCTAGGACGCAATACTTCTAGCTCGTATCACGAAATATATCCATGCGCAGCATATGGAAGTAGAAAAGACACGTTTACCGAGTCGAAGGGAGGAGAGCTGAACGGAGCAAATGCGTGTTCAGCTGAGACTTACACACTGCATATTAATTGCAGAGAGTGATCGAAGCCGTCGGAAGCGAGTTCCACACTTTATGTACCTATAAACTGATAGCTCGATCACCAAAAGCTTTCAATTTAGTTTAAGGGGCTGAACTGCAAGATGACCAAATGCTTACGAGCGGGTGATGCAAAAAGCGCACTGGGTAGGCAAGGAGGTCGGATTGATAGACAGTTGTGTAAGCGAGTGAAGCGATCGCTAAGTCATCCGAGAGAAGATCTCTCGAAGCCGATTCGACGCTTGACACGGAGCCAGTCAGGCTCAGACAGAAGTGAAGCGACGTGGCTGCTTCTACTCACATGGCGACAGTGCTGAGTTGTTCACCAGTTGCAGACGATCAAGGGTATATGCCGGGTGTCCTAGATAGAGGTTTATCGCACCAATCTAAACGCTACGTCGCAAACGCCTGCACTAGTTTGACTGTCGCAATCTTATCTAAGCTGACCCTGACTTTGGCCGTGCTTCTTAGCTGGTGACCGACCTTGCAGCCTTACAGAGGTTTCAACGTGAAAGCCAAGATTTTGTCTGGTGATATGATCGGCCATATAATATTAATCGATCACAAAGTTCTTCTAGAGCGCCTCTCATCTCGCCTGGGCATCACTGGCACTGCTCTGCAGTGGTTCAGGTCCTATCTCAGTGGGAGACTCCAGAGTATTGACGTGAATGGACAAAGATCATCTGAAGTACCTCTGAAATATGGAGTACCTCAGGGCTCCGTGCTAGGTCCGATTCTTTTCACGGTTTCTACTCTGCCTCTTGCTGATGTGATTGCCAAGCACAATCTAGGCTTTCACTTCTATGCGGATGACACTCAGTTGTACCTTTGCTTTGATCCCTCCCAGCCTTCGAGCACCTCGAATTCTCTCAACTCACTTGCTTCATGTATTGACGGCATCCGCACATGGATGGCAGCAAAGTTTCTAAAGCTAAACGACGATAAAACTAACTTACTAGTTATGGGCAAACCCAGTGCGATTCAGAGATTGGAAAGGCTGTCTCTCAAAACTGGCTCTGCCAGCATATCTCCAGTTGAATCATCTCGAAATCTAGGTGTCACATTCTAAAGCGACCTCTCGTTAGACGACCATATCAGCTCCACAGTCCAATCCGCCTATTTTCAGCTTCATAACATTGCTAAAATTCGGGCTTGTTTAGATAAAGATACCACATCTAAGTTGGTCCATGCATTCGTGACATCCCGTCTCGACTTGTGCAACTCACTGCTTACTGGCCTACCAGCATGTGCGATCAGGCGATTGCAGCTGGTGCATAACTTCGCAGCTAGGCTTGTCTGTCGTGAGCGTCGCAGTTGCCACATTACTCCACTTCTCGCCGACCTGCACTGGCTACCAGTCAAGCAACGGATTGACTTCAAGGTTTTGTCGCTCACTTTTAGGTCCCTTCATTCTATGGCTCCAGCCTATCTGTCAGAACTACTACCCCATCAGGCCAAGCATCGTACCACCCGCTTTTCGGAATCCAACAGTCTACAAATACCTCGTACAAACCTTAAATCCTTTGGAGACCGTGCATTTAGTTCGCATGCTCCCAAAGCCTGGAACTCCCTCCCGACCTGCGTCAGAACATCCCCTGACCTGACCACATTTAAAAGGAACCTAAAAACACACCTATTTAGGACAGCATTTAGTGGGTCCCTATGATTCGTCCTTGATGTGCTTGTGCGTGCTGACACTGTGCATGCTGCCACTAACCACATTTGCATGCTGACCCTGTGCATGTCACCCCTAACCATATTATTCATTTCGTTTGTTTTTTCAAGCATGATTTTACTTACCATTCAATTGCATTTCACTTTAAGCAAATGTAAAGCGCCTAGAGAGAGATTAAGTTCTCTGAGGGCGCTTTATCAAGTGAATTATTAATATTATTATTATTAATAACAATAATATTAATGCACTTGATAAAGCGCCCTCAGAGAAATAAATCTCTCTCTAGGCGCTTTACATTTGCTGCAAAGGAAGCTATGAAGCGTTTAGCCAATGAAAAAAGGAAGAGCAGCATTAAAAACAAGTAGTACAAACCCCTAAGTATAGTAGTACAAACCCCTAAGTATAGTAGTACAAACCCCTAAGTATAGTAGTACAAACCCCTAAGTATAGTAGTACAAACCCCTAAGTATAGTAGTACAAACCCCTAAGTATATCACACTAACCATTCGACCGTGATTCCTTTAAGCAAATATAAAGCGCCTGGAAAGAGATTGAGTTCTCTACGGGCGCTTTATCAAGTGCATTACTATTATTATCATTATTATCTCATACTTCAAGAGCTAACCCGGATGACCAACGGCCATCTCGACATCTACACTCTCGACACCTTTCACTGAGGGTAGGACCTAACCCAGTTTAGCTCTACGACAGGCATACCCAGGCGCGTCGAAAGGTACTCCGTAAGGAGCTAGTGGTCCATTGTACTAAATGCTACAGAGAGGTTTAGGAAAACCAACCGAGAGAGCTCAAAGCCTCGAGCTCAAAGCCCCGATTCGAACTTAACAATGAGATCTGATGAACCGATGTAAACGTTCAGCTTCCGGCTCATCACTCGCTTAAGTGCCTTTGATATGAATAGCCTAAGGGAGACTGGGCAAAGGTCACTTAAGTTCTCGTGATTCAGAGATACATTTTTAGCGGGTGGCCGTACAACTGTTGTTTGTAGATGAGAAAGAACATCACCGGTGCATCGCCGTGGACATATTTACGATATTTGTTCATGTTGGCGGCGGCGACAGTTCTATGCACAAATTATAAGGAGAACTGTTGGAGCAGGGATGGATTGGGGATGGATTGGCGCGTTGGATGGCGCGATGGATTCGCAGTGACTTTAGCCTGGAGGAAATTTTTAGCGATGAGTTCTATTGAGAGATAGACGTGAAGGAGGAGAGAAAAGCGGAGCGTCACGTGACGCGCCGCGGCGCGACGCGTCGATGCCGTCCCGGCAGAGGCGGCGTCGAGGGATGGAGTCCCCAATCTGTTAAATCTAATCTACTAAGAATTTAAAAAAATGCACCAAGTCGCCATAGGGATCATTAAGAAGTATGATTGTTGCTGAGAGAGGTAAAGACGACTAATAATAATAACAATAATAATGCGCTTGATAAAGCGCCCTCTTTGAACTTAATCTCTTTCTAGGCGCTTTACATTTGCTGCAAAGGGAAACACGATTGACGGTTGATGTGGACCATTACAACCTTTTGGGTTATTGATCTACGGCAGACCCAAAGTTTCTCAACGAATAATTTCTTTCAATACATCTTGAACAAAATTCTGCGAAAAGAGAAACAACAGAGTAACGAGGGCTCTTAGCTGTATGCAATATTGTGTGGGTCGACACCCACTGACTGCTAGCAATGGCTGAAGCCACGCAAGTTGTGCATGAGAGATGCTATCTGGTCGCTAACCATAGCAGGTGTAACGGTAGCACTACATTTACTTTAGCTTAGAACCACATTTTCAATTATACAAATACACATTTATTTCACCCAGTAAGCTGGTATTCGGTCCAAGAACGCAAGTGCAAATTTAAAACTGAGGATCTCAATATTTATGTTGAAAGACAAATAGGAAGTTTTTGAAGTAGCTTAATTAGTAGACCATTGGAGGTTGCCAGATCGCTCCCCACTGAAGGTGAAATTCTTTTTTCTCGGTGCCAAGACTAAGGAAAGACGGTCTTAGGCCGCTCTCCAACTTGCAAGTCTTGCAGGAGCTACATTTTATTAGATTATTATCGCCGCATTATTATTCATACAAATTGTGCTTGGTATGATATGCATTCATTTTGAGCTACATACTTAGCTATTGGACGTTGTTATGCCGTACGCGCGCGGGCTCGCGCACACACACACACGCACACAAACACACACACACACACACACACACACACACACACACACACACACACACACACACACACACACACACACACACACACACACATATATATATATATATATATATATATATATATATATATATATATATATATATATAGTGTGTGTGTGTGTGTAAACATAATTGCGACATCCACTTTCGGTCGGACTTTGTTCACCGTGTCTATCCCGAATACTCATAATAATAATGATAGTAGCATTACATTTGTATAGAGCCCTCAGGTAAATTAATCTCTTTCTAAGCACTTTACATACGCTATAAAGGAAGCATCGTCAAGCAGTCAGTGGTAACATGCACAGTGTCAATAAGCATAACACATATGATTCGAGGTGACATACAGAGTGTCGAAGTGTCAACATGTAAATATGATTAGTGGCAGCATGCACAGTGTCAGCACGCATAAGCAAACAAAGGAATAATCACAAGTAGTCACTAATGTAATGTAATGTATCTCCTTCTGTAACTCCACAAAGTCATAAAGACTATGTGGGTGTTACGCAGGAGAGTTTTGTACTAATAGCTGCTGTCACAAACGTAATGGTGCTAGTCTCAGCCGACGCATGACGAATACTGGTGACGCCTAAACCTTGTAGCATCGCTAGTGACGAAGATCGCCCGTACCTCAACGTATCAAGTCTGTATCCATAATGTCGACAAGTCTATTTGACATCAGCGGACGGTTACAGGTGTACAACAGCGGCCATGTTACAAGTGTACAACAGCGGCCATGACGTACACCAACGGGTCTCCGGCCAAGAGCTCAGATCAGCTCAAATGCTAAAGCCGAGTCCGGAATCACAACATTCTGCTTATCTCATGGCGCCGGCTTTTATACCGCTTCGACAATAGATTATTGCACGCATTATAGCGTAATCTCATAATTGCAAATAGTTATTACCAGCCATAATCTGGCTGATTTAGCTGGCGCCGCAGTTTTACTGCATCCTCCTTAACTTATAACCGCTCTCGGCCGTAATAAAAACCTAGCGACCAGCAATGACAGGGTGAACGTTCGGCTTCGCTACCTCATCCTTTCTCACTAGTAGCCGTCCCACCGACGAGAGCTGGACTTCAAAGCAGCGTCTCCAGCCTGTCCCCAGCGTTTCGTAAGTCCGGGTCGTCAGCACTTCCCTTGACTGCGGACGCGCGCCTTCAGCCATAGTGCTATTTTAATAGACACCTGGAGCGATCTCATACTGGAATGGTATTAGCACACACAACACGGGAAGGAGCAGCCCTCCGTGCATCGTGTGCACGAGCAATTGTGACTTCATCTTATCGTGCTCAGCCCGCCATTGCTTCAAGAACCAGTCTTGTCAGCCTTTATTTTAGTTAGACAGTCTGTGGGGTATGACAGACAACGTCTGCTGTCCAAAATCTCTTGAAAGCATACGCCCAGTGGCCGACTTTCAAAACGCAGCGAGCAGTTAACTTACTGCGAATTGAACAAAGAGTTTAATGCATTTGCTTTTATCAAACTGTTTGCAATACTTGCAAGCTTTTGCTTGTAGCGATTGCCACTGGCGTACTCAGTATTAGGTCAGGGACGGATCTCAACCGCGACCTTGGGTTCTATAAGAAGCAGCGAGTGCTTGAAAACTTGACCAGCCTCTCTTTTCAATCGGTCCGAAGCGGGCTAGGTCTAGCAGGCACAATTTCGTTTGTCTACGAGCGCTTAGACGATATAACAAAACTCATTTATTATACTTGCGTTTTATAAATGCCACATAGAAATGGCTTTTACAGAACTAATCTCACGTCTAGCAACTTCGCGTCGTAAGTCTAGTAGGTTATGGCAATTTATAGGCCACCGAGGGCTTTAATGACTTCAAGTAATTGCTGCGGTAAAGCGATCGATGCCTTACGCTATTCTTCATCGAACGAGGTTCAAGCTCCAGACTTTTTTTGTGGCTCGCGGATTTACCGCATGGATCGCATTTACCCACAACCGCCGGGGCTATAGATTTTCGCACGCGTTATGCGGGCACCGTAAAAGATGGCTCTCACAAGGGTACTATATTGGAAGGAATTAAAGAAAAAGTAGCGACATCATGCTTTGTCATGCTGCCAGACCTCGTGTGGATTGCACTAAAAAAGTGCTGAGATAGCTGTAACGGTTCAGATCTAATACCGTGCAGTGCAAGTCAAGAGCACTACGATGGCGAAAGATCGGGGATCTAACAGGCGTATAGACCTGTGCGTAATATTACAGCTCAGTACAGCCTTATGATATATGTCTGCATGGTGATTGCATACAGTAATATTTAGTCTTATGTTGAAATATGATCCCATAGACGGCAGCAAGTCACCCATGCTGGTCAACAGGGTATGCAAGAAAGCTGAAACAGTCATTGGGACGTACAAGGCAAACCTTTAACTACTACCGAAAATACAATATCATTCATTTGCATAGCGCCCTAGGAGAGCTTAATCTCTATTCAGGCGCTTCACAGATGCCATGGAGCTCAAGCCTACGACCTTGGCCTTTGACCTTGGTCGGGACAAGCGCCTTAACCACAGGGCCCAACCAGCACCCCGTAATGGCAATAATTTTAAACAACAAACTCCCACGTGTGACTTGCTTGCCTTCAAATAAATGCAGTTTTTCGGCTGCTGTTAAGTTTCTTCACAATATCTATGAAATAGAAAACATGACGTTTTTGACAACCTCAAAGAATGTGCCACCCCCCAAAGAATGAGTCACTCCCCAAAAAAAACATCAGAAAAGGCTACAGACACATGTTTATTGTGTTGCTCTTCAACTTTATCACAGGCTGTGCTTAGCGGCATATCAGGCATAACTATGTATGACAAGTACAACTGTTGACGACAACCGAATACTAGATGACAAGTACAACCAGCTGCCGAAACAGGCCTGTTACATGTGCATTATCTGAAATGAAAATTAATGAGAAAACCCGTTACAGTACGAGGCAATCACAGAAATGCAAGTATCTGTACGCCAGTAGTTCAACATCAGTTCGACGTCCTTCCACACCACTGCAGACCCATGTTGAGCACGATAAAGCAGATGACGTCAGTTAGCTCATCGATCTGCAGCAACACAAGAAAAAAAACAAGACGTAAGTGGTAGATACCGCATGCAAGCTCCAATGTCAAGGAACCCTCTCCCTGCACACACTTGCATGCGCAGCAAGGACATCGGCTTACTTGTTTGGATGTGGGCTTTCCAGCGCCGTGACCTGCTTTGGTGTCCACACGAATCATTAAGGGATTGGTCTGAAAAAAAGAGCAATTTCGTCATGAATGTGCCCACGAATAACGAGCGAGCAAGCGGTGGCACCTACAAGGCGAAGGACTGGGATGCACAGAGGTGTACTGCCTGTCCGAGCGAATTCAGATACTGTAAGGAGCAACTAAAAATACAGGTAAGTCGACTTCGAGCGCGGGGCACATGCTGGTGCAGCTTAAGCGTGCGAGAGCTCATCATTTTCCATGCTGCAGCTGCCACCCTGCGGTGGAGGCAGCAGCAGCAGCAGCAGCAGCAGCAGCAGCAGCAGCAGCAGCAGCAGCAGCAGCAGCAGCAGCAGCAGCAGCAGCAGCAGCAGCAGCAGCAGCAGCAGCAGCAGCAGCAGCAGCAGCAGCTGTGGGGGAGGGATGGGGCAAATCGGCAGAGGCAGTGCAGCCCTGAGCAATGCTGTGTCTGGCATTGGTCACTATGGGAGTGCACGATGGCAGCAGTTATATTAGCCAAGCAAGTCACGATCTGTACCATGTTAGCATGATGCCCTCACCAACATGTGGCCACTTGTTTATCTGATGACGAGATATCGTTAAAAGCAATGCATACTATGAACTTTTAATTGGTATACCATTGCAGATATTTTCGTTGCCTATGTAAGACCTAACTTATGGCAGGATTAAAAGCAGTAGATGATATGGTGATTAAGACTGCAGGCTCATTGCTGACGAGAGAGAGAGAGAGAGAAAGAAAGATGAGATGAGACGACAAGAGCAGGATAGAGCAGGAAGGAAGAAGCAAGTGGGAAAGAGCATGTGAGAGGAAAAAAGGAAGAGAGTAAAAGAGTAGTAGAGAGCAGAAGAGAGGGAGCAAAAAAGAGAACAATTGAGAGAGAGAGAGAGAGAGAGAGCGAGCGAGAGAGAGAGAGAGAATAAAAAAATACAGGAATGAGAGAGAATGGGAGAGTAAAAGTTAGTGAGAAAGCCATGCTCGGAGGGCTGAGTCTAGCTAGAATCAAGCACACATCATCAAAAAAAGCGTGCACCCTTGTGTTTAAGCAAAGCCAGCTATGAGTCACAAAAAACGTACAAGCATTCACAATCTCTCTTTAATACACACAGGCATCCGCCACAACTAGCGCAAGTGCACACAAGTGTACGCACACATACGCGAGTGGCGATCCGAAATTGAGCACACGCAGAAGTTCGATAGCTCTGCAGAGCATGCACTGACTTGCATTTTTTTAGTGGTGAGATGCATGGAGAACGGGAGAGCAAAGAAAATATTTGCAAAAAATATTTGGGATCCATTTAACGAGTGACACACCTGCTGCTCACAGGTCCCACGCACATGCTGCAGCTCGGCGATGAATTTAAGAGAATGAAGTGGCACGACGCGATCGTCGTGGTCGGCTGTCAGCAGCAGCAGAGCAGGGTACTGAGCAGCAGAAGCGTCGGCTGCTGGCAGCCGGATGTTGTGCAATGGTGAGTACCTGCATTGCAAAAAAGCATCGCCACCAGCATGAGCATAAATAGCGTAGCCGTCGTCCCCCCACACGGTCTATAACGCATGAGCACAGCATGCAACCGACACGGCGTGAGCGGTCACAGGTACGGCCTGTATCGACAGATTGTCGCGCACATGTCGCCAGCCTAGAAGGATTGAACGGCCAGCTGCTGGTGTAACTAGGAAAGAAGTGCAGTGCTCTTTTCAGCAGCCCAGCTCACACATTCACGCTGTGAATTGCTTGAATGAAGTGACAGCTGCTCATTCAGCTCCTGCCGCCAAACACTATCGCAAATACGTACGGACAACAAAATGCACACTGAAACTCTTCAGCACGACCTTTCAGTATTTGCTCCGGTTGCCGAGTAGTCTTGGGGAGGGGGGAAGGCAGCGTGTAGTGAGAGATGAATTAACTCTAGTGGTACCGAGACGGGCGACGACTGACTAGGTAGATACTCGTAGCAGCAAGCAAAATCGTCGTATCACTTGAAGACAAGATGACCGACACAGAACTGGTGGGGAGTTTCCAATTGGCTCTTGTATAATGTCGTTAAATAAGGATTTGTCAAATAGTACTCACTAGCCTGCCAGTATACCTGGGGTCGTCATCTTGCTGCCAAATGTAACCACGCTCAAACCGATCATCATTTGAGCCTCGAAAACCACAATGTTCTTTACCACAATGACTTGAGTAAAGAAATAGCCCCCCAAGAGAACTTGGTCACTGTCCAGGCGCCTCACAGTACGCCGAAGAGCTCAGGCCGACAACATCAATCAGTCAGTCGCCAATGGCGAGCATCCTAATCCCTGGGCAATGATGCACGCACAAGTGCGCACTCTTGAGCGCGCGCACACACGCGCGCATCCTTTTAATGAGGCAAGTAAGCACATGGTGGCACAATGAGACAAGTGACGGGACGATAAGAACAAGCACGTTCTTATCGTCCGGTTCTTAGCGTCCGTTGGCAAGTAAGCCTTGCCAACGACGGCTTACTTGATCAGCCAGTCGAATTCTTCAGCTTTGTCGGAACAGCCATAGTCAGTCTTCCAAGCATGACCGATCGTAAATTTGTGAAACCTTAGCATGTCGAGCACCCTGTACACACAGAGCACAAGCAGGTCAAGCGGCAGCCCTACTGCTCGCTCTGGGGCACGTGTGGGTGCACGTGTTCGCAGAGGTCACTAAACGCACACGCACAAAGCACACTGCCTACATTCTCACGATAAAAGCAAGTTACCGTAAGAAACAAAAACAGGTCACAGATCAAGTCTGCATGGAGCGCAGTGCATTCGGCATTTCGCTAGGCACCGCGTGCACGGACGAACGAAAGCACTGTTGTGACCATACCCTACTTGTGCAACTGCAACGCCAAAGAGCTCTGGCCTCTGGTTGGCGCATGCTGCAACGAGCAGACCTCCGTTCGAGCCGCCATTGATTGCGATTCTGCAAAGTAATTGCAACATGCAGGCCTGCACCGATTCGAGGAACAACAACCAGTAGAAACCAGTAACAATCAGTAAGCTGATATTGGAGCACTGAACGCACGGTACATTGCCGTGACAGTGATAAAAGAAGAGTGTCACGGGGCATCAGTGCGTGCGCCGTGCTCCAGCTGCTCTGAGCCGGGAAGCATGACAGAGCCGTGCGACCAAGAGAGGGGCGCAGAGCAAGCGAGCGGCAGGCAGGCAGCGAAGCCACTTGCTCGTGCAGTGAAATTCAGCTCAGCATTTCACAAGCAGCTGTCATTAAATTCCCTTTGCAGCAAATGTAAAGCGCCTAGAAAGAGATTAAGTTCTCTGAGGGCGCTTTATCAAGTACATTATTATTATTAAATTAATTGGCATGTGCCTTTCATTGGTACCCTGAGATCCCCGAGTCATTAAAGGTCACCACCTCCAAAGATGCTTTGTGGTCGTGTACAAATGTCATGATTATTGGTCTGTTGATTGGCATGTTTTACCAGGTTAATCGTTGAGGCAACCGAATCTAGTGCTAGAACGAGTTTTTAGCAAAAACCCACGTGTCACGACTTTCAGTGAAGCAGCTCGCCAGTGCTCCTCGCCACGTCAAGCAGCAAAGAAGTCCCCAAACAGCAACAACAGGCCACAGCCACGATGCTTGCTTCTGAATGAGATTGACAACTAACAACTACATGCCGGGCAACGCAGTGGCTGAACCACCATACTAGAGTATTGCTATTCTCGTAACCCGAAACGTTAATTACAACGCAAGTAAGTTCACATTGCTGGCGAGTTTAAAGAATGAGCTAGCAGCAAAGCAGCACAAGGGCAGCATACTCCTTCTAATGCCTATGCACGTAGGTAACACACAGTCTGCCGTTGACGAGAGCCAGTTCCACGTGTGCCTGCTATTTTGCCGACGATTGCTTTAACCCTAGCTAAACGTATTGTCATCGATCTTGGCCTCATTCTGGTTGGCTATTCTTAGCTGCACGGTACACTTCAACAGTACGAACTCCCTTTATATTTGCCTTCGAGCTTTTGCAGCCCTATAGCGAGCCATCCTAGCGCATCCTTATTATATCAATCTTGTCACTTAGGGCAAGCTCCCGTTGTCTCCTGCTTAGCAAGAGGCTTGGCGAAGCTTGCACGCTCCACACCAGATTCCTGCTTAGTGCAAAGCTGCCGAAAGTGGAACTCCACTGCTGCCACGCGCACATTCCCGCATTTGACACAAACTCGCTGCACATCGTCTATCATGCGCCCGACTACGGCCAGCTCCGCGCTCCACGCGACTGCCAACGAGTGTCACGTGCCTGCCTCAGCACTGCCGGGCACTAGGAATGTGGATGCTCGTGCGTGCTTCGACGACAAGCTGTCCAAGTTGCCGAAGTTACGCTGCGAGCAGTTTCCAAGAGCTGCGGCAGCCGCTTCATTCTCGGGCATTCTCTGCCGAGCCAACCCGCGAAGCCCTTTTCTGATATGTTCATGCTTTGCCGGACGAAACGATGAAGTCTACTCAAAGTGGCACACATGGACAGGTAACATGCGCCACACGCATCCAAACGGCCCTGGCGCTATCGCCGCTGGACAGGTGGCACATGTATACGGGTGAATCGCGGGAGCTTTTCCCCACACCGGTAGAGTGGTGCTTTCACACCAGGTAAGGTGGTTGCTTTTCACGACCTCGGTCCCAAAGTCGCGGGTTTGAATCGTGAGGTAGGCGATCCTTTATTGCAGCTGCAAGCGATGGCGATAGCCATAAAGGCTCTTCTGTCGCTATACAAAAGAGGCTGTTAAATCAGCTAGTATTAGTATTTAGGGTTTTCCAGACGGGTGGTGCATGTATACATATGTGTGTGTGTGTGTGTGTGTGTGTGTGTGTGTGTGTGTGTGTATGTGGCACAAAGGTCAGGTTTGACTGTGCTGCACCAGGTATGATGGTTAGTGCCAATAGCGAATGAGCAGGCACAAAGGCAGAGTGCTGTAAGCAAATCTACAGCTCCTCTTAACTCCGAAAGCATGCAGCCCAGGACTTCTCTGCCGAGCACACGATCAATGGTCAACACAGCACAAGGAGGAAACGTTCACCGGGCACCGCAGGCAGCAGCATACATCCACGCTAGTAGTGAGCCAGGCTGTCTTTCCAGACCAATTTCAGCAGAGAAGCACAATCGCTGCCTATCTTCCTTTAACATGGCACAATGAGACCAGTGGCACTACTGGGATAAACAATCACTGCCTGTCAGAAGGTAAGATCCTAACCTCCCAGGGACAGATCCACATGAAAAAAATTGCTCTCAAGCTCGGTAATGATCAACAGTAACCAGGCAACAACAACAAACAAAGAAGCTAGCACAGGAAGGGGCAGGTGCTACCTATGCGGTTCTCACTTTAGGGGTATCATGCCTAATTCCCCTGCCCCTAGTCTTCAATAAGAGCTGCAATAGCTCTGTCTTTGCTAAGAGACTTGCAAAACAACTAAATCATCTTGGCATGCTATATAGTTTACCAGCGGATATCCGAATGATCCTTACTTTACGTCAAGACTTAGGTAGTTGGTTCGATTCATGCAGCAGGCCATTCTTTATTGATTGCCCACTGCTAGCGGGAGTGATAGCTGCTGAAGGCTCTTCAGTCCACTATATAAATAAGGGTGTGAAATTAGCTAACCCTAACTTTTACTTACAGCCTGGGGGTCGTGTACTGTTCACGAATCAAGTACTCAGCTGCTGAGCAGAAGTCGTTAAAGCAATTCTGCTTCTTCCCCAGCGAGCCATCTTTGTGCCACGTTTCTCCGTATTCCCTTAAAAAGCAAACAAGTAAATGCTCATTTGTATCGAACGAAAGCAAATACTGGCACATGTGCCACTCATTGGATTGCGAACATACCCTCCACCTCTGAGGTTGGCAAGGGCAAACACCCCACCGTAGTTGGATATAAACGTGAGACGCGATACGCTGAAGTAGGGGGTGAAAGAAATGCTGAAGCCACCATAACCATAGAGCCACACAGGATTGCTCCCATCCTGGGGAAGATCCTACAAAAAAGTATGTCACGATTTCGAAGAGGGCAAACTCTACAGTAGCACGCAGACGTCTAAACGACCAATGAGAGAGAGAGAGAGAGAGAGAGAGAGAGAGAGAGAGAGAGAGAGAGAGAGAGAGAGAGAGGCCAATCTACATCCCAAGGTTGTCATTCAAACAATACCAAAGTAAAATAAAACTAAACAAGAAAAGATGCGAATGATTACGATCAACTTTACACCACACCAACACGAGCAGCAAGTATTGAAAGCAGAAACAAGGACTTGAGTTACACACAGTGTTACACCCATGTTGTTGTCTTGAATTTCTCACGAGCTGAGCAACAAACTAAGTTACTAGACAAAGTGAGAGCAGCAGAAAGTAACAAATGAGACCGTTATGTGCTGCAACAACATCCATGAACTTTAAAGAAGCTCAATGTCAACAGCTAATGTCAAAAGCTTTGAAGGTAACCTTAATACACCGTGCTCGATCGAATATTCATTGGTGTGACATAACGAATGAAGAGCCAGCACGAAAATCCTATAGCTGGGTCTTATTTACAAAGTCATGACCAATGGGGCACACTTTTGGCTGATAGATGGTGCATACGCAAGAAACAAGGACAGGTTTGAAATGGTCTAGAACATCTTGCATAACGAGCAGGATGCCTATAGGCGCAGCAGGAGTTCAGCAAAGAACCGTGACCGTAATCCTTCAGAGGAGTGTTTGCATTGCTAACCTCGATTTGCACAGCACAGACTTGGCTTATAGCTATACAGTTGTAGCATGAGATGGTAACAAAGTCAGGCATGGCTACAGAGAAGGAGTGAATGAATAATTGGACCACGCATCCACTAACTCACCTTTTTATGGACAAGAAACATCGGAATCGGTGCACCATCTTTACTCGAATAGAACACCTGTCTCGTCTCGAAGAGGGATTCATCGAAACCATTCACAGTCACTTTCCTATAGAGCTACAAAAAATGCGTGTGAAAACTCAAATAGGAGTCCTTTGTGCAGAAGTAAATCAATATGCAAGCCAAAAGCATTGCATACCACAGGAGAAAATGTGTCGGTAGTCATATCACAGCGATAGAATGTGCTTGGTGTCAGGAAAGATGTAAACTCGTAAAATATCTGAAACACAAAACAGCGAGAAAGACAGCACTGCACAGGCATTCCTGAGCTGCTAACATCAAGTATATATCGGCTTCACGGTAAGCATAAGCGTCATACCTCACTATCATTGTGGCGTCCTGAGTAGCCAGATATGCTGCCGACATCTAATGGCAAAGTTGCGATACGGGATCCAGTAGTCAGATCATGCACATGCAGAACGTTCTGCAGAGAATGTTGCTTTGCTCAGCTGCGTGCTACATATGCATGCGTGCCTACGTGTTATGCATGATTTCCAGCTGCTTGACTACACCGAGTTACACTGAAAGATGGGCCAAACAGCCAATGCAAACCTTGACATCGTGAATGTAGCACAGCACAATTCGGTTGACGTTCACACATGCTGCCCACTCCAAGACATCGGCAGAATGCTGATCTACCAGCGGCATCCAGTCGGCCTGCACAAACCAGCAGAGCATTAAGTAGAGGCACGCGAAAAAGACTTGCACTGGCTGCAGTCGGCCCGACGAAGGCTGCCGGGATGAGAGCTGCACATGAGCCGTCTCATCGACACACACTGGCACACGTGACTTGCAATCGGGGAGGGTGCAACACCGATCACGGTGCGTCAGAGACAATGCCACGAGTCGTGAGTACCAACGTGGTCCACGGACAGTGCAGGCAACGGCTGATCGATCACGGGGGGGGAGGTAGGTGCACTGGCTGGCTGGCTTTCGACCCTCCGCATGCTGCTGCTGACAGCGGTTATCTGTCCTCTTCACGGTGCACATCTTCACTTAAATGCCAGAGCGCGCACTCCGGTTGATCTCACAGATCTCAAGTACTCATCTCACATACAGATCTCACAGATCGTACTGATCTCACATACAGATCTCACAGATCTCAAGTACTGATCTCACATACAGATCTCACAGATCGTACTGATCCTTGTCACGGTGCATTTTATTTCATGACCCCCTTCGTCGTTGCTCAGGCAGTCCAACTTCTCAATGAACCAAAATGTGGAGTGCAAATTCATAAGCAAATATGTAGAAAAACGCTCCAGAATCTGCATTCAAGGCTATGCACAGGGCCCAACAAAGGTTCAGCAAACCAAGATTTGCCAAGGCAGCACAGTTGCACCGAATCGTAGAGCTGCCTGCCACATAACCCCTGCTAAAGTGTGAAGCCTCCCGAGTACCAGCTTTGGCGTATGTTAGTTAGTTAATGACATACTGAGTACCATGCTTAAACAAGCAAAAGCATTTAAGAAAACACTTTGAGCCAGCAGTTAGTAGGACCCCTGGTCACTAGCATGCACTCAATCATGTACAGGTAAGCACTTATTGCATGCAGGAAAAAAGACAAGTTCATAGGGATGCACGGAAACCTGAGAAGAATTAATACACATATTTAGCCGAGACTGAAATGATGCGTAGTCAATGCAGGTGGTGACCAGTATCTGAAGCGAGTTCCTGACTTTGCTGCATACGAACTGAAGGCCCGATCACAAAAAGATTCAATTTAGTGCAAGGAATGACCAGCCGATTGGAAGAAGCACAGGAGCTGGTGGTGCAAGAGTAAAGTGTATTCACGAAAAGGTCGGGTAGGTTGGGTAGTGCAGCAAGTAAAGAAACTCGTAAGCCAGCAAGACGATCTTGAAGTCGGCTCGATGCTTGATAGGTAGCAAGTAAAGCTCAGACAAAAGTACGGTGTGATGTGGCAGCTATGCTGCTGCCGAACCAGACGAGAACTGAGGTCTTTAGTGGTTGCAGAAGATTAAGGGAATAGGCCAGAAGTCTGGAATAGAGGGATTGCATTAACCTGAACACGATGTAATCAACCCATGAACTAGTTTGGCTACCGTGATCTTGTCTAAGCTGGCCCTGATTTTGGCAATCATCTTTAGCTGAAAGGATACCGACTTGAGTGGATGCAATTTTCTCATCAAACGACAAGTCGCTTTAAGAAAACAGGCCCAGATAATGGACATACTGTCAAATAAGATGATGAGGTCTTGCAATTCAGGATGACTTTAGGCTTGCCCATATATATATATATATATATCGCCTTTGACGACCGAGGTCGTGGGCTCGAGCCCTGTGGCATATGTGAAGCGCCTGGATTGAGATTCAGTTCTCTTAGCTCTATACTAATGAATTACATATATCACCATTCAGCTTTGGGAAGTTAGTGGGCCATTCAAGTGCAAATGTCGTCGATGCAGGCTGAAAGGAGATTGAGTCTGATGCTGGGCAATGCTTAACAATCGGTCAAAAATAGGTAGAGCTGAGTGCCATCGGCATAGAAATAAAAACTAAGGTATTTTTTGGTGATGACATCAAGAGAGAGAGAGAGAGAGAGAGAGAGAGAGAGAGAGAGAGAGAGAGAGAGAGAGAGAGAGAGAGAGAGAGAGAGAGAGAGAGAGAGAGAGAGAGAGAGAGAGAGAGAGAGAGAGAGAGAGAGAGAGAGAGAGAGAGAGAGAGAGACAGAGACAGAGACAGAGAGAGAGAGAGTAAAGCGAGTTAAAAGACGAGGCTCTAAGACCAAATGCTGAGGTACCCATACTTACAGGACACCTCGAATGACTGATAGCCATTAACATATCCATTCCTGACATCTCATCTCTCACCGAAATAGAACCTGATCCAGTTTAGCACTATGTTAATGACACCTAAGCATATCAAGAGACACTTCAGAAGGATCTGGAGGTCAACTATGACAAACGCTGTTACCAGATCTAGACGAACTAGCACAGAGACTACCCTGATCAGCATTGTTCAGAAGGTCATAGTAAACCCAAAACAGAAAGTTTCTCTGGAATGATTGGCTCTAAATCCAGATTCAAACTTGCTGGCAAGATCTAATGAACTGAAGCAATTGTTTAGTAGCTAGGCCACAGCATGTTCAAATGCATTAGACATGAATGGCAGAAGGAAGACTGGACAAAGATTACTTAGGTTCTCCTGTTCTAAAGTCAACTTTTTAATGAGTGGCCTGACAACAGCTGTTTTCATTGAGGATGGAACTTCACCAAGAACTAGAACCTGTATTCACAATATTTACTATGATAGAGAGCAACAGGTCTATGCAACTCATAGAGAGAATTGTTGGGACAGGGTGTAGAGAATTAGTGTTCGTTTTAGCCAGGAGGGCATTGAACACTGACGATGCTCTTATGATGAAGTTGAAACGATAGTCCTACTTTTGCAATAGCAATGGCAGAACTCTTACTAAAAGCATGTCTGCTGCTCACTTCGAGCAGGACACCAGCTTTGATCAACAATTACTGCCAATCGGCTCCAATGCTGCTCATACACACACAAACATACACATACACACGTACATAGCATGCGACCCTTACTTAGCAGGTACTGACTGCTATGCTAACCACCAACTTTCCAAGTTTTTATTACAACAGAAAGCAGCACTGCAGTGTGGACCTTCCTAATATCTCAGCAGAGATCAGCTTCTAACTGCAGTACCTGGCATACGAAAGCTATCTCAGCCACTAGGCAAATCAACCCCGCTTTAGTTAACAGTCAACTCCAATCACATGAGAAACTCACTACAAATTAGCCGTCACAATAATTTCTGTGGCATATGCTTTCTCAGCCGACTTGGGGAGCACCGCTGAAACTTCGGCATGAAAAATTAAAAGCTGTCACGTAAATGCAGCATTCACTTTAGTGGAAGAAGCTCGACAAAGAGTGAGGGGGCACCAGTAAGGAGTGCACACACGCTGGTCACATATCGCTTACCATGTCGGCCTTTGCTAAGTCAATGTTGATTAGTTTATAGCGAGGTGCATTCAAATTTGTCTTGAACGTGAACACCGTGCCTTGATTGGTAATGTACTGCAAATAAGAGAATGATACTTTCAATGGCAATGCAATCCTAACCGTGTTGTCCCCCTCATCAAAACAAATAACCCTAATGAACATCGTAGGATGTCAGCAAGGCACATACATTAGACCCAGCTATAGTCGGGAGGCTCTCGGTGGAGATATGGCGATTGTCAACTCAATAGAAAAAAAAGGACAAGCTTCCACTAAGTGGTCTGTAAGATTAGCGATCGTGCAACACGCTTACATCATATTCAGCATCAAAATTGTCCACCAGCTTCACGAACGGCAGGAGCCCTGTAAAGCACACACAGCAAGTTAGCACAGGGTTATTTTGCTGTAAAGCAACAGTCAACCGCACAAATTGGACCAAGGACAGTGCCTGCATAGCACAACGTTCATATTGCGGTGTGTGCCACGTACCCCGTACACCATCGGGCAGGCTTTTCAGGTGACAATAGTAGAGTCTATTGACAGGATCGCAGCCGTCGCTTATCTTCATCACCAAATATTCACCGCAGTCGCTAATTTCGACACCCCTGCAAGCCGTAAAAAGAACCGATGCAATCAGTGCACCGAGTCCCTCCACGTAACTGAAAAAGGGCATCCAATAAATCCCGGAAGTTCTACCTATGAGTCACTGACTTCACGGACATCCCAGATAATCTTGGTGCAGTGGCTGGTACGCCGGCAACAAGCTAGAGATTCGCCTGCATAGCACTAGCAAGTTCAGACAAGTAAGCTCAGCACGGGCTCATCCTTGGTCTCATGATTCAACATGGTTCAAGTTCAGCCAGCTCAGAAGCGGCACCTAAACGATCGAGGCTAGGGCTTTAATTAGCAGCAAGATTAATAACACAACATCCCACGTCTAAGTTGGTCCATGCATTCGTGACATCTCGTCTCGACTTCTGCAACTCACTGCTTACTGGCCTACCAGCATGTGCAATCAGGCGATTGCAGCTGGTGCAAAACTCGGCAGCTAGGCTTGTCTGTCGTGAGCGTCGCAGTTGCCACATTACTCCACTTCTCGCCGACCTGCACTGGCTACCAGTCAAGCAACGGATTGACTTCAAGGTTTTGTCGCTTACTTTTAGGTCCCTTCATTCTATGGCTCCAGCCTATCTCTCCGACATACTCCCCCATCAGGCCAAGCATCGTACCACCCGCTTTTCGGAATCCAACAGTCTACAAATACCTCGTACAAACCTTAAATTCTTTGGAGACCGTGCATTTAGTTCGTATGCTCCCAAAGCCTGGAACTCCCTCCTGACCTGCGTCAGAACATCCCCTGACCTGACCACATTTAAAAGGAACTTAAAAACACACCTATTTGGGTCCCGGTGATTCGTCCTTCACGTGCTTATGCGTGCTGACACTGTGCATGCTGCCACTAACCACATTTGCATGCTGACCCTGTGCATGTCACCCCTAACCATGTTATTCATTTCGTTTGTTTTTCAAGCATGATTTTACTTACCATTCAATTGCATTTCACTTTGCAGCAAATGTAAAGCGCCTAGAAAGAGATTAAGTTCTCTGAGGGCACTTTAGCAAGTGCATTATTATTATTATTATTGTTATCCCCCTCCCGGCTCAAGCAGCAAATGCAGATCCTTCTGTGGCTAGGTAGGGTCGTAGCAGCTGGCTTTGACCGGTCAGCGGCTGCCATGAGTTCAACATGTAAGCACTGATATTGTGCCTCTCCGAGGAACAGAACCGATCAACCATACTAAATTGGCATGCCACCTATGGGGGGGGGGGGGAGAGGAAGAGACTTCCACGACATCCGCGAGTCTTCTCTCTCGCCTGGCCTTACTGAGAGGCAGCCAACTCGCTGGTCTTGGCTATGCCTATTGGCGAAAGCATATATAGGTTAGGAAATGAGAATGGTTGGTGCACAGTAGCTTTCGTTTATTGGGCACGCCCAAGCACCTCCAAAAACAAGCAATCCAGTCGTTTTCAAGGTGTTATTTATAGAGTGTAGAAATCCAGCTTTTAAAAAATAATAACAACAATAACAAGATGGTTTTATAGCATCCACATATCCACATAGAGCTAATTTCTGTCTAGGCACTTTATACGTGGTAGAAAAGAGCCACGTCAAGTGGTTAGTGGTAACACGGACAGTGTCAACACGCTTTAGTAAGCAAAGGACAAGCCACGGGGACCCAGCAAGTGCTGTGAGGAACGGGTGGGATTTTAGCTTCTTGCTAAATTTCGTCAGGGGGTGTGTGACGTCAGCCGGGAGAGAGTGCCATGCTTTGGAAGTAAACTAAAGGCACGGTTTCCAAAGGATTTTAGGTTGGTTCCACGTACAGCTAAACGACTTGCAGCACAAGAGTGGGTTATATGATACCTGGCCTGATAGGGAAGCATTTCGGATAGGTAGGCCACAGCAAAAAAATGAAGGGACCTAAAAGTGAGTGGCCTAACGTTGAAGTCGATACCTTGCTTGATGGGAAGGAAGCCAGTGCATGCATGTATTGGATCGGAGATGCATTATCTAGTTAACCTTCATTTTTTACACTAGCACATGAAAATGCCACCGTGAAAGACACTTTTCACTGGCTGCATTTTTTTGTTCGCGACTGGTTAAATGGCTAACGGTCGAATGCCTACTACTAATTGTAAACAAGAGTCACCGACACATATATTCAAGTGTACGAACGGTGCACCAGCCACAAATTTTGTCCTCATCCAATTAAAACCGCGTGAGATGAGCAAATGCCATCGAGAAGGTGTGCTAAGCTGCGTGACATCTAAAGATTTCTTTCGGTTAGTAGCAGGACTTTCCGATTGACACTTAAGAAGCAGGAGGCAGTACACTTTCCACAGGCATTTGCTGATTAGTGAACATCAGTGCTACTCCGAAAAACGTGAAGTCTTCTGGGAAGATGCACCACGACCACATAGAAGACGCCTTTCGACCCTTGTAAAGATAAAGCCGGCCATTGGGCTAAGCACGATCGAACTTACAAAAGTAACAAATTCAGAAATGGACATCACAACCCTTCAGCCGGTGTAGCAACACGTGACCGTTAGTATTAAAGGCACCAATCAGATCACGTGTACAGCAGCTGGGTAGATACCCACATCCCATTCGACGGCCGAGCTCACGTGTCGGTGTCCCCTTGATGACCACCTAATTGTCAATCGATATATTGAGAAGGAACACTTGTTTGGCGACTTTTCACACTCGCTCCCCTGATTAAAAATCGTAATCTTGAAAATGCAGAGCGATCGAAAGCAATCGATTGTGGGACTGAGAACAGAAATGTTGTTGTCAATGTAGGGTGGATAATAATAATAATGTTAATAAATTTGCATAGCACCTTCAGAGAGCTGAATCTCTTTCTAGGCTTTTTGAAGACGCTGCATAGAAAGCGGATCCTGCAATCACTGATTCACTAGGCCAGCGCTCTACCACGATATCTAGATTCTGTTCTCCAGCTCTCAGCACCCCAAGCATGGGGTTTAAATGACCACTGTCAAGCGCCAGCGGAATCACGTGCACTGATCAAATCAAGTGTAATATATACTTTATATAAACCACTCTGACACCATGTAACGCTTATCCACTCCCCGGTTTTTAACAAGGACAAACTATTTTGACTTTACATTGACAGGGCTGCTAAAGGCCATTTGGAAGCCCCTCTGGTTAATGATCGCATGACAGTCAGGCCTTTTGCCTTCCTACACCTCCAGATCGTTTCAGATGTCCTGGATGTTGGCACAGGACACACATGCATGCGGCTGGCCTAGGAGGCTTTACTCTTCTAACAGGTGATGCTGCTGCGCGACTGTCACCACATGCTTGAAATTTAGGTGGTTGATAATTCATTAAGAAGACTGCATCTACAGCTAGCCATCACGTCCGATCTCTGCCTAAGAACACGGAGTGTCTACCACAGTAGTTTGCTAAAAATCTTACTAGTTCCCTGGTTCTGTCTAGGCCGGACTACTACAATTCTGCCTTGGCTAGGCTACCAAAGAAAAGTCAGTGAGTATCTGCAGCAAGGGATTAATATGGCTAAAAGGCTAGTCAACAAATCCCAGAGGTTCAACCTTGCGTCTCCTTTGCTGAAGAAGCTGCGATGGCTCCTGGTTGATCAACGGATATAGAGAAAAAATACTTATACTGACCTACAAGGCCCACCATGGCTTGGCTCCTTCATACCTAGCTGAACTGCTGCACCAGTTTCAGCCTCCTTGTGCCCTCAGGTCCTCTTTAGACAATAAATTAGCTGTTCCATTCCTACACTATAAGACCGTTGGCAACAGAACTTTTTGCTTTGCAAGTCCTAGACTGTGGAACTCACTTCCACAATTCTTAAGCAACGGGCATCTACTCTCCTGCTGCCGACTTCGGCGCATGCTTTCCAGCCGTTCTGAGCAGCCATTTCAATGCTACTCACTTCCTCAACTGCCCTCCTAATACTACTATGCTTCCCACTTTCTCTTTGTTGCTTGAGATGAAGTCTGTTGGATACTGAATGCATACCGAAAGCGGCTCAGCCTTTGATTGGGCTATAGAAAACTCGCCTGCATAGCATCTTCTTAGTCTTAAAACCTTTGGGGAGTTACAGAGAAAGATACATACCTACCTACATACATACATACATACATATATACAAACTGCATTAAAATAACTCTTGAAAGAGAAGAAATAATATAGCAAACGTACGACATCCACTGAGGGTCGTCTGGAAACTCAGCACACAAGATATCTTCTGACTGATTCGTGCCCAGATAGTGGTAGTAGAGCTTCTGGTGGAGGTTTGCAGTGGTTTCCGTGCCATCGGCCTTCTCACTGATTGGATAGGTCTGCAAAAAGTAGCAGCTCAACTGCACGAACGGTTCAATATACAGCAAAACAAAAAAATAATGAACTGCATAGCTACCCGGTTTGACCAATGAATTAGGTGCTAGCCTTTAACGACTATGGTCACGGTCTCGAGTCCTTCAGCATGTGTAAACCACCTAAATAAAAACTAAGTTCTCTCAGGGCTCTATACAAACGAATCATAATAATATAACATAATATAATTTATTTGTATAGCACCCTAAGATAACTTAATCTCTACTTAAGCGCTTTATATATGCCACGGGGCTTGAGCCCACGACCTCGGTCATCAAATACATCCACCTTGACGACAGTCGTCTACCCTTATAATAGTCAATCACACTTACACTGAGTCCGGTGTGATGCATTTTATCGTAATACTACGACGGTACAGCAAGGCTGTGTGTCACAAAAGTATTAGCACCAGCTGATTTAACCGCCTCATTTGTATAGGGGAAGAAGAGCCTTCACGGCTATCACCAGCGCTTGCAGTTGGCATTAAAGGATCGCCCACTCAAGGATTCGAACCCACGACCTCGGTCGTGAAGACCAAGCACCTTACCTGCTGGGCTATCATGGCCCCTTAAAAAGGGGGAAATAATTTGCTAATGTGCATATGTAGCGGCAACGTGTGCTCTCATAATTAAAATTGAACACTTAAATGCTAAAAGTTCGCAAGACTTTGCATTTAAAAGGATAGCTCAAAGAGTGCCGGTGGCATTCCAGTAGCTTGCACTCTCTGAACTACAACCACCTTTGGTGTCACTGTAGTGACGACCGGCGCTTCTGATGCCTCCCAGCCTCTTCTGGAAAAAGCTGAGTTGGTTACACCACTGTCCAAGACTCTCAACATTCCATATTATGCAGCCAGAAAAAAGTTCAAAATATATTCGACCAATACACCGTAAAAGACAATTGTCTGCAATATTCGATAGCTATTGGCTTTGCATGGCTGACGGTACACGGTTAGCAGTCGACTGCAAAAAGTAATCACCGCTTGATTTTAGCATAGCTAGTTAGCCGTAGAACACAGCATGGCATATATGAGCTACCCACTGGTCGGAGTAGAACTTAGCATGCCACCGGGGCACAAGTGCAAATCTGTTCAGGTACTCTACTAGGGCACTCAGGCACACCACGCAATCACTATTCGAACTCTTTTGCGCAGCCGCTTGGTGGTGCATGGCAAGCACATCAAACCCAGCTCAGAGTCAGGAGGTTTCCTAAGACAACACGCGAGACACCAAGTGAGACACCACGTGCAGCATTCTGCAGTGTGAAACAACCTAGCCACTCAGCCAATCATCAAGCACTTAGCAGCAGCAGCATTCACGTGATCACGATGGCCAGCAGCCCTGCTCATCATCACTGCAGGATAAGGGCAAATACAAGCACCCGTACATGCTCGTGCACGCACGCGCACGCACACACACACGAGCGTACATGCACGGACATGAAAACATGCACGCATACACGCACAAGGGCAACAAGCCACTACGTATCGATGGTCTTACATTGTAGAAGACACCCAAGTGGTCGTGAGTCCATGCCAGGGACGAAAACTTGACGCGGGTGAGAACATCTGGAAGCTCCTCATCCGTGTCGATGTTTTTAAACTACAAATGGTGCTATGATTGAACGCCACAAAGCTTCAGCAACGCTGCCACGGCAATACGAGCTGTCTCAGAGCGAGCGGCCCCCACTGCAAGTCGGCACTTCGAAGCCAGTGCAAATTCGGAATGGCGATGACGCTGCTGCCAATGAGGACAGCTTCAGCAAAGCCAGGCTGGTTTGCAGGCTGATTGCGACTGCCACTGCCACTGCCAGACGGCTGCAAGCGGCAGTGATACCCGTGAATGCTCTTCGGCCGCTATATGAGTGAGGCCGTTAAATCAGCTAGCCTTTATTTTACAGCCGCAAAAAAGAAGATAGCTAAGAAAGGCACTGGTGCAGCCTTGCAATCGCTATGAAGGCTCTAAGCAGGAAGGAAGGAACGAACAAGTCGTGGCGGCTGCAGGAAGCCAGCAAATTCTTAAGCCCGAGGTCAATGCCGTACCTAGCAGCCAGACAGACACACCTGACAAACAACAGCTATCTACTGCCATTCGGCACAGCATGCTGAAAGTTAATAACCACATTATTCTGATCAATCCGAGTCCCGGGTGCGTAAGCAGACACTTCATACCTTCACAGTGTTCCAGTCAGAGCCGCTCTCACTCAGCTTGACAGCAAAGAACCGCCCATCCTCCGAGAACGCTCTGCCTACAGCAGCTATGGTGCCGTCGGCGGAGAGTTGGTTCGGGTCAAAGAACACGCGTGGCTCTCCCTCCAAGGAGTCTTGAATGTAGGTCACACTGAAAGGAGAACATTACATTGCCGTGTCACTGTGCTCGAGGCAGCATCCTTCTGGATCCACATTGGCAGCCAATCCTATTGAATAGCACGCTCATAAATCCAAGCAGGCTGCCAACCCAAACATCCTAGCAAGGCTACGAGGTGGCCACTATATGCTGGAAAGGAGAGTAAAAAACATAGCAAGCTTACCAACAACAATGGACGACAGTGTGAGCATTACAGTCGCTCTGTGGGCACTCACTAGTTAGTCACACTGTAGAGGCAAACAAATCAGCTGCTCCAATGGACAGAGCACAGTATAGAAGCAGTTCCTAGATCTTATGATAATAATAAAAATAATATAATAATAATACGCCTGATAAAGCACCCTCAGAGAACTCAATCTTTTTCTATGCGCTTTACATTTGCTGCAAAGGGGAATGCGATTGAATGGTGAGTAAAAACATGCTTGATAAACAACATGAATAACATGGCTAGGGGTGACATGCACAGGGTCAGCATGCAAGTGTGGTTAGTGACAGCATGCAACAGTGTCAGCACCCATAAGCACATAAAGGACAAAGCACAGGGACCCACTAAATGCTGTCCTAAGTAGGTGCGTTTTCAAGTTCTTTTTAAAGGTGGTCAAGTCAGGGGATGTTGCGACGCAAGTCGGGAGTGAGTTGCAGGCTTTGGGAGCATACGAACTAAATGCACAGTCTCCAAAGGATTTGAGGTTTGCACGAGGTATTGGTAAACAGTTGGATTCCGAAAAGTGGGTGGTACGATGCTTAGCCTGGTGGGGTAGTATATGTGACAGATAGGTTGGAGCCAAAAACTGAAGTGACCTAAAAGTGAGTGACAAAACCTTGAAGTCGATCCGTTGCTTGACTGGTAGCCAGTGCAGGTCGGCGAGAAGTGGTGTGATGTGACAACTGCGACGCTCACGACAGACAAGCCTAGCTGCGGAGTCTTGCACCAGCTGTGGGCGCCTGATTGCACATGCTGGTAGGCCAGCAAGCAGTGAGTTACAGAATTCAAGATGGGATATCACAAATGCATGGACCAACTTAGATGTGGCTAGAATAGGGAAGGTTCTCCAATAGATATATTAATCCCGATGTATACACACAGGTAGAGTACCACGTCAATGATTATTTACACTTTTAGGGCTTAACAAGTTTTGCAGAATCTGGTTGGTCAAAATTAAAGCGGACCTTCATAAACCACATAGATCTCTTAGACCAGCAAGCAGACAACCAACCTTAGACCAAACTTAACTTCATAACAAAAATAATAAGAATGACATTTGTATAGAGCCGAAAGAGAACTAAATCACTCTCTAGGCACTTAACATATGCTGTAATGGAAGCATGCTAATTTGTTAGTGATAACATGTAGCGTCAGCACGCGGAAGCACAGAAAAAGGACAACTCACAAGGACCCAGCAAATGCTGTGAGGAACAGGTGCATTTTTAGCTCATTGATAATAATAATAATACATTTGTAAGCACCCTCAGAGAACTGAATCTCTATCTAGGCACTTTGCAGATGCTGTAGGGAAAGCATTACAAAATGATGGGTGGTAGTATCTGCAAGCAGCCGGTCACGGCGGTCATACTTTCTTTCTAATTTCTTGCTTCATTTTTGGCCTCACATCACCGGAAGGGGAACGTCCCAGTTAGGAAGCTTGTACGAAGCAGGAGAGTACGAGTCTAATTTTTGACAAAGATGCGACGAAGTAATAACTAAAGTACCAATCGGAACTATCGTGAAGAGCCCACCTTCATTGAAACAAAGGCAGATGACCATGGTAACTGCATCGATCAAGGCTCGTGTTTATTACATTTATGACATGCTCAGAGCACCGGATGACAATGCAGAACACAAGAGAGCAGCAAGACAACGGCTGCATCAGCTAAATTCCAGTGCGTTAGTTGTTAGTCACGACTGCACTTTCCTTATCATCGAATTATGCATACACTGCCCGAATCAAAGCTCAATGTCTGTTACACCCCTGTGGGTGTAGCTTGTACAGAGAAGCTTAGATGCCCTGTCCACCACTGCTCATTTAAGCATCCTATAACTGATAGAAAGAAGAAACTATCTGAATGTCTGCATTCAAGATGGCCACAAGTGACCTCATCATGAAATTCATCTCGCAGTCAAACAAGACTACTAGCCCACTAAACCCTATTCCCACGGTCCAACTTCTACGTTGCATAGACCTGCTTCTGCCATGCATAGAATAAGGATGTCCTTAGCCTCACGTCATGTCCCTGCACCTTTCAAAAAGGCTGCAATCAGGCCACAAATTAAGAAAGCAATACTAGACCAAGAAAAATTATGCAACTTCTTTCTGCCCAGTCTCCCTTCTGCCTTTCCGATCAAAGATACTGGAACGAGTTGTGGCAGACCAGGTTAACTAGCATACTGAAACTTCTAACGACGTAAGTTCCAGTCTGGTTTTAGAGCCAATCACTCCAAAAAGTCAGTACTGCTTTGGGTTTATAACGACCTTACCAGGAATGCTGACTTAGGTGAAGTCTCTCTGCTTTTCTTGCTTAATCTTTCGGTAGTGTTTGATACTATTGATCACTACGTCCTTCTGGAGCACCTCTCATCTCGCCTGGGCATCACTGGCATTGCATTGCAATGGTTCAGGTCATATCTCAGTGGGAAACTCCAGAGTATTGATGTGAATGGACAAAGATCATCCGAGGAATCTCTGAAATATGGGATACCTCAGGGCTCTGTGCTTGGTCCCGTTCTTTTCACGGTTTTATACTCACCATCTTGCCGATGTGATTGCCAAGCACAATCTAGGCTTTCACATCTATGCAGATGTCATTCAGCTGTACCTTTGCTTTGATCTCACCCAGCACTCCAGCACGTCGATTCTTCCAACTTCCTTACTGCATGTATTGCTGACATCCGCACACGGATGGCAGCAAACTTTCTTCAATTGAATGGTGGCAGCTAGGCATGTCTGTCGTGAGCATTGCAGTTGCCACATCACACCACTTATCGACGACCTACCCTGCCTCCCAATCAAGCAGCGCCTCGAGTTCAACGTTCTGACATTCACTTTTAAGGTCCCTTCATTCTCTGGCTTTAGCCTACCAAATTGAACTACTCCCCTACCAAGCTAGGCAACTTATCACCGCTTTCCTGACTGAATCGCTTAGCCATGCCTCAGACGAACTTCACATCCTTTGGAGACCGGTCCTTTAGTTTGTATGCTACCAAAGACTAGAACTCACAACCGACTGACGTCAAGCTAAAAAGGCACCTGTTTTGACAGCATTCGGTGGGTCCTTGTGCTTTGTCCTTTGTGCGCTTATGCCTGCTGACACTGCATGCTGCCATTAACCATATTTACAAGTTGACACTATACATGTCACCTCTAACCATGTCATGCCTGCTGACATGTCCATGCCACAGTCAACTATCTGACCATGCTTCTTTTACAGCCCATTTAAAGTACCTAGACAACAGCCCGTGATAGAGATAAAGTTCTCTGAGGTGCTATATAAATGCATTATTATTATTATGACAAAGAAAATGGAATGAAGGCATGGCCAACTAACTAACCGTAGCTTCAAGCTGGGGTTTGACAATGCCGATTTCTCGAATTTTACGACACCTAGCTTATACCTCGTATGTCACTGCGGGTGGGTAATTTATGAGTGGACATATTCCGATCAACTCATTGGCAAAGTCGCTACTAAATTGACCAACCTGCACCGAGACCAACGACACGAACTGCTGATTGTATACGACATTCTATCCTAGTTAAGTTACCTGCTACAGTACTCTTGCTTTTCCCAGTCGACAAAATACCGTATTTATCATACCTTCATACCTAAATTAAGTGAGAGCGGTCGTCCGGGAGATTCCGGGCTCTTCATCCCGGAATCTGCGCCAGGAGTTGGCGCCACACAGGACAGCGAGTCAGTCAGTGACGAAATTCGGTGCCGAAGGCATCGGATGAGCTATCAAAATGAATTTCGAAATCACCCACAACGAGGACAGATCGATTCCTTGCACACAGAATCGAAATGAGATGAGAAAAGTCTGAGATAAAGAAGTACTCGGTACCTGGTGGGCGACCGACTGCTGCCACCATTGGTAGCTTGCTGTTGAGAAAATAATAGATTGATAGTACTCAAGACAATAGATTCGAAAGACTGCTTCGACGAGGACTGCAAATGGCTTGAAACTGAAGGCGATGAGCAGGCGATAAGCAGCGACTCCACCTCCAGTTTGGATCGATCGATCTAGGAGTGTGAAAGAAGGAGAAGGAGCCTGTTGGTATGCGCTCGACGTCGGGTCTACCTGTGCTATGATCCCTTCCGACTTTCCCGTCAAGCTCCTTCGAGCTTGTGATGCCGAAATTGGCACGGGGCAGGAGCAATGTTTGAGAAACTGAATAGAGATAAGACATACCTAATAGTTATGTGCAAACTAGGTGGCACTCGGAAACCGGTAAGCCTAACTATCTGGCTAGGGCCGGCCGATTCCCCTGTAGCCAGCCACCATGGAATGTAGGTGCTGAGTGAGTAATATCGACCCCGAGGTCATCTGTCACTCACTTTTAGGGACCTCCATTCTCTCCCTCCGGCTTACCAACATGAAACGCTTATTTCCCCCATTCCTTCCCAGAGTACCACTGCTCGTCTGATTCTGGTTACCAATCAAATAGACCGTCGATTCGGCTTCTATGACGATCCTCAAGTCTGGAGCTTTAACGACCGACATGGCGACTACATTTAAAACAGAGCCTATACATCCACAAGGTCCGGATGAACGTATGCTTAGTCCACGTGAAATGTCTTTTGCATGCTTGCATGCGTTGAAAAAGTGCTTGGCTCCTCGGTACTCAGCAAACTCGATGTAGCACTCATGAGTAATACAGGTGTGTCAACAATGCACTCATCCACTTTAACAGGCACTACAGCCATACCACGGCAGCATGCTAGCTAATACGACGATCTCCCATTTAATTTTCGTGTAACCAGTCGCCAGTGATGATGAACGTGTGGCATATGCCTAACCACCAGGTTCCTCTGCGCCAATCCGGTTACCACGAGTAGCGTCCACAAATTTCGGTTTTACATGTGCTAGGGAACATTTAGTCCCGCAATGGCGAGGCATTTTTTTTATGAAAAAGAACACTTCAGCTCCCTCAGGTTATGGGATGACGCGGAAGTTTCGAAAATCAGCGCGATGGAAAGAATCCGCGAAGTAGCAGACACAGCGACGCCAAAGTAATCCGCTAGCATTAAGCATTCGATCGTGCTTCGTTTGCAGAAAATTTAAAGTGCCTAGAAAGAGATTGAGTTCTCTGAGGGCGCCATAACAAATACATTTTATTATCATTATTCCACCAACGGTGTCTCGCTTTCGAGGAGGTGCGTAAAAGGAAAGCAGGCGTGACAGAAAGGCGTACATAAGAAGGAACAAGAAGTGACGTCAGATCTGCAGGAAGCTTTTGGCTATCCTACCTTTGGTTCTGTAGGCCAGTGTTGTAGTTGTAGAAGTAATGCGAGCCTCTCTTCGAGGGACATGAGTATTTTGGGTAGTTCCACATATCTTTCAGCTTGCTGCGTATGGCGTCACGGTCAGAGCACTGCTCCAAATAGGGCACAGTAATAGCGTTTTGAGCATCGACAAAAGCCTTGGTTTCTTCAGCGTCCGGGTCTTCCAGCCAGCGATAAGGGTCCGGAATCTGAAATGAGAAGCCATCAATCACTTCAGGTTGAGCGGCTACGGTTGGTCATTCATTGGCAATGCAACTGTATTTGAGTTCTGCCGCGAGAGTCATCACAAACTTCGCTACTCGCCTTAGACCCGTGATAATCATCCACGACAGTATCGTCTCTACGTGCAGATGGGTACTTCATTACCGGCTTCTAGCAATCCTCAACACAGATAACGCAGGGTAAAACAGCGAATCCTTCTACACATTTATTGTTGTCCTGGAAGGTAATGCCACATCCGGTCACGAAGGGACACTTTACGGACTCGAACCCAACGGGCGTTCGCTAAGATCGAACGCAGTATTGCATACGAGCTTTTAGAGGGCGTACAATTTAACCTTAAGAATAAGAAATATGAAATAATCAAGGAGGAGCAAATGGTTCGACGTACACGCGGTTCGCCGACCAAAAGTTGGCCAGTCGCACCGTTGCTTTGTTTAAGCCTGGAGTATAGGAATAAAGTAGAAAATAAAGCTCAGGCTCAGGTTGAGCAGTACCCGAAGTAAAGGAGCGTGCTAGAGGAGTGAAGCCGGTCCCTTCGTCCCTAAAGGCGACGAATCCTTTGGATCGATAAATCCAGTCCAGTCGTCTAGCTGGCGGCGGCGGCAAACGTTGCTCTCGACTCGTATCCGCTCCCGGTTCCTCTCCGATCGCTTCCAGCGACGCCGCACAATGCAGTGCGCCCGAGCGACGCGGAGCGTCTCCCAATGCTCCAGCGTTCGGGCGGGCGGGCGGGGGGGGGAGTGGGTTGACCCGCCGAATGAACCCGATTAGCGCCCATTAGAGCCGCCGTGCGATGTATTCGGCGGCGCAGGATCGCCGGCCGCGTCGTGGCCGGTCGCCAGCTGCCGAGACGCGATGCGGATCAGCTACGGTCGGTGCGCTGCGTCGCTCGCTGAGAAAATGGCGTACGGCGTATGGCGACTCGGCTAGGCGTACTACTGGGATAGCGCGTCGAAGCGCCCGCGGGCGCGGGGTCGGCACTCTCTGAGGAGATCGCGATTTCTCTAAAAAACCGCAGAGTTTTAGCAGCCGCTTCCCAGACCTCTACCTCTCATCCGATTAGCGATCCCGAAATAACGGCCTGGCACCTTTCAGGGTAATTGTAACTTTCAATGTAGACATTTGCATCATTTGAAATCCTTGTCGTAGGATAATTCAATTCGCCAATCCTGTACCGTTGTATTTACTCACAAGTGTCAGCTTAACTTTCAGCAGCGCTTCGATCAGCTCCTCTGCGCAGTGAGAAAATACAGCGACGAGGTAGCTAGAGTTGCACACGCCGAATGATGGTGCTGAGGGCCACGCTTAGGCAGCGCACCGTCAGGATGAATACTTTCTTTCCCGCATATGTAAAATGCCTAGAAAGAGATTAAATTACCTCGGGGTGCTGTAAAAGTGTGACAAAATTATCATTCATTTTCCAAGTGGAATTTTGGAAGTTGGAAATTCTATTTCGCTCGTTGAACGGCTGATTATAGTTCATTTGATATACTCACACACACACACACACACACACACACACACACACACACACACACACACACACACACACACACACACACACACACACACACACACACACACACACACACACACACACACACACACAAACACACACACATATCTATTTAGGCATGTTGAAATTAAAGGTTCCTCGAAACTTTCCGAAGAATCATTTGACGGATGTACGCTGGCATCGTCGTTTAGATACAGTGTACCTCAAAGCTACTTCCAAACTTTTGGAGATCCCAAAGTCGAGATCACAGTACTGTATGACGTGAAAACTACCCTGACTTGACGACATTTTAAAAGGAAGCTAAACATTTTTTTTGCCTGTGTGAATTGTCCTTTGTTTGCGTGAGCGTACTATAATTGTGCATGGCGTCGCTAACCAATTGACGTACTTCCTTATCGGCATATTTAAACCGCCTAGAAAGAGATTTGCGGTCATAGAGCGATACGGAAATGTTTTCTTATAATTATTATTGCTCGGTAGCAGATTATACATATACGTATGCACATATCGACATGCAGGAGAACCAGTATTAATCGCACACTGTCTAGCTGAACCCATAAGTCCGCATTTAAGTCCCGAAATAAAATCTCGGACGAATCTAAGACACGAAGTTTTGATTCGACTGCCATCATCTTCCAATATTTAAGTAAGCAAACAAATTAAGAAAGCGCGCTGTGTCAATGTCGCCATCGTAATTTTGATCAAAAAAAGGGTGGCTGATTTAATAGCTTCATTGGTATAGCGGTAGAAAAGCCGTAGCGACTATCACCACCGCTTGCAGTGGGCAATACAAGATCGCCCGCAGTAAGACTCAGTAGCTACGACTTGGGTCGTGTAGAATGAGGACCTTACCTCCTGGGCTAAGACCCATTGACTAAGAGGGTGTGCATATACTTTAGATGTAATAATTTAGATGCAACGCCAATTCGAAATTGTACAAAGTCATATCGATGCGAAATTTTATTTCTGCAGTTTAGCCGTGTCTTGCCTTTTGGGAATATCAAATTGCTCTGTTGCTTTGCTCCCCAACGGCCTTAACCTTAAAATAATTAGTCACAATGCCATCAAAGAGAACGCCAGGCTTCCTGCAGTAATTTCTCACCAAAGTGCCGTTAATTGTGTCTAACCCTTTTCTCGAGCCGTCCTGGCGCCCTCGTGTTGTAGCGCAGTTGACGCTGAACTCTCAGATCCTGGATTCAAAATGCACTGTCTGACGGCTGAACTTTTCTCCGGTCAATTCCGTATAGCAGTAGCCGGGGCGATATGGCGAAGTGGCCCTAAGTGGCGGTGCGACTAAAATCACTGGGTGTTCGGAAAGCAGCGTGCTAAATCAGCCGTATTATTAGGACTGACATTAAATTATTCGAGGTTCCTGAATTATAACGCCTGGGAATAGATTATGCGATAACCTATGGCCAAGGCCGCATGCAAGCCGAGCCGTGTAACGCGGCTGTAGCTGTTGTGCTCTAGGAGTCGGTGCCTTGACATTGGAGCTGAGCTCCGAGCTCTGGGCCATGGAGTCATGCGAGAGTTGGCGTACGTCACAGCCACGGTCGAAAGCCTGTAATTCTCCGCCGCTTTTAAAAAGACTTCTCTACGCTATGGATTCGTACTAGTTATCTTCAGGGACGGCCGCTCTTCGTCACTGCCGCGTTCCGCCACTTTCGGCACACATGAGTGCATTCGGGCTGCACTTGCATGTCGTCAGCCACGATTCCGAGGTTTCCGGGGCTCACCGGTTTTCATCGCGTGTCGGCTGGAACTAGCACTGTTACCATCCGGTACGCTGTGTTTACGGCCAAGTTTCGTACGGACGTTCAAGCCGCCAGCGTTCACCCGGTTTGAAAGAGCTCCACAAATTTCGCCGTCCACCTTTCCACAAGATTGTAGCGCGAATTTGTCATTCAGCGTCAAGTTACTGGCGACATGCTGCCAGCGTGCTTCTAACGCTGAACTTCTGGGTGCAGAATCCCCGATCGCCAGTCGCTCGCGTGCCATCTGCACAGGAAGTGCTGCAGTATGCAGGGCTGGCCGCCCTCCGTACAGACAGACAGACAGACAGATAGCTGAGGCTATCGCTGTGCTCTTAGCGTACTCGTCCAGCTCCTCCTGCCGGGTGACGGGTTCAGCGACACCCATCTCGCACTTCCTTCCCGACATGCCCAGGGTGTGAACTAGACGCGCCAGCGTCGGACCTCCGCTGCTGGCCATTGCACGCGGCCGAACTGCATGGCCTCTCTTTTGCTAGCGGCCCGCGTCCTCCGGATGGCAGCTTTATGCGAATCGATGAAGCTTTATCTCTGTATCGATCGTCCAGCCGAGCCAGAGGCCTCGTGGATCCGCGAATAATTGGACCGCGATTAATGCACGTCAGCCACTGCACGGCTCGTCGCGTGTGGCCCCGCGCTAGGCAAAGTGAGGCAGCGGCGCTCTAGCTCTCGCCGCGGCGGAGAGGGCGCGCGGTTCAACCGCTCCCAACCCGTTGACCTACGCGGAATGAGCTGGCCAAACGGTCGCAGCGGCCATTTCCCCCCACGCTCGGTTAAAACATTCGATCCCGTACGGACGGTTCCTGAGCAAGTGCGCCATGCGCGGCTTAGGTCGTAACCGATGCGCCCCACTCCCCCCCCCCCTACGCCGCTCTAGTTGGTAGGCATAGTGGAATTGCTAGTGTAGCGCTTTCGCGCTCATTCTCTCGGCGCTCATTCTCTGCGGAGCGCGCATTCTCTCGCTCATTCTGCGCGCGCATTCTCTCGCTCATTCATTTCGCGCTCATTCTCTCGGCGGAGAGCGGAGACTGCTAGCAGGCTTGGCGGACTGCGGGGCAAAGCCACGCCGAAAGTTCCGCGTCGTTGGTACCGCCCGGCGCGGAACAATGGCGTCGATGTACTCGACGCATTTCGCCAGGTCGGCAAATTAAAAAGTGCGAGCCGTCTGAACGCGTTTACGTTTACGCGAACGCTGCTGCGTTTCATCGGAGAGAACGGCTCACTGAGCGGCATCGCTTAGGTGCGACTCCGGGCGCCCCGCGCGGCGCGCTCAAGAATCGTGCTGCTCGGCGGCACTGCGGCGGCATTGCGGCGGCATTGCAGCATCGGGCGCATTTATTTTCACCGGTGTGCGCGCGAGGCGTTTGACAGCAGGGGTTGCAGCGCTGCAGCCGGCGGATCAGGAGCGTCGTGCGAAAGCGCCGTACCACCTACGCCTAGAGCCTCATTTGTGAAGCGAGCGCTACCGCCCTCACTAGCGTCGTCGCGCATTAGGCCGACCGCTGCTCGACAGCTGTCGAGTGCGAGCGGCGAGACGCCGTCGTCTGCTCAGCAGCTCCTGCGCAGCTGCTGAGTCAAACGACGCGAGCGGCGGCGACGCGTCAATCGACGCGCCGTCGCTAGAGGTCTGCAGCGTCTTCCTCGGTCAATTTCACCAGACCCACGGTGTTAGCCAACCCGCCCAGACCGCCATCTGCCCAATGAGGCAGGCTCCCGGCGCCGCCGCCGTAGAAGAAGAGGTCCGGAGAAGTGGCGTCGCTGTGCGCCGGGCGCTTCGACAGCCTCTGCGCCCTTTTCGTGCTGCAGGGAAACTGCTTCTGCTCGTAGGCTGGGTCGACTCTGAGAAACTCGCGAAATATAGCGTCCGTCTTCTCGTCGATGCTGTAGTCGCGCGCGGCGGCGGCGGCGGCGGCGGCGGCGGCGGCGGCGGAAGCTGACAGCCGACGCGGCTGCCGGTGCCGCTTCGCTGCGCGCCTCGCAGGTGGAATGCCGCCGACTGCGCGCGCCCCGTCGGACGCGCCCGTGCGTCCTCGAGCGCGTCGCTGCAATCAGATTCGTCCAGAGACGTACCCGTCAAGCGGCCTTTCAGGAAATCGCGACGCCTCGCCTTGCCGGTCAACGAGCTGCCGCCGCCGCCGCCGCGCGAGCTCGAGCCGCCGCCATTGCTACTTCGCTCCGGCCGTCGATCGGCGGCGACTCCGCTCGCATGTGACGCCCCGGCGCCGGCGGCGGCGGCGGCAGCCGCCGCCGCCGTGGTGGTGTCGCCGGCGAACGACCGTCGGCGGTCGGGCGGCTCGCTGGCGCTGCTGTCCGCGCCCGTCCCCGTGCTGGACGAGTCGAACGAAGTCGTGTTCCTGCGACTCGATTCGGACGCCGTGCCGCCGCCGCCGCCGGCTTCGGTCGTGCTGGCTGCGTCGAAGCTGTCATCCTGGCTGCGATCGGTGCTGCTCTGCGCGTCGAGCAGGCGCGCGCGAGCGCGCTTGATGAGGAACGACTGGAACCTGGCGCGGCGGCTCAAGCTGGTCTCGGCCGCTGCCGTCGCAGCCGCGGCGGCGGCGGCGGCGGAAGAGCCATCGCTGCGCGCGGCGACGCCGCAGTTCCGGTCGGCGACGGCTGCCGCCGACGGTTTCGGCGGCGGCGTCGCGCTGCGTGCGAACCCGGCCGGCGGCAGTCGGCCGACCGGTTGAGCGGCGTCGGCGGCGGCGCTGCCACCGCCGCGTGCCTCCAGCTCGATGGCTTTTCGCAGCAACCACAGCGCCCTGTTGCCCACTTCGCTGATCTCTTCCGGCGGATTCCTCGAACGATCGACGCTGCTTCCTCTTTCGTCGATCGTCCCACCGTCGCCGCTCGCCGTGCGACCGAGGTCCGCGCGCCTGCCGCCGCCGTCGCCGTAGTCGTCGTAGTCCAGCGGCGTCGGGCAGAGGCGACGCTCACCCTCGTGCGGCCCGACGCAATCGGCGGCTGAATCTCGGTGAACGAGCGCGTGCGTCTCGAAGGATCTCGAGCCGCCGGACGACGGAAGAGCGCCGAAGCTTAGCGACGTGCCGCCGCCGCAGCCGCCAGTATCTGCACGGCCGGTTTTCGCCGATGGCGACAGGGCGCCTCCCGCCGGTGGCCTCCTCGCCGCCGCCGCCGCGTCCACAGCGTCGGAGGCGCTTTGTAGCGGCTTGCCAAAGCCCGCGAAGGGCACTCCGTCGAAGGACAGAGCGGCGGCGCGTTCCGGCGGCGGCGGCGAGCCCTCGCGGACGACGGCGGCGGCGGCGGCGGCGGCGCCGCAACCGCCGTCGCCGCGATCTGACGATGCGTTGGCGATCCTCGCGCCGGCCGCGGCGGCGGCGGCGACTCGGCGACGAGCGTCGACCGACTCGTCGAGCGAACGCCCGTTCGACGCGGCGGCGGCGGCTTTTGCGATAGGAGCGGGTCGATTGGCGGTAGCAGGTGGCGCAGCCCAGCTGGCGAACGCAGCTTCGCTCGAGCGCCGGCCGCCGGATCTGGCCTCTGCGTAGGGCTCCGCCGCGGGCGTTCGCAGCTCACCACCGCCGCCGCCGCAGGTGCCGCGGCCTTCACCGCCGGCGCCGTCTTGGCTGGCGAAGATCCGAGAGCAAGCCGTCGGCAATCCGTCGGTCTGCAGGCAGCGGTAGCCCGCAAACGACTGGCTGTGCAGCTCGCGGCGAGCGGCCGCGCCGTCGTCTCGAGGCGACGGTGGCGGCGGCGGCGGCGGCGGTCCGGCGTGTGCAGGGAGTTGCACCTCGATCACGGTGATCTCGGATCGGTTGTCGGCGCTGTCCATTGAGCTGTGCACCGTGCTCTGGCTGGTCTGCGTCAGGTTGCCGAGAGGCCGATGTGCCGGCGGCGGCGGCGGCGGCGGCTTGCACGACGTTCTCCTCGTCATCGTAGCACTGCAGCGAGACAGGCATGGCGTCGCTCGTCGGGGTGGGCGGACGGAGAGAGCGAGACGGAGAAAGCGCGACCTGTCGGCCAGGCGAGAGAGCCGCCTGCTGAAACGCGAGCGACAGAAGCATCGGCTGCTGACGACGCAGCGGCGGCACGCCAGCGTACGCCGCGCGCCGACGAGCGAACGCCGACTGCGGCGCCACCGCGGCTACCGACGGAGGCCGCAGCACCGGAGGCGACGCTAATGCAAGGTGCCCAGACGAAGCGGCCGCGTACCTTTGCGCACAAGAGCCGCCGCCGCGGTCGGCGGTCTACTGAAAGGACGAGGGCGGCGAGAGAGAGAGAGAGAGCGAGAGCGAGAGAGAGAGAGAGAGAGAGAGAGAGAGAGAGAGAGAAAGAGAGAAAGAGATGGAGGGGGAGAGAGAGAAAGAGAGAGAGAGGGAGAGAGAGAAAGAGAAAGAGAGAGAGAGAGAGAGAGAGAGAGAGAGAGAGAGAGAGAGAGAGAGAGAGAGAGAGAAAGAGAGAGCGAGAGAGCGAGAGAGAGAGAGAGAGAGAGAGAGAGAGAGAGAGAGAGAGAGAGAGAGAGAGAGAGAGAGAGAGAGAGAGAGAGAGAGAGAGAGAGCGAGAGAGCGAGAGAGAGAGAGAGCGAGAGAGAGAGAGAGAGAGAGAGAGAGAGAGAGAGAGAGAGAGAGAGAGAGAGAGAGAGAGAGAGAGAGAGAGAGAGAGAGAGAGAGAGAGAGAGAGAGACAGAGAGAGAGAGACAGAGAGAGAGACAGAGAGAGAGAGAGAGAGAGAGAGAGAGAGAGAGAGAGAGAGAGAGAGAGAGAGAGAGAGAGAGAGAGAGAGAGAGAGAGAGAGAGAGAGAAAGAGCGCAGCAGCCGTTCGTTCCGCTCCGCCGACGGCAGGTCTACCGGAAGAGATACTGCGACGAAAGGGCAGCGGACGGCTCTGGCTCTGGCCCCGGCGGCGGCGGCGGTGGTCGTGGCTTGTAAAGGTCGAGGTCGATCGTAAAGCTCGCTCGCTCGCTCGTCAGCGCCGCACGCCTTCACGGCTGCTGCTGCTGCCGCCGAGCTGTTGCCGAGAGCGCGTTTGCGCCCGCGACGCCTTCGTAGGATGTGCGAACTCGGCGCCGACGCGCTCGCGTCGACCATTAGGAGCAATTTGGGGGGGGGGGAGGGAATGCTAATGCAACGCTGGGTCGTGTAGGCTGCCGTCGAGCACCTGCCAGCCAGACGATTTAAGTGGCATGCATGCAGAAATCTCGATTTTCTTCTCTCAGGCTTCTTTGACTCCGACTCGAAAGACCTGATTTCAATTTGTGTAGCACAAGTATAGTATAGCATACAATAAGTGTATACTATGTAGCATAGAGTATATAAGTATATCGTACGTAGCATAAGTATAGTACAGTACAGTGTTAGTATAGTATTCGTCGTCAGAAGGACTTCCCGATTACCACTCTATTAATGGCAGATTATGCGGCAAAACCGTCGGCTTGACAAGTGCAGACAGGAGCCGTGGGCTCGCATAGTTTCGCTCGAGATCTAGCAGCACGCGTCTCCAGATCCGACCCGCTATTGTATATTGCATGTTTCAGCGCATCGAATCGTACAAAATGCTGTTGTCGAAACCCCCTATTCGGTGAGATTCCTGTCTCCGGGGTCATCCACTCTTGCATACCGCACGTATGTCTGCGGCCGCTCATCTCCACTCCCGGTTGCAGCGAGTGACCCATTGGACAGCGAGTGACCCAGTTCGGCTTCCGGCTCATCCTGTGCGACTCAAGCTTTGTGACTGGTGTAGAGTTTTCCTTAATTCGAAGTTCTGACGAGCGTCAAGCTCCGAATCTGAGATAGCCAGGACCCATTTAAAGTTGATCTGTTTATTTTGCCCGATAGCGAGAGAAACTCAATGTTTACGGACATTAAACGCTCCTTCCTGTGCCAGCAGTCCGGTCGGCAAGTGTTGCCGCGACGCGGTTCCTATCGACGTTTGCTTCGGCGCCCATCGTTCTGTCAGCACGTACTCCCGCACCCGAGCCATCCATAACTACTAAATGTCGTTTGCTGTTTAGCAAGACGCGCACACCTAAACTCGCAACACTTGGAGGTCGCTTTACTTGGAGGTCACTCATCGGCTTTCTTTCGTCTTGTAGCTCTTCTCCTTCGCTCTTAATTGAAATCTTTTGGCGATCAAGCCTTGAGCTCGTTTGCAGCGAAAGTCTAGAATTCGCTCCCGAGTACGGTCACTCTCTGCAATGGCCTTGCATCTTGTAAGTCTGAGCATTAGACGCATCTGTTCCGGTCAGCTTTCCCTTTGTCCTAGCGAAGCTGCCTTTGTTTAGTTCCGCTGTGCTTTATTTAGTTCTGCATACCTGTTTACGATACAGCACATGTTACTAGCAGCAAGAAGTCTAAGTAGCGCTTGGCCATAAGTGTATTAATTATTGGTTTGGCACGCTGGTCTAAGCATGATACTTATATATAACTAATTCATTTGTATAGCGCCCCAAGAGAACTAAATCTCTATTCAGGCGCTTCACATTTGCCTCAGGGCTCGAGCCCACGACCTCAGCCAGACCTTAGTCGGGGCCATCACCTTAACCGCTGGACCAACACAGCTCTTGCTTGTGCATGCTTGATAGCGTGCATCACACTAACCTTTGGGTACTGATTCTCTTGCAGCGAGATGTAAAGCACCCGGATAAATCTTAATTTCACAGGGCAATTTACGAACTATTATCGCTATTATTTTTGGTTATTATTCATCAGCAACCAATAAATGCAGTCATCTATCGCCCTGTTAGCAAGACTTGCTTTGTTTCCGATTTTTTTCTCTCCCATATTGATTCAGACTTCCAGAACTGGTTTCTTCTTATAATGGACGATTTCAGCATTCACTTCGATAACCCAACTGAGCCAATATGCCCCGAATCTAACTCTTTGGCTGATTCCTTTTCTCTCGCAGCTCATGTCAGCTAGGCTCGCTTACATCAAAGATTACACCCTCGATCAGATATTATCCCTGGATTAGACACTGCTAATTCCTACTATCACCAATGTCTGCACATCTGACCACGTGCGTGCAGATCTACATCTCTCTGCAGTATGCATCTCCTTCGGTATCAACAATTGTCTGCGAATCGCGAAACCTTACGAACCTTGACGTTGAGACTGTTCCCAAAAAGTATCTTCCTCTCGCCACCACTGCTGAGTCCTCAGTGCGATCAACTCTTTCTGGTGGAATGCTAAAATACGACACTTCTGCTATTTTGGTCACAGAGTTTTCTTCCCTGCCTTCTACGCCCAATGAACCCGGGCGGCCGGGATAGCCCATGATTTATTTATTTACTTTAACCCATGATTTATTCCAAAATGCTGAAAAAGCTAGGAACACTAAGTGGGTGCTGGAAAAAGCATAGAATAAATCAAGACTGTCTGTCTGTGGACTGGCATGGTAAGATTATTACGTAGTTCATACCAATTCATAATAGACAGGGCTAATTATAGCTTCTATAAGAGCACGGTAAACTACCACGGTCGCACAATCGGAAAAAATACCGATGTCACCCATCGACCATCTCCTTAAGCGCACTCAACTCAGCAAGATAAATAGGGGCCCCTATGGCGATCTGGCCGATTTCTTATAGTTTCGTTTTCAGCAAGATTAAAAAAATAGAGTTTCCAAGCCTAAAGTTACACGATTATTGCTGCACTTCCTTCTTTAAACCTCCTCTCCATGCTCTACCCCACTTTCCAACTTCAAGCTTGCCCCTACTGCCCCTCGTCTCTAAGTGTATCTCCTAATCGACGAAGTAGTTTCCTAGATCCCGTTCCTACAGTTCTACTTCTTACGGAAGCCTAGATTGACCGCCGCAATCCGTTAATAACGTAGTAAATATATCTTTAGCCTCATGTTCGGCTCCAGCATCTTTCAAAGATTCTGTTTTCGGGCCATTCATGAACAAGTAGACACGGAGACTAGGAGAACCTAAGCTTAAAATCCATCTGGTCTCTCTACTGTCATTTCTCTCGCAGACACTGGAGCGAGTAGTAGCACACCAGTTGAACACATATTTTCAAACTTTAAACCTGGCAAATTAAATAAATTCTAGAGAACATCACACCGAAGAGTTAGCACTGCTGCATGTGTACGGTGACCTACTCGGGAATTCTGACTTAGCTAGAGTCCCTCTGCCAATACTGCTTGATTGATCGACCAGCGCATTCTTCTTGAGTGCCTGTCGCCTCTCGGCTATTCATAGCATGCGCTGTTGCAATGGTTTAGGTCCAATCTCACAGAGAGAATCCACTGGAAAGGTGTCAATGAAAAACGGTTATTAGGTTATATGCTAGCCTTGAAGTATGGGGTGCCCCAGAGATCCTTTTTAGGGGCACTTATTTTCACAATTTCAAGCCCGCCGTTGTTACCGATGTTACCGCCAGAAAATAGGCTTGAATTTTTATTCAGATGAGAAGCATCTGTACGCATGCTTTGATCCGCCTTCCTTTTCCTCAAGCGGCTCGAACTGCATGTCTGCTCTACAGCCTCTGTGCGGAATTGAAGCGATCTCTTGCATGATGAAGTTTCACTAGATGAGCACACATCAGCCATGCATTCAAGTCTGCTGCCTTCTGTCACCGACTCAGTAATGCGAGAATTCGGGCCTTCGTCGACAGACTCCACGGCCAAGCTGGTCTACGCTTGCGACATCCCAACTATACTGCTGTAACGCGCGACTTCCAGGTCTTCCGCCCTGTGTACAGTACAACGCTTTAAACTCAGCAGCTGGGCTTCTCTCTATCGTAAGCGGGTCACACGAGTAAACTGCGATACTCTGCGATGCAGCTGACATTTCCTCGATATACATCGGAAAGCAGCAATTTTAGTTTCAAATTATGCACAAGGATGTTACGAGTTCACCTACTAAACTTCTTATAGGTTCGCTTACCCGTTCACGTGCTATGGCCTAAAATGGCCCGCGCCAGTCAGCCTTTTTACATATTCGAATGGCGGCGATACAGCTGCCATTTACACAAAATACTTCGTGCACCCTGCGGTTTTGATTTTAAATTATAGACAACAGCATGCCAAGTTTACTCAAACAACTTGTTGCGCTCGGGCTTACTTGTTCTCATGCTATGGCATCGGACGGTCCGGTTCGCAAAACTGCGATTTTGATTTCTAAATATGCAAACCAGTACTTCACGTTAACCCAAGAGATTTCACGCGATTGCACTATCGGTTTCTCATGCTATGGACTCCAACTGCCCAGCCCCGATAGCAGCCGTAAATAATTAAACTGCGCTACAGCTGCCATTTCTAAAAAAAGATTCGCCTAACTGTGGTTTTAATACCACATTATAGAAAATAGTGTTCTGAGTTAATCCCACAAACTTCACAGCATAGCGCATGGGCGTTCTCTTGCTACGGCCTCTGATGGCCCGGGCCAGCCTGACAGCTTTTCAACATAATCAAACTGCGTGCGATACAGCTATCATTTCAATAGTAGGCGTCGTGAAACTGCGGTTACGATTCCGAATTGTAGAAAATAAATTTCCGGATTTACCAACTAAATTGTATGCCAATGAGCGTGTTCGCGCTCATGCCGCGGGCTCCGCTGGCCCGGCCCGCTCTGAATTTTCGGACTAAAATACAGCTACTGTTTCAGAAATAAGCGTCGCGAAACTGCGGGTTTCATTGCACTTTATAGTAACCAGTATATCAGGTTCACCCATCAAACTTAATGCGGTGGCCCGGACCTTTGGAGGTCATAGCACTAGAATATGCGTGCTCAGTGTCTAAGGATTTGGTGGATAAACCCGAAGTACTCTTTTTTTTCTATGTTGCGGAATCGCAATGACAGTTGTGCAACGCGTGTTGTAGAAATAGCTGCTGTATCGTAGTTCGAAGATTTGAGGAGACTTGCTGACCCGGGTCATGAGAGGCCGTAGCATTAGAACGGGAATGTGCAATGTCAAGGAATTTCGTATATGAACCCAGAGCACTGTTTTATGAAACTTGGAATAAAAATTGTAGCTTCACGTTGCCTATTGTGGAAGTGCCAGCAGTATCGCAGTACGAATATTTGGGGAGGCTGACTGGCCCGGGCCACCTGAGGTTATGCAATGGGAACGCCAATGCACTATGCTATGAAATTTGGTCGGTGAACACAGAATACTGTCTCAGATAATTTCAAATCAAAATCTCACTCACGTAACGCATATCGTGGAAATGGCAGCTGTATCGCAGTTCGATAATATATGGAGGTTGGCTGGTCCGGGCCATCGAAGGTCATAGCATAAGAATGCAAATGCGCTATCCCATGGAATTTAGTTCGTTATCCCGGAACACATCTCCTGATTTGATTAAATTCAAGACGAAGCTACAAACACACCGGTTCCTCACAGCCTTTGCTCTGTACCAGTGAGTTGTTCTTGGCAGTAGCTTGTGTAGTACAAAACTGTGCACGACGTTGCACAGGGTTACGACCGATATCTTTTGTATAGCACTCCAATGAACCTAACTCCCCCGGTGCTTTGAGGGATTACATGTCCACGATTCAGTCAGTATGCACGCTGCTAACCAGGGAATTAATAGCCCTCTTCCACGTGTCTCCTCTGCTAAAAGAGCTGGAATGGATGTCCGTTGATCAACGGATACAGAGCAATATTCTAACGCTGACCCACAAGGCCCGCCACGGCTTGGCTCCTCCATACCTAGCTGAACTACTGCAGCAGTTTCGTTCCCTCATATCCTGTATGGACAATAAATTAGCTGCCATTGATTCTATTGCTGCGCTTGAAGACCGTTGGCGACAGAAGCTTTAGCTCTGCAGGTCCTAGACTGCGGAGCTCGCTTCTACAACTCTTACGCAACGACAATTACTCTCCTGCTGCCGACTATGGCTCATCCTTTTCAGCGGTCCTGAGCTGCTACTTTCATGCTATTCACTACCTCAATTGCTCTCCCGACTCTGCTACGCTTCCCACTTCCTCTTTATCGCGTGAGATGAAGTTTGGTGGCTACAGAATGCGTACCGAAAGACGCTTAGGCTGTGAGTGCGCTATGCAAAACTCTCCTGCGTAACACCCACACGGTCTTTATGGCTATGTGGAGTTACAGACGGAGATACATTGCATTACATTCTGCGCTTTTGCATGTTTTTTTTCTGCAGGATGTCGTGCTTTTCATTAACTCGTGTTTATTTCTTGTCCTGCTGCGAGTTGTGTAGCGCCTGAATAGAGATTCGGTTCTCTTAGGGCGGTTTCCAAAGACTTGTTATTGTTACTACGCACTAGCATTATTATTACCTTTTCAGTCATCCCTTTGACTGCGAGTGACCTTCGAGTGCGAGTGACCTTCGAGTGTGAGAGTGACCTTCGACTTGAGTGACCTCTCGGACAGATAGGGAGCTAAGAGAGACCCCTTGAACGGCTGACTTTTTCCACGCCGCATGCACCGCTCAATCCTCTTAAGCACTCGAGACGAGCAGTGAACCGGAGAGAACGGCCGCCTGGAATTCGTCCGGTGGAATTCCAGGAATAATTTAGATTAATATGCACTACATGATATTAATCATTCATACTTATAATGGTTAATTTATTTTATGTTATTTATTTTAACATTTATCATCGATATAATAATTACTAACACACACTAATATGCATGTTAATAATTATTATGATTATTATTTATTGATATTTATCCTTTATTTAAAAAATTGCCACCCGCCCCAGGACCGGGCAGCAGGCGACCGACGAGCTGCCGGGAAAGTGCGATGAGAGCACAAGAGCAGAGAGCACGAGCCGCTGACGAATAAAGGTAAGTTAGTGATGACATCGTCGCCCACGCGAAGAGAGCGAAGAGCTTGCTACAGCGACGAGAACTTCCCCCGACTTCAAGACAATGTGCCTGCTTCCGGGCCGAACGCGGAAACGAGACAGCTGCCCGGCTAGCGCTTTCACGCGCGGACGAATGGACGTCAGGATTACCCGCGCGGTCGCTGCAACGATTACTCGGGGCGGCGAACGGAATCTGCTGCTCTGCTTTCAGGAAGCGCGCGATGGCGCAGAGAGGGGGCGGTGCGGACGGTTGACATCGATCGGTCGAGCAGACGGTGCGACCGTGCGAAGGGCTCGCACGTCGGCTCCAGCTGCGTTTCCGAGGCAACAGCGGGTAGCCAACAGCTGGGATCGAGCAGTTGAAGAATAGCGGCCATTGTTTCTTACACGATAGCTTACTTCTCGATTGCGTCAAATTAGATATGGGACCAGGTGCCACTTTGGCCACTACCTGTACCTGCTGCCCTCCCTGGCCTCGCTGCCTGCGTGCGCCTCGCAGGTGCTCTGCGCAGGTGCCGACCGCTCGAATAGCCGGCTCGAGTTCACCATCGTCGCTGCCTCATCGCCTCGCTAGCAGGGGGAGATAAAAACGGATTTCTTGCTCGCTTCGGCGGTGCGAGATGGTAATTAATTGGTCCTGGTTCTTCGCTTTTTCGTCAATAAAGGTCGCCGAATGTCAGCGGCAGAGACCAAGCGTGCTCTAGCCGGCGTCGGGGACCCATGCGGACAGTGGGAGAAAATGGGTGGCGGCGGTGAAAAAAAGAGCGCGTGGTGACAGAGCTGCTTTAATTCTCAGTTAAGGGATGAAAAAGAGACCGGTGGCTGGTGCGGCAATGGAGGGTAATAATGTGTTGACAACTCTGCTCCGTCGAAGCTGCAGCGACGCTATAACGGGCACAGTGGAGCTGGTGCCTGCTGCAAAGACAAGCCACAATCAGCTGGGAGGCCAACAGCTTAGTAACGAGGGTGTCGCACCCGCCCGATATCTTGCGTTGCTCTCGAACTTCGTTGGGAATTCGTAAGCGCAAGTTTGAGACGACTGAATTCCCTTGAAACCTTGATTGAACATAATTCGCTCCTTTTTTTTAATTAAATTTCAGAGGTCGTTTGGATGCTATGTATCTGCTATGATATGTAGGATGATATGTATGCCCAGTATCTCCGCTAAAGCTATCAATGTGAATGAAAGCTCGTAGTGTGTGAAAAAAAACTGTTTTGAATTCTTGATAAAGTCGTTATTATTTTTCGTTGCAGAAAGCCTCTTGGTAAAGTAAAGAGGGACTAAAGAGATAACGAGATAGAGGTACTAAAGAGATATAAATTGATACATATATATATATATATACATGCATACATACATACAAATATATATATATATATATATATATTGAGAGAGAGAGAGAGAGGGTGTGTTCAAAAAGGGAAAGAGTGAGGAGAGAGAGATTGAGTGAAATAGATATGGAGAGAAATTGAAAGATACTGTAAAACGACAGAGGTCTAGATAGAGAGATAGAAACAAAGAGAGAGAGAGAGATAGACAAACAGAGAAAGATTAATTACGCTTTTAATGCCGTGGTGCAGAGTAGAGTTTTTGCAGTGACAAATGAAACTTCGCAGACCGGAAGTCAACACGACGACACTCGAAAAGGAATGTGCGCATCTGCGATGGAGCCGGGCGAATCCCACGCTGTACTAACTGTTGCGTCTCACACTATAGAAGAGTGGTGACCGTTAAAAGCACAGATAGTACTAAGGATGCTCGCTACCGGGTGCGCACAACTGCGGCAGCACGGCGCCGTACCGTACTAAGTGGCGTGCCTCTGCCGCAGGTTTTATGATCCACAGCGCATCCGCCATTCCCCCAACCGTCTTTGGCTAATCCTAATAAAAGCAGCGCCACGTGAACTCTACGAACAGCATCAAAAAGTTGATGAATCGATAGGTGCATGGATTTCAGTGTTTCTTTTCTGATATTTGATGAAGCGGACATCTCCAATCGAAGCTAACACGAGAGACATCGCGTGAACCAGCAAGATCCACCAAGTGGAGGTCCTGTTTGAGGCTTTTTACTACTTCTCCGCCCAGCAGCTGTCTCTTCGCTTCATTGGTGCACCGGCAGTTCGCTCTCTCGTCCAGCATTTTCCCTTGTCTTCGTCGGGTGGCTCTTCGTATGTGTATAGGAGCGGAGAGAGTAGTAAGACCAGCTTCTGAGCTTCCAAGAAGCAATGCGCTTAAATGTAACGTAATGTATCTCCGTCTGTAACCAGTTCCGGCTACCGGGTCTTAAGAATCGTCTCGCGGCAGCGGCGGCGGTGGCACAAGAAGGAAAGCAGCGCTTGAAAATGGCTCCGAAAGAATTGCTACCATAGTGGCGACGCGACGACCGTAATCGCGACGCCAACTCGACGTGTGGCCAGAATCCCGAATGCTAGCGTCACAAGACAGGCAATGCAGCCCACCGACCACCTTCGTCGGCCGTATCTGAGGTTTAGTGGTTAGTATCGCGGATTGTAGACGCCGCGGTCGTGATTTCGAATAGCAATGTTGCTCGGGTTTTTCCCGCTCAGTTGATACTAATCTTGACCTGGAGGTAAAAAATATAATTCATTTATACAGCGCTCCAAGAGAACTTGATCTCTATTCAGGCGCTTTACATATGCCTCGGGGCTCGAGCCCACGACCTCAGTCAGGCCTTGGTCGGGGCGAGCACCTTAACCGCTAGACCAAATACGTCAACGCTTACAAATAGTGAGACTTGGGAATTCTACATCGGGCGCACTAGGACAGACCAGGAGATTATTCGCTGTTACTGAACTACAGCCTCTAGCAATCGGAAGTGTAAATTTAATAATTAGTCAGCTGTATTAGTCTGGGTTTCGACTGAGTCCGAGTAGGTTGCACCATTCAAAGTAAGCTGTGACCGCTGCTCTACACTCTAGCCTATTTGGTTTGCCAAAAAGAAGTGCCTATAGCGAGATTGAGTTCTCTGAGGACGCTATATAAGTGTAATATTATTATTATTATTATTGCCATATCCCGTCCTACACTAGCGACTTGACTTGCTACGTGAAGGCACGGACGCTGTTTATTGCTACCGCGTTCTGCAAACGCCCTTCCATATCGCGCAGCTCATACGAGCGCACGCACATACGTCCGTCATACATGCAGCGCATAGTGTATCTCGTAGCAAATACAGCGATTCGCTCGGTGACCTTCGACCCTCAGCTTGACCGGAAGCTGTCGGTGAGGACCAGCGAGAGCTAAGCGAGCCTAAGGGACTGCTTTGCTGCTCAAGGACTCCGGAACTACTGCAGAAGGTGAAGCAGCACCGCGATCGCACCAATATGGCCTCTTATACGACCGCATTCCTCCGCAATATATGCCTCCGTAATCTGGACGCAAGCGGCGAGTGCGAAATCGAGGGCTAGCCGCCAGAGAGCTCCGCTCTCGGCAGGGGACGCCGAATGCTTCGCCTCGGCCTCGCGCCGCGAGGCCGAGGCCCGACGGCCGTAGTGCCATTGTGTTGCCGGACGGAGCCGAAAGGAGCCGGATGAAGGCAGAGCGGCGGCGGTGGCAGCGGCGGCGGCGGCGGCGGCGGCGGCGGCGCGCCCTTACCTCGGTAGCTGCACCGGCGTCGACAGTTCGGCGTCCACGCTAGCGCCGCTGTAGCCGCCGTCGATCTGGCGCCGCTGCGGCGCGGTCGAGCCTGCGTGGGCAAAAACCAATCGGCGCTACGTGTGCGCGCCGCGAGCAGCGTTGACAGCTTGACCGTCGAGCGGCAGCTCGTTGGCGACGGGCTTTTTATCCGCAGTCGCCCCGTCGACTTCGCGCCGGCGCCAGCCCACCGGCGTCACCCGGTTCGATATCGCACTAATTCCCCCTCGCAATGGCTCCAGACCGCCGATTCGTGCGCTGCAAAACAAGCCGCGGCCTAAGTAGGCTACGAGGAGCGGGGCGCGCAGCGGCGGCGTTGATGCCGCTCCGCACTCTTCACGCGTCCGCGCAGGTGCTCGCTAGTCGCTGCGGACGGGCTCTGCTCAGGCCTGACGATTGAGCGACGGCTCGCTATTAATTGATTAGCTATTAAACTGCCCGAGCTGCGTCCTGATGTGCTTTGTAATGGCGTCCAAATGCTCTCCATCGCCTACGTCCTGGGCAGATGCTGCTGCTGTTGGAGAAACGCGGGGGGGGGGAGGAGGAAGGGGTACGTATGTGGACACATCGACGTGGCACCGATTTCTTCCGGTTTCGCTTTGGTACTCTAGAGAGAGGGAGAGAAAGAGAGCCGTCGTCGGCATCTTTTCTTCGAGTCGTGCTCGAGGATTCGCTAGGATGCTTTGGCAATTTGTATCCACATTGAAGACTGGGCATGTTTGGCTTCGGCAAAATGGCGAACGAAGGACCGAGAGCCGTGAGTGACACGGACAAGGTAGCGAGCTCCGAACACTTCGAGCGGACGCTGATCTGTAAGCGCAAACACCTCACTGCACAAAGACGCTTCTAGACGATTCTGCTGCGCAGGATTCAGGAAATCCGATAGTCCAGGAATGGGGAGCGCGCGGGCCCGGCGACTGAAAAGAGAGCCGAAGAAGAGTAGCGTCTTTGTACGAAGTCCCCGCTCCGCCTTTCGCGTACTTCGCCTTTGGTTGAGGCGCTCGCCCCCGACCGAGGTCTGGCTGAGGTCGTGGGCTCGAGCCCGGAGGCATATGTGAAGCGCCTGAATACAGATTAAGTTGAGCCGTGATGGCACACCAGGTAAGGCGGTTGCTTTCACGACCTCGGTCCCGAGGTCGTGGGTTCGATTTCTGCGGTGGGCGATCCTTTATCGCCACTGCAAGCGGTGGTGATAGCCGTAAAGGCTCTTCTGTCGCTATACAAAAGGAGGCTGTTTAATCAGCTAGGATTTTTTTTAAGTTCTCTTTGGGCGCTATACAAATGAATTATATTATTATATCACCTTTCACTGTTTACAGGCACTGCTAAGCGCACCTCGGAAATGCAAAGTGCTGCGCTTAACTTCAGCCGAACGAGCTCGGGAGGTCAGCCATTTTTTTCGACCGCGAATTTTAGGCGCCGCTGAGCCCGACGAACGGCGGGTCAACGAACGTGCTAATTTGGTTCGAGCGTGAAGCGGTCCGGCGCCGCCGCCGCCGCCGCGAAGTGTCACGCACGAGTGACCGAGTCACCTCCGCCACGTTCCGCCAAGCTCTCGCCAACTCCCTTGATCGCTCGTCAAAAAGATCAGCAGGTCGGCGAGCGTCAGCGGACGTATTCTCTCCGCTGCTGCTGCTGCTGCGTATCGCTACCGGTGTGACGACTCCGTTTCGGTGGTTGGCCGCAGCGTGCCGAAAACGTGCGCGCCTGCTTGCCTCAGGGCACGTACCCGATAGAGATCAGCTGGGCTTCTTATTCGAATTAGCGATTAGCAAGCACTGCTGCCTCTTCTTTTTCTAATATTGGCATATGTTTATGATCTCACGTCGCCACCTGCTAATCGAACCCCTTGCGAAACCGTTTCAAGTGCACACGAATTCGCATTGGGCGTCTAATCGCCGAGGTTTTGTCGGCTCGAGGCCTCTTCCGCCAGGGTCAAGCCTTCCTTTCTCGTCCGCCAGGCCGTCTTTCGCGACGACGCGCTGCCGCCATGTCCTGATGGCCTGGCTCGGTCTCGCTCGGGTAAGCGTTTGCCTAAGGTGTAGCCTGGACTTTGGCACGGAGCTGGCCAACTACGTCAGCAGAGACCAAAGACTAAAAGTCGCAGCCTTCACTCCTAAATCCGCTCCGAAAGCCTCCTTGGCGAGTGTGAAAGCTTGCTAGTGCAACAGAAAACTTGAATTGTTTGCTCAGCTCTGGTAGAGCGTACTGGGTGAGCTGGAGGCTCACGTAGCTAAGGTGGCGACGCTCCGAGCACAAGCTTCTTTAACACTCTGGAAGTTACCCCTAGGACTGGAGAGTAAAAAAACTTGCCTCCTTTGGCAACTGCTTAAATGCGATCAGCTTCTTAAATACAAATATCCTCTATGAAAAAAGACACTGTACTGGAGAAAGAACACTTAAAATCGGAGAGAAAAGTCGCATCGGCTGGGAAGCCGTCAGAGTCGCTGCCTTTGTCTGCCTCGGTAGCCCCTCGCCTCCTCCCCCCCCCGCTTGGAATTTCTTGGTGAAGGGGCTAAAGGCTCAATAGATCTCTTTCAGACTCTCTCTGTCTCTCTCTCTGTCTCTCTCTCTCTGTCTCTCTCTCTCTCTCTCTCTCTCTCTCTGTCTCTCTGTCTCTCTCTCTCTCTTTGTGTCTGTCTGTCTCTCTCTCTGTCTGTCTGTCTCTCTGTCTGTCTGTCTGTCTGTCTCTCTCTGTCTCTATCTCTGTCTGTCTGTCTGTCTCTCTCTCTATCTCTCTCTCTCTGTCTCTCTCTCTCTCTCGCTCTTACTGACGTCACTGCACCGCCGTCTCGTGCTGTCTGTCTGTCTCCCTCCCTCTCTCTCTCTCTTACTGACGTGACTGCACCGCCGTCTCGTGCTGTCTGTCTGTCTGTCTGTCTCTCTCCCTCCCTCTCTCTCTCTCTCTCTCTCTCTCTCTCTCTCTCTCTCTCTCTCTCTTACTGATGTCACTGCACCGCCATCTCGTGCTCGTGTAACCGGAAAGATCGTGACTGAATGTTAGCATTTCTTTTCAACGTGCTACGCTTTTTATCGAGTAGGCAGCCACTTCTTAGCAGCCCGCAAAGCTTCAACTTAGCCAGGTAAGTTTTCCAGCAATCCCTTAATCCTTTTACGATTAAAGAAGCCTCAAATGGCTCGAAAAAGTACCAAGCTTTGATAGCAGATTATCTGAAACAAAAGATAACTATACTGCTACAGCGATACAAACTAGGCTTCTTAAGTTTTTTTGATAATAAAATAATTCCATCTGGGGTAGCAGGCCAGGGTAGGTCGGTGAGAATTGATATAATTTGGCAGTTGCGGCGCTAACGACAGGACAGCCTAGCTGTAGAAATCTGCTGGGACGCGTTGGGTCCTACGAGGTCTGCATTATTGCGTTTCCCGAGAGTCTAGACCTCCATAGCCGCACCCCGACCAATCGCCTACTTAAGGAGGTCCATTGCGGACCGGGCCATTACAGCTTTTGGTTGGCTTTGGCTTCACAGGTAGTTTAGCTATGCCTCTAACCAGCCTCGCATTGTTCGGTTACCTTGTCTTTAGTTCCTACGCACCCATTTTAAATAAAGCCTGGAACCAGCGACCGGCTAACATCCGGACAGCCTCGACTTGATGAAAGCTGAAAAAAGCTAAAAACCCACCAGTTACTCACAGCATTCGCTATGTCCGTGGGAATCATCCTTTATGTGCTGAAGTGTTCTGGAACCGTGCATGTTATGTATAAGAATTAGTTGAATGCTTCTTTTCAGTCGACATGAACTGTCTAGACAGTTATTTAGTTCTCTTGGGGCTATATGAAGATACTGAAATTGTTATTACGATTATTGCACTAAAAATACACTAACGTGAGCACAGCTGTTTTATTATGGTGGGTTAGTTCTCACTCTGATAACACTATGTAAAATATGTTTTGCTTCTGGGTTTACTGTGCTGTTTTTTAATTATTTAAGCCTCAGAAGTATAACAAATGAGTATTATTATTAAGACTCGAGAGTACCGAGTCTGGTTTAGGATATCAAATTTCAGGAAAAATAAAGTGCAATGCAAGCGCATCTGAATGTGCTATCACATTTGGTAGATTGAATTTGCTGTACTTTGCCACAACGACTTTGACTCTGTCAGACCAGACTAATAAGTTATAGACGTCTTGATCGGAATCGGATCAGAAGGCACGAACCCTGAGAAAATTCCGACACCAATAATCTCAGTCCACCACTTAGAATCCAGTCATCATCGCGACTGCGTCTCGGAGTCTCATTGTACGCACGCTGGCAGAGCTCAAGGTCATGGTCACGGTGACGCTTCAATTTCGAATCCGTATTCACTGGCGAGAGTGATACAATTTGAATGCATGCATGCCGCAGCTTGACCAGACATCAAAAGCTAACGTCGGACGAAGAAATTCAAAGACGCCAGATCAGATTCGTCATCGATCGCAAAGTGCAAAATGAAAGTCTGAAGCTCTGGACGACGACTGCATTGTCAGACTACTGTCGCTACAGCCCGTGTGGTTCGATCGCTTGGCTCGCGGCATGGTGTCGGCACGGCTTCCGGTTGAGCGAGTTTGGAGAAGGGCCCGGCGCTTGCGCGTGAAGAGAGGCTATCGCTCTCGCAATGTCGAGACCGACGTTACGCGTACCTTCTTGAAGTAGCGCGCCCGACGACCTGCTGCCGTCGTTCAGCGTCGTTCCCGCTGGCGCGACTCGACGTTCGGCGTTGGTGGACGGCAAGCTCGAGGAAGTGCCGGGAAGCCGACAGCCGCCGCCGCCACCGCTGTCTTTCTGCCTCCGTCCTTTCCCAGTAGGCACCAGCCGGCCTTTGGTCTGGGTAGACTCGCTGCAGAGCGCGCGAGCACGAATTCGTGAGCGAGAGCGGCGCTGCTGCTGCGCGTTCGCGCGCGAGCTGGGTAGCAAACCGCAGCCAGCCAGCCAGCCGCGAGTCAGAGGCGCAGTAGAAAGGGCGGTAACTCAGTAACTCGGGCAATGTTTTGGCTGGCTCTGGTCGGCCCTCTGATCAGACGAAGGACGCGGCTCGCTCTGCCGTAACCAGGCTCCCCCGGTTTGGCGTGGACCGCGCTGGCTACTCTGAGAGAGAGAGAGAGAGAGAGAGAGAGAGAGAGAGAGAGAGAGAGAGAGAGAGAGAGAGAGAGAGAGAGAGAGAGAGAGAGAGAGAGAGAGAGAGAGAGAGAGAGAGAGAGAGAGAGAGAAGAGAGAGAGAGAGAGAGAGAGAGAGAGAGAGAGAGAGAGAGAGAGAGAGAGAGAGAGAGAGAGAGAGAGAGAGAGAGAGAGAGAGAGAGAGAGAGAGAGAGAGAGAGAGAGAGAGAGAGAGGAGAGAGAGAGAGAGAGAGAGAGAGAGAGAGAGAGAGAGAGAGAGAGAGACAGAGAGAGAGAGAGAGAGAGAGAGAGAGAGAGAGAGAGAGAGAGAGAGAGAGAGAGAGAGAGAGGGGAGAGAGAGAGAGAGAGAGAGAGAGAGAGAGAGAGAGAGAGGGGAGAGAGAGAGAGAGAGAGAGAGAGAGAGAGAGAGAGAGAGAGAGAGAGAGAGAGAGAAAGAGAGAGAGAGAGAGAGAGAGAGAGAGAGAGAGAGAAAGAGAGACAGAGAGAGACAGAGAAGCGAGAGAGACAGAGGCGGCTCTTCGATCCAGAACGCGTAGTGTATCGTAAACGCGTAGCTGCTGCTCGTAGCTACGTATCGCATCAACACTAGCTCTCCAATGAGTCGTGTGGTGGCAGCACTGGAAGCCGTGCAGCATTTTGCAGCATCTAAACGTGCTAATCGTGAGAGTGTGGATACTCTAAGGAAATGGGTATATTAATGTCTGATGTAAATTTTTATAAATGTCCGAAGTAAATTGATAAAATGGTAAAATGTAAAAAAAAAAGTAAAATGGTTCCAACTTCTTCAAATGGAAGATAGGCTGTGCTTTTGCAGCAGCGGGACCGGTCTACTCGAGAACGTAGGACTCGCCTGCAATCCAAGTGAAAGCTGCCTGTTCTAGTGGGTTAATTGAGGAGCATTGAAGCTGAGCTGATTTTATAACGTGGACGCATGCCGTCCGTCTCTTTGGCTCGCTCTCTGTGGTCCTCAAAGAGAACTGCACGAATTTCAAGATTTTGCCTCGAAGTAGGGCCACCATGGCTGACCGGTCACCGAACGCTTCAAAACGGTTGCTGTTGCTCATGGTCCCTAAAGGCAATTCCATACATCTTCCTTCTTTTCTATGCGCAGGGGACACGCCTGGACACGAAAGTAAACAATCGCAAAGCCGGACAGTGGCCATAGCGGATCGAGCTCTCAGTACAGGAAGAGCAGCTACAAGTGGAGCCGCTGTCAGAGCCTCGCTGGGTGCCGATCGCCGGTCATCGAGGCGCTTCAAGCAATCAGTCAAATCAGACAAATTGCATCAAGCAATCAGTCAAATCAGGCCTCGTCGAGCAATCTGTCACGGCTCCAGACAGTTAGTCAGCGGCTTTCAACTGCCTCCTCCAGCATGCCTTTCCACAGCTTTTGGAGGCCAAGTTCAAAACTGGTATTTGCGTCGGACCAAAGATAAAGAGAAGATCATTGGGCGCGACGAATTCGCTTAGAATCAGAACGGAACGGACACAGCGGTTTGGAGCAGTTTCGTCGCCGCGGTTCATGGCTTTCCGGGCGACCGCAAGGCGGAAAGCTATTGGCCGCAGATGCAGGCTCGCATACGGAAATATGCCAAAACGGGATGCAGAGCGTCAGTCAAACTTGATATCCTTAGTACTCAGCGTGCTGCAGAGCGTGCCTCGAATATAGTCGAGCGAGGCGAGTGCTTTCACCTCGACCTTTTCACGCTGGACTTTGAACGCTGCTATCAAAGAGAGTGGAGCGAATGCATGGTGTGTGGCCGTGTTTGGGTGCTCTAGCCGCAAATCTAGAGCACCCAGTAATTTCTGGACCCTTTTGGGTGGTCATTTTTGCTTGACTTAAGAGCAGATAAATGATGGCAAATTTTGATTATTTTGCCGTTCTTTCTGAACTAACGTGAACACATAGGACGTAAATTTGCATTTTTTTTTCATATCGAAAATGGATAAAGGGAGTTTCCAATAAATCAATGTCCTTATCACAAAAGCAGAGTTTCAGATCAATCGAAGTCCTTATCCTGAAGGGAACGTAAGAGATATTGGTCATTTGATATACTTTTGAGGCAAACGCAACTAGGAAAGTATACATACTAGCCACTGACAAAAAAGTTGCGTTACGTATGATAATTTTAGTACGCCTAGAGCCTTGGGTTTGCTTAACCAACTGTAACATATCTTGGGCGAGCATAACAAACTCCGTGCTGAGAGGTGGGGTTTTTAGGGACGCTTTTTTAAATTGCATCGGTAAACTGGCACTGCCTAGAATGGAAATTGGTTTTTCTAGTACGGCGTTACGACAGACAATCGTCCAAACTGCCGCAATATATTCGAGCAAGTTATACCCAAAGTTTAGATTAACGAATTATTTATGATAAACTTGGAGGATAAACTTGGGATAAAGTAGTTAGGATACAATTAGGATTCGATTGTGCCAATAAAGCTAGCCCCTTTTTTCTTACTGAATGCGCGATTTTGGAGTCTGCGCCCCACTCACCCTTATCGATTCACGAATTCCTCGCTCTCGTCAGTTTGCCAGTCGGAGTAACACAACAAGTCCACTTCAAAAGCTCCGCGTGAACATTACGTAATTCAACTCGTCTATCAAAGCTTAGCTTACGTCAAAATAATGTATATCACAGTCCGCCTTAATCAGGGACATTAACTTCACAGGGTCGACCGCAGGGGGGGATAAAGAACGTCACACTTAGTCGAGGAGTCGGTCAACAGGGCATTTACTCCTAGCCTCTGCCAGTACTGCCTGTGGAGCACAACTAGCCAACTTGAATCTCCACCGCGATCGCGCAGCAGCCAAGCAGCCTAATAGCTGAGGTTGCGCTTACACAAAGCCTCGAGAAAATGTGTCGGTAGATACTGAGCAGCAGAAAAAAAAGCAGCTGCCAACAACAAGGCCCTCTTAGCACCGAGCTTGTGATGCCGAAAGCTTTCCAGCAGTCGGCATTCGCTTGGGCTCAGGGTCGCGCGAGAGGTATGGCAATTATCGCGACTTCGCGATTAAAAGCCGAAGCTCGAGTCCACCTCGCGAGGAGTGCCAAAAGTTCGCGCTCGACTAATTCAGCGCGAGAAATGCTCATATTAATATAATCTCTATTGCCCGCTTACAAACTCCGACCATTGTTTGATCTCTATAGCATTCCTGATCAGTGACACTCGAGCACCGGATGAGCAGCCTCGGAGCTCGCTCGCAGGCAGACTCACAGTGAGACTCGAAAGATGCTTTGAAATGAAATCGCTGTAATCGCTGCTTCGCGGTTCAAGTCTCTACGGTCGGCATTAAAAAAAGTTCTCTTCAGTTTCCTCGAGACTCTTACTGAACCAAATTAACCATGCCATTAGGCAGCATGCTGTCCTGGTTTGGCCGAAAGGTAAGGGTGCTCACCTTTGACTACCAAGGTGGTGGGCTTGAGCCCTGTGGCATATGTAAAGTGGCTGAATAAAGGTTAATTTTTCCTATTGTTCCACTCAGATGAATCAAATCGTATTTTATAACAATATATTTTCTAAGAATGCTCTTACCGACTACGGCTGAATTGAAGGTACTCTGCTTGAGCGAAACGGAAGAGAAGAGATGCCTTCTCTCCCCTCTTCACTAAAAGCCCCCGCTCCCCCGCTCCCCCGCTCCCCGCTCCCCCGCTCCCCGCTCCCCCGCTCCCCGCTCCCCCGCTCCCCGCTCCCCCGCTCCCCGCTCCCCGCTCCCCCGCTCCCCGCTCCCCCGCTCCCCCGCTCCCCCGCTCCCCGCTCCCCGCTCCCCGCTCCCCGCTCCCCGCTCCCCGCTCCCCCGCTCCCCGCTCCCCGCTCCCCCGCTCCCCGCTCCCCCGCTCCCCCGCTCCCCGCTCCCCCGCTCCCCGCTCCCCCGCTCCCCGCTCCCCCGCTCCCCGCTCCCCCGCTCCCCGCTCCCCCGCTCCCCCGCTCCCCGCTCCCCCGCTCCCCGCCCCCCCCCCGCTCCCCGCTCCCCCGCCCCCCGCTCCCCCGCTCCCCGCTCCCCCGCTCCCCGCTCCCCCGCTCCCCGCTCCCCGCTCCCCCGCTCCCCGCTCCCCCGCTCCCCGCTCCCCCGCTCCCCGCTCCCCCGCTCCCCGCTCCCCCGCTCCCCCGCTCCCCCGCTCCCCCGCAGTGAAAAGCGCATAATGTAATACCGCAATGAGAGTGCAGGGATTCAGGCATAAGAATTTACAGATTCAAAGAACCTCCACACATATAAGCGAAAGCTTAGGAATGACGGGCTGGCTTTCTCCCTCGAAACTTGCAGCCATGATGTAATGCATCTCCGTCTGTAACTCAACAAAGCCACAAAGGCTAAACGGATGTTTCGTAGAAGAGTTTTCTATAGCCCATTCAAAGCCTAAACGGCTTTCGGAACGTTTTTGGTAGCCAACAGACTGCATCTCACACAACAAATATAAAGCAAGAGGCATAGCTGAGTCGGGAAGACAGTTGACGCGTTGACTAGCAGCAGGGAAGTAGCAGCTCAGGGCTGCTGGAAAGAATGTGCCACACTCGACAGCATGAGAGTAGATGTCGTGGCGCAAGAATTGTGCAAGTAAGTTCCACAGTCCAGGGCCTGCAAAGCAAAAGCTTCTATCGCCTGCGATCTTTAATCCTAGAAATGTAATGGCTAATTTATAGTCCATAGAGGACCAGCGGGTATGAGGAGGCTGAAACCGGTGCAGCAGCTTAACAAGGTATGTAGGACCGAAGCTATTTCGGGCCTTGTGGGTCAGCGGAAAAATTTGCTCTTTGCCTAATGGCCTTATTTGGTAGGCCAGCCAAAATAGGATTGCTATAATCTAGCCTAGACAGAACCAAGAAGCTAGTTAAATATTTTGCAAGCCACCAGCCACCACGGAAGACAGACAGCCCCTAATTTTAATGATCGAACGTGACGGCTAGTTATGGAGGCATGCTTCTTAATGAAACTTTCAAAATTTAGGCAGCTTTTAAAGACGACAACCAAACTCCGAGTACATGATGACGGTCGCACAGCACACCACTTATTTAAAAGAGTAAAGTAATGTGGTCCAGCCGCAAGCTTGGGACGTCCTATGAGTATTAGTTCAGTTTTATTGTCGGTGAGTTTAAGGAAATATGTTGACATCCAGGATCGAATGTCTGCAAGGCAAGCATTCAGTTTATCGGTAGCTGTACAAGATTCCGAGGCTTAATCGGCACATAGAGCCGAGTATCATCTGCTTAGGAGTGATTAGCGATCTCATAGCCAGAATCACTTTACCCAGAGGTTCAGTATAAATAGAGAACAGCAAATTGCCGAGAACGGACCTTTGTGGAACTCCACAGGTGACTGGTCTGGTGGACGAGACTTTACCACCACACGACATGGGCTGAGAACGATCGAGAAAATGCGATTCGAACCACGCTAGTTCCTTGTCCGCCAGACTGATCGTTGTTTCAATCATTCAAGTAAGATATATTAGTAAGATCTTAAGCATATTTGTTAGATTGAAATGAAATCCTGCTTTCAAAGAGACCAAGCGATCTAACTTCAAAGCCCGTACGTTTTTTGCATTATTCAGTCATAATAGTAACGATAATAATAATATTAATAATATTAACAATACATTTGATCTAGTGCCCTCGGAGAACTCAATCTCTTTCTAGGCACTTTACTTCTGCTGGAAAGGAAGCACGGTCAAATGGTTTGTGGTAGCATGCTCAATAAACAACAAGAATAACGTGGTTAGAGGAGACATGCACAGGTTCAGCTTGCAAGTATGGTTGGTGGCAGCACGCACAGTGTCAGCACGCATAAGCACATTAAGGAAGAATCACAGGGACCCACGAAATGCTGTGATAAATACATGGATGCGTTTTTAATTTCTTTTTATATGTGGTCAACTCACGATATGTCGTGACGGAAGTTGGAAGTCAGCTCCAGGCTTTGGGAGCATACGAACTAAAGGCACGGTCTCCAAATGATTTGAGGTTTGTACGAGGTATTGGTATACGATTAGATTACGAAAAGTGAGTGGTACTACGCTTAGCCTAGTGGGGAGTAGATTTAATTGGTAGGCTGGAGCCAAAGAATGAAGGGACCTAAAAGTGAGTGACAAAACCTTGAAGTCAATCCATTGCTTGACTGATCGCCAGTACAGGTCGGCGAGACGTGCTGTGATGTGGCAACAGCTACACTCACGACAGAGAAGCATAGCTGCAGAGTTTTGCACCAGCTGTAAGCGCATGATTGCACAGGCCGGAAGACCAGTAAGCAGTGAGTTACAGACGTCAATACGGGATGTGACAAATGCATGGACCAATTTAGATGTAGTATCCCTGCCTGAGCAAGCCCGAGTTTTAGCAAACTTATGCAGCTGAAAGTAGGCAGCATTCACTTTGGAACTGACGTGGTCGTCTGCTGAAAGGTCACTCTAGAACATGACATCTGGATTTCGTGCAGATTCAATAGGAGATATGCTGGCAGAGCCGATTTTAGCGTAAACCTTTCTCATTTCCGATACACATTTGGTTTGCCCATAACTAGTAAGTTGGTTTTACCATCATTCAATTGAAGAAAGTTTTCTGCCATTCGTGTGCAGATGTTATTAATACATTCAGCAAGGGAGTTCGTGTGCTGGAGGGAATTCGACGGGCTGGAGGGCTGGGAGGGATCAAACCAAAGGTACAACTGAGTGTCATTTGCATAGAAGTGAAAGCCTAGATTGTGCTGGGCAATTTCATCGGCAAGAGGGAGAGAAAAAACACGAAAAGAAGTGGGCCAAGCACGGAGCCCTGAAGTAACCCATATTTCAGAGGTTTATCGAATGATCTTTGTTCATTCACATCACTACTCTGGAGTCTTCCACTGAGATTGAAGCTGAACCATGGTAATGCAGTGCCAGTGATGCCCAGGTGAGATGAGAGCCGCTATAGAATGACTTGGTGATTGACAGTATCAAAAGCTCCCGATTGAATACTTGATAGTATTCAATATCCAAATTGCGTTGATTCGTACCTTCATCAAACACCTCCGCGACACCAACCGCTGCGGCATATGTCTAATTACAACCTCACACCTGTTTAACCTGCATATTTCTTTCTGATAATCTGCTGACCCTAAACGAATCTCTCCTTTCCCACATTGATGAACAAAATTAGTCTGCCTATGTATCTGTAAACAAAAGAGAGTTTTCATACCTATTCAAGCCGACTAATGAAACCCTATTAATAAGTCTGGATTGGATTTCTGATTCTTGCTAGTTGCCACTCAGGTTGCCAACTTTCTCTTCGTCTAAGGATCTCAAAAAATCCGTTAATTAAGCAGTACACGTCGAAATGAAAGGCATTGGAAAATTTCGGCGGTTATTCAAAAAGAGTTCTAATAAAGCCTCTCTTTAGTGTCAATAATGACATCAAGGGTACCAATAGGGATTGAAACCTCTAGAAGCCTTAATCCTGCTCGGCTGGTCTAAATTGTCCTCAGTGTCACGGTCGGAATTATTTTCAGGTGAGTGAGAAAGACAGTCGGTCTGGTTAATAATGCTCAGGAGTGCTTGTAGTTTCTCTTATCAGGCTATTTTCAATCACTACGTTTCGGCGGTTCGTCAATTATAATATATAATAATAATAATATTAATGCATTTGTTTAGCGCCCCCATAGAACGTATTCTCTGTATATTACAGGTACTGCGAAGGACATGATCAAATGTTTAGTAGTAACAAGCACGATGCGAACAAGAATAATAGGATTAGATGTCAAATGGACATTGCCAGCATGTAAATAAGGTTAGTGGTAACATACACAGTATAAACATGCATAAGCACACAAAGAACAAATCATAAGGACCCAACGTGCGCTTCAAAAAAAGTTAGTTTTAGCTTATTTTTACATGCCGTTAAGTTGGGATATCGTGACGCAAGTTGGGAGTAGCTGCCAGGCTTTGGGAGCATACCAACTAAAGGCACGGTATACGTAGTATTTGAGGTTGGTTCGAGACAAAGCTAAATAATTTGAGTCGAAAGAGCGGGTGGTACGATGTCTAGCCTGGTTGGAGAGTAGTTCTGATAGTTAGGCTGGATTCCAAAGAATAAAGGGACCTGAAAGTGAGCGACGGAACCTTTATAGTAATAATAATTATAATACACTTGATAAGGCGCCCTCAGAGAACTCAATCTCTTTCTAGGCACTTTACATTTACTGCAAAAGGAAATGCGATTGAATGGTGAGTAACCTTATGCTTGATAAATAACATAAATAGCATGGTTAGGGGTGACATGCACAGGGTCAACATGCAAGTGTGGTTAGCGGCAGCATGCACAGTGTCAGCACGAATAAGTGCATAACCTTAAAGTTGATACCCTGCTTGATTGGGAGCCAGTGCAGGTAGACGAGAAGTTGTGCGATGAGGCAGTTTCGACGCTCACGGCAGACAACCCTAGCTGGAGTTTTTTCCAAACCGTAAGCAAATGGTCTGACTACCACTAATCATTCGACCATAATAATAATAATAATAATAATGCACTTGATAAAGCGCCCTCTGAGAACTCAATCTCTCTCTAGACGCTTTACATTTGCTGCAAAGGGAAATGCAATTGAATGGTGAGTAATATCATGCTTGATAAACAAACAAAATGAATAACATGGTTAGGGGTGACATGCACAGGGTCAGCATGCAAATGTGGTTAGTGGCAGCATGCACAGTGTCAGCACGCATAAGCACATCAAGGAAGAATCACAGGGACCCACTAAATGCTGTCCTAAATAGGTGTGTTTTCAAGTTATTTTTAAATGTGGTCAGGGGATGTTCTGACGCAGGTCGGGAGGGAGTTCCAGGTTTTGGGAGCAAACGAACTAATGAATTTTATTTAATATAATATAATTATAATTATATAATTATAATAAATATAATACAATTATAATTATAATATAATTTAATATAATTGAATTTTATTTTATTGAAGTCAATCCGTTGCTTGACTGGTAGCCAGTGCAGGTCGGCGAGAAGTGGAGTAATGTGGCAACTGCGACGCTCACGACAGACAAGGCTAGCTGCGGAGTTTTGCACCAGCTGCAATCGCCTGGTCGCACATGCCGGTAGGCATGTGCGACCAGGCATGCCTTCGAGAGTTTACGCTTAGCGTTTAGAGGTGCAATTTTTTCTCGATACTGTTAGCATTTGAGAAAGGAATCTTCATTCTCAAACCTCTGATCTAGCTAGCAGTGCACACATCAAATGGAATGTCGCCATATTGTGTGGTGTGGAACATTGAATGCTCTCGCTGCAAATTCCCAACCCAAGCATAACAAAAACTATTCCTACAGCTAGTGACAGTTTGCATCGGTATTGAAGTACAGTAATAAGCGAATTTCAAACTTGCTGGTATTTAGTTTTACTAACCTTGGGGAACTTAGAAAGCCAGTTCGGTCAGCTTCTCTAACGACACAAGCCGCTGACATCTGGACAGCTTCGCTGCCATGTGCGCCACCGTTGCCCCCTGCTTCAGGGCACACGTTGATAACCGACAGCGTTGCAGGAAAAGATGGAGCGAGGTACCTGTCCAAGATGAAGATGGCCGAGCATACTGGCGAGCGATTACAGATCGTGATGCCGGCTGCTTGATTCTGGCTAGAATCGTACTGTAGTGCAAAGATTCTCAAGGAAAAAAGCTTTGCGTTATACGGACCCTAGAAATCTGATCGGTTATTATGAATGATGACTACGCTGGCGATTTTTTAATTTGGACTTGCTTTGAAATTCTATTGACCGGCAATTGATATTCTTCCTTTGCTGTCAGCATATTTAGTACTTTCGGCTCGAGATGTGTTTTTTAAATGTTTGCAATTTCAACTCCGAGCAGCTATATGAGCTATGAAAGCTCAACGTGAAAAGATTTGCTAAACGACACGATCGCACCACGCTTCAGCGTATACGTTCAAAGCTTTTATATTACTTAGCGCACAAATTTGCTGCAGTACTGTAGGTACCTTATAGGGGATATTTTCTGGGCAGTCGAATTTACAGCACAATGAGCAGCGTCTAAATAACTACAGTAAGTAAAACGTCCGCTATGAGCACGCTAGCTACTTTAGGTATTTGTATTTGGCAGTCTAGCAGCATCAGGCAATTTGACCAGCATCAATACTATTAGGCGCTTTCTCTGCGCTTAGTGAACTCGCAGAGCACCGACATCAAATAATTAACGAGTAAGAGTTTCGTACGGGTGCTAGAACTACAATAATTACTGCCGCAATAAGCAGTATTAACGATTTGACCGGCGCTTACTAAGTGGTAATACGTGAAAGTAGAAATTATGTCAAAAACGTCTTTGTTAAGTAAATAAGTACTGCTCATTGTGTCGTAATTTATATTTTAGAAAATTAAGATTACAAGTTTGCTTGAACAGTAATAACGGACTTTTATTATGAGTACCACAATCAAACCGAGATCAATCGCGGGGAAATTTGATTTGAAAATTAAAAAACATGCATGCATTACTTTAAGCTCAGCCGAAATAACGGGCCGATAGGCTGGCCCGTCGCTAAGACTTACAGTCCCGGTCACGCTTTTTTATTTTTATCAGTTCTACGGAGATATAATCTCCGCAGTGTTCAAGCACACAATTAAATAGTGCACTGATAGAAAGCCTGGTCATCACTATTTTAGAATTCGATGCAAAATTGCATGTTCAATTTTTAACGATCAGAGAGCACGTTTGAACTAAATATGCATTTTAGTAAATTATCTTTCTTAAGATTTGTATGTGTTACTCCTTCCATGCTAGTCACTACCTCAACTGCTCTCCTGACTCGGCTATGCTTCCAGCTTTCTCTTTGTTGAGTGAGACGAAGTATGTCGGCTACCGAATGCGTACCGAAAGCCGCTTAGGCTGTGGGTGCGCTATACAAAACTCTCCTGCGTAATACCCACATGGTCTTGATGACTTTCTGGAGTTACAGACGGAGATACATTACGTAGCTCCAAAATCGTAGCAATACTATAAATATAACTAGGGGCAGAGCCCAACGTGACATCAGTGACTTTTTTTACGAATCCGCGAGCATATTTTCGAAATTATGTAGGTTAATTGATTTTCATTAATTGTAGCAATATTTTGCCGCACTATGAGTGCACTGAGGCTGCCGTGTAACTAAGAGTTTTGTTGCTGAAAATGTGTTTTAGATCTATTGTGAAATCTTCTTGCGCAAAAAAATATTTTCACCGTCGTCTATATGGCTGGAACAACCAGTTCCGATCGTGTTAAGAATAGAAGCCCATTGCGACTTGCCAAGTTTTAAAACTGAATCAAGCAGTGTATTATGAAGCTTTACCTCTACATAAACTATGTTGCATTATAAAGTGCGTGGTGAGTGTTCTTTACAACCAAAACTTGTGAAGAAACTTTTTTATTTTTCGACCCTAAACCTAACACTCGTTTGACGCTACAGCACCCATAGGGACGTCTTAACCCCAGTCTGCTAGACTATAAGTTAAACAATACGAAAGTTACTATTGTGCAAGAATTAATGATCCGTTTCTGATTCTAGGTGTTTAAAAATTTATATTCCGTGTGCAGCAGGCCTGGAGAGCTCTGTAACACGTAGTGTATGTTTTTACAATCATAGAGATCCAGAAATAAGATTCCAGCGAAGACAGACCCCTTCGGCTTATGGAACCTTTACAAAGGAGGAAATTGCGAGAAATCATTATCGGTAAGCAGTTTAAATGGCTAACATCTCCTGGCTTTTGAAGGAGTTCATCTCGAAAACAGGCAAATTAAATTCAGTCATTTTCATGCTTATCTTAGTATTCTTGAACAATCGTAGCCAAACTACTACTCTAAAAAAGTAATAATTACTACCTTCGTTTTTCATTCATGGCTACAGTGATATTTATTTAAAGCCCCGAGTAATTTTTTTGTTACACAGAAACTGATCATCAACGATAGAACTAACTTGATAGTTTTATCAGCAAACCTGATGTTACTCAAAAACTAGAAATGCTGACCCTCAAAATGGGCTCGGCTATCTCTCTTGCAGAAACTTCAAACAATTTTAATTTCTGGCTCCACGGTAACCTCTCACTAGACGACCGCATCGGTTCTAAGTCAGCCTACTTTCAGCTACGCACCATTAGAAGGATTTGGATTTTCCCAGATGACAATGAAACACAGTCAAGCTGGTCCATACATTCGTGACATTCTGTCGAGACTCCTGTAACTACCTACTTGCACGTCTTCTGGCCTGTGCAATTGGACCGCTTACAGTCGGTGAAAACTCCGTAGCAGCGATTGTCTTTCGTGATCGTCAGAGCTGCCAACGTGCACCAGTTCCCTGCCATCTTCGCGGGCTCTTCATCAAACAGCGCAACGTCTTCGAGACGCGTCGCTCAGTTTGGGGCCCTTTCATTCTTCGATCGAGTCTACCTATCGGAAACACTACCTAATAAGGTTTTCCATCGTATGCGACCCATCAATGTCACGAGTCTTTTAGCTGGGCCTCTAGCCTCTAACCTCAAATCCTGCTTCGAGGCCACTCCTTCAGTTCCTATGCTTGCGAAGCGTGGATTCACTGACAAATGACATCGCGAAATCTCCTCGATTTTGCGATATCTAAAAATAAGTTAAAAATCCACCCGTTCCTCTGGTCCTTCTACTCAAAAACTCGGCTGGCGCTATATTAAATGGCGTGCAATCTAACTAGGCACTATATACGTGTTTCATTATTATTATTGTTATTATTATTATTATTTGACGCCACTTGATTGTTGTAAATATTTCCTATTGAGAAAGATCCGATGTAGTCGTCGTTAGAGCTGTTACTTAGGAAATCTAATAAATTAAGTTCAATGTTACCTGTCGCCACATCCTGCAGAGCAACTATGCACGTCATCGGATGGCTTCAGCAGAGTGTTCACCAGCATCAGTTCCTGGCTGCCCCTGCAACCAGCCTGCGCCTTCAGCGCCACGCCCTAACTCAATGACATGGTAGTTAGCATAATGTGGCGGACAGCCAAAACCTACGAGCGATTTAATAAAGAAGCAGTTGGACTTATCCATTCGTTTGCAATCTTGAAAAATAGTAATTATAGAGTCATTTAAATAGCAGCTATATGTAGACCTGGCTTCTTGGAAGTAAATTCCAGAATGTAAGCCCGATCGAAGCACATTCTCACAGCGAGCACTTCTTTTCACACCCCGCCTCCAACAGCTTCTCCTCTACCACGTCAGCACGCTGTACCGGAACGCTAACCCCATAGTCATATTAATAAACTGGAACTTTTTCGTCATGCGAGGCCGAAGGGAAGACATCGTTCATTTTGTAACTTTCTAAATTAAATCTGCTGCCCGCGGCGTTAGATGCTCGCAAGTAAGAGTGCGGGGTGCTTTACTCACGACAGAATACGTAAGCACAGCTGCCCGCTTTCTTGACACAGCGCGTTTGCATGTCGCAATGAGTGTTCGAGTATGCTTTTGCGAGCCTAAACGTATTACGTGTGCGTGAACATAACGCGCCACCCGTCCACGTTTGGCGTGCCTGCTTGCAAGCAACCTCGCGGCTGAACCACTCAATTTTCATGCGGCTGGGTAGCCATCATGATTTTTTTTAGAAGCTTCTGCAATAACCTTCCTCAGACTCCCGAGTGCAGATTAACCGCAATGTGAAGGGCGACGTATATAGTTGGCTAATAATTCGCGACATGAAGCGGCTAATTAAATAAATCGGGCTTTACAACTTCGACGACTTTGATATGTAGAACTTGCTTTTTTTGGGCACATTCGTGCTTACACCGCTCATGCAATCAGAATGCCAACGGTCCCTAAATGGTCCTGCTTGCCGATATCGCAGCCATGAATTAATATAACAATTGATAATTAATATAATAAATTCAAGACCAATACTATAGCTAGCGGCTTAAAAAATTAGCAACTATAACGCATTTACCTGATCAGAGCAACTAACGTCATGGACAGAAGAAGGAGAAAACGGAACGTAAAGGCCGAGAGGACGTCATTTACCTCTCTCTGTACTATGAAACTCAGATAGAAATTGGACACGAAATCGAGAATCCAATTTAACGCGCTTAGGAGGCTCTAATAGGTTGGCTAAAACTGTGTCTTACGAAGCAATGTAAATTGATAGCCACATGCGAACAAGGCAATTTTAAAAGCAGCAAAATAGAATGGATATGAATCTGGGAAAATCGCTTTTAATTTCTAATGAATTGGCCTAAACTAAGACTGCTGTGAGTATGTCCACTGATGAGTGATGCAGAGATCGCACGCTCGTGAGATAAACTAAGCCAAAATATTTCCCTTCGCTTTCGTATCCCGCTGCTGACATGGAAAACCACACGGAACTCCTTGTGCGTATCGCCGGGTGAATTTTTCAGAGCCCATCTTCCGGCCGTGGACTATCAGATGCGTCAGATCAATTTGCCACCACCGGCTAATCGGTGATGGCAGAATCCGCAATCACCAATAGATAGAGCCGGCGGTAAATCTGACAGGCATACGGATCGATCGGACGGATCGGACGGATCAATCGGATCATCGATCGATCTGCCACATCGGTGTCACATTGAGGACAGCCTTACCAGCGACGGAGGCAGCGTAGCAACGGCAGGCGTGTGCATTTTGTTATGCGAATATAAATGCTGCAAATACATCTGTAAATACAAAGCTTTGCTTCGACAGTGCACGGTGCAGACATTTTCACACACTGGCCAAACGTTGCGGCATGCGGCCTTACCTTTTCTGCTGTAGTCGGTGTGTGCAGTGTTTACAGAGCGCGATGACGACGACGACAAAAATAAGACCGCCAATGACGCCCGACACTAGTATGACGAAGGCCATATACGACGGCAGGCCACCGGATCTGTCCGTGGGCGCGATCGCCGAGACGGCGGCATTTGTCTGAAATGACAGCCACTGTCGGCATGTACCAAGGCACCAAAGGCTGTTATGCATGCAGTGTTGAGCGCACGCTGCTGCTGCTCAACAACGGCCGTCGAGCCACTAGCTGTACAGTAGAAGACGTCCTGGCGTATTGCTGGCATCTTTTATGGAGCTCAAATTACAGCGCGCTCAACCTAGATCTAATACGGTTTTTAATCTCGAGAAATATTCACCGAAAAAGAGACCCGTGAGAAAAAGTGTCCGTGTATGTAATGCAGCGGAAGTGTCCAAGACTGGGTGCAATAAAGGAAACTCTCCCCGCGCGATAGCCACTTTGCTCACATGGCTCACATTCGAAGTGACGCCTGCAGGCAAGCAAGCTTGTACATTTCGAAGTACGTGTAGACGTACGTATTACGTATCTATAAGTACGCGTAGGCACGGTTTATACTCTCCCTCTTACCGATGTGATTGCCAAGCACAATCTAGGCTTTTACTTCTATGCGGATGACACTCAGTTATACCTTTGCTTTGATCCCTCCCAGCCTTATAATAATATTGCACTTGATAATATTGCACTATAATAATAATATTGCACTTGATAAAGCGCCCTCAGAGAACTTAATCTCTTTCTAGGCGCTTTACATTTGCTGCAAAGTGATACGCAATAGAATAGTAAGTAAAATCATGCTTGAAAAACAAACAAAATGAATAACATGGTTAGGGGTTACATGCACTGGGTCAGCATGCAAATGTGGTTAGTGGCAGCATGAACAGTGTCAGCACGCATAAGCACATCGAGGACGAATCACAAGGACCCACTAAATGCTGTCCTAAATAGGTATGTTTTTAAGTTTCTTTTAAATGTGGTCAGGTCAGGGGATGTTCTGATGCAGGTCGGGAGGGAGTTCCAGGCTGTGGGAGCATACGAGCTAAATGCACGGTCTCCAAAGGATTTAAGGTTTGTACGAGGTATTTCTAGCTGTTGGATTCCGAAAAGCGAGTGGTACGATGCTTTGCCTGATGGGGTAGTATATCTGAAAGATAGGCTGGAGCCATAGAATGAAGAGACCTAAAAGTGAGCGACAAAACCTTGAAGTCAATCCGTTGCTTGACTGGTAACCTCGAATTCTCTCAACTCCCTAGCTGCATGTTTTGATGACATCCGCACATGGATGATATCAAATTTTCTTAAATTAATCAATGATACAACTGACTTAATAGTTATGATCAAACAAGTGTGATTCTGAAATCGGAAATGCTAACGCTCAAAATCGGCTCTGCCAGCATATCTCCATATCAATCTGCACGAAATCTAGGTGTCATGTTCCAAATTGACCTTTCGTTAGACGATCACATCAGCTCCACGATAAAGTCTGCCTATTTTCAGCTACATACAATTGCTAAAATTCGGGCTTGTTTAGATAAGGATACCGTATCTAAGTTCGTTCATGCATTTGTGACATCCCGTCTTGACTTCAGTAACTCACTGCTTGCTGGCCTACCGGCATGTGCAATCATACGCTTACAGCTGGTGCAAAACTCTCCAGCCAGGCTTGTCTGTCGCGAGCGTCGCAGTTGCCACATCACACCACTTCTCGCAGTCAAGCAACGGATCAACTTCAAGGTTTTATCGCTCACTTTTAGGTCCCTTCATTCTTTGGCTCCAGCCTATCTATCAGATCTACTCTTCCACCAGGACAAGCATCGTACTACCAGCTTTTCGGAATCTAACTGTTTACCAATACCTCGTGCAAAGCTCAAATCCTTTGAGACCGTGCCTTTAGTTCGCATGCTCCCATAGCCTGGAACTCACTCCCGACTTGCATCACAACATCTCCTGACTTGACCACATTTAAAAAGAAATTAAAAACGCACCTATTTAGGACAGCATTTAGCGGGTCCCTGTGATTTGTCCTTCATGTGATTGTGCGTGCTGACACTGTTGCATGCTGCCACTCACCACACTTGCATACTGACCCTGTGCATGTCACCCCTAACAATTCTGTTCTTGTTGTTTATCAAGCATGATACCGCTTGCCATTCGATCGCGTTTCCTTTGCTGCAAATGTAAAGTGCCTAGAGAGAGATTGGGTTCTCTGAGGGCGCTTTATCAAGTGTATTATTATTCAGCATTGTATTAACTCTATGCGCAATTATATCCGCGTCTATATTTAGAAGCTCAGTCAGTTATTGATTGTGCTACGACGTAGGCGCTTCGTCGCCATTAGGCAGTGCTCTCCAGCACGCTCAAGCTTGGTGGCTAACCGTTACCGCTTTTGGGAGGGCTTTGCGACAGCTCACAGCAAGTGGCGTTGGCGATCGTCCCCTCTTCAGCATCACCGGAAATTAGGTTTGCCTCGTATTGGAATGAAGTACTAACAAAATGGCAGCCAACTCCCACCTCCCACCTCCGCCCTGTTGGAAGGAATCGCGGGAGCTACTTGCCGATTGAAAAAGGCGCCACGGTTCTGCTCCGACGGAGGAAGATAGCGCTTTGAATGACATTTAGAGATTTACTCGCTCGGAAATACACGGCGAGTGAGCTCTTTGTTCCGGTATCTGAACGAGCTGACCGGCATTCTGCAATGCCCGGCAATTACAAACTTTAAGCTTTGGCCCCTGACTTTGAACTGCAGACCGCTTATGACCGCGATATCCAGACGCATGAACAACGTGACATATCATATAAAACGCAATTAATGTACGACCTCTGGCCTCGCCAGCACGTAAGACGAAAACCTGACCGTAGCAGCTCTCTTGGGCCACGGTCTTCCCGGCAGGCAAGTAATTTCTCTGAGCCACAGCTGCTAAGCTTGTAACGAGTTTGCGTAAAGTCGTTGTCCGTACCAGCAGTAACCTTTAGGCATGACGGCTAGTAACACATTTTTTTGGAACTCTTTGAAAGGATATAGGTAGTAGCGAAATGCACTTTGTAAGACGGATTCGGTAGTTTTAGACCTCAAGCGCTCGCTCATGCGTTCGAAGCGAGCAGCTAGTTTTACAGCGAGGGCAATTAATCCTTATACTGCAGGGTACATGCCAAGGTCGGCGAGTAATCACGAGAATCGCGAAAAGCTAAGAGCACTACCGAAGAATGACTCTTTAATTTAACTTTAGTTGCCGTTCGCGAAACCAGACGCCTGCGGCAGACCCGCGGCGATGCACGAACGAAAATGACGGCGACTTGAGCGCCGCGCGAACGCGTCGCCCGGAGCGGCTGGCACTAATGACGCACGCATGTGGACGAAGCGCTGGGCTGGCTGCCTGCCGCGGAGATGGCGGCCGGTCAACCAGGGCCCCATAACTTCTCCGGCCACGTGCGTTAAGCATTATCCTTTCACTATAACTGTAACGTTCCCATTATTGAGAAGCTCAGTGCACGCTGGTTTTAACGCGCGCCTGCGATTTTACTACCAATAATAATAACGATAGTAAAGCATATTTATAACGCTGTAAGAGAAATAAATCTCTTCCTAAACATTTTGCATAGGCTGGGTTAACAATGACGATCGACCTACTTACTTGCCTCGGCATTCAAAGAATTAACAAGAGAAGCAATCGTCTGTATTTGAGCGCCAACGAGACAGCTGCAATTGCATGGCTTCTGTAAATCTAAAAAGTCAACTTAGCCCACTTGGCCTTAGTTAGAGCTTCAAGGTATGTAAAAGGGATACGCACCACTTCCTAAGGTTCAAATTGCTTTGGACTGTTCCTTACTCGCATGGGCGTAGCTAAGAAAGAATTCGTTCGCGGGATTGAGTTGGCTGAAGCGATCCACTAATTTCAGGGCACGCCGCCCGATTTGACAATGACTTCCGGGGCGTCAGTGTTGTATGACAGTGGCTTCGGGGGCGGCTGTTTTTGTGGGAGTCTCGCGGAGACGCTGCGGGCGCTCGTGTGCGGTAAACGAGACTGTCCTTTATTACTCTCAGCTGGCACATACATGGGAGCCCAATCAATCGCAGCAGACGACACGAAATGTAATCTGCATTAGTGGCCTGACGCTACGCCGCTTTAACGGCTTAACTATTGGCCACAGGTGAGGCATGCGTGCATCAGTGTCAGGCGCTTCGCAAATTACACCAGCAGCAGAAGCCGCATGCGCACGCAACGCCAGCACCTTTAGTGGGTCGCAGCGCGCTGCACCTGAAGAAGAGGCACTTTATCATTTTCTTGGCAAGTCCTGTGCGTCATAAAAATGTCACCGATCCCAAACTGAGCTGCAGACGCGAGCGCAGCCGCAGTGCGGTTTGGCTGCTGACAAGTCTGGGCTCGCGTAGTGATCACACGAAGCCGAATTCACGGGCTCCGACATTCAAAATGATAAGCCGCGTGTAAATTCTGAGGAAGCAGGGGAGTAGCTGACCTGCGACATGCGACCGAACCGTAATTTAGTAGGTGCAGTTTCTCGCGCGGCACATAAGTCTCTTTGTGAGCAATCTCCGCCGCCGAGATTCATCTATTTTCCTCTAATTTATCGCATTTCTAGCGCGAATGTTCTACATACGGAAGACACAAACGTGTTTCATAGAAAAAATTAGTATGTACTAGTCAACAAACTTTTAAAAAAAAAATGCGCTTCGCGTGTGATATAAAATGCATTACTTATGGGAGAAAAATACGTTTCCAAATAATAATAATGCGCTCGCCGCGTCATGCTTCTTTGGTTGCTGCTATTGTTCCGCTAAGGCAAAAGTATCATTTTACCCTTTTGAGACAATGCGCGTGCATTTTTTCTTCTCTTTGAGCAACCTTTGCAACCGAGCCTATCGCCTATCGAAGCCAAGTGTACACGCCACAGCTAACGCGAGCTCCCGCGAGAGCGAAACGAGCGGCGCCGGCCGTGTACACTTGGACGCAGCGAGCCGACGAAGCCGACGACGACGGGCCGCCGCCGCCGACGCCGCCGCCGCGGCTGCCAAGGCCGCCGAGAGATCGCGAAACGCCAGTGCAGCTCGATCTTCTTAGCCGACAGGCGCGTCAGCCGCCCGCTTGCCGTCCGGAAGTCTGGCTGCCAGGCTTTTGGCTGGCCGTGCGGATTCCCTCACCCGACCGTCCGCCGACGCACGAGTCGCGCGCTCTTTTAAAGAAGTCCTGCATGTAGCGAGCGCGGCGCACGGCCGCCAACGACTAGCGCGAACGATCGCCGTCGTCCGGTCGGCGTAAGCCCGAGCAGCGACGCGACGGCGCGTTCGCCCGGCGCCGAGCGGCGCACCGAACGGCCGCCGGGCGAGAAGTGGAGAATTCGAGGAGTGAACTCCCAATGGCGACCGACCGACCGACCGATCGCCCACGGTGCGCTAGCGTCGGTCGCACTCTGTATCCTCGACTACCCATTTCGGCCACTCGCCGACGAATTATTCGTCGCGGAAAAGGGATGGCGCAAGCATTAGGAAGACGTTAGCGTCGTGGACGAGCGGCCGACTAATCGCACTGCGAAAACAGCGTCGCGATTACGCGGGCGATTACACCGCCGTGATTGCGCCGCCGTCATTACGCCGCCGTGATTACGCCGCGCCGGTTTCCTAAATCCACTTCCGCCAGCAGGCAGCTGCTGCTCACTGGGAGATGGAGCAGCTTCCAGCCCCGAGCTGCGTTCGCTCTGACCGCTGAAAACCTCGAGGCAGCGTTACACTACAGCGAGCCGGTTTAAGTAACGCGCGGCGCCGCAATGGCAGTAGGAGCAAAAGGTTGGTCGCTGAGTCGACAGAGCCGGGATGTGGCCGACGAGCGAGCGGTACGCGTGCAGCGGACGCTGCAATTTGGCCGAGGGCTAATTGTAGGTCTGCGCGCGAGCGAGCTGCGAGTCACTTTGCTCTGCAATGCGGGCTCTTCGTCTGCGCCGTGTGTCCGGGACGATCGCCTCGGCATCTTGTCTCTGTGCCAAAGGCAGCTTTCGCTGGTGGCCTCACTCACCTCGCGGTATCCCGGTGGCCCTTAGGTTGCAGCAGAGTCATCACTCGCAGGGACAGCGCAGAGGAGGCAGCTCAGAGGGGGCAGGGCGGATGGGGGCAGGGCTATCTTTTCTCTCTGTCAGGCGAACGATTTCGCTCTTGCGGCTACTCGTTCAAGTAAAGTATGAGAGACAGTAAGCAGATTGCCCTGAATTATTTACCTAGCCAATAAGCAGCCAGCGTTAATAGCGAATTGAACGAAAGCAGCAATGCATGCCGGAAGTCTCTGCTGCCTTTTCCGATCCGAGACGGAGCTGCGCGTGGTGTGCCTGATAGAAAGTTCTTTCTGTGTATTATCATCGTTACTTAACTATTTCATTACAATTGGAAATAAACCGATCAATATCGGATTTGAAACAGTGAGAGTGAAGCCTTCGAGAGCCACGAGACGAGACGGAAGCACGACATTCTTCGTCCTATCCGATTCTTAGTCCTGCATTCAGCCTCCGTTTTCAATCGCTACTTCTTTGCTTACGACTTCCTGCCTTGGCAGTCTCATCGCCGCATTATTGAGTGAAATGTACATACCGGATCAACGATTTCGCAGCGAAGCATGCTCGGGCTTTACGCGCGCTCCTGGCTTTACACCCTCAAGCGAAAAGAAACTGCACGGTCGTTTCTCACGCAGTTGCAAATGGTGGCGGTGCATTTCATTGAGTAGTGGTCGTGTCGTCCTAGCAGCATAATCTGCGAATTATAATGAGCCAGCAAAGAGAAAAGAAAAAAAGGATTCGAGTGCAGAAAAGCCTCATATCCAATCGTCCTTGGATTTTATCAGCGGTTTTACTTCAGGAGGCAGCCGCTTGCAGTACGAACTGGCAGGATGTGGACCTCGGGCGCTCTTTCTCGTCATTTCTCACCGCCGGATCGAGACTCGATTGCACCCACGACGGCCCGCTTTCAAGCGACTGGTGGGCCAGTCGGACTAACAATCCTTCTCTCTAAACTTATTCCGCAATCTGTACTTGCACCCGTACGTGTCCTTAGGACACGACCGACCAAGGACAGAGTTAATGGCGTGAAAATTACTTGTGACTGAACGCAGAAGAAGTCATTATCGGCTTATCCATCATCAGCGCCGCAGCTGCGACGTCGTGCCACTTCTCGCCAATCTGCACCGGCTGCATATCAAGAAGCGCGTCGACTTCAAGATTCTACCATTCACCTTTAGGTCTCTCAACTCTCGAGCTTCGGCCTACCTGTATTAGTTTAACATTAGGCCTCCGTCGCACCTTCAGCTCTTCCGGTCGATGGCTCGAACTCAAGTTCAAATCACTTAGTCTCTCCAGTTACTACGGTCCCAAAGCTTGAAATGTTCACTACCGATAGACACCACTTCATTCACTACTGACTTGTGACCTTGGCTTGTGACCTTGGCTTGTGACCTTGGCTTGTGACTCAGAAAGAAGCTAAAAACGCACCTGCTACACACCTGCCTTCGCTCTGTACAGCGTGAATCCTCCTTAGGTTCCGTAGCGAGTTACGAAACTGCTGCCTGTCGTGACTACGGGCCAGAGCGACATGCTCGTAATGCGTAGCGCCGCAGCGAACTTGTCTTTTGCCCAACTTGCTTTGCTTACCTGAGCACGTGTCTGAGTTCGCGTTAAATGCTAACCGAGGTTCATAGCAGCCATCGGTCGTGAGGGTCCTCAAGTTAGCGCTGCTACATGCTCGTCCAAGCAGAGTGCTCGTGCGAAGCCTCGGCGAAGCCTCCGTTCCGGCCTCTTTACTATCAGCCTCAAAATGCGAGAACGTAGCTATGAAAAAAGGGGACAGCTGTCGCCCCCCCCTTCCCCCCAGAAACCGACTCGGACCAACTGATCAGGTTAACTCATCGAAAGATCACTCACCGGAAGAGAAATTAAGCCTCCTGTGTAAATAAGAGATCCCATTTCGGAAGAATCCGCCCCTCCCTTGCCTCGAACTGCTACCAGGACGTCCTGTTTAGATCATTCCTGCGAGAAAATAGTAGCCCTTCCTCGTAGAATGCTTGAAGCCATCAAAATTATGCCGACTATGCAGCCGTCTGTTGGCCTGGTGCTCTAAAAGGAATGATCCCTTTAACAGCTCTAAAAATAAGGTCACCGCGTGTGAAAATGCAATCTCTGCCCTAAGAAATGACTCTGAAAATAGTCATTTTGGTGAAACTTTTGCTGAAACTCCGCCGAGCCGTGCAACATGGGTTCGCTACCTGGCGACTCTTTTTCAACCGCTCTTCCAGCAGGAGCGCTCCCCCTGAAAGCTCTGTAGCCGCTAGCTAGGACGTTGAGGCTACGGGGGCAGCAATTAGACGCACAGCTTACGACTGACCTTGCAGGAAATGCTAGAGCATTTCCGCCCGCTCGCTCGCTCGCCACTTTCCCAACCGGTTTCACGTACCTTCGGTATTTGCCTACGTGCGAATAACAGCATATAAGCTGAGCACCGAATAAAGCAGTCTTTCATTCACTTGCAGTGCTAAAAATTTCCATCCAAGAATTGGATTACGATAGAAAACTCAAGACATTGGCCCAAGAAACGAAACAAGTGCAAGTTAAAGAGGTGGAACTTATGGACCAAACGCTGCTTCAACAACAAGAGCATAACTCAAATTACAGTATCACACATTTTTTTGAAAAAATCTTTGTAGGTTCTCTTTCTCAGCCTACAATCGCTTCTGCTCTCACCTTTGTGCATGAGAGAATTATTCAGTTGAACAAGAAAAAACCAAACGTAGTTCTCAAAAGAAACCTGAGACTGATTGGACTAAATTACCACTTTACTCGCAAAATTTACAAGATTTTCTCTTTGAATATTCAGTAGGTCAGCTAGGATTGCATGTATCCATAACATCTGTCTTAGGATTACAACAAAACACTTTCGGAAATCTTGGAAAATTGAAATCGTGGCAAAGTATCTTCAACAAAACTCAGAATCTTATATTTTCAGACTTGCTCAATCTTTTTTAAAGGATTTGAAGTCTGTGGATGTCAGCGTGTCAGTTCGCATAGATTTCCTGACTTATCACTTTACAAATTGGTGGCTGATTAGCAGCACGGATGACTATCTGAGCTAGATCTGTAGGTTCAATGACGCGACTCGATTAGGAAGTTCATACAGTATATAGGTAGGCATGAAAAATATGAATATGCTCTCTCTCTCTCTCTATATATATATATATATATATATTAGATTATGTAAGCAATGTATATACTATAACAAGATAGAATATAAATAATAATAATAATAATAATTCACTTGATAAAGCGCCCTCAGAGAACTTAATCTCTCTCTAGGCGCTTTACATTTGCTGTAAAGTGAAATGCAATTGAATGGTAAGTAAAATCATGCTTGAAAAACAAACGAAATGAATAATATGGTTAGGGGTGACATGCACAGGGTCAGCATGCAAATGTGGTTAGTGGCAGCATGCACAGTGTCAGCACGCATAAGCACATCAAGGACGAATCACAGGGACCCACTAAATGCTGTCCTAAATAGGTGTGTTTTTAGGTTCCTTTTAAATGTGGTCAGGTCGGGGGATGTTCTGATGCAGGTCGGGAGGGAGTTCCAGGCTTTGGGAGCATATGAACTAAATGCACGGTCTCCAAAGGATTTAAGGTTTGTACGAGGTATTTGTAGACTGTTGGATTCCGAAAAGCGGGTGGTACGATGCTTGGCCTGATGGGGTAGTATATCTAAGAAATAGGCTGGAGCCATAGAATTAAGGGACCTAAAAGTGAGCGACAAAACCTTGAAGTCAATCCGTTGCTTGACTGGTAGCCAGTGCAGGTCGGCGAGAAGTGGAGTAATGTGGCAACTGCGACGCTCACGGCAGACAAGTCTAGCAGCCGAGTTTTGCACCAGCTGCAGTCGCCTGATCGCACATGCCGGTAGGCCAGTAAGCAGTGAGTTGCAGAAGTCGAGACGGGATATCACGAATGCATGGACCAACTTAGATGTGGTATCTTTATCTAAACAGCCCGAATTTTAGCAATGTTATGAAGCTGAAAATAGGCGGTTTTGACCGTGGAGCTGATATGGTCGTCTAACGAGAGGTCGCTTTTGAATATGACACCTAGATTTCGAGCTGATTCAACTGGAGATATGCTGGCAGAGCCAATTTTGACAGTCAGCCTGTCCAATCTCTGGATCACACTGGATTTGCCCATAACTAGTAAGTTAGTTTTATCATCGTTAAGTTTTAGAAACTTTGCTGCCATCCATGTGCGGATGTCATCAATGCATTCAGCAAGTGAGTTGAGAGAATTCGAGGTGCTCGAAGGCTGGGAGGGATCAAAGCAAAGGTACAACTGAGTGTCATCCGCATAGAAGTGAAAGCCTTGATTGTGCTTGGCAATCACATCAGCAAGAGGCAGAGTATAAACCGTGAAAAGAACCGGACCTAGCACGAAGCCCTGAGGTACTCCATATTTCAGAGGTACTTCAGATGATCTTTGTCCATTCACGTCAATACTCTGGAGTCTCCCACTGAGATAGGACCTGAACCACTGCAGAGCAGTGCCAGTGATGCCCAGGCGAGATGAGAGGCGCTCTAGAAGAACTTTGTGATCGATGGTATCAAAAGCTGCCGAAAGATCAAGCAAAACAAGCAGAGACACTCTACCCATGTCTGCATTCCTAAGTAGGTTGTTGTATACCCGAAGCAATGCTGACTCTGTGGAATGATTAGCTCTAAAGCCAGACTGGAACTTACTAGCAAGGTGTAAGGTTTCGATATACGAGTTCAGCTGGTCTGCCACGACCCGTTCGAGTGTCTTTGATAGGAATGGTAGAAGGGAAACTGGGCGGTAGTTGCTCAAGTTCTCTTGGTCAAGTGTAGCTTTCTTGAGAAGTGGCCTGACTACAGCTTTTTTGAAAGGTGCTGGGACATGACCTGAGGCTAATGGCATATTAATTATGTTAGTTACGCATGGCAGCAGTAGATCAATGCAGAGCAGGAGCAGGGCAGTGGGAATAGGGTCCAGAGGAATTGTTGTCTTCTTTGATTGAGATACGAACTTTAGGACTAGATCACTAGTGACCTGCTTAAATGCAGACATTGAGGTGCAGCCAGGAACCGAGGAACAGCATTCTAGTGGGGAGGTTGTCATCGCAGGGATGGATTCCCTGATCTTGTCTATCTTCTGCACAAAGAATCGAGAGAAGCGATCGGCTAGATCATCATTAGGATCATCAGGTAAGGAGCTAATCTGGGAACGGTTGAGGAGATGGTTTATTGTCGACATCAGCATTTTTGGATTGTGTATCTGTGATTCAACAATGTTTATATAAAAGCTAGACTTGAAATAATAATATATATTATATATTTCTAAACAAACCGCTAGTTATGCCGTTCCCATTCTAGTCCAAGATTAAGGACTGCTTAACTCGGTGGCTGGCCAAGGTTCTTACTAGCTCTCTGCATCTGCCTAGGCTTAACTACAGTAATTCGGTTTTGGCTAGATTATAAAAAAAGCGGCGAAGCCTGTGCAGCTGGTGATGAATATGACTGCAAGGTTGGTCCGCAAATCCTCAAGGTTCAGCTTTGTGTTTCCTTTGCTGGACATGAAGTGCGACGCCACCCCGTCGATCAACGGATACACGGCGAACAGTTTCCGCTGACCCTGAAGGTCCGCTATGGCTTGGTTCCGTCATACCTCACCGAGCTGGTGTACAAGTGTCTGCCTCCTCGTGCGCTCAAAACCTCCATGAACAATTAATTAGTAGTTCTATTCTTTCACTCGGTGTTCATGCAGCTGAGGCCAAGCCTAGCTTCTGAATCTGGAGCAACGCTTAAGTGCTTTGCTAGAACATTATGTAAGCGCTTTATGTTAGCATAGGAAGAAAACCTGCTTGAGGTACACAAGTCTATACAGGAGATTGAAGTTGCAATCACTACATCTTCTACCGTACCTTCCCTTAGCAGGTCCAAAATTTTGGGAATTTTGAAAATTTAAATTTCTTCGGCATGCTTGCTGAAGCAGAATATATTGCTTTTCATCGAGTTACCTCTTCTCGTGCAGGTTTCTGTAAATCACCTGAACTGAGATTAAGTTCGCTAAGAGTGAGGTATAAAAGACATTATTAAAATAATCATAATAAATTCTGGCATATCGCTACCTACCAGCTAGAGAGAGAGAGAGAGAGAGAGAGAGAGAGAGAGAGAGAGAGAGAGAGAGAGAGAGAGAGAGAGAGAGAGAGAGAGAGAGAGAGAGAGAGAGGTAATAATAATAATAATGCACTTGATAAAGCGCCCTCAGTGAACTCAATCTCTCTCTAGGCGCTTTACATTTGCTGCAAAGGGAAATTCAATTGAATGGTGATTAATATCATGCTTGATAGAGAGAGAGAGAGAGAGAGAGAGAGAGAGAGAGAGTGAGAGAGAGAGAGTGAGAGAGTGAGAGTGAGAGAGAGAGAGTGAGAGAGAGAGAGTGAGAGTGAGAGAGAGAGAGTGAGAAGAAAGGCAGAGCAAGCGCCTCTCATCGAATCTGGGATTTAAATCGTCACCCTCTAGTGCTCGCTGCAAGACTTTCAGAAATTTAAACTTGACAAATTTTCTAATTTATACTGGCAGTAATCTATCCGTTCAGGTCGTAACCGCAGCCTGCAAGTCTTGCATCGCCGGTTTGGAAGGCAACTGAGGCCAAGGAATAGGCGATGCTAGCTAAGCCAGGTGGAAAATTACTGCTCTGCTCACGGGATCAGCAGGCAGACTTGTTGGGGTCGCGGTTGATCGGCAGGCAAGGATTTGAACTGCCATGATTGGCATTACTGTTTTCATCCTGAACTGCAAGCGCCCGGTAGATTGACGAAATGAGATACGATGCCGGCGATACGCCAGTACGTCAGTTGCAGCCCACCGCTATTTGCACGCGTTCTCGCCAGTTGCAATTCAACATTACGGCGAAAGCTTAGTTGACTCGAGAACGGTGATCGCCACGTTCCGGCCCAGGTCAAGGCCTGCAGCCGGACTTTCGACGCGGCTACTAGGCGATGGCCTCGAACGACAGTAATGGGCAGACTCTCTGGGATTTTGACGGCCCACGTGCTTTTTTTTTAAGGCCTCAACATTCGACAAGCCGAGACCTATTTTCCAAACGAGCTACAATTATTCTCGAAGCAGCTGCTGAGTGCTGCGTTTCTACCGACGCGGCCGCGCGCTCCTTTCGGCTTCCTACTCCGGTAGAATGAGGCCATAAGAGCTGCCCGACGAGCGACTGTCGCAGTCGCTCGCGGCACAGATCTCAATGTATTTTTAAGAAAACAATCGGTCGTCGGAAAATCCGGCAGCCATCAGGAGATCGGCTTACTTGCGCATTCAGAAGCTGCGCTCCTGAAGCCGGCCGCCTGGAAGCCTCTTCAGTTCGGCCAATCCAAATTCGAATAAATCAAAGTTAAAGCCAAGCTCCCTGGGCAGAGCCCGAAGCTTCGCCGCGCTCCTCGCGAACGCGTGCCTAAAAAGGAGCGCCTCCACGGAACCTCTCGAAACGGGATCGCCCCTTCGGAAACTTACTGGCCCGCTCTGCAAGCCGAAAGTGCACGAAACGAGCGCGCCACTCGAGCAGCGTGTCGGGCTCATTTCTAAAAAAGAAACCGTTATCCTCTTCGCTCTGGAACCGCGTTGAAAAATAAGGCACGCCGCCCGCGACAAGTCTCTAGAGCCACTCTCTGTGTCTGGTAGCCGTTTGTTCTCCGGTCAAATGATCGCTCTCTCGGCGAATGGGGGTTAAAGTGCTGAAACCCGGGCAGAAACCCGGCTCCCCACCCCTTCAGCCAGAGCCATTGGGGGGGGGGGGGCTTTCAGCTCACCCTCCAAGGTCACCTCTCCCTGCGGGCCTCGGGCCTCGGGTTCGGTACTTCTAAGCTCTCCTGCGTAACACCCACATAGTCTTTATGACTTTGTGGAGTTACAGACGGAGATACCTTACATTACATTACTTCGTCAGTAATTGCTAACTGAAATCGTGAGCCGTGATGACACACTAGGTAAGGCGGTTGCTTTTCACGACCTCGGTCCCTAGGTCGCGGGTTCGATTCCTGCAGTGGGCGATTCTTTATCGCCACTGCAAGCGGTGGTGATAGCCGTAAAGCTTCTTCAGTCGCTATACAAAAAGAGGCTGTTTAATCAGCCAGGATTTATTTATTTATTTTAACTCGCACAATGCACCAAAAGCTGCCGAAAATGCCAAGCCATCGCGTAGTACAACCATCCCTCGTTTTCACACATTTTCCTTGTTTCAGATCACTTATCTTAAAGGCATCAGTAGGGAACAATCATGACTCAGTGCTAGACAGAGTACTGCTGCTCAAATATTGGCCACTATCGCCAAGCGGCGCGTCCTGTGGTAGAACTAGTCGTGCGATGGCAGCATTGAGCATCACAGCAACACCTAGGCAGCGGGTTGAGGGAAGGGGCAGCAGACCCACCCCCCCCCCCCCCCCCCGCCAATCCAGGCACCACTTCCGTGTCAGCATCACCTACGATCGGACTACTAACGCAAGGCTAAGTGTCTGCACTCTTAATTAAAAAACTTCAGGCTACATCGTCGCATCGTCACATCTAATCGTTGAGCATTAGCCGCGTAGTTGAGACCTGAATCCAGAAACAGCCATAGGACAACCGTAAGCGACTGCTATGGCTGCTGGTACAAGTGGGAATAGGCTGCGTGGACTCGATCAAGATCCACAATTATATTTATTTGGCAAGCTACATTCCTACATTGCATTACGTTACTACATTGCTACATTGCATTACGTTACTACATTACATTACATCACTACACACACTCTCCCGGAAATCACTTTATTGAGCTAACGAATAAGCCTGGGAGTAGCAACAATACGGGCCTCAGCATAAGTTCTAGGAAAAATGCAATTGACGTGCTGCTGCCCCACATCAGAAAAATTATAACTGTCGAGATAGTGTTCACTATTCCTGAAGTGCTGGTTTGGCACAGTGGTTAAGGTGCTTGCCTCGACCAAGGTCAACGTGAATGTATTTGATGACCTATGTCGTGAGCTCGAGCCCCGTGGCATATTTGAGGCACCTGAATAGAGATTACGTTCTCTTATGGCGCTATACAAATGAATTTCACACACACACACACACACACACACACACACACACATATATATATATATATATATATATATGTGTGTGTGTGTGTGTGTGTGAAACATATATACATATATATATATATATATATATATATATATATATATATATATATATATATATATATATATATATATATATATATGTACATGTAAATCCTGGTTTCGAACTACTTATGTCATACTCTAGTGTTAGTGTGGCATGCAAGCACAAGTTATGCTCGAGCAAGGCAGGCATTGCACCAGAGGCCATGCACCAGACAGCTCAGTTGTTCTCTAGTAGTCGTTTGAGAGAAGTCGGCGCTGGACGCGTATGCCTAAAGTTCTCTATCGTTGTCGAATAGGCTTCTCTAAAATTTTCTCTAAATTAATAATGGTAATTATAATAATAAATAATAATAAGTTAATAATTCTCTCAAATTCATGACTCGGTTACGGATATGGATATGTGATATTTACACACTTCATTGCTGCTGCCACGTTCGGCTACTGACGGCATATCTAAGCCGCTATTGGTGGGCCACCTACAAGTCGCTAGCCGTGCTCCGAGGCTCAGAGCTACACTTGTATTTGTCACGCTTCGGCAAGTAATAGCGCCGTTACGAGCGAAGCGTTTGCTTGCTGTCTGAAAGGTATTAGCGCAGAAGCAGCTACACCGCGTTTGGACCTGAGCCTCTGCTGCGAGGTCAGGGCTATTGGAAGATTTACTTTGCCGTTCCCTTTGATGCCGTAATCTAGACGTCGCGCTGCGACACCATCGTACATTTTTCTCCCATCAGCATATCGAGTCAAGTCTGATAAAAGCGCGATCCGTTTTCTCTCAAACATATCCGTGTGCAACAAAAAACACAACAAACGCGTGCAGCAAAAAAGGGGGCAGCTGAATGTCGGCAGATACCACTCTCCCACCAACAATGTAAGCAGGAGTTAGGGCGGATGACATCCGGAGCCTAATGCACAAACGATTCCGATTTGAATTGCACTGTACAAAAAAACCTCGAAGCGCAGCGAAGGCTAAACGCGCCCTTATTTGCAGCTGAAAATGGTAACTGCTACAACAAATCCAAATCTCGGCTAGCGACTGCTTGAGGTTTTCACTCACTTGTCTGTCCACCGAGGTGTCTGAATCCATACACTGCGGTCGTACGCCTGGACCTCAAAAATCGCTGCCACAGTGAAATGTGGCTCCGAGTATCACCAACGGTATCTTAATCAAAAATGGCTGTGCTTAGCCATCCGGTTCTCGGAATACTTGGTGAAGAGTGCGTGGTTTGCAAATCCTCTAAAAGTGTATGTGCCATTACAGTGACCTGTAGGCTTTGGAAGCTTGAACCAGCAAGGCCAGCGAATCCGGCAAAACCGCACCGTCAGCAGATACGCATTCAAGCTCACTTACCGCGCACTGTATAACGTGCGCACATCGACTAACGAGCCTGTCACTGCAGCGTATTCGATCGGTGTCACTTGGGCTGCCCACACTCAGCAGCATATAAGGAGCGAGAAAACAGCTCGCTTTCTGCCGTACGCAGTCTGACCGCAGGCCGACTAGCTAAGTATAGCAAGCTTCGAGCCGACGTTCACGCCGCAGCAGCAATGCTACCTCAGAGCGGACAAAGGGTGCTGTGGATGGAAGGCAGCGGAAGGAAGGCAGCAGCTGCTATTTTCGCCTGCCCACAGTGCTCCCAGGCTCCGAGTGACTCGGGGCTAACCGGATCTGGAGGCCTGATTGAGATTGCAGCCAATCTTTCTTCGGGGACTAATACAATGAATACCGGAGAGAGGAACTTATTGAACCGAAATGAACGAAGTTTCGGCTGGGAAGAGTGTACGAAGGTAAAGCAAAGCCCGACCGTTGGGAAAGGCTGCACACCAACGGTGCCCGTGGCAGCCCTATCCGAGGCAATCCAAAAGCAAAGGACACTTCCCTCTTTAGCTATGTAAAGAACTTGCCCCTCCCAACTTCCTTTTCCTCTCTGTCTCTGTCTCTGTCGCTGTCGCTGCCTCTCTCTCTCTCTCTCTCACTCTCTCTCACTCTCTCTCTGCCTCTCTCTGTCTCTCTCACTCTGTCTGTCTGTCTGTCTGTCTCTTTCTCTCTCTGTCTCTCTCTCTCTGTCTCTCTGTCTGACTGTCTCTCTATTTATCTATCTATCTATCTATCTATCTATCTATCTATCTATCTATCTATCTATCTATCTATCTATCTATCTATCTATTTATCTATCTATCTTTCAATAACGGTTCTTAACTATATCTGCATTATTTGTCTTACCTATTCCAGTCACCGGCTGAGTGCTCTTCGTTCCCTCACTCTTTCCCTCAACCTTTCACCGTCCTTTCCCACCATCACTGCTCAAGCCCCCCTACTTTTGCCACTGCTCCTGTTGGCCCTACTCCCCCAGCTCTCTTTATCTCTCTCTCTCCCTCTCTCTCTCTCTCTCTCCCTCTCCCTCTCTCCTTCTCTCTCTCTCTCTCTCTCTCTCTCTCTCTCTCTCTCTCTCTCTCTCTCTCTCTCTCTCTGTCTGTCTGTCTCTGCTTCTCCTCTGCTCCTGTTCTGTCTACTGTTTGCAGTGGCGGTCTTCCGGGCCCCTTCTCTGCCCCTTGCTGGTGCTCCACCTTTGCTCCTGCTCCTGCTCGCCCCGGCAGCTTCTTCTCTTGCTCTTTGCACTACCTCGACTTCTGATTCACTTGGTTCTCCTGATAGTATCGCCGCTGCTTCACGACCTCTTTCTCTTCCCCCTCCGCCTCTTGCTCACCCTCCTCCTCATGTCTCTTCTCCTACTTTCTTCCCTTCTTTCGCGCCCTAAGCTTCGTTCATCGTACCATTCCTTCACCGTACCCCCTTCCATGTCCGTAGTCTCACTCTCCCGCATAATCTTTGGCGGTCCCTATTCTTGCATTCTCGCTGCTCCTTGAGTGGCCAACATCTCCCAGATCCCTCTTGGAGCTTTGTGTTACAGAAGCATAGCAACCACTGCACTTATTACGTAGCCGCAGCATACCTACCATGAGGCAATGCAGCCGCAAGCTGATCCGTCTCTATTCACACTTGTCCATAGTACACCTCCGGCTTTGCCCTTGCTTTATGGCAGACGTAATGAGCAATCTCTTGTTGGTGTCCTGGGCGCTCTTCTTCGAGCTTGGCGTGGCCGTGGCTGCTGACTGCTGCAGACCGAATGAGGGTGATCCTTACTCAGGGAGAATGAAAATCAATAGGTTACATTATCATATTCCCATAAATTTAAGAGGATTTGACCCCCATGGAGCAGGCAGGCTGGTAATTGTGCCAATGCCGGTACCGGTACCCCACGTGCCCTGGACAGCTGAACAGTACAGCAGTGCCGTTCAATGACATAGTATGGTTGCTGCTGTAGCAACGACTGTTAAAAAGTACCCCGAGGACGATATACGAGCTGCTCATATTCTAGAGCTACTGCTCCTCGTAGAGTTAATGAAATACAGCTACTGGGTGTGTGCACATGCACGTGTGTGTGTGTGCACGACTCGAGTGAGCGAGTGTGCCTGTACGCACAGCTTTAGCTGCCGAGCGGCTAGGGATGAAGCAGCATTGAGACATTCTCGGGTGAACAAAGCGCAGTGCCACTCGTGGAAACACTCGTGCCCCCGCTCTGCCATGTCGCTGACTTTCAATGGGTTTTATTGATGTCGATTGGCCCTGCTCCACGTCTTGCTTTGCCCGTCGAGCACGCGACTATCAGAGGGCAGCGTAGCACACTCAGCCTAATGCCTGAGGCAAGGCTGGCCAATCAGGCCGCAAAAGCAAGTCAGCTAATGACGACAACATTCAGCAGCAACAGCAGCACCAGAGACCGTACCGACACACTAGCACGCACAGTCAGAGGGTAAGCCTAGTATAATATATCTCGATGGTGCTTTAGCTGCATGTTTCGATTTGCTGGCAGAAATATAATTACGAGTGGATCGTGGTCCAGGTGAACATCCGACTGCATTCCAGGAGATTCTGGGGAAAATAGACAGTAGCTCGGTGAGCCGTGATGGCACTCTTGGTAAGGGGTTGCTTTTCATGACCTCGGTCCCGAAGTCGTGGGTTCAAATACTGCGGTGGGTGTTTCTGTATCGCTGCTGCAAGCGGTGGGGATAGCCGTAAAGGCTCTTCTGTCGCTTTACAAAAGAGGCTGTTAAGTCAGCTAGTATTTGTTAAGCCTTGATGGCACACTAGGTTTATACTGTTCCTCTTGCCGATGTGACTGCCAAGCACAATCTAGGCTTGAACTTCTATGTGAATGACACTCGGCTGTACCTTTGTTATATATCTACTTGCATGTTGACTCTGTGCATGTCACCCCTAACTAAATTATTCTTGTTTTTTATTGAGCATGCTACCACAAACCATTCGATCGTGCTTCCTTTACCGAAATTGCAAAGCACCAAGAAAGAGATTGAGTTCTCTGAGGGCACTTTCTCAAATGTATTACTATTACTTTTATTATTATAGATCTACTCACCCATCAGGCTAAACATTGTCCACTCGCTTTTCGGAATCTAACCGTTTACTTATATTTCATACAAACCTCAAATCCTTTGGAGAGCGTACCTCTAATTCGTATGCTCCCAAAGGCTGGAACTCATTCCCAAATGACGTCACGACATCCTTGACATTTAAAAAGAAGCTTAAAAAGCACCTATTTACTATGGCATTTAGTGGGTCCTGCTATTCATCGTCTGTGTGCTTAATCGTACTGAGCACTGTGCTTACTACCACTAACCATATTTTCCACGTTGACACTGCATGTCACTTCTAACCAGGTTATGCTTGTTGAGACTGTGGATACTACCACTAACAATTCGATTATACTTCATTTACAGCATATGAAAAATGCTTCTAGATAAATTAATTTCTCTTTGAGTGCTAAGCAGATGTGTTATTATTATTGCTATTAATAGTATCAGTATATAGATGTTGCTTTTTGTAAGCCATCGTGCCGAGTGTTGCCTGCTTGCAACAGGTGAGCAGGTCTATCGCTCTGTCTGAATTGCTTGCTTATCAAAACTCATAGCTTCTTCGAGTGGCGTCACTCATGAGAAAAACCAAAAACCGTCACTTAGCATCGAACTGCCTAAACTTTATGGAATAGTGAGTTTTTGTCTAGCCAGTAAGGGAGTGCATACGAAGCTCGGGTGTTTTGTGCTTTCAAAACTCAACAATAAATTATTGAATTACTTGAATTTCATCGGGTATTGTCTAGTTAAATAATGACAATAATAATAAAAAAATTGTCATAGCTCATTAAGAGAATTAGATCTCCTTGTGTACACTTTAAGCACGTTATGACGGAACTGATATCAACTGAGTAGTGTTAAAATGCTCAATTTCAGCTTACATAAGCATGTGGAAGACAATTCATACGGTGGAGGGTAAATGCTGAGAGTCATAGGTCTTACCACCCCGAGGAGTGTCTTAACAACTCATCCAGTTTGACCAACGCCGACGATGCTCCGCATCTAACCTGTGATCTCCGACCTGTGATCTCCGACCTGTGATCTAGCGGCGACTTTAGTTTGGGCGCTCTCCAGGTTAGCGCTTCGCACCGCATGCGATGTACATGAAGCATCGTGGACAAATTGGTTACAGTAAGAATCTATGACGAAGCATAAGTCCTGCCACCGGCTCGACTCAAACCCGAAATCTCGGTGCCCAGAATCTCCGGCCGTTACCACTTGGCTACCGAGGTCATGCTGTGCCGAATGACTTTTGCATGTAGGTGCACCTACGAACCTAGAAACTCTTCGACTTCTATGGACCACTCAACTCTGACTGCTATCACCACCTATGACTCCTCCTCGCTAGTGGCTCGTCGTGACCGCTACTCAAAGAGCTTTTGTGGGCAGCACACTAAACGTCCCCCTTGTGACCTCTACATTGGTTTTCTTATCTAAGCTGGCTGCTTTTTGGTAAAAGCCGGCAGCTACTTGCCGACGACTTCAGCGTGACTCATCACAGACTGCTTGTCAGGGACAGTACCGGTGAGCAGCCTCAACCCGAAGACTTCTGCGGCCTGGCCTCCTCCTGCGACTAGCCAGCGGCACGACGACAACTTGCTGCCTGGAGATTTTGTCAGAATCGGCACTAGCAGAAGATAAAAGTGAATGACGGCCGCTCAATCTGGCTGCAATCGTCACTCGACACATTTTGTGAGACGCCATCAGCCAATGCATCCTGATACCCAGCGCGCCGGACTTCTGAAGTAAGTCGCTCACATTAAAAGAGTCAAAAAGCAAACGTCAGTTAGACCAGAGGTCGGCAAACTCCGGCTTTTAGGCCAGATCCGGTGTTGTACGACAGTGCCTAGCTAGTGCTCCAGTCCGACCTAGCGGCCCCATAGTTATTTTTTTTTATGGATCCGGCCTAATTGAGTTGTCGCGGTTTTCTTACCCTTCACAATATAGAGGTACTTTGACTTGCTAGTATCCCAACTGACGAGTTTTCGAGGCATGAGCCGTCTCTCTGCCGCTTTTTGCTTTGGTTTGAGAGCCAACTTTTATTGTGTTTGATTTTCCTTTTCGTGTTTCGCTGTATGATTGTAGAACTGCGACTTTGCTTTTCGCACGACTAGCTGAGGCAGCCGTTAGCCGTGACGGATAAGCTCCAGAAAGTGGGAATCGACGAATTACCCCGATCCACTCTACTTAGGCTAGCAACGATGAGACGTAAGCGTTGCCGAGCTCACATTTTTCGCTGATATTGTAGCACACGCTCGAATTTATCTGTCCACCAAATTTCGTGTTGCTGCAAGCATCAACGCGAACTTGTGCAAATGAGCTTTGACGCCGGACGCCTATACCGCAATCTATTCCAGCTCCCGTCAAATTCACCACAAGTCAGCTTCGCACAGCTCCAAAAAGTTTAGAACGTCAAGTACGCTACACGTGCAATGTACCCAGAAATTTTCGCACGACTCCGCTCACGCGTTCTCACGAAGTCCACTTAAATAAGATTACAGTGGCCCAGGTCAATATACCACAATCCACTGCATTCCACCACGCAGTGAAAGAAATCCTGTTCGAAAAGTGCATATGAGAGCCCACTCTGCAACAATTGTTGCACTTACAAAATTTCACCTGCATTGGCACGGCCGTACTCGTGCAATTTGCTGCAATCGACTACAGTAGCCAGGGCCATACCGAAATCCATTTCAATCCACCGAATCCACCGCATACAAAATTGAAATACATTGCGCCGAGCTCCAGTTTTTTTAGCATATTAAAGTGCACCGTGCTGTGTGCATAACCAAGTAAAATAAAAAATATTGTCTATCCTCGCGCAGTGGCAATGGGCGGAAATCGCCGGCAATGACCAGGAAAAATACCGAAATAAACTCTTCCACTGAAAATCATCCTCAGATCGCCATCGTGAAGCTCTAATTGACATTGCATATAGGACTAGACTCAGTTTAAAGTGACACACAAAATTTCGCTCCATCGTGCACACGCGTTCTCGTGCAACTAATTGCAATTGACTGCAACGGCCCGGTTCCATAACGGAATCCACCTCATTCCGCCAAAATCCACTGCAATCCACCACACAGCGACCAGAACGCGTACACTAGAAGCTCTAATTGTTATTGCACGCCGCTCTACTCTTCGGTAATTGCGTACTTGCATAACTTCACTGTAATTGCCTCAGCCATTCTGCAGCAATGCACTGCAATTGACTGCAACTGCCCGGGCCAGTGCTTCAATCTACCGCAACCCGCCGAAAAACGACCAGAATACGTACATCCCACAATTTCACTACAATCTACCATTCGGCAGTAATACATTGCAATTGACTGTAGTGGCCCGGGCCACTACCTCAATATATACCAATCTGATGCAAAATGCCCCTAAATCGGTTTCGCAATGCTTCAATTTTTAATGCATGTTACAGAGCACACTGGTTGAAGTCAACCACATCATTTTAAGCAATTGTGCTCATGCAATCTCTGGCAATGCATGGCAATCAACGGCTCGGCTCGAAGCAGCAATCCACAACAATCAGTGGCAAGTTGACACCAAATTGGCTGCACGAAGTGCCGATTGTCATCGCATTTCACGTTTCTTTGTGCTAAAAGTAAAATTGTAGGACTTTCAAGCTATTTTGCACGTTAATTGTTAAAAATGCACGGCAATCGACAGCAATGGTAGGGACCAAAACCGAAATCCGTGGCAAATCGACGAGAAATCGGCTGCACCAAGCTCCAATTCTCACTCCAAGTAACATATGTAATGTAATGTATCTTCGTCTGTAACTCCACAAAGTCATAAAGACTATATAGGTGTTACGCAGGAGAGTTGTATATACCTCACTCACAGCCTAAGCAGCTTTCAGTATGCATTCGGTAACGCATTTGCATTCGGTAACGCATTCGGTAACAGACTTCGTCTCACGCAACAAAGAGAAAGTGGGAAGCATAGCAGAGTCAGGAGAGCAGTTGAGGTAGTGAGTAGCATGGAAGTAGCAGCTCAGGGCCGCAGAAAAGGATGAGCCATAGTCGGCAGTAGGAGAGTAGTTGTCGTTGCGTAAGACTTGTGGAAGCGAGTTCCACAGTCTAGAACCTGCAGAGCTAAAGCTTCTGTCGCCAACGGTCTTCAAGCGGAGGAATGGAACAGCTAATTTATTGTCCACACAGGAGCTGAGGGCGCGAACAGGCTGAAACTGATGCAGCAGTTCAGGTAGGTACGAAGGAGCCAAGCCGTGGCGGGCCTTGTGGGTCAGCGTAAGAACATTGCTCTGAATCCGTTGGTCAACCGGCATCCATCTTAGCTCTTTTAGCAAAGGATACACGTGATCAAACTTCTGGGACTTAAAGACTAGCCTTGCAGCCATATTCATAGTCAGTTGCAGTGGCCTAATCGCTTTTTTTGGTAGCCCAGCCAATAGGGAATTACTTTCAACCCTTTCAACTCGCTCTGACCGTTTAATCTTGGGCAATGCATGGCAACAGAAGGCAATGGCATTCGCAGATACGGCAATTCATTATGGTACATCGCAAATCACTGGAAAGTGACTGGGCCAAGATCAAATATATCTTACTTGTCACAGCCCACTATGTTGAAAGTGCAATCAAATCCTTTCAACCAATCGCGAACGTACAGTCGCGAGCAATGTACAGTAATCGACAGCAATGTCCTAGGCCAATACCCCAATTCCCGGCAAATCGAAGAGAAATTGGCATCGTGGAAGTCTTAATTGTCATTACATATAACATTGCGCTACGTCCCAAGTAAAACCGTGAAATTTTCAAGATTTTTGTTTGTTAACTGTCAGCAATGCACGGCAATTAACAGCAATGGTAGGGGCCGATAGCGAAATCCGTGGAAAATTAACAAGATTGGCTGCAGTAAACTGCAGCTCTCATTCCACCTAACATGTACCTGTGTGCGAGAATAATTGTTACCCATGGTGTGCGTTTAATTGACGGCAGCGCGCTGCAATCAACGGCAATCGCTAGGGGAAATACGCCAATTCATAACAGACAGTTACAAACGGACCGACGACAGTTGGTGAGTGAAGCTCCAACTTTTCTTGCATATTGCACTACACTGCATTAAAAGTGCAGCCACATCCTTTTAAGCAATTGACACAGGCACAATCGAGGGAAATGCACGGCAATCGATGGCAATGGCCCGGTCTCTATAGCAATCTGGTTCAAATTTGCTGGAAATTGGCTGTTTGAATTTGTAATTATCATACCACATAACGCTCACTGTCGACGCAATTGCTGTCCTTTTTTGCGTTAAACCTTTGGCAATGCATGGCAATCGACGGCAATTTCCCGAGACGATACAGCAATCTACGATTGTCTGTTACAATAACAAACGAGGCTGGTGGGCGAAGATCGCATTTTTCTTGCGTAACAGTGCGCAGCATCAAAAGTTCAAACGCGTCCTAGCAGTCAATCTCGATCGTACATGCGAGGGCAGTTTGCGGCAATCGGACGGCGACGGCCTGGGAAAATACGGAAATCTATCCGCTGAAAGTGTACACACTCAACTCAAGTCGTGAGACCAGGGGTTATGGGTCAAGCGACCATACCAAGTGAGGGAGATCTTGTGGTTAGCAGAAAAAAAAACATGTCACCGGCCAGGTGGTTGAGCATTAGAGTACCGGGTAGCAAATCAGCGGTACAGCGAGACGTTAGCAACGACACCAACTGCACTTTCAAGCGGTTGAATCTCAATGGGCATTTCGATGCCAAGCGCGTGTACACGCGCAGACACTTCGCCGAGGATGAGCGGAAGACTGAGGCTGCTCGCTTGCAGCGACGGTTGGATCAACACTCGTCCCTCTTCAAGAAGCCAAAGCTTCCAAGGAGGCTGCTGAGCGGCGCGCTCGTGCCTCCTCCGAAGTGTCCTTGTTGATTGCAAAGAAAATGCATCCCTCTTAATCATGCAGATTTTGTAATGGAATGTATACTTGATGTTGCCGACGTCATTTGTCCCGAGCAATACGACGCTTTCAAGGCAATCCCGCTGTCGGCTCGCACTGTGACTCGACGTGTAGAGGACTTAGTCGCTGATGTCCGGTCTTTGATGGGCACGAGGTTCACAATACTCGATATGTTCTCCGTCGCATTGGACGAGAGCTGCGATATCAAGAACGCTGCACAGCTGGCCATCTTGGTGCGTGGCGTCACCCAAGACCTGGAGGTAGTCGAGGAGTTTCTCAACCTCGTCCCAATGAAGGGAATGACAACCGGCAGAGAGGTCCTCAATGCCCACCTACCGGCTTTGAGTGGTTTTGACCTGTCAAACCTCGTCGTCAGTAACTGCTGACGGTGCACCTGCCATCGCTGGATCTACCAAAAGACTTTCACAGCTGCTGATCGACCACCATCGCTCTTTGGGCTGTGAGTGCAAGAGACAGGCAAGGAGCACTGCATCATTCTCCAGGAGGCATTGTGTGCCAAAGCGGCAGGCATGAACGACGCCATGTCTGTTGTGGTTAAGTTAGTGAACGAAGTGCTTACTCGTCCTCTCAACCACCGCATCTTCAAGCATATCTGCGAAGCTGCAGAGGCCGATTACGGCAATCCGCTTTACCCCACTGAGGTTCGCTGGCTCATTCGTGGCAATGTCATGAAGTGCGGTTTCACTCTCCGTCACGAGATTGTTTCCTTCGCCTATGAGAGGCTCCTTTAAGGGCTTTGAAATGTTCTCCGACGACGTTTGGCTTTGTCGGTTCGGTTTCCTCACTGACGTCTGCTCTCGCCTTAACAATAATAATAATAATAATATTGCACTTGATAAAGCGCCCTCAGAGAACTTAATCTCTTTCTAGGCGCTTTACATTTGCTGCAAAGAGAAATGCAATTGAATGGTGAGTAATATCATGCTTGATAAACAAGCAAAATGAATAACATGGTTAGGGGTGACATGCACAGGGTCAGCATGCAAATGTGGTTAGTGGCAGCATGCACAGTGTCAGCACGCATAAGCACATCAAGGACGAGTCACAGGGACCCACTAAATGCTGTCCTAAATAGATGTGTTTTTAAGTTCTTTTTAAATGTGGTCAGGTTAGGGGATGTTCTGACGAAAGTCGGGAGCGAGTTCCAGGCTTTGGGAGCATACGAGCTAAATGCACGGTCTCCAAAGGATTTAAGGTTTGTACGAGGTATTTCCAGACTGTTTGATTCCGAAAAGCTGGTGGTACGATGCTTGACCTGATGGGGTAGTATATCTAAAATATAGGCTGGAACCATAGAATGAAGAGACCTAAAAGTGAGCGACAAAACCTTGAAGTTAACGAACCTAACCCGAAGCTGCAAGGACGTGACGTGCTCATCATGAGCATGGAAGCTCACGCGAGGGCATTCGAAACAAAGCTGGTTCTATGGGAGAGGAGAAACAGCTGAATAAGGGCGACTACATCCATTTTCCGCACCTCACCCAGTGTGACGCAGCTCTCGTTGACACCGAAGAATGCGTCAGTCAGTGTGTTGTCAATCGTGCGGAATGAATTCTCTTCGTGCTTCACTGATGTGCCTTTCCTTTCGCAGGAGTGCAAAATTGTCAGCACTCCTTTTGACTTTCCCTACGACGACGCCCCTTCTGATGTGCAATTGGAGTTGATTGAGCTACTGGCTTCGGACGTTCTCTTGTCAAGTTTACTTCTGGCACTGCTCTCATTTACTTCTACCGCCAGCTGCGACAGGCTCAGTTTCCAATGTTGTCAGCCCGTGCGTCAAGCGTGTGATCGAAAAGTTTGGCGGCACTCAGTCCTGCGAGCACCGTCCTTCTCCAAGATGAGGTTTTGTAAGGACAAGCTTCGCTCTCAGCTCTCAGCTGAGAATCACCTTAATGACATTCTGCTGCTGAACTCATCATCATTAGAACCTGGTATTGTTGCACTCTCTTAGCACATGCACAATCATGTTTCCCATTGAGCAAACTATACTTTTGAATAAAAAAAAAACCTTTCTTTGGACATGTTGTTCCTTCTGGCCTAGTGTACCTACTTGAACTCCTGAAATGGCTTAATGGTCCGAAAAGCTTGCCGACCTCTGCTTTACAGCATATGTAAAGTGCCTAGAAAGATATTAAGTTCTTTGAGGGCGCCCGGCGAAAACGTATTATTATTGTTATGCTCATGAGCACAACCACGAAAGCACATGTGAGCTAAAGGGGAGGGTTGCCACTGTTTGGTCCAGCATAAGACAAGTACACCGTGTAAAGCCAGTTGGTGCTCGGCTGTTGGGCTCATTGATCTTGCGAGAAAGTTCGCTCTTAGCCAGCAACAGCCGAGCACTTGTAACTAGTATAAATTGTCTCCAGTGTCGAAGCATTCGAATTTCGACAGCGGATTCCTGAGGAAGAGTTGCTTGAACAGGTTGCTCTAGGCTGCAGTGTTTTCCAAGCAATGTTGGAAGCTGCGGTCGGTTTGCTGATTGGGCAACAAAGCATCAGAGCCCAGTATAACGTGCTTGCACTACAGCCACCCGGGCAGCGGGCTCGAGTCCTATATAAGTCGATTCGTTTGTCTTCCACTCCAAGGGGACGCATATAGCTGCTAAGGCTCTTCTGCTGCCTGCGATTTAAACGAGGCTCCCGAATCAGCCTCTACTCTGCATTGCTGGCATAGGTTCATTATTAATATTATTATTTTAAAGCACTTATTATGGTCTCAATTGTATATTCGCGTACTATGCGCTTACACAGTTCCTGTGTTTCTTTAGTTCTCAATGCATCCTGTAGCTTGCCTATAAATCTGCATGTATAGGATCCACTTTTTTATGACCGTACTCACGTTATCAAACCATCAAACCAATTTGACCGAGACCATCACAAAAATAGTAGGGCTTGCTTACGCTAAAGTGTACCTTTGCTGCTGTCATGATGGTGTCAGCATGAAGGCCGCACGCTTGGATCTAAATTGGCCTGAAAACAGCCTTTGTAAAAGTGACGAGTCACGTCACTTGGGGAGTGAAAAATCAATAAGGATGCTACCATTTTAAGATGACCCCATTCTCATTTGATGGTTGGGGTGCAGAGGTTGAAGTGCAGCCGTTGAGCTGCCACCCTGAGGGTATTACTTGCGAAGTTATTGCATCTAGAAAGGAGCTATAGTTTATATTGTATATATATATTAGGTAATATTATGTAATATAATATATTATATTATATATATTATACTATAATATATTGCATCCAGAAAAGAGCTATAGTAAGTACCGATAGTTATTCAAAGCAGCATGTCAAACTGGTTTGGCCCAGCGGTTAAGGTGCTTCCCTCGATCAAAGTCAGTGTAAATGACTTTAAAGACCGAGGTCGTGGGGGCTCGATCCCCGTGGCATATGTAAAGCACCTGAAAAGAGATTAAGTTCTCTTGGGGCACTATACATATGAATTATGTAATCTTACTCTCGTAGCTCCCCTGAAGCCTGAATTAATAATAACGATACATTTGTACAGCACCCTCGGAGAGCTTAATCTCTTTCTAGGCACTTCTGCATATGCTTTCAACAAAGCATAAATGTATTGCTGACAATCAATCTCGGATGGCAGCTAATTTTCTCAAAAGTGTAATTATGGGAAAACCTAGTTACATTCAGACATTTAAAGCGTAATCCTCAAAATTAGTCTCGGCCAGCACATTTCCAGTACCAAATGGATGAAATATGTCTGACCTGTTCCAAAATGATCGTTCACTAGATATACATCAGCTCTACAGTTAAGCCTACCTGCTTTCAGCTAGCACCACTCCAAAATTTGATTCTTCTTAGATAAGGATACTGCCGCCAATCTAGTCCGTGAAATTGTGACAACCGTCTGGATTTCAGTTACTCACTGCTTGCGGGTCTTCTGACCACTTTTGGAACCTCAGGGATCCTACAAGAAGGGCACTTCAAGTTAATACTATAGTTAATGCAATCTACCCGTCTCCTTAAAAAGCCCGTCTCTAAAGACCAGCAAGACTTGGCTGTGAAGAATCAGTACGATTTAATAAACTAAAATGAAGCAAAACAAAAAATAGTGAAGTTGAATTGTATCTAAAAAAAATAAACATTTTTTTAGTGCTGACATTAAACCCGAGACTACTAAGAACAAGTTCAGAAAGCATGCACAAGATCAGGACTGACGGTATGGGAATACTGCAGATCATAGCAATCAATCCTATCTAAGGCCAAGTCCAGTCAGTAAAAGCCGAGTCGACTTACAGATGCACACACCAATAAAATGCTGATGTTGACCATCAACCATCTCCTCAGCTGCTCCCAGGCCAGCACCTTACCAAGTGATCTTTGTGGTGATGAACCAGATCGCCTCCCCAGCTTCTTTAGCAGCAAGATAGACAAGATCAGAGAGTACATACCTCTGGCAGCAGCATCATCACTGGAATCTGAATGCCCAATTGTTTCCTCATCTGTCTACTCTCCGCTAATTCTTTGCAACACCTCAATGTTCATCTTCAAGCCTGCCACTAGTGAATTCATCTTAACGTTCATCCTCCAGTCTAAGAAGACTGCAAGCCCTCTAGACCTTACACACATTTTCCTCCTTCTTTAATGCACAGATTTGCAGCTGCCGCCCGTAAAGCTAACATAATAAATATGTTCTTAACCTTAGGTCTTGCCCCTACATCTTTCAAAAAGGCTGCTTTTTGGTCCCTCAATAAGAAGGCAACAATAGGCAAGGAAAACTTAAGCCACTTCCGCTCAGTATTCTTACTTTCGTTCATATCAAGGAGACTCGAACGAGTAGTGGCAGACCAGCGAAAATCTTACGTCAGAACGTGCAAGTAAGTTCCACGCTACGTTCTAGAGCTACTCACTCCGCAAAGTCAGCACAAATGCGTGTAACGATCTTCTCAGGAATGCAGACTTCGATATAGTTCCTATGCTTGCTTCGCTTGATCTTTCGGAAGCGTTTGATACTCTTGATCATCTAGTACTTCTTGAGTGCTCCTCAGCTCGCCCGAGCATGATGATGCACTGAAATTCTGCACGGCAATCTATGTGCCCTGCTCCCAAGTGACCTTTCACTACACGACCACATCGGCTCCACAGTCAAGTCTGCCAACTGTCAGCTACATGAAATTGCAAAAATTCGGGCTTGCTTAGACAGGGATACTACATCTTAATTGGTCCTTGCATTAGTGACTTCGCGTCACCACTTCTGTAACTCACTGCATAAAGATATTCCGGTCTGTGGAATCAGGTTTTCACTGTTGTTGCAGAACTCGGCAGCAAGGCATGTCTGCTGTAAACGTCGTAGTTGCAGCATTACAAAGGTGCTCTCAGACCTGTATGCAAAGGTCTGTACAGGCCTGTATAGGCTTCAATCAAGCAGCGTAGCGACTTCAAGGGTTTTTTGCTCACTTTTAGATTCCTTCATTATCTCGCTCCAGCCTACCTATTTGTGCTATTTCCTGATCTTTTCAGACATCTAATTAAAAAGACATTAACTGCTCTGCTGACTCAAGTCATTTAGCTGCGCCTTGAGCCAAGCTCAAATCCTTTGGAAATCGTGTCTTCAGTTAATATGCTCCCAAATCTTGGAACTCCTTTCCGACTGACATCAACCCAACGTCTTCTGACTTTATTACAGTTTTACAGAAGTAAAACCCGTCTGTACTTCGTAGAATTTGCTGGGTCTGTGTGAATCGTACTTTTAGTTTTTATTCGTTCAGACAGCGAGCACGTTATCGCTAACCCTATTACTATGCTTCTTTTACAGCATTTTTACAGTGCCTAGAATGAGATTTGGTTTTCTTAAGGCGCAATAAAAATGTGTTATTATTTTAATCTAACAAGATCAAATGTAATTTCTTGTGTCGAATGTTTCAGTAATGTACATCTCACTGGTCAAATACCTCACCACAAGAATATTGCTGTCGATTACCATTCATTGCTCGCGACTGTACGTGCTCGATTGGTTGATCGGATTTGATTGCACTTTCAACACAGTGAGCTGTGACAGGTAAGATAAATTTGATCTTGGCCCAGTCACTTTCTAGTGGTTTGCGAGGGACCACAATGAACTGCCGTGTTTGCCCGTGCCATTGCCGTCTGTTGCCATGCATTCCTAAGATTGAACGGTCAGAGCTGGTTGAAAGGGTTGAGAGTATGTGTGTACAGAGTGATATGTTAGATGGAATGAGAATTGGAGCTTGGTGCAGCCGATTTCTCGTCGACTTGCCACGGATTTCGGTTTTGGTCCCTACCATTGCTGTTGATTGCCGTGCATTTTTGACAATTAACGTGCAAAATAGCCTGAAAGTCCTACGATTTCACTTTTAGCACAAAGAAATGTGAAATGCGATGACAATCGGCACTTCGTGCAGCCAATTTAGTGTCAACTTGCCACGGATTGTAGTAGATTGCTGCTTCGAGCCGAGCCGTTGCCGTAGATTGTCATGCATTGCCCGATGTTGCATGAGCGCAATTGCTTAAAATGCTGTGGTTGACTTTAACCAGTGTACTCTGTAACATGCATTAAAAATTGAAGCATTGCGAAACCGATTTAGGGGCATTTTGCATAAGATTGTTGTAGATTGGGGTAGTGGCCCGGGCCACTGCAGTCAATTGCAGTGCATTGCTACCGAATGATCGAGGCGATTGTGGTGAAGTTTTGGATTGCACAATAACCAAAAATGAGAGCAACGTGCAATCGCTATTAGAGCTAAAAGAGTATGTATTCTGGTCGTTTTTCGGCGGGTTTCGGTAGATTGACGCACTGGCCCGGGCAGTTGCAGTCGATTGCAGTGTATTGCTGCAGAATGGCTGAGGCAATTACAGTGAAGTTGCGCAAGTACACAATAACCGAAGAGTAGAGCAGCGTGCAATCATAATTAGAGCTTCTAGTGTACGCGTTCTGGTCCTGTGTGGCGGATTTCTGTGAATTGAGGTGGATTGTGGTATGGGACCGGATCGTTGCAGTCGATTGCAATTCACTGCACGAGAATGCGTGGAACAATGGAGCAACATTTTGTGGGTGCACTTTGAACTGAGTTTAGTCGTATATGCAATGTCAATTAGAGCTTCGCGATGGCGATTTGAGGATGATTTGCAGTGGAATAGAGAGGATTGCGGTAGTTTTCCTGGTCATTGCCGGCGATTGCCGCCCATTGCCACTGTGCGAGAATGGACAATATTTTTTTATTTTACGTGGTTATGTACACAGCATGGTGCACTTTAATATGCAATAAAAACTGGAGCTCGGCGCAATGTATTTCAATTTTGTATGCGGTGGATTCGGTAGATTAAAATGGATTTTGGTATGGCCCGGGCTACTGTAGTCGATTGCAGCAAATTGCACGAGAACGGCCGTGCCAATGCAAGTGAAACTTTTTTAAGTGCAACAATTGTCGCAGAGTGTGCTGTCATATGCACTTTTCGAACAGGATTTCTTTCGCTGTGTGGTGGAATGCAGTGGATTGTGGCATATTGGCCTGGGCCACTGTAATCTTATTTCAGGGGACTTCGTGAGAACGCGTGAGCGGAATCTTGCGAAATTTTCTGGGTACATTTTACGTTTAGCTTAGTTTGACATTCCAAACTTTTTGGAGCTGTGCGAAGCTGACTTGTGGTGAATTTGGCGGGAACTAGAATGGGTTGCGGTGCAGGCGTCCGGCGTCAAAGCTCATTTGCATAAGTACGCCTGCGTGCAGTGACATGAAATTTGGTGGACAGATAAATTCGAGCGTGTGTTACAATATCGACGCTAAATGTGAGCTCGGCAACACTTACGTCTCATCGTTGCTTGCCTAAGTAGAGTGGATTGCAGTGGATTTCGGTAATTCGTCGAACCCCCAAAGAGCCGCATTCGTTCGCGCTTTCGTTCTGGCGTGCCCTCAGTTCTGTAGCCTTACCGGCGTAGATTGCTCGGCGGCTGGCAATCACAATGTAATGGCAATCGGAGCGCTAAACCAAAAAGACATTGCCGGAATTTGGGTTCGACGAATTACGGCAATTCACTCTAAATAGGCAAAACCAGACAAGACGTTGAGGTGGCCGAGCTCAAATTTTGAGTGATTATTCTAGTACACCTTTGATTTTATGAACTCACCAAATTTCATGCCATTGTGCGCTGGCGCACTCCTGCAAACGAGCTGCAAAGATGGAGGCCTGTATTACCACCGCATTAGTACTTTTTCGGCCGCCTCAAATCCACCGCAAATCAGCAGAGCAAAGCTCCGACTAGTTTTGAATAAAAACAACGTTTTATTTAAAGTGCGCCCACAAAATTTGTTCTCACGACGTCCACTGAAGTAGATTGCAGCGGCCCGGACCATTATCGCAATCCACGCAAAACGAAGGAAATCCTGTGCTAAAAGCTTCTTTTATATTGCATAAAGCATTGAACTTCGTGGAAATTTGCTCGCAGAGTTTTACTTGCATTGGCACAGGCTCTCGTGCAATGCGCTTCAATCGATTGAAACGGCCACGCGGAAATACCACAATCCACTGCAATCAACCGCATCCACCGAAAAATGACTAGAAAGAGATTGCGCCGAGCTCCAGTTTGTATGTATAATAATGATAACTGTGTTATATGCACATTGACGTGAATTCAAGAAATTGCGAAACCGCGTACTAGGGCAATGTGCGGCAGTCGACCAAAATGGCCTGGGCAAATACCGCAATCCACTATAATCCACTGCTAATCATCTTCAAATCGTAAACGTCTAGCTCCAATTTACATTCCATAAAAGATTAGACTCAGTTCAGAAAGAACCCACAAAATTGTTCTCCATTGTCCATTTCTCTACTCTTCGGTTATTGTGTTCTCGCACAATTTCACTTCAATTGCCACGACCTTTCTGCAGCAATGCACTGCCGTTCCAAATGCAATCGACTGCAATGGCCCTGGCCAATACCACGATCCACCGCATTCCGCTAAACAATGCCCCGAAATCGGTTTCTCAATGCTCTAATTTTCAGTACACATTACAGCGCACTCTGTTTAAATTGCAACCACATAATTATAAGCCAACTGCAACGATATAACTGTTACCCAATTTCGCTCGTAAAATCAAGGGTAATGCATAGCAATCTTCGGCAATGACTCGGCACGAAGCAGATATCTACAATAATCCGTGGCAAATTGACCACAAACTGGATACGCCAAGCTCCGATTGTCATTGCATGTAGCATTTCATCGTTTTCAAAGTGAAACCGTAGAATTCTCAAGCTATTTTTCCCATTAATTGTCGACAACGCACGATAGTAGACAGCAACGGCTGGGGGCCAATGTCGCAATCCGTGGCAAATCGACAAGAAATCGGCTGAGCGAAGCTCCAATTATCATTCCACTCAACATCCCACTGCGTGTGCACATAGTTCCAACCAATTATGAGCGTTTAATCTCGTGCAATGCATAGCAATCGACGGAATGGGCTGGGTAAATGAGACAATCCATCGTAATCCATCACAGACCATCGGGAAGTGGTTGGGCCAAGCTCAAACTTTTCTTACGCATCGCAGCGAACTGTGTTTAGAGTACAACCGCATCCTTTCAAGCAATCGCGTACGTACAAGTGAGAGCAGTGAACGGCAATCAAACGCAATGGCCCGGGCCAATACCCGAACCCACCGTATGTTGACGAGAAATTGGCAGCGCGAAGCTCCAATTGTCATTACATATAACATTTCGCTATGTCCAAAGTAAAACCGTAGCATTTTCAAGCTGCTTTGCTCATTATTTGTCGGCAATGCACGACAATCGACAGCAACGGTCGGGGAGAATACTGCAATCCGTGGCTAATCGACAAAATTGGCTGCGTAAATGCAATTTGCATTCCACGGAACATCTCACTGCACGCGCGAATAATTTGCACCCGTAGTGCGCTTTCAATAGCCGGCAATGCACGGCAATCGAATGGAATTGCAATGGAAGATACGGCAATCCGAGGCAAATCGACCGCAAATTGGCTTTGAGACGCTCCAGTGGTCATCGCACATTACATTTCGCAGTGCTCACTGTGAAACCGTGAAATTGTTAAGTGCTTTGCTCGCTACTCGTTGGCAATGCGCAGCAATCGACTGCAATGGCCGAGGTTGCGATGCAATAAATTATTCTTAGGTATTCGTCAAGAAGTGGATTTTACAAAGCTCTATTGTGGATTGCACATTCGATACCCCTCGGCTTCAAGATAACTCCCGGCATCTTCTAGCAACGAACAAGTTCGTTCTCGGCGATTGTACACTTGTACGCTGTACTTGCTGTACTTGCTGTACACCCCGCTGTCCACTCGTACGTACTAAAAATGCACCAGAACTCGGCTTGGTACAGATGAAAACGTGATTGCTGTGGAAATACAGTGCGATTCAAGTCAGCCAACTATTGTCAAGGTTTCTGGCATTCCCTTTGTCTGCGAATGAGCTGCACACATCCGGACAATTATACAAAAGCGATGTACCTTCAATCGACCAATAACCAAGAACAAATTATTACAAATTGGACGGGCGATAGTCAAACTTTAACTGCACGTTGCACTGAACTCTTTTTAACGAGTACAGAGTAGCAGAGCATCACGCTCATGCGATGCACTGCTATTGCTTACAATCGCCTAGCCTATTGCTTACAATCGCCTGGCCCCACCGAATGCGTACCAAAAGCCGCTTAGGCTGTGACTGCGCTATACAAAACTCTCCTGCGTAACACCCACATGGTCTTTATGACTTTGTGGAGTTACAGACGGAGATACATTACTAGGCCGTTATCAGCTCCACTCCACCACAAACTGACCAGGATTTACCTTCTAGACTTTTGATTGCCTATAGCTGTGCTTAAAGCTACAAACCGTGTTTAAATTTTGTATGCAAAAGCTTACCATCACTGGAAAAAGTTGCCGCGGTAATGGACGCCAATGTCTGGGAGCGGCTTCTGGCTTGCTCAGGCTAGTATTACATTCACCCAAATAGTTCCTACTGAAAATACACTCGCCTAAGTGGGCAGACATAGCATGAGTCTCGCAAACATTGATTGCGAGTGGACGAGCGACGACAAACAAAGTTTGCCTTTTGTGATAATTGCGGAGGTATGTGAGTGGCCGATTACCTGTGGTAATAACCTGGATTGGTGCACGTGACCCTCCGCCTGGGTTGCAGGTAACTTTAAGTAGCGATCCCTTGGCCAGACCCGTAGAGGGCTTCGCAGTGTTTGGCATCCGGTGAGGTGATTAGGACTGCGGTCGGTGAAACTGCAGCGAGGCGTGTCGTGAGCTTTGCAGTTGCCATTATTGCACCACTTCTCATCAACCTGCACTGACTCCCTGTCAAGCAACGCATCGACTTTAAGGTACCGTCACTCACTTTTAGGTCTAATGCTGGGGAAATTAAATAATGGCACGGCACAGCACAGCTTTCCTGGAGCATATCATTCCACTTTTTGGCTACGTTTGGGTCGGACGTTTTACGAGCCTGCATGTGTCTTACGAGACACTGCATCGAAAAGAATGGCCCGGATGTCCACGAGTAGCAGTGCAGGCAGCGCGTTCGCTTGTTGCTATCGTACTGCAGCGGAAATAGGCAAATCCGTTGAAATCATCGATGTCAGCAAAATCCAGAAACCGGTCAGCGACTTGTCACTTGTGAACTGTGCCCCTAGACAGAACAAAGGCTCAGCTTGCAGCTGTGCTTGCTCGTGCGAGTAACTTTGGCCCTATAGCTTAATATGTTTTGTTATCAAAAGATATACCTGATAGACCAGTCTGCAAAAGGTAGTTTAGTCAATGATTAGTTTAGGCTCATAGCTGACAAGCAGCAACCTGGACACGTGTAGTGATCGTATGTTGTATGCGGTAACGAGAATCTGTCTCGGCGAGATCATTGAAACGGTGAAGAAATCTGCGACGTGGACGACCGTGCCATGTGCATGCTATCGCCGAAGGGTCGATGCGTGTATGCTGTTTCCTAACGATTTGAATTCAGTCGACGTCACTTAGCCACCAAGTTCTCGCATTCCCTACCCGCCAAGCTCTAGCTTGTGAAAAGAAGGCGTACCTGAGTTCTGACCGTATATAAATGTCGGTCATTGTAAGCGGTTGCTTTCCGTAAACAACTTCCGTAATAGCTGTGCTTACGTAAACAGTCATCCAACTGCGCTCAGCATCGTACCTTTGTGTTCAGCTATTGCCTATCATGCTCACACTATTCAAGCGCTGGATTTTAATTTATCAAAAAACTATAAACAAAGATGCATCATCCTTGTGAGAAATTTGTTAACCAGACAGCGGCAAGATCGATTCATGACGTAACCGTTTTCGGTCATAATTGTCCTTTGCTTAAGCAGCTCCGGAGGTTCCCGACTGATCGGTACTTACACAATATATTTTTTGTCAGACGTACAGGGCCCCGAATGGCTTGGTACTTGCCTGCAAAACGAAAGGTCACACTCCTGGAACGTTCCTCCCCAGCCCTCAGGTAGTGTACGATTAATAAATATCTTTCATTTTCACCTTAGCACCACTACAGCTGCGTGAGTCTGAAGTCGTACTGATTAATGTAGCAGCTCGCCATACCGCTAATGTTTTAGCGATCGCCGAAACTCTCATGCTGGCACCGAAGCTGGCCGTGGAGGGCTTCTGGCGTGTTTTCCAGCTAACCACAAGGTCTGCTTCGCCTGCACCGCCCGAATGACGCACACCCGCGGTCTCTTGACCCTAGTTGAGCGTTCGTACTAACGACGGCAGAGGAAGTACGGGTAGTAAATCTTGCCCGTATACGCTTACATTTGCACTTCGTGATGGATTAAATAGATCGTCCTGAACTGCCACTTCCATGCCTATCGCGAAAATTAAATAAAGCCACCAACCTGCGACGACTGTGCAAATACGCGCGTTCAAAAAAATGTAGCCTCGCCTGATTTGTGAGATTGATTTCGCCATCGGCTGCAGCGTGCGAACACAAAGCTGCTTAGCCATCGAGTGAGCGCTCGGTAAGCTCTCATTCGTCGTACCTATTCTCTATGGGGCCAGACGGATTGACACATTGACAGGCACGCATATACTTACTTCAGAAAGTGAGGCCCATGGGCTGACGTGTTGGCTGACGCTTCCTCTGGGAGATTTGTGCAGCTTAGTTCTGGATTTGGCCTTCGCCCTATGTAACCGATTGCCTTAACCTACTTGGTCGCCCTACTTTTGGGATAATCTGCAGAAGTGCCACTGTCAGTGTGCTTTCATCACATCCGTGGGCCGTTTGACAAAAGCAGTCGGTTGCTAATCCTGCAGAATGCTGCCAACTAACTAACCGATCCTAATTTTGCAGCTTGCACCATTCACCGCAGCACGGCGGCTACATGCGGAAGCTTATGAAAGAGCCGAGCGTTCGGCCGCCCGACGCCAGCAATCCTGGTAACCCGGACGACGAGTTCGGCACCTCAACAACAGCATACTGCTGGCATTTCAGCCGGCTTTCGTGTGGCAGTACTCACCACGGGCAGTCCTTGGCGATGGCAATTGCTTGTAACGTTCGATTTAAGCACCCTCGTCATTGGCTCTGACAATGAATAGTGCTCTGGTCTTGGCGATAGTGCTAAACTTTCCCACTTCAAATCACACACTTTGCGTACACATGAAGAATAACATCGTAAGACATTGCAGGGATAAAATAGGTATACCACTGCGTGAACGACAAAAGCTAGTCGATTGGATTTTTGGAGATTATTGAGTGCTGCCATCTGCTACTGATCTCTTGTTCGAAGAGAGGGTTGCCAGCTTGTATTGCCACGCGTTTGCATACCCATCGTTGCTTATGTACATGTAATCTACAATTATACCCAAACTCCAGTATGGCGTGTTTGGTGTTGCCTGGTCCACAACGTCCGTTAGAACCTCGTGGACAGTGATGACACCCATAGTTTGAATCGCGTTACGAAGGTCATTCCTGAATGGATAGGCAGAACTTTGCTCGAACTACTTACACAAATACTCACACAACACATGCGCAGCCAATTCATAGGCTTGGAGCTCGCTGTTATGGGAAGTGGCGAGAACAGACTAGCTGCAAGCGTGGATAAACTTCATGCGCAGCCGTATGTGCACAGCTCCATGGCCGCCGTCGACCAGCCGTGGATGATGGCGAGCTTCCTGCGGGCTCCAGGGCTGAGTCGTCGATCGGAAGTCGCCGTGTCCTCAGCGGGTTGTCCGGCTCTCCCGAGGCCCCCCCCCGGAGCAAGCCAGAAACCATGCCAGAAACGAAGCGTGGCATGCCGAGAGGTGAAGCCGAGAGGTCACTGTCGCGTCATGCCGAGAGGTCACCGTCGCGCCAGCAGAAATTCTAATCCTCCGATAGCAGCCTGGAAACGTACTCTTAGTGGAGTTACAGTTGGACAGTTGGAGGGAGATGTGCAATACATTTTTACTTAGATCGGCTCAGCCATAAAGGTCGCTCTCATGAACAGCAATTATGAAAAATCGCGCTGCATACACGTTACATGACGGAGTTTTTTCTGGAAGTCTGATCAAGTTTCCTTCCTTGGCTAATGTAAGTAACAGCCATTTTACATAATGAGAAAATTATGGGACACTTCCGATTCAGGCTATCTATGCTTTGGCGTTGGGCAACCCAAAAATATCCTTGGATGGTCCGGCCGATCGGCACAGTAAAGTTATATACCGTATTTTCGCGTATATAAGACGTGTCTTATACAAAGTTGTACGTACCCCGCAGCCAGGGTGCGTCTTATATATGTCTGCGTCTTATGTAAAACATTTTTACACAAATCGTCAAAAACCGCGCCTTATAAATGGGTGCATATTTTAATTGGGTGCGTTTTATATGCGCAAAAAAACGGTAAGTATCGTTTAACACACACGAACGGTACAATGTGTGATATTGAAGGACGATTATTGCAGTCAATGTTTCACGATTCAAGGTTTCACGATTCAAGATTTTCGTTCTTGGTTGTAAAAAATTGGGTAAGTGATTATCACGTGTACCAATCCAATGCAGGCAACTCCAAATTTAAAATCCTTTCGTTTCAATGTTTTTTATACCGTAATTATTGCAGATCGAAGTTAATTCGGAGTAAAAAATTTTAATTTATATAATGTGGTTATGTCTAATACTTTTTCTATTGTTATTAATTATCGCAGCAAAAACTGCGGCGTCTATACTACCTATACATCCGCGTCTTATATATATATATATATATATATATATATATATATATATATATATATATATATATATATATATATATATATGGGTGCGTCTTATGTAAAATTTTGTTTGCACAAATCGTCAAAACCCGCGTCTTCTATACGGGTGCGTCTTATAATTAGGTGCGCCTTATATGCGCAAAAATACGGTAATTATTACACGTAAGAGTTGTTATAATATACAGGCATAATACAAGTAAGCAGGTTACAGTATGCAAGTGAATGTTATGCTTAGGGAAAGAGAGCAATGGGAATTGAATGGACCCGAATGGGGCTAAACCGAACCAAATAGTCACCATAGGCAGCCGTGGGGAGTCCTACATTAAGGCACACGCTCGCTAAGCCTCTCCCCCCCCCCGGAAAATTGGCTCGGGCCTGCCGGGCTGCTTGAATTATGATTCTTCCCAGCAGCCCTCCAGCACGTCGAGTTCTCTCGACTCCCTTGCTGCATGTATTGATGACATTCACACATGTATGGCAGCAAACTTTCTTCAATTGAATGATGATAAAACCAATTTACTAGTTATGGGCAAACAAGTGCGATTCAGAAATGGGGAAGGTTAACTCTCACAATAAGCTCTGCCAACATATATCATGTTGAATCTGTACGAAGTCTAGGTGTCATGTTCTAAAGTGTTCTTCCATTATACGACCACATCAGCTCTACAGTCCAGTCTGCCTACTTTCAGCTACATAACATTGCTAAAATTCGGGCTTGTTTAGATAAGGATGCCATGACTAAGTTGGTCCATGCATTTGTGACATCCCGTCTTGACTTGTGTAACTCACTGTTTGCTGGTCTACCGGCATGTGCAATCAGGCGATTACAGACGGTGCAAAAGTCTGCAGCTAGGCTTGTCTGTCGTGAGCGTTGAAGTTGCCACTTCACACCACTTCTCGCCGACCTGCACTGGCTCCCCCAAGCAACGATGCATCGATTTCATGGTTCTGTCACTCACTTTTAGGTCCCTTCATTCTTTGGCTCCAGCCTACCTATCAGAACTACTCCTCACCAGGCTACGCATCGTACCACGCGCTTTTCGGTCTATTTTTGTAGCCATAACTCGTACAAACCTCAAATCCTTTAGAGACTGTGCCTTTAGTTCGTATACTCCCAAAGTCTGGACCTCACTTCCGACTTGCGTCACGACATCTCTTGACTTGACCACATTTAAAAAGAAACCAAAATGCATCTATTGATCGCAGCATTTAGTGGGTCCACGTTATTTCTCTTTTGTGTGCTTACTCGTGCTGACACTATGCATGCTGCCACTAGCCATACTTGCATGCTGACATAGTGCATGTCATCCTTAACCGTGGTATTCTCGCTGTTATTAAGCATTCTACCACTAACCATTTGATCGTGCTTTCTTTGCAGCAAAAGTAAAGTGCCTAAAAAGAGATTGAGTTTTCTGAGGGCGCTATATCAAATGTATGATTTTTATTACGTATATATATAAATATATATATGTCAAGATAAAATAAAGAATATAATGCAGTGTGCCGAATTCACAAACAAGCTGAACAGGGCAGACAAAGCGGTTTGGAGAGCGCCTAGAAAGAGATTGAGTTCTCTGAGGGCGCTTTATCGAGTTCAATATTATTATTATTATTACTAGTTGCAGTGGCTCATGGCTGTTGGGCCAATCACAAGGCCAAAAACTATGAGCATGTGTTTCAGGCTCTTATAAAGGACTATACTAAAATGGGTTGCAGAATTTTCCTCAAATTAGACATCTTGACAAATGGATTTTTGGACAATTGGATCATCTTGACAAATTCAATGAGAAAATAAGAGTTTACTTAGAAGCAAAGCGAGCATAGTCATTACGACATACCGGACTTTAAACGTCGTTACCAAGGACGGTATAACAAAAAACATCACGGATAACTATATTTAAGGGCTTCTAAAAAAATATGATTTGTAAAAAAGCTGTAAATCTTGAATAACCACTGATTTCTTAATCCAGGAGTATAATTTGTGCATGCCTTGAGAGTAAGTTATATTTTAATGTTGATTTATTTGCTACTATTTCTCACTAAACGTAAGCTACAAGACGTGAATTTATTAGTTTTGGATCATCAGCACTGGGTTAATATCTATCATGATCCCAGAGTAACGTTTGCAGGGAAGAATAATTATTTTTATACTTCTAATGTATAAACAATTCGGAAACAATACTCACAACCCAGGAAAAAAATTGTGATACATGTTGTTAGTGATTCGTGCACAACTTCCTGATGCTCAAAGACTTAAAAAGGAAAAATTCACATTGACAGAGCGAATAGTGCGAGGATCTTACTGAGATCTTAAGCTTAGCTCTCTTCTTTAATGATGTCAAGTCATGGGATGTCGTGATGTTAGTCGGCAGTGAGCTCCGGGGTTTGGGAGCATACGAAGTGAATGCGATTTTTCCAAATGATCTGGTGATTGTAGAGGCACAGCTAGACGGCTGAGGACGGAAGAATGGGTAATAAGAAAGAAATCCTGAGTGGGAAGCGCTTCGCATTGATGGTACATAAGCAACAGAATGCGGTATTGAAGGTACATAAGCGACAGAATGAGGGACAGAACCTTGCTTTCAATACGCTGTGCGACAGAAGGCCACTGCACGTCGGTAATAAGTGATTTAATGTAGCAGTTGCGGTGTTACAAGTAGACGTGTCTGTTTTCTGAGTTTTGCATCAACTCTATCTAAGCTTCTGAATGCAGACACGGGAAAGCCTGCAAGTTAGTGAGCTACCAACATTTAGACGGGATGTCACAATTGCTCACACCGGCATGTACAGTATGTGGCATCAATATATAAATATCACAGAACGTTCGCAATGTTACGTAGCACAAATTAGGCCGACTTGTCTGTGGAGCCAATGTTTTCATCTAGTAAAAGTTATTTTTTAACGGGATATCCCTATTCCGTACAGAGGCAGCATGAGATTTACTGAACGGGGCCCACTTTGTGGGTTAGTGACTTTTCGTTTTGAGAGTCCCTGACATAATGTCTTCCCATAACTACTAAGTTTGTTTTATCTTAATTTATTTTGATAATTTGACTGCCACAAAAGAACACATTTGAACAACACGTGCTGCAAGTGAGTTTAAAATGGCTTTTCGATGCCGAAAGCCAGAAGAGACTCAAAGAGCAAGTTCAAGGCTGCATTTGATCTGCATAAAAATTATTGTGCCTAGATTGTGTGTGGAGGTAGCCTAATTGCACCGGAAAGAGGGAGAGTATACATCATGAAAAGAAACGGACCTACAACAGATCACCGGGGTAACCCATACTTTAACGGCTTATCGGGTGACCGTTGGCCATTAAATTTCTGCGTTTTGAAATCTCCCACTGAGACAGGGACCTAAACCGCTGCAGTGCAGCTCAGCGCCAGTGATAGATCTATAGTAAAAGCGTTGTGAGTATTTTGCGTTCTGTTGTGTATTGTATTGCCTTAAATCCCTTTCAGTCTCCATGCGTGCATGATACCGTTTAAATTTTAAGACGCTAAGCTGTTTCAAAATCGTGCGAACACACAAAAGCATGGTTAGACAAACAGTTTGCACAGTGTGACGGCGTAGCAGGCAACCCAGATGACGTGACTGAGCCAACTGAGCAGAAAATACTAATAATAAATACCAGCAAATACTTTGCTCAACTCTTGCCTTAAAATAACCTAATCTTTATCCATGTGCGTTATAACTCACTGCAAGAGAAGCAGAACCCAAGGATTGGTGAAGTTCACGGTATCAAGCATGCATAAACAAGCAAGGATCATCCTTGGACCAAGATGCCAAAGCAGACATTAAGGCACTCACGGCCATCCGTCGGTAAGACCCGTGGCTAGTAACATTCGCAGAAATTACGTGCAGTTGTGAAGATTTGAAGACCGCTAGGCCTGCAATGGCATATCATTGAAGTCGCCAACTCTTCGGTCGTCAGCGGTTAAATCAGCGTGAAAATAAAGTGAAACTGGTTCCTTGCTCATACGTCGCTATGCGAAAGGAGTTACCTAAAGAAACACGAGTGAGACAATTGACGATGTGGTGTGTCGTGCTAAAATAAGCTCTTTCAATGCGGAACTTTCCTAAGAAAACTTTCGTGTTTTTTATATCCTCAATGCTCACTATTTGACCTCGTAGTTGGATTGAATTGTTCTTCTTCGTTGTAAGCTTGCATTTTTCAAAGTAAATAGCCCGGTATTCTTCTCGTATAATGCCTGAAAAAGAACGTGAGACATCCACAAGATTTCGATCTCGTTGGAAGAGACTGCAGCGCCACATTAAAACTTCCAAAGCTAAGGTCAAGGTAAAAAGTGTGTACCCGACTCCTGCCCGAACGCCAATTTCATCTCGAGCTGTGGAACACACAGAGCCGGACCTTTACAGAAGGAAGCGCACGGACTTACTACTGATGCATATACATATATATATATATATATATATATATATATGAACATATCCGGCTGCTGCTGCTGCTGCTGCAGCTGTCCGGCTGCTTTACTGCCGTCCGCATAGGCGCGTTCACTCGAGCTGCTTCAGCGACTCGCCAGGTCGCCGCCAGGTTGAAGTGCTCACTTGACTGCAGTGGTCGGCAGCGCGTGCGCGTCGAGCAGTCGAGCTATACGCGTCACACTTAGTGCTCGGAGCTCGCAGGCTTTGAAGCCGCTGCGACGTTGGCGACGCAATACTGCCCGCTCGTCACCGTCGGCCATACGCCCTTTATGTCTCACCATCCTGTCGTTTTGTAGCTTGGAGAGGGTTTTTTTAAGTTAACATCACCGGCGCTATTCCGCGACGGCATTAGATCGAGCGAAATTAGATGAGCCACACGCTTGGGCATTGCAAAGGCAACAGGCTCGTCAAGCAGCTTAACGATACAGCAGCCGGTGAAACGGGAGCGTCGCTTCCGCCTTATTTGCTGCTAGCCTCTGGCGTCACTCCTCTTTCTGTTGGCGGCTCGACCTACAGGGAGCATTCGTAGCAGGGGGGCAACTCCCAACAATAGTCTTTCCACTGCAACCTCATTTAACGAAAAGAAAAATTGACAGATATTTCAACGACGCACAGGCCAACTATATGCGCACTTGAAAGCTATGAATGCGTGCTTGCATGAGCAAGTAGATACAATGTGTCGCATCTTATCACTGATGTTCCGCTCTCTATTTTGTTGTTCACACGCTTCGTAGGGTCGCGTCGCACCAGAAATAGGATAATTTTTTTGTAGGAAAGGGGGGCACAACGGTACTGCGGTACTCCATTTCGATTCGTTCGAATTTATCTCTTCTGGCCTCTGGAACTGCCCACGAGGCATATTAGCTTCAGCTTCGTGGTGTCTCGTCGTCAGCTTGGCACGAAGAGGCTTCGAACTCACCCCACCTCTCGCCCACGTTCGCGAGCGGGCGCTCTCTCTCTCTCTTTCTCTCTTGGTCTTTTCTTCCTTACCCCCTTCTCAAAGTTGTTTTCCGTCTCCCCTCTCCTCTCTTTCTACCTGGATCTTATATATATATATATATATATATATATATATATGTATGTGAAGATTTACAGCATATATATATATATATATATATATAAAGAGAGAGCAAGAAAGAGAGAGAAAAAAGAGAGGGTTATATATATATATATATATATATATATATATATATATATATATATATATATATATAGTAATGTAATGTATCTTCTTCTGTAACTCTACAAAGTCATAAAGACTATGTGCGTGTTACGCAGCAGAGTTTTGTATAGCGCACTCACAGCCTAAGCAGCTTTCGGTACGAATTCGGTAGCCAACAGACTTCGTCTCACGCAACAAAGAGAAAGTGGGAAGCATAGCAGAGCCAGGAGAGAAGTTGAGGTAGTGAGTAGCATGGAAGTAGCAACTAAGGACCGCTGAAAAGGATGAGCCATAGTCGGCAATAGGAGAGTAGTTGTCGTTGCGTAAGAATTGTGGAAGCGAGTTCCGCAGTCTAGGACCCGCAAAGCTAAAGCTTCTGGCTTCTGTCACCAACGGTCTTTAAGCGGAGTATATATATATATATATATATATATATATATATATACTCCGCTTAAAGATATATATATATATATATATATATATATATATATATATATATATATATATAAACTTTTCAGACTACTACTGGGTCATTTCAGGAGGTCAAGAAGGCGAACTAAGCCAGAAAAACCACGCCCACTCCGCCCGGCTGGCGGAGTAGGCGTAGCCAAACGAACGAACAGTCGCAAACGGTCACACAGATGCCCACGGCAATTATATAAATTTTTAGTGAACCTTGCGATATCACCATCAGAACTTGTGTCTGTAGAGCTACCAACTACATTTTGATACAGCTAGAAATTACTGCAGGCGTTGCACACATATATTGAGAGATCAAAGTAGCCAAAAAGTGAGGACATTGCATCGGAATCGCGAATTTTATTTGTTTCTCGAAATGAGGCCACCAAAAATCCTGAAAGCCCCGACTGAAAATGTTAAGACCGGAAGCTCAATTTTTCGGCCTGACTACGAGTAAATTCAAACCCACAAAATCCACAGAAAATAAAATAAAACATAAAATAAAACATAAAATCCGCAGCGTGTCCTTATGTTCACTGCAGGAGAATAACAAGGACTACTTAAAAAGCAACAGAACATTAGCGATGAGTAAACTTCCTGCCAACCTAGAAGAACTTTTCAGGCTGCTCATCAGGGCAATCTGAACATGTTTTTAGTTTTCACTGAGCTAGAACGATATCGTAAGCTTAATCAAAAGAAAACCAGCTGCACGCTGGAAAATACTTCAATGTCTACTAGCCACCTTCCCAATACCAATTCCTGTCTCGAGAGCGATCTTGTAATGACGGGTAAACGTAAAAGACTAACAATGTATTCTTTATACAGCTATGAAACTTCTACTAGCCCGACAGTGCAGCAACAACCTGGCTCTGCATATAATAATAATAATAATAATAATAATAATTCACTTGATAAAGCGCCCTCGGAGAACTTAATCTCTCTCTAAACGCTTTACATTTGCTGTAAAGTGAAATGCAATTGAATGGTAAGTAAAATCAAACTTGAAAAACAAACGAAATAAATAATATGGTTAGGGGTGACATGCACAGGGTCAGCGTGCAAATGTGGTTAGTGGCAGCATGCACAGTGTCAGCACGCATAAGCACTTGCAGGACGAATCACAGGGACCCACTAAATGCTGTCCTAAATAGGTGTGTTTTTAGGTTCCTTTTAAATGTGGTCAGGTCAGGGGATGCTCTGACGCAGGTCGGGAGGGAGTTCCAGGCTTTGGGAGCATATGAACTAAACGCACGGTCTCCAAAGGATTTAAGGTTTGTACGAGGTATTTCTAGACTGTTGGATTCCGAAAAGCGGGTGGTACGATGCTTGGCCTGATGGGGTAGTATGTCTGACAGATAGGCTGGAGCCATAGAATGAAGGGACCTAAAAGTGAGCGACAAAACCTTGAAGTCAATCCGTTGCTTGACTGGTAGCCAGTGCAGGTCGGCGAGAAGTGGGGTAATGTGGCAACTGCGACGCTCACGGCAGACAAGTCTAGCAGCCGAGTTTTGCACCAGCTGCAATCGCCTGATCGCACATGCCGGTAGGCCAGTAAGCAGTTGCACATTTATTACTGATAATAACGGTCCGAGAAGTACCATACAATTTTTGCCAAGTCAGATGCATACTTTTTGCGCACCAGTGCTTCTTTTCGAATGCTGTTTTGAGTTTCAAATTGAATGGCATCAGTTAGTCCTCCAGCGTACCTGATATAAAGCATATTGGAAATGAGCAAAGCCTTCTGGCACATGACTAATTCTAATTTACAGCAAATGCTTCGCATTAATAGCACAATACCTGTCCGAAATGAACTTCGAATGCCAATTTATGCATAACTGATTCCTGATTGATCAATGTATGCAAGTCAATATTTTAGCTTTAATTGATTCACTTCAATTTCAATTTGCTTCAATCTTTCAACTCGATTGCAGCTGAACGATAAAAATGAGCTCAACGACAGACCTAACGTGACTGATTAGGTTCGTGACTTCTGACTCTGCATCGTAATTTCACGATTTCTGTGTAAATTCGTTCACATCAAAAAATGGGGATCGCTACTGGCTTTTCTAACTTCAGAATACGCTGCTTATTAGAATTACGGCACCGATGATGAGAAAGCTATTATTTCACATACAGGTTCCTTCATAAACAGGATCACTTCTCTCTCCAAAGCGATTTACCCATACACATTTGGGACTCGGTTGCATGTCTGCGGATCAGCGTAGTACAGCTTATCAGTAGAAGCAGCAGCCAGGTTGTCCATCTTACTGGCTTCAAAAGCAGCGATTGCATTTAAAGGTAATTATGCCTGCATATAATGCCAAGACTCCAACATGCATCACTAGCCTTATAACGAAAGATTGTTTGGCCTTAATCACAAATGAGGATGTACTGTTTGTAATAATATGTGTAGGATGGTTTGGTCTAGCGGTTAAGGTGCTCGCCCCGACCAAGGCCTGACTGAGGTCGTGGGCTCGAGCCCCGAGGCATATGTGAAGCGCCTTAATAAAGATTAAGTTCTCTTGGGGCGCTATATAAATGAATTATATTTATATTTTATATTTAGGATCGAAAACTCATGTCTTTATTTGAGAGATGCTGTATACCGGGGGTTCTGACCAGAGCCAAGACTTGGGAGATTAGGCATTCACCTATCGTACCCTTACGTTCTACAATTCAGTATCAGAGCATGTCTGGCTTTAGAAATCTTTCTAGGCTACCAACATCATCGTGAAAGCTGTAATTTTTGGCCAACTTAAGTGATCCTGGGCTTAGACCACGCAGTAATAAGTGTTACTGTGCGGAAATATAGGACTTCAGTAATATGACCATAAGGTAAAATTGCTTTGCACGTCACAGCACACACACACGCACGCACAACACACTCCTTGACTAAGGTGAACGATGCATAAACCGAGACCAGACAGTGAACTTGTTTACAACACAATATTTAGCATCGCTCCCCAGTCAGGCGCTTCTGTTTCCTACAAGCGCCCGAGATCAGTGGTAACGAAAAACCCCACGAGCCGCAGCTTGCGGTGCAACCAGCAGTGCAGTACTACCTTGACTTACAAGTTCAATTCGTCCCGCGACGGAGCTCGCAGTACTCACAAGTAGTTCTACGTCAAATCAATTTCCCCCATAAAAATGAATTGAAATGCCATTAATCCGCTCCGGACCCTCAAAAAACACTGTAGACTAATTGGAAGTTTTAAATTACAAAATGTACCCATAAATAACGAATATTTTTCACAAACGCAGTACAACAGCGTATAGACAACTAACACGTACGACCAGAGACGTTCCGAGGGAATTCCCCCCCCCCCCGGGACGAACTGCCGAAGCGCAGTCTACTCGCCGGGCCCTTTTGCGGACGCACCGATGGTCTTTAGTTACGCGAGGATCTCTAAGATGACGGTACTGTCTAAGTAAAGTACTTACTGCCACGGTTCCCACCCCCCCCCAAGTCGGTCTCAACCCGAAGGCTCGCTCAAGTCCGTCGTGGAGGGAGCCACCAGGCCCGCGCTTGACGTCACGCCCTGGCGGGCCGAACTACTTCCGCTGCCCTTACTAATGTTAGTAACCACACACTGTTCCTCTCTCCACCACTCTCTTACGTGCCTCGCTGGCGCACCCATTTGCACTCGTTAACATTTCTGGCGAAAATCCGTCACGTCTAACGGCTGCCGCTGCGGGCCGTGCGCAGAGCAGTCGCAGTTCTAAAATCATTCTGTGAAACTCGAGAAGCAAAATCACGAACAATAACAGTTAGCTCTCAACTCAAAGCAAAAAGCAACCGAGAGATGGCTCGTGCCTCGAAAATTCGTTAGTTGGGATACTTGTAAGTGGAAATACCTCTTTAGCGAAAGGAAAGAAAACCGTTCAACTCAATTGGGCTACGGATCCATCAGTAAATAACTAGGGGGCCGCTAGGGAGCACTAGCAAGGCCGGATCTGGCCTAAAGTGTGCCGGAGTTTGCCGACCTCTGCTGTAAAGAAAGCATGATCAAATGATTAGTGGTAGCATGCTCAATGTATAACATGGTTAGAGGTGACATGCACAGGGTCAGCATGCAAATGTGGGTAGTGGCAGCATGCATGGCATCCACATGCATAAGCACACAAAGAACGAATCACAGGGAGCCACTAAATGCTGTGATAAATGTGTGTGCCTTTTTAGCTTCTTTTTAAATCTGGTCAAGTCAGGGGGTGTCGTGACGTCAGTCGGGAATGGGTTCCATGCTTTGTGAGCATACGAAATAAAGGACTGGTCTCCAAAGGGTTTGAGGTTTGAACTATAAACGATATGTAGCTAAGCGATTTGATTCAGAAAAAGAGATAGTTCGACGCCTAGCCTAATGGGGGAGTAGATCTGACCGGTAGGCTGGAGCCAAAGGATGAAGGGACCTAAAAGTGAGTGACAGAACCTTGTATGATAATGCACACAAGCGCACACACGTGTTCACACCCATGAACAGCATGCACGCATATACATAATGCACCCACACACACACACACACACACACACACACACACACACACACACACACACACACACACACACACACACACACACACACACACTCACACTAACACACACACTAACACACACACACACACACACTCATACATATGCACTAACACACACACAATAACACACACACACACTCATACACACTCATAAACACACACACACACACACACACACACACACACACACACACACACACACACACACACACACACACAAACACTCATACATGCGCACTAACACACACACACTAACACACACACACACTCATACACACACACACACACTCATACACACACACACACACACACACACACACACACACACACACACACACACACACACACACACACACACACACACACACACACACACACACACGCACACACATACACACACACACACACACACACACACTCATACATGCGCACTAACACACACCGCAACTGTCACTGCATGTCAATGCTTTTCTCCTATCTGCACTGACTGCCCAGCAAGCAGCATATCGACTTCTTGGCTAGGTCACTGGCTTCGGAATTACCTTCATGAAATACTTCCTAATAGGGCCTCCTATTGCACAACAAGCTCCTGTTACACTTGTCATTCAGCTGTTGCCTCAAAGCAACCTGAAATCCCTTGAAGACCATTCCATTAGTAGCAAAATTTAGAACTCATCGCCGACTTACAACACGGCAACTTGTGGCTTGATATTTAAAACAACACTTAAAGCCCATCTGTTCCTCACAGCATTTGCTTCATCTGTGTGGATTGGCCTGTACTACTGTTGGCCTGTACTACTGTTGGCAGCAGAAGTTTTTGCTCTACAGGTCCCAAGCAGCAGAGATCACTTCTACCATTCTTATGCAATACCTCTTCTCGCCTACGGTCGACTCTGGCACTGTTTTCCAGCTTTGCAGCGTCGCAACATCCTGCATTGCTCCTGACTACGCCTGCTGCCAGCCTGACACTTTGCTACTCTTTCTCTACATGAATTGGAGTCTGTTAGTTAGCAATACACACCGAAAGCAACGTAGGCTTCGAGTGCGCTTTGGAAAACTCAGTGTACCGCTAGCTATTCCACTGGAGAGTTTTCTCAAGCCTGCACATGTGCAGTATCTAAAAATAGATTTGACTCTTCAAGTGCTATACAAATATTGTTATTTGGCATGAGTGAGCTGCAGCTGTTACCTCTCAAGAATCGAGACTAAAAAGTTCAAGCAGTGAAAAGTCACAGACACACTGCCGTCTGTCCAAACAAAGGTTCTGCAGCATCACCCCATAGCTGAAGATGTGTAGATCCCTTGTGTGCGAAACTGCAAACGCCTCCCTGAATATGTGGCCAGACAGGCTATGAATAACGAAACTGCATAAACAGGCACACCAAGAAACCTTTGAGTGACTGTTCGCTCCCTGAAGTGACCCAGAGAAGCTTGCCACTGCCATGCCCATCATCTGCCTAAGTGATGGTTAGCTGCTAGTTTAGCCCAGTTATAAAACTGCAGAGGGACTGGCTATGGGAAATAGTTGTAGCCACAAAGTCTTTCGTACTTGGATTCTATTACAAAGATGGCTGCACTTTGGGGCCAGCGTAGGTATGCTTGACATGCAAATTGTGTCTACTTTCTTAGAATACCATCGAAAGTCTTCAAATGATCTATATGTATCCATAACGGAAATCGTACACAGGTCTAAATGATGTTTAAAGCTAGGTACGCTGATGACTGCAACAACATTTGTGCATCCTTGCTGCACGGGCAATAGTTTAACAAAGTATGAGGCACACACATGTTGCGACACTACAGTTAGCAAGTGCAGCAGTCCTCAACAAGTTAGCTCGGCGAGCTGGGTTGGTCCAGCGGTTAAGGTGCTCGCCCCGACTAAGGTCTGGCTGAGGTCGTGGGCTCGAGCCCTGAGGCATATGTGAAGCGCCTGAATAGAGATTAAGTTCTCTTGGGGTGCTATACAAATGAATTTTATTTATTTATTTATTTATTACTACACACCGTGAGTTCACCACAAGTGAGTTCAACAGGCCAAGATACCTTCGGTCTCGTCTGCACACAATCTAGGTGCCCTATTCTAAAGTGACGTTTCACAGAATGGCTACATCAGCTCCAGTCAGCACAGCAGCATGCTTTCAGCTACATCCCATTGCACAAAGTCAGGCTTGCTTAGATAGGACTACCACAGCCAAGCTGGTTCATGAATTTATGACATCCCATCTTGACTTCTATCACTCATTACTAGCAGGTCTTTCGGCCTTTGCAATATTATTCTTAATATGGGTGCAAAACTGTGCCACTGGACTTGGCTCTCGTGCATGAATGTCAGAGCTGCCACATTGCATCACCTTCTCCGCGTGACCTGCAGCGACTCTTCATCAAGCAGCGTGTCATTGACTTCAAAGTTCCGTCACTCACTTTAGTTAGGTCTTTCTTTCTCTTGCTCAGGCCAACCTATTCAAAATATAGGCTATTTGAGCTTCCCATCAAACAACGTGCTCTACTGACTCGAGTCGCTTAGCTTAGCTGCGCCTCTAACCAGTCTCAAATGCTGTGGAGACCGTGCCTTCAGTTCGTGCGATTCCAAAGCCTCAAAGAACTCGCTCGCGAACGTCATCATACTCCCTGTATTGATGCCATTTCAAAAGCTGCGTTAGATATGATTGAAAGGGACTTCACAGAAAAAGAATTTGCGATCGCCAATGTTAGCTAAGGACGTAACCCGGAAAATTGTGCTCTGAGTGCGTTCTTCTGGTTCGGCACGAGAATAAACGGTGAGTTTCCCTTATGCTGTGAAAACAGGAAGCCGGTCAGAGGCACGGCAGTTGCTTCTCTCTGCTGTACATAGGCCGAGCGGCAGGGGAAAAATACTTTGCCAGTAAAGAGCCCTAAAAGAGCTTGATCTCTATCCATGCGCTTTATATGCGCCGCAGGGCTCGAGCCCACGGTCTTGGTCATGAAAGGTGATCACCTTACCCTAGGCCACAACAAGGCGGTGGGTAACAAGGACTTCGCCTTATTTCCAGCTGCGGCCTTCGCCTTACTTACGGCCGCAACCACCCAATTCCGACGCGCCTTCACTTCTACCCTATGATTGCACACACGATGTTCATCCTGCACTGCCGCTATTGCTGCAATTGAGCGACAACTGCAGTAGCCCACGGGAGCTGCTGGCTGCTGACCAAAATACCCGAAGCGTACTCAGCCTCAACCGAAGACTGCTCTTTAGCTGCGATGCAAGAGAAACGAACCGCTGCCGCCTGCCTAGCTAACATCATTAGAACTCCCAACACCACCCCCCCAACCCCTTCTCTCGAGGTCCGCGTCATGCCGACAGCGCTACAGCTGCAGGGCTGGGCCATACGGGCAGCGGTCAGGGCGCAGGATATCCGGTCGCATCTCGCTGCGACCGGCGACGAGCTTAGCGCCGAGCAGCTTTGTCCAACCTCACTAACAGACACGTACTGAATTACTTCCATCTCCTTTCGCTCATATTCCCGTATTAATGCGAAGCGACATTTATTTGGAACCGAGAAACCAAGACGTCGGTCGGCGGGAGCCGGCGGATCGCTGGCGGGGCCGACAGCGACCCGAGCTCCGACCGGAGGTGTTAAAATTCCTAAATATGTAATCTCCACCCGAACGCTCGTATAAATAAGTTGATTTTTAATAAGGCTGAAGTTTGATGGCTAACTAGAGGAGCATTAATACAGAAGGTCGGGAAGTAAGGGAACAATGAACGCTCCAATTTCTAACAAAGCTAATTGGTGCTTGGCCAATCAGCGTCGTCTTTGGGTTTACAAAGACCTGACTTCGCGTAGGACCCGAAATGATAGCGCGTCGTGCGAACACGTATTCCTAGGTTGCGCCTGCCGTTGCGTTAGCGTCGCGGTCGACAATCGGAGCATACGGACGAGTAGCTGCTTGGACTCACAGCCCGCAGGTGCACGAAATTCGCCTCCGAGATGTATTCGAAGGGCAAGGGTGCCTCGGTGCCATCCGATTCTCAGGCCCGGGAGAAGTAAGTGAGATCGCTCGCTGCGGCAGTCGCGCCGCATTCGCCGGCTGCACGGCGGCGTCTGCTGGATGGCACTGCGATGCCCGAGAGACAGCCGCTCGCTCGGCTCCACCCAGCACGAGCACGAGACCCTGTTGTGACAAACATGGCTGATGCGACCTGGTGTAGTCTAGTCGCGTTTTCAAATAGCCGAGACTCCTTGCGCGATGTCGACGCTTCGGAGGCTCGGCCCGCCGCCGCCGCGCGCTGCCTGCGTGCCACGATCGCGGCGCCCGGTGCGTGTAGAGGCGGTTGGAAGCGGCTTGACGCTGCCCTCGGAGCTCTCGCCGTGGCGCTTATTCCCAGCCGCCGCCGCCTGCTGTCTCATTCTGTACGCCGGCGACTGAGCGAAGTGCCTTAGGAAGCAAGCTGCTGCTTGTAGGCTTGCCTTATACGTGTACGAGTATTTATTGCACGTTGGAGCCCAGAAGGCCGCTCAGCAGTTCCTCAACGAGGTACGTCTCCCGAACGGCGTCGGAGTCGGTTTACCGTCTAAGCCGATTTCGACTATTGTCTGGATGTTTATCTTGGCTTGGTTAGTCGCCCATGATTTAGCTGCACCTAGGATTTCGAGACCCGTATTGCTGCTGGTGCTGCTGCTGCTGCTGTGGGGCACCCATATCGTACCCCATCTTGTCGTAGACAGCTGCTAACCCAGGCCTGACGTATTCGTTCTACGTTTCCCTACCCCCACGTGACTGCTGCCAGACGCCGGTGCATCGCGCGTCCCAGCTCTCATACCGTTTTGCAACTGTCAGCGTTCCTTGCGGGCAACTTGGGACAGGTATATGCTGACACTTGATGCTGTTTAGTCTTCCATGTGCTTTTACCTGCTGGCATTGGCTTCGATCGTCCGGTTGTCAGTTCTGCAGGATTTGGCGTTTTTATTCGTTTTTCTGATTTGGCCACTGGATAGTGTCAGCTTTTTTATTTTGCTGTCGAGCTCTCGAGGAAAAACCTGAAATCACTCGATTTTCCATCCCATGACTCATTCTTACTGCAAAGTGGAATAGTTACCCACTGCTACAACGTGCTTTCAATTGCACGATAATATTGCATGCATTATTCTGTTCTCCCATGCGCAAAAGGTTCAAAAGGCAGCAGTGTCGAACCGAATTTGAAAGCAGTACAGGTAATATATCGATGTCTGTTTGACTAGTTCGCGGCATTGCTACTGTAGATACGCCTGAAACTTAGGGCTTGCATGTAAAGACTTGTTTTGAGACTTTTGACTCCTAATTCGTAGATGCATATCGGTTGTTGGCATATCTGGCTCATACCTGACTTATTTTTAAATATAAGTGTATCCCTTCGATACACCTGATACGTCAGTATATTCCACACCTTCTATTCTGCATTTTCGTTGGAATCAAGTGAAATAAGTGTTTCGTGTGCATGCTGCTGTCCATGATGGGTGTGCAACAGTTTACACTTCGTGCAAATGCTAAGAGTCTAGAAAATGGAGTGAGTCTCTTTTGTGTGCAGTTTAGGAGACATTATAATTATTATTACTCTCACGGTTCTAAGTGCCCCACGGTGGCTTCCTGCAGTTTGTGCTAGTAATTGCGGTGCTGCGACATTCGGCACTACAGTTGTCATGGAAACTATTCGAAGAAACCTACTGCTAGTGTTCCTGTGGGTACTGTTCCAAGAAAGCTACCGCTGGTGTTCGTGTGGTTTTTGCTTATTAGGGCTTTTTGTACTTTGCGGCTATGGTTTAATTATCCATTGAGTGACAAGTGCTTCTGTGACCAGCCAAACGCAGCAGTGCTTGCCCGAAGCTGGTTGTGGATCATGCATGTGGGCAATCTTTGTTACTTCCAGAAGTCGGCCTGCTGGCCGAGTCAGAGACTGCCTGCATGGCCACGGTGATTAGACTCGACCTGACCTTTTTCTACTCGGGCACGCTGCTGCTATCGCATCGAAGTGTCATTGGTTTTTTTGTATATAATGTGCTGGTTGTCGAAGCTATGTCAAAAATACCGTCCTCTCTCGCATTTTATCTGGCAAAGTGTGGCACGATAAGTGAGTGGTATTTGCTTGTTGGTAAGCTAAATAGGAGACCGGGTACTCGAGATTCAGGCTTTGGCATAGGGAGACAGACGTGCGGTCGCATACACGGTAGTCATGCAAGGCCAAAGACTGTTGCATCAAACTTGGTCACATCAATCGGTGCTGGCTCCGTAATGTGCCGACCACGCCGACGACCTGCTGCTCGCTGCTCCAGGCATCGCCTACTGCTGCTGCTTTGGAGAAACAGTCTTGTGGTCTCAGGCCTTGCCGGGTTGTGCTCATTCGATGATCGACGATCGGCGATTAGCCGACGATCGGGTTAGCGCTGCTGCGTTGCCACCGTCCCGTCGAAGCTAGGTGTATGCTTGTCAACTGCTCGTGAAGCCGCAGCTGCTGCAGTGTTGTGAGGTTCCAAAAAGGGGCGGCTTCACAAACATGCATGCGCTTTACCTGATCGACTCCTTGCTATAGATTAGTGCCTTGCGCCGCCGCTGTCAGATGTGTGGACAGCATCGTGGTTGTTCTTCGTTACAAAACCGCGAGAGCACGTAGGAACAGAAGCCCGTGGCACTGCGATAGCACGCACGCTGTCAGATCGAGTTGTGTGGCAGTGGGCTCAAGTGGCTCTGCATTTGCTCGTCAATGCTTGCCTATAAAATCGAAAAGAAAAGACGCTGTATTATCACTTGTAACTGTGCACTGTCTGATAGGTGCAAAGAAAGACTGTTTGGTCCTCACTGCAGCAAGTCAAAGATGGCTTAAGAGACTAGTTGGAGACGCGTGCTTGCTACCAGTGCTTGCTGCAGTCTCTCTGCTGCCCTGCCTCACGGCTATTTCTGCCTCGGCGCTCGGTTATTGGATTCAATCGTGAGTGCTACGAAACTACTGCTGATTGGTTACGTTTCGTCAGGCTGCCTATATATAGGCAGACACGTTTGGACAGATGCCGAGCTGCCGTGCGCTTGGCTTGCCTGCTGTGCTGAGGTCAAAGCAGTGTGACCATTGTTCGTAGTCTCATTAAGGACAAGGCTGTGGCAGGCAAACCTTGAAAAGTAAGCAACTGTACTTTGAGAAAAGTAAGCTGCCAAACTTTGGAGAGTGAGTAGCCATATGTTGAGGAGTAAGAGCTCACCAGGTGTAAGATCGATCATAGCTTGTCGAAAATTATTGACAGACCACTTCAAACATGGTTGCTACATGGCCGGAGCCTGATCGTGGCACGTGCATCGAGCACTATGCCTGTGGTGCACATGCAGGGACATGTCGTGCATGCAAAGCACGTTTGCCTGTCATTGCATCTCATATATGTGTGTGTGTGTGTGTGTGTGTGTGTGCGTGTGTTTATATATATATTTATTTTTTTTATATTTGTATGTTAGGACAGACTTGCCGAGGCCTCGAGTTAGCTGCCTATTCGAGCTCACGTTGTGACAGAAAACTGACTCGTGGCATATGGAATGAATATGTGTATGAGTGTGCTGCTTTGGTATTCTGGCTGAGGCGGCATGTAACTAGCCGATAAGGTTTGGAATGAGATTACATTCTCTTGTGGGGTGGGGTGGCTTTGTACCGGCTGGGTAGATCACATGGGCTTCTGAAATGGACTGTACGTCGAGGCTTGGCATGGCTCCGTCCATGTCTGCCGAGTGCAATGTCTATTACCACTCATTGGGTGTTTCCTTAGAGCAATATGGAATGCTTATTGTTAAGAAATCTGATCGAATCTGATTGCGCTGTCTCAGATCGAGTAAGAGCCTGTAAAAAAAGTAGTGCTTTTGCATATCGTTCAAAATGGGTCTATGTTGTAATACTCCCCCTGATTTCATGTGCCCTCGACTGAACTCCACAAAGGATGTTGCGACACATCCTTTCTTTTTTAACCCTAAACTACTACGTTTGTAACTGGGATTCTTTTATCTCACTCGTTTAAAACCTTGCATTAAAAATATGACAGCCCCCCTCTCTATTAAAACGTGGGTGGCCGCATGTGAGCTGGGCATATTTGGTCAAACGAAAGTAGGCATGCTCTGAAGCACCGTGTCCAGCCTGGCAGCTTGACCTCAGCTGTATGTGATGCTAAGCTGCTAAACTGCTAAACATGGGGCTAGTTAGTTAAGCAGTCTGCCTAGGGCGGGGTGAAACATTGTAATGACCTTGTGTCCCGCGTGTCGCATTGCTGCTCCTCATGCCCTTAACTTGTCACCTGCCAAACAGAGCAGTCATCTACACAGCCTTAGTAAGGCTTGGCACGCTTCTGTTGTGCGCTAATCAAAAGCGTCTCAGCCTAGTGTTTACCTCACTGGTCTTCGTGCCCCTGATATGATGCTGCGTAAATCCTAGCTGATTAAACAGCCTCTTTTTGTATAGTGACAGAAGAGCCTTTACGACTAGCGCTACCGCTTGCAGTGGCGATAAAGGATCGCCCACCGAAGGAATCGAACCCCCGACCTCGGGACCGAGGTCGTGAAAGCAACCGCCTTACCTAGTGTGCCATCACGGCTCACCAGTAGTCGATGTCTTCGTGCCCCTGATATGATGCTGCGTAGTCAATGTCGCCCGGGTAGTCTATATGTGGGCCGCCCTGACGTCCTCCACTTGCCGGCTCTGCTTAAAGATAATAATAATAATAATAATTCACTTGATAAAGCGCCCTCAGAGAACTTAATCTCTCTCTAGGCGCTTTACATTTGCTGTAAAGTGAAATGCAATTGAATGGTAAGTAAAATCATGCTTGAAAAACAAACGAAATGAATAATATGGTTAGGGGTGACATGCACAGGGTCAGCATGCAAATGTGGTTATATATAAGATGATCAGGAGCACGTCTTGGCTCTCGTTGTATCCATGCTAAAGGCCTTGGAGGGGGAGGAGGTACGTGCTATCCACGAGAACTAGGCCATCTGCCCCATTGCACACAGCATCTACTCTCCTGCTGCCGACTGTGGCACGTCCTTTCCAGTCGTCCTGAGCTGCCACTTGCATGCTACTCACTACCTCGACTGCCTTCCGGACGAAGTTATGCTTCTCACTTTCTCTTTGTTGCATGAGATGAAGTCTGTTGGCTACCGTGTGCGTACCGAACGCCACTTAGGCTCTGAGTTCAGTGTAGAAAACTCTCCTGCGTAACATCTGCTTAGTCTTTGTGGTTTTGTGGAGTTGCAGTCGTAGATACATTACATTACGAGCTGTTCCTTTGTTCTTTAGCTCTTCCCTGTAAGCCAAGTGGAGATTGGAAGCATGCTAGCACACCCTTGCAGGCAGCCAAACGAGATGCTTGGTAGATAGGGCACACTTGCACCCACCCGCCCACAGTCATACGCTCGAGCCATGGTGAATGCTCACCTAGCTGTTGCACGGCGGCATTACATCGCCGGGCATCAGTCGCGAGTTAAATGGCAGGTGAGCGCCTGCTTGCTCGGCGCAAGCTTCGCGAGCTGTCGCACGCAGCAGCAGCAGCAGTAGAGGTGCCATGCCGAGGCACGCGCCGCACCGTAGTAGGCCCACAACAGAGAGCTGAGTGTCAGAGCGTCTTGGCAGCAAATCGCTCTCGGAGGCGCCAGCTCATGGGCCCTACGCCTCCCGATGGCCTCGTTCAGGCAGGCAGCACCGGCCACACGCACGGAGAGCTGCCGGAGAGTGGACAGCTGCGTTAGCGCGACAGACGCAGCATCCGCTTCGAATGTGGCGGCGTGGACTCGGCGCTCGGTTAGCAGTGGGAAGCTGTCGCACGCTGGCGACGCTTGGCCAGAGTTCAATAAATAAGTATAATTCATTTGCATAGCACCCTAAGAGAACTTAATCTCTATTCAGGTGCTTCACATATGCCACAAGGCTTGAACCCATGGCATCAGCCAGATCTCGGTCTTGGCGAGCACCTTAACCGCTGGGTCAAATCAGTTCGACAACTCATGCTCATCGGCCCAGCGGCTGTGGGTTCTTTTTCGCACGCAGCGGTTTGTGTTGTGATGACACCGAAGCTTTTGCCGGGTCCGGTTGAGTCGGCAGACAAGCTTCGACCACCTACCAGCCGGCTGCCCACACCACACCACCCCCTTCCCCAGCTTGTGACCGTCGTCGGCGCTGCTGCTGGCTGCTTGCCTCAGCTGCCTGCTGGCAGTGCTTCCGGTCGGGCTGCTTCGCCGCTGGGGGAGGGCACATCTGGTCACGTGCAGTCTGGTCGCACAGCCTCGTCAGTGGTTTGCTTTCGATGCAAGGGTGGCAGATCAGGCAGATTGTGAGGCCGACAGAGAAGCTAGCAGCTCTGCAGCGATCGAATGAGTGTGAGGAGTGCGGTGCCTTTTTTCGTGGGGCGGCAGCTGCAGCCGTATGGGACGTAGGGGCTATAGCTGCGTTATCTTAGATGCCCTGCGGTAGGATAAAGGGGTTGGAGAGGGTTGGGATGCAGTGAACCGGTAGCTCGAGCACCGTCCCACCACCTCATTATGAAAATGCTTGACCTTGTATGGCAGACCTGGCTGTGTTTAGCCTGCAGGCTTGAAGCCGTTATGAAACAAAGGAAACATAATCCTTGTTTAGATAGGCAGCTCGGCAGTGGGGCAGATACCGGCCTTCACACACACACACACACACACACACCCCCCCCCACTTCACTGCCTCTGGTCCCTACAGCCACAGAAGGCAGCCAGTGAGCAGTCCCCGACCGAGTGTTGCCTGCTTTTGCCAAAAGGCAGCTGACGTGCTGCTGCCTGCTCTGCAGTGGTTGCATTCGCTACCGCCGTGCCGTAGCTTTGTAGCAGCAAGCATGCACTCGTGTGCACGAGCGTGCGCTCTGGAGCTGCAGAATGGAACAAGCGCCCATAGCCGAGCGCGTGCCGCGCTGGCCGGCCATTGCGCTTGTTTCGAGTGCTCTCTTTCTTGCAAGCAGCATGTGGCAGCAAGCGGCTTCGTCGGTGCGTAGGCACGAAAGGATTCGTTGGCAAGGGCATTACCGCACGCTATGTCCGAGCCAGTTAGTGTCAATCTGCCTGTCCTCTGTGCTTACGTGCCTACCAGCTTACGTGCTGCATCAAGCGGCATATGCATTGATGGTGCACATACATAGACATATACAGCAGCCGTCACCTCTCTGTGCTGATGCCTGCTTCTAATTTTTGTGAAGTTTCCCTTACTCTGTCCATCTCTCTGTCTGCCCCTGCCTCTATATCTCTCTATCTATCTATCTCTCTCTCTCTCTCTCTCTCTCTCTCTCTCTCTCTCTCTCTCTCTCTCTCTCTCTCTCTCTCTCTCTCTCTCTCTCTCTCTCTCTCTCCTCTCTCTCTCTAGCTTTATCTGTGCAGGGTGTCGCCTGTGTGCATTTGTTTGTATGAGTCTCTACCTTTTGTGGTGCCTTGTCCGTCTGTGTCTGCATGTTTGTGTGCATCGTGCGCCGCACGTGTGCGCACCCTGTATGTTAGCGTGCAGTGGCATATGGGTAAGTGTATGTTTGTTGTATGCTTGCAAGTGTTTTACCACCCTCAAATAATCAATGGAATGAGTTACTTGTTTGGTCCATGTGAAGGAAGACTTTGGTCTACCCTATGTGCTGCAGCCCTTGGCGCAAAAAAATAAAATAATATAACGAGACTGCCTGTCCTTTTTGCACGTCCGCGTTTCTTAGCAAGATTGTACCGACGATGGTCCATTGCATGAGGTTCTCACCCTTCTGCTCCATCGGGATGCGAGGATGCGCGTAGATATCGCGCGTCAGCTTTAATTGCTCCATTACGACCGATGGATGGTCGCTGGCGGCAGTTGCACGGTTTCGCTATAGGCGGTGGACCCTGGCAGACCGTGCGTTTAGTTTGAAGTGCTCTATTCGAGCTTTACAGCAGTCTTGCCATCGCTGCGCTTAGCTCAGCTGGCATGGTCATGGCAGCTGTTACTTCCTCACAACTGCTGCAGCTTGCAGCGGTGCATCCTGCCTGGCTCGGTAGTTCCTTGTCACTCACTGGTCGCTTCCCGGCCTGTTGCTGTACGAAGCTGAGTTAGCGAGCCCATTTCGTGCTTACGGTTTTGTTTCCTCGCTGTCTCCTGCGCTTGAGGATGAGTGTTGCTTTGGCCAGTTTCAGTATTGTTTATAGTAAAGGCGATAAGGCGGGTACTGTACCTTTCGACCAGCTTGCTCGGTGCTACTGATTAGCACCAGCACGGCAGCACGGTGTCCTTGAAGACAGTCTTCTTGCTATTTTAGGGTTATCAGCGGCTTACAAATATACGTGGTGTGGTGTGCGCCTGTGCGGGCTTAGCTGCACACTAGCAGCAACAGCACGTGCTGGTGCAGATCACCCTGACTCACTAGGTTGGTTTCGTCTGTCTGACCAGCTGTTTATTTGTTGGTCGTTGCCCACCAGCAGTGTTTCTGCTTCTATTGTAGAGGGCAGCATTTGCAGGCACCAGCGAAACTACTTCTGTCGTGCTAAGGCCGAGCTAGCTGCATGCAGCTTTTTTGCATCGCAAGGCTGTAGCATTCGGTGCCTCGAAGTCGTCTCAGCTTCCGGCTCTAGGCTTCTGCCGATACGTTTCCGTTTGCTCTCACTGAGGGTTTGAGTGGCTGCCCGCTAGCACGTGGCAGAAAGCATTGCCGGGATGAGACGGCTGCTCGCGTCTCCTCTCGGCAGAGCCCCTCCCGTGCCCGAGTGGCTCCATAGTTAGGCTCTTGTGCTTCAGCCATGAGCCACAAAGAGAGCTGTGCATCTGCAGGTTAAAAAATTGTGTTTCTGATCGACCTGAAAAGAATTCTATGTTCCTTGCTGTTGATTGGCCGGCTGTAAATGTTAGTGACTAGGCTATATTGACTAGGGCATGCCGGGAATGTGTCCTTTATAGCCTACAGTTCCATTCACCCAACGACGGCTTTGTTCGGGCCTTTGACTGTGAAAGAAATGAAATAAAAACAAACATGGCCAGCTCTTGCCATGGCTGCCAGGCGTCGTGTCCTTCTGTGGATCGAAATGGCGACCTTGACCCGACATGGATGTGAATCTGAATGCAAACCTGCTTAGGCGCAGTTTATCCTTAAGTTTGGGCAGTGTGCTCTGGTTGAGTTAGACTGACTTGCTTGGGTGCGTGTGCGTCACGCTCTTGTCTCTTTTTTTTCAGATTCGCTGGGAAAAGAACATAACTCTAGGCGACCCTCCCGGCTTTTTGCACTCCTGGTGGTGGTAAGTGCGCCAGTGGCACGTGAGCTGTTTTCTCGTGCCGATGCCGCTCGCGGTGGCAGCACCGTTCGATGCTGTCACCACTGCAGACTTGTCCAAGCTGTCCAAGCCGCGCTGCTGTAAAGCCACGCCAGTACTTGCCGGCTCTCCGCCATGCTGGCAGCGATGAAATGTACTGGCCAAATAGAGCTTCGTCGGTTTGGAGGCTGCTGGAGGACCTCAAGCTCTTCGTCCTCTTTTTCTTATCACCGGGTTAGCTGACTGCCTGCCTGCCTCTCGAGTCCGCTCCGAGGCTCCCGACCAGACTCTTCTTCCTTCCTGTCGGGCGGCCAATAGGACAGCTGCTCGCACGGTCCCATAGTGCGGCTGTGGTGGCTGTGGTCAGGTGTGCAGCAGGCTTTAATTTTTTTGCGTCCTAGCTCGTCTCCTTTTCGTGCTTTCGCTTGATCTTCTCTCTTTCTTTTGCATTTGACCCGCTTGGTTGCTTGCGGCGGCACACGGGCGGGCGTCTGCTGCCCGAGGTGAGCGCCTTCGACAGGCTCAATCTTCTCACCCTTTGTCCTTTGTTGTTCAGTTTTTGGAGGACATTGCTCACTTGACTCTTATTGTGCAGCTTTTGTTTTACCCTCGGGCTGTGGCCGCAGATGCTCATCGCCGGCTGAGCCTGCAGGGCAGGTCGAGTTGTCGACTGATATAAGGGCAAGCCTAGGCCAATTGTATTTCCTGAGCATCACGTGCCACATTGAGGCGGCCGAAGCGGTGGTGGCTTCCGTTCCTGCTCCGGCTGCCTCTTCTCTCCCACTCTTCTCTCATACTACTACCTCTATCTACCTTCGTAAGTGGTGAGTCACTCTAGGTTGGCACACCTAGGTGTGTCACGGTGGGGCTCGGCCTCTCATTCTCTGGGCCTACCAGAAGCTGCTCACCACCCCCAATAAGCACCCCTCCCTCAAACAGACTATTAATGACTTCCCTGGGCATGGTCGGGCATGGCTCCCTACTTGGCATTATCGTGGCCGTGCCAACTAGTGGGTTATGCAGCCACAGGCGATCGAGCTTCCTGCAAGTGCCCACAACTCGCTGTGACTGCTTGTGTGTGTGTCTGCCTGTGCAAGCTTGTGCTTTGTAAGCTGCGCTTTGCCTTAGCCAGAGCACAGCATCAGCGATCGCTGCTTCTTTTTTTGAAGCGTTTTCTGGGACCTGTACTGCGCCGCGCCAGAAAGGAGAGACACGAACGAGCACTCCAATGAGGCCAAGGCATTTCACGACTACGTACGTCTCCGACCGTTGAGCCACGTGCTAGTTTTGTGCCATCGTGACTTTGGTTGATCTAGCTGCGCAATATAGGGTGGCCATGGTTTTTTAAGTCAGCATGTGACGTGGATTCGATTAAATATGCCTCATGCGTGTGCTAGAAGGTAAAACATGCTATGGCATTTCCAGTCGTCGTCGCAGACCGGTGCCATGCCTCCGTGACAGCAGCAGGAGCAGCAGCTCCACTGACCCGCCCCTCTGATTGATGCCCTCCCTCCCTCCCCTTGGACTGACCCCCTCCCTCGGACTGACCTATGCCTGCTACTAGGATGTTGCCACCAATCATTTGGTAATGCTTTCTATACAGCATCTGTAAAGTGTCTAGAAAGAGATTCAGTTCTCTGAGGGTGCTATACAAATGTATTAGTATATATTATAGTATTCCCTTTCCTTATCTCCTCTTGGACTGACCCCTTCCCTCGGACAGATCCCTTTCCCGAAGACCTCCACTAAGCCCCTCCCTCCTCTCGGACCATCATCTGTGATGGCTTGGTCTAGGTCAAGGACTTCAGGCTGTATGTGTGCTACCCAGCACTGGTTTTTGCCGAGCTAGTTCTGAGAGGGAGAGAGACAGACAGACACAGAGAGAGAGAGAGAGAGAGAGAGAGAGAGAGAGAGAGAGAGAGAGAGAGAGAGAGAGAGAGAGAGAGAGAGAGAGAGAGAGAGAGAGAGAGAGAGAGAGAGAGAGAGAGAGAGAGAGTGCTGTGCTGAGTACTAAGTCAGCTGCTGAGCTCAGCTCCAGCCTTTGCCCATCCCTGACAAGGGCGCAGTGTTTGCTCTGTTGGTCTGTCCGAAGAGCCTTAGTCTTGCTGGCCTTCCCTATCCTCTGCACGGCCAGCCGCTCCAAGCCGGTTGGCTGTTGCCTGTGTGGCTTGCTGTGGCCATGCATTATTTCTTCTGCTTTGCATTTGTGCAGGGGGGGGCTTTGGCCCATCGATGTGTTCACCGTTAGTTGGTTGCTTGACGATTCTCTTTTGCGGATATGTATCGCCTTTCCTCCTACTGCTGCCAGATTCGATGTGTCCCTTCTCCTCGGTGCCTGGCCCAACCACTTAAGCCCCAGCTGACCTGTTGCTCGCCTAGGTTGACCTCTTTTTGGCCAGGTGCCATCATTGTGACTTCTGTGATAACCTTTAACCTTTATTGCATTATGTTACTCACCAGGCCAAAAGCTGTGAGACCCCCTGCTAGGGCTGCCTGCAGGCCATCCTTCAGCCTGAGCACCGATTTACATACAAACACCATCTATTCATCTTCTTACTACACAGTCTTTTCAGCAGGGCAGTGCTAGCCCTCTTTTCGGGCAAAGGAACAGACCAAATATCAAAGCTTGGATGTCATACCAATGTGCCTGGTTCAGAGTATTTGGCTGCCAGTTTGGTGATGGCCGAGCCGAGCCTTGGTCTTCACCACTGCAGTTGCCTGCCTTCAGCCCTATATTATCCTAACCGTCTGCAACTAGACATTTCATAATCCTGGCGTATCGGATGAGCTTTAGACAGAGTCAACACTTGAACTCAGCCGAAGCTCATGCTAGTGGATGAGCAGGCGTGCAGTGCTGATGGCTTGCAGGTTTAGCGACTTGGTAGCAACAGAGGCGGCGGCAGTGGTGGTGGTACCATAGCCGATGTTCGGCCACTGCTCTTAATCCATGGTCCAAACCTTCTGTGCCTGCTTTCTGAGAGGAGATCAACAGCTTTGCCATGACCACTGACTTCATGCAATTGTGAACCCATTTCCCTGACTCTTTTTTAATTAACCGCCAAAACTGGCAGCCTCCGTTGTAAATCATCGGACATCAAAGAAATAGTTCATTACATCTCCATGGTTGGCTAGTAGTAGGCTCAGTCGAGTTACATGAAAGCCACCCCTAAGAGAGCCGTGTGCGGCTGTGGTGTTTTTCTATGATAAGTGGAAATATATTCATTAGCATGGGGTAAAAATATGTAATCGTGCAATTCTTGATCGAGAGTAACTTCCTGAGCTGTATGACTAAAAAAAAATAAGATTGCCGCCACCTTATGTACTGCTGTTGTCTGTACTGCAGTTGCCGAATATTAGTAAACTCCTATGTATTTTTTTACAGGGCTTCGTGAATCCAGGTTACGCTGTCAACGGCTTGCACGTGAGTGTATGCTTATGGCGTGCTTACAGTCTTTGCTACTTGTGATTTTTTTGGCTGGGGTAGTAAAAACAAGAACTTAAAAACGCCTATTTAGGATAGCATTTAGTGGGTCCCTGTGATTTGTATTTCATGTGCTTATGCGTGCTGACACTGTGAATGCTGCCACTAACCACATGTGCATGTAACCCCTAACCATGTCATTCATGTTTATCAAGCATGATATTACTCACCATTCAATCACGCTTCCCTTGCAGCAAATGTAAAGCACCTAGAGAGAGACTGAGTTCTCTGAGGGCACTTAATCAAGTGCATTATTATTATTATTAAGTTACATCATTTTTTTGTAGCTGTGACTCTTGGCTAGCGAGTTGACTAATATCCTTATGCTGAAGTAACTGGTGAAGACTCGTTCAATGCATAATGCGGTCCTGCATAAACATTGTCTGTACCATCAGCCAGATTGATAAAGCACTAATATCGCAGTAGCCATAGTGCTAAAAAGAGAGAGTGTGTCGTGTTGGCATAAGGAGTTGAACCCAAGACCTGTGAAACCCGAGGTTCGACTCGTACCAACTCACCCATTTCAAGAGATGCATCGGAAACCTCGTCTTTACATCATGATGCCTTCCAAGCAGTCGTTAGTGAATACTGTCCACTGTAGAATATCCTTTCGAGACTAACACATTTCCATTTGTCCCTTTTGCCTTTCTTGTTGTGATCACGTGCTCTGTGCCTAATGCCGGATGGGTTTTCTGACGGCTCCAGGCCAAACCTGCTCATGGCAGCAGCCTTTGTTATGCCTGCTCCTTTTATCGGGCCATGCTTGCATTATTTTTGTTCTACCCTGCTGGTTGTGTTCTTCATGCATTCCACAGCATGGGCATTTTAAGGTGCCTTTATGGTTGTTTGCCTTTGGAGTTTTTCAGTACAGCAAACAGTTATATGCTAATCGTGATTGATACTTGTGTGTTTTTACATTCTTGTCTGAGCATGATACCTTGCAAGTCATCAACTCTTGGTAATTGCCTCTCCTGCAGCTGTTGTAAAACACCTGGATAGAGATTTAGTTCTCTTAAGGTGCTATTCAAATGACTTCATATCAAATTATTTTTGCTAAGCTTGACATGATGGCCCCCTGTTCAAACTAGGCTTGCGAAGACTGTCTGGCAGCTTGCAGCATCATTTTGGCGAGGGTCGTCTCACAACCGTGCTGCCACTGAAGGCATGAAAAACTCCATGGCACAGTATCTAAGGACGGCTATGCAGGAAGTCAAGATAAAAAAAAAATGCTTGGCTGAGGCACTTGGTTTAGGCCTGTAGCGTCTATAGCCGGCAGGCCTCGGCATCTGACTACAGCTTACAAGCATTTTGAGTATCATCCTGATAAAAGTCGTCGGGTCAAGCTGCGTCGTCAAGCTGCCGATTGCCCAGTGAGCTCACCTGTGCATGAAGTGCCATCCCGGTTTACTTATCTTGCTGCTGTGCATAATGATGGTCCAACGAATGAATTGGTTCACAGGCATTTTGAAATTTCTTGTAATTATATGGTATACTAAAGCTCACTGCCTGTGGACTTGCTTCACAGAGTCATAGTAGAATTACATGCCGCTCCCGGAAGTACTGGTCGCCATCTCGCCCCATAACAGAAGAACAGAAACAGATAATAATAATGCACCATTCAATTGCATTTCCCTTGGCAGCAAATGTAAAGCACCTAGAGAGAGATTAAGTTCTCTGAAGGCGCTTTATCAAGTGCATTAATATTATTATTATTATAACAGATGGGCTGTCTCACTTTAAGTAGTAGAGATATGTGCTTTGAAAGATGACTGCTGCCGATGACATCCTCTATGGCATTCCTTACTAGTTTCTTGTTTACGATATGGTGTTCACATGCATGTGAGCAGTTTTACGCCAACATGCGTGTAACATGTGGAGCTGGGTGGCATATATTAACTTCCTACCAGTTGCATTATTGAAAAGCTGTATCGTTATCTATAAATTAGCCGTGGCAGGGCAATTAGTGAATCTACTGTCACAGCAGGATTGGTATTACTAGCACAGTAGAGTTGCACGTTAGCGGTTAATTGCAGTGGTGAAAGCCTATAAGGCTCTTCTGTCGCTCTACAAAAAGAGGCTGTTAAATCAGCTTGTATTGTTGTTGTCGTTATCATCAATAGCCAGCTGTGTTTAAATCCCAGTAAGATTGTGAGCCGGATTGCAGGTCGATGTCTGTGTGTGGGCGAGCCTGTGATGTAAGCAATAAGTTGAGGGCAAAATTGTGCACCTGATGACAATGCGTGTTGCTCAAAGCACTGCAAAATATATGTTGCCCAGAGTTAAGGTGCTCGATCTTCACGACCTTGGTCATGGGCTGGAGTCTTGTAGTAGGACAATAATTTATTACCCACTACAAGTGGTGGCCAATGGCGTAAATGCTCTTCTGCCACTTGATAAATGAGGCTGCTGATTCGGCTAACTGATACGTTACTTTTTTCTCTTTTTTTTTTACTGTGACTGTTGGTATCTAGTATGCTTAAGTGAAGGGGTATCCTACACCATTTGAGCTACCAGTTGTTTATATATATTTTGTCCTGCATTAAGGGCCAATCAGACTGCTGGGTAAGCATGGCATGAGGTAGAGGTGCTGGCAGGGGCATTTGATTCACTCGGTGAGTGTGGGGGTGCTGCGACACAGCGTTTCGTAGCATGGATTGAATCAGGCTATAGGTTCTTGGTGCCGCCCTGTAATTCCAGCCCTTGCATTCTCAATTCTGGGTCCCTTTGCACAAGACTCACTCCCCAGTCTGACTTCCTGACCTGATCTGTGCTTCGTGGTGCTATGGCTGAGTGGCATTCTTCACCCACTGTCACACTTAATCTCGAGGCCAGCTGCTCTAGAGAGCTGGTATCACCTCTTTCCCTATAACACGTTTAGAGCGGCATTTAGCTTCACAATAATAGCAATAATAATAATAATACATTTTTATCTGAGAACAATCTTTTTCTAGGCACTTGAAATATGCTGTACAGGAAGCGCGGTCAAATAGTGGGTAACATGCACAATGTCGACAAGCATAACATGATTAGTGGTGACATGCACAGTGTCAACAACGTGTACTAAATGGTTAGTGGTAGCAGGCACAGTGGCAGCACGCAAAGCACAGGTCACAAAGACCCAGCAAATGCTGTAAGAAACATGTGCATTTTTAGCTTTTTTTTAATGTTGTCAAGTCAATGGTGTTGTGACGTCGCTTGGGAATTAGTTCCAGCCTTTGGGACTTTGGGTATGTCAAGCTTCGATTGTCGTGTGAGATTCTCAGTCGTGACTCGGAGTGTGACACCTCGTTTGCCTCGTGCAAAAGGCCTCGTGCAGTTGCAGGGGAGCAGATGCAGAGCTGCAGCTGCAGCTGCTTCTTGTGCCGACGACTGCCTTTGTTTTCCATTAACCTTACCCTGATAAAACCTCTGCCCCCCCCCCCCCGGCATATCGGCAAGGACACGTTCGCCGGGAGCTCTGCAGCTGGGGGCAGGTGGCAGCACCAGCCAAGCAGCAGCCCTCTGAAGTGCCACATCGCTAAACCATGACGGTGATCAGTAATGGGTTTCGATCGGAATTCCACAGCGATCGTGCTTTTACCATGAAAGTGAAGAGATGTTTTCCTTTGATGAATCCCATGGCGCACTGATTTGAGATCTGATCTCACTGTACCTCCTTGCCCAAGCAAAAGTTGTTAGCAGCCACTGCACCATCTGATCGGCCAATTCTCTTCGACTTTCGCCTAAGGGGGGTAGGAGGGTTGATTGTCGCTTTGGAAGGCGCTCGGCATGCTATGCTTAACCGTCTGGGCTCAAGCGTGTCAGGTCCGTGATTAGGCAGCCATTGGTACGAAGAGCCGTGGCACGCGCTCTGGTGGGCTGTCATTTTCTTTTCTTGTACATTGTGAGCGGACGTGCAATGGTCCGGCCACTTCAGGTTACGGGCCTGCATCGATTATTTCCTAATAATGCCGATTCAACAGAGTTGCCACATGATAAAAATCGATACTCGGCAGCATGAAGGGTGGTTTGCCGCTGGCGTGTGCTTCGCGCGTGTGTGTGTGTGTGTGTGTGTGTGTGTGTGTGTGTGTGTGTGTGTGTGTGTGTGTGTGTGTGTGTGTGTGTGTGTGTGTGTGTGCAGCCTTGCCGTCTTCCCTTTGCCAGTGGGCGCTTGCAGTTTTTTCTCTGTTCCAATGGGTTGAATCCGAAGTCTTGCCATTGGGCTGAGGCTGCCACACTCGCAGTCCATTGGCTGCACTTGCCCGCACGAGTCTGGCACTTGCAACCGTACATGCATCGATACCAATGTTGCTGACTGGTCATCGGGCAGTGGATTCAATTGTTAGACAATGCAGAGTGAGAGCTTCATCGGCTGGCAGATGGGGCTGGGCTGAGGTACTCTCATTGATGGCAAGGTGGTCGAGGCACATCCCGAGGGGAACATTTGCAGGTGCTTCGAGTGGCCTAGGCATGCGAGAGCAAATCATGCCCTTGGCTGCTGCAGCGACTGCGAGCGGGTCGTCGTGCGCTTGCAGACCAGAACGTTTGTTGACATGCAGAGATTGACTGCAGTTCGTGAATACTCCATTTCCCTTGCGAACGACAGCAGTTCCGGGGGGGGGGTCCTCTAGGCAGCCTCGCATGCTTGGTGCTGCAACTGCAAAGGCCCTGGGATGGCCCAACGTCAAGTGCCGAGAGCAGATCCGGCAGATGGTTTGTGCTTGCATGAAAATGGGTTGCTCGGCCACTCGCTGGGCAACGCAAAGACTTCGTGGATCGGCCCTCTGCACGGCACATCAAACCAGTCACATCAGACCTGGATCAGGCAGCACGTTCTGTTCGAAACTCGACCAGATTTTCAAAAGTGGAATGTGGATAACTGTAGAAGATTGACTTGGCAATGAGTGAACTCCTACCGATAGAACTCATGTGGCTCGTTTGATCGAAACATATCATTTGGACCCTAGGCCGCTACCTTATGTCACTGGCCCTCTGTCGAACTTTTGCGGGTCATCCGAGGAGAAAAGCCGGACTACGTGTGCCCCAGCACTTCCTTGAGAGAGAGAGAAAGAGAGAGAATATGCTGACGACGACGGCTTCTGCCACAGCACACTTTGGGGGCGAAGGTCGCAGAAGCAGAAGGCCACCATCGTGTCGCCGTGTGCTAGCCATTGCTGCTTGACTTGGCAGCAGCAAGGTGCACGACATGCAGTCCTTGCTACGAGCAGCTTACCCACCCTGCTATGGGTAAAGGCTGACCCCTTTGCCGACTGCTCAGGATAGAGGTACCTCCCAAGCTTGTGGCATCCTAGGCTTGTTGTTGCTACAATGATCTCTGGTCATCCGAGGTATAGTCAATGGTATCGTGTTCATGATCGAACCTCTTCTTTCTACTGAAACGTTGAAGCTCACTTGTTCAGCATATTACCCGCGGGTTGGCATTACCCCCTCCCCCTGATACATTGTGCCTCTATGGCTTAATATTTTTTTCCGGTGATGTAGCGGGCCGTTGGTCATGTCATCTTAGCTGTATTTACTCTGACGACTTTTGCTTAACCATTTCATCAGCCAGCTAGGTCTCCTGAGCAATACAGCTAAAACATCGTGGATAATAATGATAATAATAATACATTGGTATACCGCCCTCGGAGAACTTAATCTCTTTCTAGGCACTTTACATTTGCTGCAAAGAAGGTATGATCGAATGGTTAGTGGTAGCATGTTCAATGACAAGCACAACATGGTTAGAGGTGACATGCACAGGGTCACCATGCAAATATGGTTAGTGACAGCATGCGCAGTGTCAGCATGCATAAGCACTCAAAGAACGAATCACATGGACCTGCTAAATGATGTGATAAATATATGCATTTTATTATGTAGTCAAGTCAGGAGATGTCGTAAGGTAAGTCGGGAGTGAGTTCCAGGCTTCGTGAGCATGCGAACTAAAAGCACGATCTCCAAAGGATTTGAGGTTCGGACGAGGTGTAGCTAAACAATTTGATTCAGAAAAGCTGGTGGTACGGTGCCTAGCCTGGTAGGGGAGTAGATCTGATAGGTAGGCTGGAACCGAAAAATGAAGAGACCTAAAGGTGATGGACAAAACCTTATAAAGTCGTTACAGTGCTAGATTAGAAGCCACTGCAGGTCGGCGAGAGAAATGGTATGATGTGGCAACTGCAACACTCACGACAGACAAGACTAGCTGCAAAGTTTTGCACCAACTGGAAGCCCCTGATCACACAACCGGGTAGAGCAGTAACCAGTGAGTTACAGAAGTCGAGACGGAATGTCACAAATGCGTGGACTAATTTGGATTTAGTATTCCTTTTCAATCGGGCCCGAATTTCAGCAGTGTTACGTAGCTGAAAGTGGCAGGCTTGACTGTGGAGCTGATGCAGTCGTCTATTGAAAGGTTACTTCGGAAAAGGACACCTCGATTTCGTGCAAATGCTACAGGAGATGTGGTGGCAGAGCCGATTTTTAGCATTAAGCTGTCCAGTTTCGGAGTCACGCTTGGTTGCCCCATAACTAGTAAGTTGATTGTATCGTCATTCAATTTGAGAAAATTTGCTGCCATCCCTGTGCGGATGTTAGCCATACATTCAGCACGGGAGTTGAGAGAATTCGCCATGCTGGAGGGCTGGGAGGGATCAAAGCAATGGAACAACTGAGATCAAGCATAGGTGCAGCGGTGTTTCATCTGCATAGAAGTGAACAATACGTTGTGAGCTAGATTGGTGTCGGGTGTTGAACGTGGAGTTCTTATCCCAACGTTGCCTCGCTCAAATCTTCGATTAATGAGAATAAAATCACCCAACCACTCATCCTAGGTTAAAATATTAGCCTGACATCATCGCGCAGCTCAAGCTGTGTATATGTATGCGGTCCAACGTTGCACGACCAACTTGGCCAACGTTCTTTGATGATTTCGATAATCCAGAAAAACGTTCATCCAAGGAACTGCTGAAGTGCGAGGTACCTCTGGGCTCTGTGCTTGGTTCGGTTCTTTTCACGGTTTTGTACTCTCCCCCTTGCCGATGTGGTTGCCAGGCACAACCAAGGCTTTCACTTCTATGCAGATGACACTCAGTTGTTCCATTGCTTTGATCCCTTCCAGCCCACCAGGCTAGGCCTCGTGTCACCTGCTTCTCTGAATTAAATTGCTTAGTTACACCTCATACAAACCTCAAATCCCTTGGAGATTGTTCCTTTAGTTCGTATGCCCCCAAAGCCTCGAACTCACTCCCAGTGACCAAGACATTCCGTGACTTTAAAAAGAAACTAAGAAATGCACCTCTTTCTGACAGCATTTGTTGGGTCCTTGTGATTTGTCTTTTATATGCTTATTCATACTAACTCTTGTGCATACTGCCACCAGCCACATTTACATGTTGATACTATGCATGTCGCCCTAACCATGTTTGCTCTTTGACATTGTGCATGTTACCACTAACAGGTTGATCATGCTTCCTGTATAGCAGTGTAAAGTGCCTGGAAAGAGATTAAGTCATCTGTGAGTGCCATGCAAATGTATATTTACTGTGCAGTCAGCATAGAGATAAATTGTAAACGGGCCGCTGTACATCCTGATTCCCACCAAATCGCTGTTACTCCAGGTGCCAGCCAGCCTTCAGAACCTGCCATCGCCCGTGTGTCAGCATATTACGTCTGCTCTGCGCTAATGTACCATCACCTTGCATGCTAATGCACAAATGTAGTTAGCTGTGGGTTTACTTGCACTGTTCCCACTTGCCAGCTTACACCGAGTGGTGTGGTAGCAGGGTGGTAAACTGCAGCTGCCGACCGCCTTGAGCCAATGGCAGTACCGTTCGTCGGCTGTGTTCACGCATCTATCTGTTCTTCCACCTGAACAACTGTAGCAAAATGCATAGTCAGGTCATAGCTGAGTCCTCACGTGATGGACTTTGTCGCCTGAACTTTTTCTTTGCATCTGCTTCTACTACATGCTAAATTGTCTCCAGATAGCATGTGGGTCCCACCGTGCTTGCACACTGCACTCGCCTCAGCAGCACCGCAGGAACCCTAACTGCCTGCAGCCCTGTACAGCAACGGCACTATGTCCTTCTCGAGGGACGACCTGTAGCTGCGACGGCATCACACTGCCAACTGCGGTCTTATCGTGCAGGCATTCGATAGTATTTAGTGCCCACGTAGCTTTTGGCTTACTGGTCGGCAGTGCTGTGCTAAAAAAAATGAGTGGTTTCCCAGGCATACCTCAGGCTGGTATGAAATTGCCAAATGTGCTGCATCCGAAAGAAGGCTAATCGGCCTCCTGGTTAGTGAGCAGCAGCAGCCGATCCCGGTCACCTGCTCCCAGCCTCATTGGTGAAGTGAGCTGTCAGCAGCGCTTCCTGTGTCTTGTGCCTGTGCTCTGACTGAATGTGCCTGGTCTTTTTCGAAATGGCTTTGCCTTGAGCTTGGTCGAGTTTACTTGCAGAGAAAATCGAATGCAGATTGCAAAGGCGATCTGAAAATCTTAAAAAAAAAGCCAGCTAGCTGGTAGTTGCATTTGGACCATAATTTGGTTGATTGCCTCGCGTTTGCAGTTGGTCATGTTCATGCTGAAACTCACACTGCTGTGATGAGTGCAGTAAGATGCACCATTTGTGCACTAGCGCCTCCTTAATTGAATGTGAACAAAAAGCCTGGCCTCACACTCGTGTGCGTTAGCATCCCAGCCCAGCAGCTGCATGGTTTGTTGCACGCTACCTCAAAGTTTTCCTGTCTGTTTGCTCGAGGTCGTATTATGTTCGTTGATTGCACTGGCCAGTCGTGTGACCGTGATCACCGAATGTTTCATAATCAGTTCAGGAGCAGTGAGACGGTTTGGATGGATCAACTCGCCAGGATAATAGTGTATTTACACTTTATGCTTTTGAAGTTTTTTTTCATTCTGCGACTACAGAAAGTAACTTAATCAGGCTATGGCTAAGGCAGTACTCTTAAGGCAATAGCTAGTCATCCTTTGCTGTCGTCTGTCTTTGCAAGAGGTGTTTTCATACCAGTCAGCACACGGACACAGGGGAAAGGGCTTCTAGAACCCGTACCATATAGGAGTGTTCGTGCATTTTGTTTATGTCGGCAGCTGAAAAATTAGCAGCCTTTTATTTCTTGATTAGCCGAGTTGACTCTTTTTACAAGCCGATCGTAAGTAAGACACTTCACCAAATAGTCGATCAGTCCACCCAAATCCTGAAGCAGATTATTGCTAATTCTTTGTCTTTCTTTGTTCGACCAGCAGCCGCTAGAGTTGTGCCGCTTGCCTCTTTCAGAACTCTGCTCAGAGTCCTCTGCCACCACAGCCTCATCAGATGCCAGCTCCTGACGGTATGCCACCAGTAAATATGCACTCGGGAGGATACTATGCAGTAAGTTCACGTGTCCAACGTGCCTTTGTTTGTAGCATCTCGTCCTAATGCTCACTGCCCCAGTAGCATGTGCAGTGCACGTTTTATCCCAAAGCATGCATGTCGCACGACAGATGCTAGTTTAGGTTGCTTACGTTTCCGTTGGCGTCATTGTACGCTGCATGCCTCTCCTGATCGGCCCATTGTTGCCGTGCTCTAGTGGCATCGTCTGCGCATGCGTCACAGAAGACCGTGCACTGCGATTCGCCTGTCACAGCCTAGTTTTGCCATTCGCAGCCTGCAAGCAGCACTCAGCCATCCCCACAGATTGTGATGTCACCAAACCCAGTGAGTACGGCCCACGAGCTCGGGCCGCATTGCACTCCGACGGCCCGGCAGCCCACGCCCCCACCCATGTCGGTGCCCGGTTTGCTTCCAGCCTCGGCTCCGGCCTGTCGGCTGCCTGTCACTACCTGCACACATCTGGTATTACGTGCTGCTGATGCTCTCTTATCGCTGCCAGCCAACTGTCAGCGGCTGGCGCTGCTGCTGTGCCGCACTTTCTATCTGGCTATCCTATGCTGGGCTTGGTGTGGCCTCTCTGCAAGGACTCTTTTGATTGTCATCGTGTCATCATCATCATCGGCTGCTCGAGCATCATTGTCTTTGTGTTTCTATTTTCTGGCTTGGTGTTGTGTCCTGCTATTTGTCTTGTATGTAGCCTCCTCTATCGCTCGCTTACATTTCGTCTCACATGCGCAGCTGCGCACGTGTTTATGTTGAGTGTTGTCTGTAATATTCATCGGTACATTCATCGAATTTGGTGACATGTTGGTGATACTGACTCACCTTAGCATGGTGCGCATATAGTGTGCTTCATTATCTTGCTCTAATGGTGCATTTCGATGCATTTCTCTGTCTTCACACAGCTGACGACAGATTTGACAAAAAAGCGAGCGGCTGAACAAGTACTGATATGTGCACCTTACTGAATCAATTAGCTGCTGCCTGTTGTTTCAGTTGAAATCAGTTAAGGCTGTCGTCTGGAAGGCTTTTGGTCTGGTTTTGGTGTAGCAAGATAGAAAAGCAACTAGTGTTTGGGCTGGCAGCGGTTAGTGTGCCAGCCAGTTGAACTGGTTCGTCTTTACCTTATAGCAATCCCTGTCACCGGGTGCATTAGGTAGTCCTACTGGCCAGCTTTGAAGACTATACCGAACTGGTTTTGTCCGAGTCCTGCTGGCAATAGAAGCATACACCGTATGTAGAACTGATTCCTTTTTCTCTCCTCTTCGTATATTTCTTCAGCAATAACTTTTCCCTGCCTTGCCAGTCTTATTATTTTTTATTGCACCTCAGCCCAAGTTGGCATGCAGGCTTTTGCCAGCCTGTGTGCAGGCAGCCACTCAGGCATGCATATCAGCCCTTTAGTATTATCTTGTCCACTATTTACTTTTTTGAGTATAAATATAATTCATTTGCATAGCGCCCCAAGAGAACTTGATCTCTATTCAGTCGCTTCACATATGCCTCGGGGCTCGATCCCACGACCTCAGCCAGACCTTGGTCGGGGAGAGCACCTTGGCCATTGGACCAAACCAGCTTGGCACTTTTTCTCTTGACTCACACTGCTAACCCTAGTCGTGAGCAACCTGGTGCTATGCCACTTCGGGCATTTAATTTCTCTATGTACTTATGCCAGTTATTGGATCCTTCCGTGGAGCCTGGGCTGCACAGCTCGTTGCCTGACTAGTGTCTACCTACCTGTCCGTGGTTCCGTGATCTTGCAATGGTGTTGCCAATGCTTTCATTGCTCGAGGATTCGTAGGATGCCATTGTTGTGCAGCAGCTATGATGCCTGCCTGAACAGGCAGCTGTCAAGAGCACAATTCACCAGTTCAGCCCTAGACTTCGCTTCGAATGTGACTCCTTGTCGCTTCACACTCCATTGAGGCCCATTGATAACCTATAACCCACATATGCAGCCACGTCACCTGAACTGCTGGATAGCCAAACAGACCTGTTTCAGCATCTTACCACTCCCTAGTTCCTTTGAAAATACTGAGCCTAGAGATCTGCCAGAGAGTGTGAGTTAGAAAAACGTGTGGCTTGTATGTCAGACCAGGCCATGAATCGGGGATCTTTTGATTATCATACATGCACGGGTGGCCAATAGCGTGGCAGCTTGTGGTCGTTGGGGTTTCCCGCTACTCGCCTGGGTAGGGACCAATAAGTCGTGCATTGGATGCGCTCTCTGTTCGCCGACCTCAGCACGCATCCTTGTTGCAGCTTGGCTACTCAATTTGCAATTATGATCATGTGCATTCGGTCACATAGTACGCAGGGATCCTTGCACCAGCGCGTTAGTGGAAATTTACAGCCCCTTGCTGACCTTGAAATGAAAAGTAGTCTCAGTAGCTCAATCGGTATAGCTCTGAGCCAGTAACAAAGTGGTTGCATGGATCATTCCTGCTCGAAGAGAAATTTTCTTTTCCGTGCTCAGTTCCTCGGCTTCCGGTCGGTCGCTCTATTTTTCGAATATTGAAATTAAGCGTATCACCGGTGGCATGGCGAGTTGCTGTGGTTGCCCACTAGTCTAGTGGCATGCGCCCTCCGCCGGCTTTTTTTTCAGGGCACGTCAATGTGCTCGGTCTGTGTGCGGAAAGCAGTCAGTCGTGCATTCTCTAGCCTTATCAAGCCATTGCAGGTCACTTTTCTTTCCTGTTTTTAGCAGCCGCAGTACATGTCGAGGTACCCGGGACCACGAGGTCCACCCGTGCGCATGCCAAATGAGTTTGTAAGTAGAGGCATATGTCTTTCTTCTTTCTTTCTGGTCGCCATTTGATGCGTTTCGTTGCTTACTAGCTGCAGCTGAGCTGCCCTGGAGTAGAATTGTCGTCTTATCGTACTCGTTCATCCTGACGTGTCTTTCTTTTATTAAATTTGCCTAAGGCGGCCTTCGCATTTACCCAGGTCAAGGTGAATGCACGCATGATGATCGAGGTCGTGGGCTCGAGCCCTGAAGCATATGCGAAGTGCCTGGATAGAGGTTAGTTTCTCTGAATGCGCTCTGCAAATGAGTTGTGTATGTTTTTTCACAGATGCAGTCACCCGGGCCAGGCGGTGGCGTCGTCGGGGGTCAGATGCCACCTATGCATGGACTGGACGGCCGGACCGGTACGGGAAGCGTTTCAGCTGCTGCGAAGCTCTGGTCGCACGTGCTCTCAGTCGCACGTGCTGCGCCTCTGACCCGCCTGCCGAAGCATTGCTTGGCCAGGCCACGTGCAGCAGCAGGCACCTTGTCGTCTGCATACCTTGAGCCGTGTCCAGTTTCGCACACGCCGAATAGGAATATCGAAAGGTTGCTTGCATGTCCGCAAGTATCGGACCACTGGATGACGTCCGGTGTAGTCTTCATAGTGAATTTGCTTGGCATTGCTCGAGTGCGAGTGTCCACCTTCGTTTGCATATGCTGCTGATAATGGCCACAATTGACGTATAGGATCAGCTGCTGCACCCAGATTTGCACCCACCTGGCTGCTTGCAGACTTTGCTGGGCCGCCAGTGGGCCAGTGTCCCGTTTTTTCACATCCTACTTTGCACTCGAGTGCCTCGAGCGCGCAGTATGCCCGATTCTCTGCATTTTCTGCCCGTGTGCACAATGCGTGCTGTCACTTCGCGACCCAGTGGTTTGCAGCTAGTTAATTCGCAGCATTCATACATGTGTACTCATGATGCCTAATGGGGCCCTTTTGTTTTATGCCCCCTAAATATATAAATTAAATTCATTTGCATGGCGCCGTCAGCGAACCCAATCTCGATCCAGGTGCTTCACATATGCTGAAGGGCTCGAGCCATTGGCTTCAGTCGTCAAAGGCGAGCACTTTGACCCGAGAGCCAAACTATGGCACCCTGCTTACCATTGTAGCACTCGTGTGAGCAAATGTCGCATTAGCGCTTCATACTTATACATCCTTCTCTGTCCTCCTCCTTATATCTCCTTTAACCTTTAACCTTGTACTCTGTCTTTTGCTGAAAACTAGTCATTGTGTGCCTATAGTAGTAATAATAATAATAATAATAGTAATAATTGGTCATTTGTATAGCATCCTTTAAGAACTTGATCTCTGTCCAAGCGATGTGGGAGAATGCACTGCATTTAGCAGGAGTGGCATGCTTTGGCCAGCATGCTAAACGACACTCGTGGCCACCTGTTAGTAAGGCCTGTGGCTCGTAAAATGCTCTTAAATATGCTCTTTAATGCTCGTAAAATCCTAGCTGATTAAACAGCCTCTTTTTGTATAGCGACAGACGAGCCTTTACGTCTATCACCACCACTTGCAGTGGCGATAAAGGATCGCCCACAGCAGGAATCGAACCCACGATCTCGGGACCAAGGTCGTGAAAGCAACCGCCTTACGTAGTGTGCCATCATGGCTACAGGTCTCATGTTCGATCCCCTGTTCATGATTAGAGACCAGCCACTGAAGTGGCTGGCAGAAGATCCTGCTTGCTCCATGGTTCTGTCTAGACTGGGCTACTATAATTCAGTTTTGCCTGGGCTACCGAAGAAACCATTACACGTCTGCAGTTTGAGACGAATACAGCAGCAAGGTTGCTTAATAAATCAAGGAACTACAGTCTTGAGCTCTGCCTAAGGTGCATCGGTTGATCAACAGATACAGATCAAATTCTTGCTCTGTTCCTCGAGGCACACCATAGATAGCGACCCTCCTGCTAGCTGAACTTTTTAAAATATATAATTCATTTGTATAGCACCCTAAGAGAGCCTAGCCCAATCTCTATTCAGGCGCGCTTCGCATATGCCACAGGACTCGAGCCCACGACCTCGGTCATCGAATGCATGCACCTTGGATCGAGGTGAGCACTTGAACTGCTCCACCTCTTTCAGCCTCTCGTGCCCTCGGGTCCATTAAGGACAATAAATAAATTAACAAATAAACAATAAATAATATAATATAATAATATAATACAATAAATTAATCGTTTTCCTCCTTTCATTTAAAGACGCAGCTGCTCTGCTGGTCCTGGACTGTAGAACTCACTTCCACAACTCGTATGCAACGACATCCATTCTCCTGTGGCCAACTATGTAGGGCACATCCTTTCCAACCCTTATGCGGTGCGCGGGTCTGCCTGTTGGCAATTTGGGTGCCGGCAACTCCTATGGCTGAATGATGCTGCTGGTATATAAAACATTTGCAGCTTCGCCTGGCACTATTTTTAGGATTTGCTGGCATGCCATCACTCAGCATCGTGCTGTAGACAGCACCCTGTAGGTGGCGGCGGTCAGGATGAGGATTGGCCTAGGTCACAGGACTGAGCAAGGGTAGTGGGCACTTTTTGTCTTCTGCTTCTGCTCAGTTGTTGTCGAATGAGCAAACGATCGAGCTGCCCTCCAATAGCAAACTTTTAATCGATACCGGGTCGTTTGCTGCACGGCTAGTTGAATCAGATTAGTGCCACAGGGGTGTAACGCTGCCGGCTTCGGCATTATTGGTCACATTCCTGGCTAACCCAATCGCTCATCGTGGACTACGTACCCTAACCAGACCCAGCATGAGCGGGGCTGGCGGAGGGAGCAGCAGTTCGCAGGCTGACAGGTGTCACGCATGGGAGCATGGTTACAGCTTGCTAAGATTTGACTTTTGAGACACTAGCTAGCTTGACTATACTGGAACTTGAAATAATGCTCGTTTATTGGTAGGTGTCGCATTAGCCTAGTTTGTTTCTGCAGCTCTTCGTGCTGTTTCCCAGGCTTTTGCTGCTGCTGCCAGTGCATCTGTTGCTACCATTGCTGCTGATGCCGTGTCTACTCATGAAACGTATCGCGTGGTTTCTAAACTATGTACCTAAACCATGTGAGCCCAGGCCGTACAGGCAGTGGTGGCCAGCTACTTGCACGCAGAGGACCTGTGCAGAGAGCTCACGGCTGCACAAGCGCTCTTGTGGAAGTAAATGGCAGAGCAAGGCAGCAGGGAAGGGTAGGGGGATGCTGCTGCATGTGTGCTATCCCGATGGCTGTCTGCAAGCCCTAATTGCTTCGAGATCAATTTGCAAGCCAACGTGTAGCCAGTCGGTCCAGAAAGCCTCTCTACATTGGCACACATGCTGCTGCATTAGGAGGGCCGTCGGCCTGACGATCTAGGGCACTCGGGGGGGGGGTGGGCAAGTGCAGTAAGGCCATCGGGGGGGGGGGGGGGTCGTTAGGTAATGGCATTGGGGGTGCACATCATAAGGCTATCGCAGGGGGGAGGGCTGTGCTGGGGTCTTGCTTTAGCCGTTAGAGGGCGCATCGGCATCGTGCCGGCCGGCCAGTTGGGGCATGGCACCCCTAGCTACTGCTGACAGTGCTGAGTTTCTTCATGCTGTGGCCCCGACTGTGCCACGGGAATGGTGGGCAGCAATCACAGATGGCCGATGACCTGCAAGGTGGCCATTGCTAGCAGACAACCCTCTTCCCTTCTCCACCTGATGGCAAAGCTCGTCCTCCAACAGGGTCGTGCGCGCTAACAAATTGACACGCCGAATTCCTCACCTCTCTGCAGAAAATCCTAGTCCGTTTAGTTTTCGTCCGCCTGCCGACGTCCGCTCGCTAGCGATTTGAGAGCTTTGGAAGTGCCGGTCCAGCAGTAAGTAGCCGGTGCGCCGCCTCTGCTGCAGCAGAGGCAGCTGCTGCAGCCACCGTAGGCACTCTGCTTGTGCAGGCTTGGGAAAATGGTTCCAGCTAGGGTAACGAAAGCCACGAAAGTTCGCACGGAAATGGCATGACCCGGTGCTGCTGCTGCAGTCAAATGGCACTGGGTAATGAGCTTAAAAGAACAAGCCAGGGCCAAACCCCATGAGCCCCTAATCTTTAGCAGCGTATCTTGCTGCTTTATCCTCTAATAGGCATTAGTGCTGTGCCTCTAGCAGTGCTAATTCGTGTAACTGTCCTTGCCAACTAATCACTAAGGTAATTTGCACCTACCTATGTTGCCCGAGTGTGTTGCAGCCATGGCAATGCGAATCGAGTTGCATAATTTGTCTTGTGATGCTGCACCTGGAGGCACTGCCCGCAGTGGGCACGCTTCCCACTTGCTTGGCAGCAGCAGATCGTCTTGAGAATTGTATACAGCATGCTGTCCTGCTTCAGCCAGCTCAACTATGTATGTGCGAGCATGTTCTTGTGTGCATGAATGCAGTGAACAAAGCTCGTCTGCCTGTTTTTCCCCCACTGCTGTCGTGTCCGATGCTTCTGTGACATTCTTACTGCTGAGAACTTTGTACGTTGCCGTATGGTCTTGACAGACCTTCGTGTATAGCTTGTTCGTATAGGCAAAGTAAAGGCTTGTCTTGAACTTAGTATCCCTATTTTCACAAGTTGTTTTGAGTTTCACTTATACATATGTAGGTCACCCTGGTATGCAGCACATGCAGCGACCTGGCTTGCGAATGCCAGTCAACATGCCACCGGTGAGTGCTTGCTAGGCGATTTGATGTCTCTGCTGCTGCCTCTGCCGTCCAGATGCTGGCATGGTACTTAATGCTCCGGAGCTCTTTGTTGATGTATATGAAGGTGCTTCAAGCCATGTATCGTAGTCTTGGTGCATTGGTGTATCTTCCCCTTATAATAAGCTAGGTTTGTAAGTCCTTTGGCTAGTCCTAGCTAATGGTCTGGTCCGGCACAATTACTTACTTAGAAAAGTCCTCGTGATATTTATTGTAGTACTACAGCGATGCAGTAATGATGACTGTCAAAAATCTGGAGCTAATGGAGAGATAATTTACTAGCTTGTGTATGTAGCTGGTACATGCACATTCATAGTTAAAATTGAGCATTGAAATGCTAGAACTCTTTAGTACTGTCAGCTTGAAATTGTTGTTCACATGGCGGTCATGGCAGCCTTTGCTTTCCCTTTGCTGTCGCCTGAAGTGACGACGGGTCCTCTGGCCTTTTCCACTTGGACCAGCTCAGTTGGCGCAGTGGAAACCTGCCCGAGTGAGCGTTACCGACCAGAAGTGCTGCCTTTGGTAAGCGAGAGACATGCATAAAAAGAATCTGCCCGTGATTCTTCACATGGGGCCTACTATAATAGCTAATATAAAATCAAAGCTTGGAAGCCAGTGGGGTGTGCTCGCCAGCTAGGTCAGTAGACACTCAGGCCTGCCTTCCAAAGCAGAGTTAAAAGTTTTCCATGATTTCTCACGGTGCAAGCGAGTTAAATCGAAATTGGTTTGGTCGTGGTGCCTCTGAACCTCTTTATACAACCAAGAGCCTATTGTATCAGTGAATCTGACTGTACTTTTTTGTGCTGAGAGCCTTGGGGTTATTACATTGATTTGGGTGCGGTAAGTGCAAAATCTCCTCATGGTTGTTTGATCACTGCACTCCTACCATCTGCTTTCCTGCCACAATCTTCTATCTTCTCTATTGTTGGAAAGGCATTTACTCGAGTACAAGAAAACTCCCATGCCTGGTTTGTTGCCCACCCCCAGGTTGCTTGGCAACCTGCTTGGTGTGGAAATAGAACAACAAAATTGTGTGCAGCCTGAAAACCCCTCTGTGCTACCTGTGTGGAAGATCTCACAGACTGGTGTGATGACAACAGTTATACACTAAAGCAACCCAAAACATTCTTTTTAAGATCGGCTTCCATATCTGAGGACTCAAATAATAAATAGGGCTTTCAAGTACCCCCAGTTTGATGGGGATCAAACTCCTATCTCAACAGCCGGTGGACCTAACTCTTGATTAGCAGCATTGATTGACATAGTGCATGCAAGAAGTTTTCTGTTATCAGAAAGTAAAGGTTATACTTGCACACGCTGGTAGGCAATCCGTAAGAGACAAAACCAACCCTTTTCTGTTGAGCCTCCGATCATTGACTTGGTCTGCTTTCGGCAAATATACAGAGTCCCACGGCTAAATAAGCCGACCAAAGTGCTGTTTGGGAGCCGATTGAATATAATGTGTGGCCTTAAATGGGTATCCTAACCGGTTCCACGGATGCTCAATAATAAGAAGCAATTTGTACTGTACTCCGAGAGAACTAAATTACATGCTAGGCACTTTGCATATGCTAGGAAGTAAGCATGTCAATTGTTTAGTTATAACATGCAGAGTATCAGCGTGCATGAGCACGCTAATGCTTTGAGGAATGTCGTGATGATGTCACTCAGAAGTGAATGCCGGGCTTTGGGAGCCTACGAGACCGGACCAAGAGAATTAAGGGACTCAACAGTGATTGACAAAACGTTAAAGTCGATACACTACTTATTGGGGAGCCGATGCAGGCCGGTGAGCAGTGATGACAATTTGGAGGTTTGCAACAGACCAGCCAAGCTTCAAAGTTGTGCGCCAACCCTTAGTGCACTGGCCGGAAGACCTGTGAGTAGTGATTTACAGAATTCGGGATATGATGTCACAAATGCTTGAACCGGCTTCGATGTGGTATCCTTGTCTAAGCAGGCCCGAATTGCTGCAGTGCTACACAGGAGAAAGTCGGCCGACTTGATTGTGGAGCTGATGTGATCGTCAAGTGGAAGGTTGCTGTAGAACAGGACACCAGATTTGCATGCAGATGGGACAGATGTGCTGGTTAGTTTTTCTAATTTATGTGTAACACTAGCTTTGCCCATAGCTAATTTGTTGGTTTTATCGTCACTCGATTTGAGATAGTTTGCTGCCATACGAGTGCAAATGTCAGCATAACATGCTGCACGAGAGTTGTGAGAGTCTAACTGCTGAAAGGCAAAAAGGTCAGAGCACAGGCACTGCTGTGTCATCTGCATAAAAATGAAAGCCTAGATTGTGCTTGGCGATTGCATCGGCAAGAGGACGAGTTTAAACTCTGAAAAGAAGTGGACCAAGCACAGATCCCTGGAACAACCTGTACTTTAGATGTTCCTCTGGTGACTGCTGCCCGTAGATATCATATCATATGCCAAGACCTTCCCTTTCTAAGGCAGTCCTTACTTCCGGTGGGCTTTAGGCCGCTGGTGCATCTTGGCAAGTCTCAAGCAATCCATGAAAGAAACTACTACGTGCCCACGCGCAGAGGCAGTAAAATAAATCCAGGCTGATTAAACAGCCTCTTTTTGTATAGCAACAGAAGAGCGTTTACGGCTATCACCACCGCTTGCAGTGGCGATAAAGAATCGCCCACCGCAGGAATCGAATCCACGACCTCGGGACCGAGGTCGTGAAAGCAACAGCCTTACCTAGTATGCCATCACGGCTCAGGTGCACTAGGCTAGAGCGATGCTACCGCTGATGTAATGCATGTATTCATTTGTAGCAGCCATATGCAATGCGTGGACCAGCACCCAACGGCATGGTACCCGGGCCGGGTATGCCACAGATGTCTATGTAAGTACACGGAATCGGCAGCTGTGCCATCGTTTCTTAGTTCATACTTGCTGAAGCCTGACGCAGACCTTCAGTCGGCTTGCCAACGATCGGCTCCGACTGATGATGGCGGCCGCATTTGATCTGCCACACTCGGTGCCACACTCGCTGTAGGGCGGGAGCAGGGGCCGCAGCAGCCGCCTGCCGACCTTGGCCGCCCAACGCTGGTGCAGGGGTAAGTCGTGCTCCCCGCCCCCGCCCCCGAACGTGCCCGGGTGTGCTGAATCCCTCCCGTCGTGCTTGTGGCACAGTAAATTTTAAAATCTTAATGATGCCGAACTGCCACGGGTATGTGCTGGCTGGTATGTATAGGGTGACTAACAATGCAGCATTTGTATACCAGACTTTGAGCATCAAATGCTTGGGACTTCAGCTGCCTTTCCATGAGTGCATATTCGCGAGGTCGTCGTATGAACAAAGGTGATGCTCTCCAGATCTGTACTGCAGTGTCATTCCGCTATCGGGTTGCCTGTGAAGCTCTGTGGCGCGGACAGGCGCATGGAGACGCCCCCAGTGGGGGGGCTGAGCTGGCTAGCGATCTTAATGGATTTGGAAACGGACGTTAGGCCTTTTTGGTTCTGAGGTCGATCGTTTGTGTGTGTGTGTGTGTGTGTGCGTAGTCAATGTGCTACTTTATTTGGGGACAGCGTAACGATTGCTCAATTTTGTAGATGCCATATGCAGCCAGCTCGCCGAGCAGTTACAACGTAAGTACATCCCTCGCCGAGCTCACTTTTACTCTGCCGACCGTTGTTTACAGCATTGCTTTGACGGCAGCTGTTACAGCACCTTGGCTATGGAAAGCTGCTTCTGCTGCCTTGGATTTGTTTGCAGCTGCACCATAGCTATTGTAGCCATAGCAACTTAATCCCACCATATCGTATGTGTCCTGCTTGTGTCTTGATTTGCATGTGTCTTGTCGAAATTCTGGCGATTTGCCGAAATGTTGGCAGGTTTTCATTCACTTGATTGCTCGCTTATCTTGGCATATTTGTACGTCAAATGACCCCTACTAACAACTTAGCACGTCTGTGCATTTTTGTCCCCTATTGGTGCCATGAAATAGGTACTTCACTTTTATCCGGTTCGTCACACGGGAACAGTTGACAGGCAGCATTTTGCCTGGTTGTTGCACAGCCGACCAGGCCAGATATTGGTTAGGGCTTAAGCTGGCATGAATTTGTATACGATACCACCTCAGAGAAGGCAGTGGTGTCCTGGAAAGGCATACCTTTCCGATCTGGCCTCGGTTTTCCGTAGCTGCTCACGAAACCTTGTAGCAGCAGTCACTGGGTTTTCTGCTCGCCATCATTTCTGCAATCGGTTGGAACAGTGTTGGTACTAGCACGTAGGACTGATCCTCCATCCAGTCAGTACTTTAGGCAGTAGTACTTGACTAGCTGTGTGATGTGTGCTGTTTTTGTCCACTTGATCTGCCAGCTTTAGTTGGCAATGGAGGATAGGTTTCACCAAGTTGGACCAGATTGTCGCCGTAGGTTTTTCATTTCCTGTGGCTACAGTTGATCGCAGTGATGTTGACCTGTCCTGCCAAGTGCAACGTTAACGTGACAGTTACCAATCTTAGCGCTTAGCCTTGAAATCGTTATTGTGTTGCCATCGGTGTGAGCAGTATTTTTTTTTTACTAGTAGCCTCTTTTCTTGTTTCAGATGGGCTATGGGAATGGATCGCCGGTTGGTTATAATGTAAGTGACCATGTTGAAACTGTGGCATGTTTGAACGGTTTGTGTTGGCTGAAAAACGTTCAGCAGTTACGCTATTCTTTTGCCAGGGACCTGCCAATGGACCACCTGGAACTCCCCTAATGGCTAGTCCACAAGGTATGTAGACATGCCTGAGCCGACATTTATTCGTTCATAGTCATGCAGAACTTGTCTTTCGACCGGCTGTCTGCTGCTTTTTCTACTTTCTGGTCGGAGCTACGCTGTGCCCTAGTCAGTTTTCTTACCTTCTCTTATAGTATTGCTACATTAGTCACTGGACTTATTTAGGTGTAATGACAGTCTATATCACAGTCCTTGTATTCTCAATACTTAGCCTGATGGCTGTTATGACAGTTTTCTATAATACTGTATGCAGATGTATCATATTTTTTTCTTGGTCTTTATGTCTACGACCTGATAATCTGGTATTATGTTTGTCAACTAAATTTAATGTTGTTTTTCAATGCAGTATCTCTCACATGCCTTTACTCACCATCCATTTATGGCCATGCATTAAGGTCATGTTTCTAAACAGTCCGTATATGCAAGTTAGTACCATAATGAATGGAGATGTTGGCTAAAGAAGCCGTGTTATCCAGCATAAGCTGCCAGTACATGGAGAGAAGCATTATGATATTAGCCTCCCATTGGGAACGAATATTGCTCTTTACAGTGACAAGTAGATACAGGTCAGACCAGGCACACGGGATCTCATCGCTTTTTGCGCACCTAGGTTCTCACGTGAGCTGAGCCCTTCCAAACATTCCCAGTGACTATGTCTGATGTGTTTGCCCGATGGTCATCATCTGGTTATCGAATACACCAGCCTGCAACCTTTTGAGCATTTTGTATCGTTATGGGTCTGAGCATCTAGATATCCATATTTTCGAAATCGTTCATTGTAATAAATACAATAATAATAATAAGACATTTAGTTAGATGTTGTATTTAGGTTAAACTTTATATTGCAGTTTGCACTGTACTGTTTCCCATACACTGCCTCCCGTGCCAGACATGCCTTTTGTGGTCCTGCTGGCCGAGCATCGCTTTGCAATTGGTTCGTATGAACGTCTGAAATCGGCTTTGCTGTCGAGTTGCTGCATCGTGAGTAGGCCTTGCTTGTGTAGCTTTGCGAATCTTCTTTGCTCAGATTCGACAAATTCTGGAGAGCTATACATGATGAGTAGAGCCGGCATGCCTCAGGTAATGTCGTACAGCCGCTGCTGCTGCTGCCGCCGTCGATCACAGGGCAGAGAAGCTGCTCGGGGTGGACCCTCCCTCCTGTAGATGAGTGCTCTGCATTGCAATGTCGAGTCCTCAGTTCTTCCCAAGTTTCCGGCTGTGCGAATGTGTCCATTCATGCTTGCATCGGCCGCTCTTCTGCAGCACTGGACGCGATGCCAGCCGAAGCCTGGCAGCTGCTACACACGTTCTTGGAAAATCTGCCGTGTACCTCAAAATCGATATCCTCCTGCTGGATTTGTTTGCTCTGGATCGGATAATTTGTTAATACGCTGCTGGCGCCTTACGATCCAATAGGCTGTAGCTGGTCCTCCTCATAGGCAGGCAATTGCAGCAGACGCTGGCCATGTTGTAGGCACTTTTTGTTTGTTTGTTGGCCCCTTAACGTGGTGGCACCTCGGAGTGATACTCAAGTGATTTCGATGCTGTATTACAGAGGCGATTTTGCTGGCGCCTCAAAGACAGCGCCCTGGTGCCGATGTCGTGCTTTTTGCGCCCATGTGCACCTGCACTGGTGGTAACCTATCGCAGCAACGTGAGCAGTGTAGGCTTGCGTCGTCAGGCGTCCTACTTTGACCGTGCCTTTTGCTGCTATATAATGCAGTGTCCAGTCTCGTCGGCTCTCAATGCTTTCAGAGGCATGTCGGGCAGCGGCGCAGGCATTAATGGCCGTAGGCTCAGCTGTTCCCTTAGAGGAGATTGTCTGACTGAGCAGTGCTTGTGGGATTGTGACCGACTGAGGCTGCTATTGCCAGCGTTAACCCTGTGGGTCTCAAGTTTGGTCAAACCCCAAAATTGGCAATTTCCGACGGAGTGTCGCAGAACTTTGGGTAAATATGCTCATCAAACGAGCAAACAGCAGCAGAGAACTGCTTCTCAAGCTGAAACCAATCCTATGATCTCTTGTCCGTCCGGGAAAGACTATAGTAATAGTTATAATAATAATGCATTTGTTATAGCACCCATAGAGGTCTCAATCTCTCTCTAGGCACTTTACATTTGCTGCAAAGGAAGCATGATCGAATGGTGAGTGTTAGACTAGAAAATGGGACTATTTTTGCATAGAAAGTCATGTAAAAACCCATGTTCAGTCGCCTTTCACAAAGGAGACGATGTTTTGGATCAGCGATTGCCATGTGGAGCCTGTGGAAAACAAGAAATTGTTCGTCCTCAGTGCAAGCTGGGTTTGGAAGCTCATGTCATTCCCCAGCTACCGCAAGCAGTGCATCTAGTGTCACTTACGGTTTGCCTGCTCTAGACATGGTAGCACAGTGTATCAGTTGCTTTGCAGACTACAATATCGACTTTTTAGTTTCAGTTTTTTTAGAATGTGTTTAGTAAATGAACTAAACCGTGTTCTCATTTTTACGTGAGTGTGTTTTACCATCTTGGCGAGATGAGGCTTGGTACCTAGAAATACGATTTCCTTCACAGCATTGCTGTCGAAAGATTGTTCAATTTGCAGTCGAGGTTTGTCTAGAAGCTTGCAAAATATGTGCTGGGCAATAGCACTTATTGTCTTATCTTACAATATCAGCCTTATTTAGCGATGACGTTGTATAGACTTGCTAATGCATGATGAAAGTTTGCTGGCATGAGTGTCTCGAAATTATATTACTTACCTAAGAGGGGTGGAAGTATACAAAAAAATATGAGCCCCACTCTTTGGTTTGCTCACTTGCGAACTCGTGAAAACTTGAATTTCGGAGTCACTATTGTTATCAGCAAAGCATCCGATATAGTACAAAGTTAAGAGCGTGTACCCCGGAAGTGAAAATAGAACCACTGCTTCTGGTGGACGGAGAATGACGCCAGCCTCAAGAGTCCGGTCAGCGCCGAGAGCTATCTGTTTCAGTTTTCCGAACAGTGCATGCCAATATATGGTAACTGTTATTCAAGGATATCGCCTGCCTCCTCAATGCTGACTCAATCTGGACTTTGAGCCATTTTTTAAGGCAAAACGGTCAAATTTGTTGGGTTCTTTTGCACAGATGTCATGAATGGCCTGGGCTGTTTATTTCGGTTCTAGGTTGAAAACTAGTTGTAAAAAGTTATTTTGCATTTTTGATAGGTACCTTCAGCTTTTCAAGACCCTGTTGAAAAATGCTTATTTATAGGTTTGGCAAAACTCACTGTCGCCAGTATAATTGCAAACAGCTCTGCTATTTATAAAAGATTACTTGCTGCTGCCTGTCGGTTACCGTATGCGCTAACCCCCTGAACATTACACTGACAATCCTGGTTTGTATACTGCTATGGATGACGTCAATCTGTGTTGCTCAGCTACTATGCTGACCCATAAAAATTGTGTAACTAATCCGCCAGCCGGATTGATATAACACACTGAATACCTCAAAGAGATACCGTTGCAATATGAAGAAAGAACAATTCGACGAGTCATCCTTAGGGTCGGAGAAGAACTCACGACCTTCGAAGCCATAGGTGGGAGTCGTGTCTACTTTCAGCTTTATACAGGCAATGCGAAAAAAAATCTCGCAGTATGGCTGCTGCTCAGCGGCTGTAAATAAAAATTCGTTCGGGTAATAGGATGGTTTTCTATGACATCAGGCAAGCTAAAGTTATGCGAACCATGGAAAAATATTTATTGACAACCCAAAAGCACGTTTCAAGCATGCATTTCATACATTCCCCTTGTCTGGCCAGTAATAGAGGCTGCCAGCTTCTGAGTTGTCTCATCTGCTAGAGCACATTTCAAGGAGCCTGAGTTTTACTGACCATGTTAGCTACTGGGGTCGTGTCAAACAACCGTCCACTGTCGCCTGTCGATATTGCTCCATTATGGTTGCTTAGGGTTCAAATCAATGGCGCCAGGCTGAGCCACTGCATCGGCACCAAACAAAGATTCCTCACATGGTACTTCACTAAAGTCATTGGTGGTAAAGAAAAGTGGATTTCAAGACTCAAATACTCCGTTTGGGGGTCGTTACTTTTGGCAGCAAGATGACAACCCTGTGCGAACTGCGTGGTAGGGTACTTTTTGACGAATCCTTATTTGGTGCTAGTGCAGTAGCTCAGCCACCCGCCCGATTTTAATCCTATGCAACTACAATGGTGCAATATCGGCTGGTGGCAGTGTTCGGGCTATATCACTACACCAGTAGCCAATCTTTTCAGTAAAGCTCATTGAAATGTGCTACAGTAGAAAAGACATCGCCGAAGCTGGAAGCCTCTAATCCTCTCCAGATAGGGGAGGTCATAAAGAATCGTGGTTGGACTATGCTACACTGAATGCATATGCACCAACAGCGTATGCGTTTGTTATTCGGTGGTCAATAAATATTTTCACATGCTTTGCATAGCTTTAGTATGTCTGGCATCATAGAAAACCCTTTTATTACCGGAACGATTTTACCTCTCCCCCACTGCAGTGGCGGCCTTACTGCCAGGATTTTTGTGCCTGCGTATATTTACCATTGCAACAACTTAGGCCTGCTTAAATTTGATGATTAATGTATCTCCGTCTGTAACTCCACAAGTGGGTGTTTCGGTGGAGAATTTTCTATGGTGCACCGAAAGTTAAAGTGGCTCTTAGTAATCATAAGGTAGCCAACAGACTTAATCTCACAAAATGAAAAGAAAGTGAGAATAGATAAGGATAACATGACGAAAAGGTGTCCCGTGCAGTTGTGACGTCCCGACTTGATTCTTTCGTTCACTACTCGCAGGTGTTCGTGCCTGCGCGATGCGACTCGTAAAACTGTTGCAAAACTCAGCAGCTAGCCTTGTCTGTCGTGAAAACATTACACCACTTCTCACCAACCTGCACTGGGTCCCTGTCAAGCAGCGTATTGACTTCAAAGTTGTGTTGCTTTATTTTAGATCCCTTCATTATCTTGGTCCAAACTCCTATACTTCCCAATCAGTCCAGGCATCATGCCACCATTGACTTTCAAGTTGATGAGCTCTGCCTCAAACGGACACGCCAAGCTGGGTGGAGGAGGTGTACCTGCTGCTCCCTAAGCGGCGTAGCCAACTGCCGAATAACGATTCGGTGCTAGAATCGTGCTATAAGTGGCAGCCATAAACCTTGGACCATAACGTGATTCATAGCTTATTTGCGTAGCCCAAATCTAAACTATAAACCTCAACCTAATAGCATAAATATGCCAAATATCTTGTCTGCACAGCCCTAAATCTAAATCATAACTATAAACCTCAACTGAATGCATAAACATGTCAAACCGCTTATCTGCCATAAAACCCGTATGCCTCCCTGCCAAGCAGTGAGTGACTCGTCTAAAAAGCCTTCCCACGTTTCTAAATGCTACAAAACCAACCTTAAATCCTTTGGAGACTATGCCTTCGGTGTCTTCCCAAGTTCCACCTCTGACTGATGGCATCCCTGGACTTGAGAACTTTTGAAAAGAAGCTAAAAATGTACCTGTTCCTCACAGCATTTGCTGGGTCTTCGTGTGAGTCTTCTGTGTTCGTATGCCTACTGACGCTGTGCATTTTTATCACGAACCGTATTGACGTGCAACCCTGTCAGCCTATGTAAAGTCTCTAGAAAGAGTTCTGGTTTTGTGAGGGCACTATGCGAATGTCATATTATTTATCATTACTAGTATCCTATTTTGAAAGCCAGTCCATTGATTAGTGGTCGAGCTGACAACACGGTCTTATGCCTAACCTGATCGGTTAGAGCTGTTGAGTGGCACTGTTGGGGGATTGTATCTGGTCATGTGGAAAAAATCGGCGATGCATCATGCTACATGTTATTGTATGACCATGTTGCTCATACACCAAGTTTAAAAGTACAGAACTGGTTGTGCTAGGGGACTAGGGGATCAAGAGCTCGAGTTGTAACTTGTATCTGTCGATTACCGGTCAAGCGACGGAACCTTGTCAACTACCCCGTAGCACATAATGCTGCTTGTACTTTGTGAGGAAGCTATATAATTTGGACTGGTGCACACTATCATTTATAGATTTTAGTAAAATTTGTGTGCATGTATTTCCACGAATTTCGTGAAAATGTTCTTTTTGAGTCGGCAATGCGCTGGGCAGGTTTGGAAGAACAGCCCGAACGGCTGTTTGCCGAGGGAGGCCCCCCCCCCTCCCTCCCTCCCTCCCCCTCCCTCCCCCCCCCCCCCCCCCCCCCCCCCCCCCCGCTTGGTGCTACTAAAAAATTAACGAGGCCGACCGTGAAGCAAGCCAGCACCTATCTGTCCGAACAAGAGAGGGGGCTCTTGTCGCCCGAAAAGTCTTGCGCCTAGGCTCTACCGATGCGTAGGCATCCCGCACTGCCTAACCGACATTGGGCTTCGTCTTAGCCAGCTGCTCCCTGTCCTTGCTTTTGTCGCCGCCCGACTGTGGCGCGCGAGTCCGACGTGCCGAGCTGCTGCTGCTGCTGCTGCTGCAGCTCTCTCACCCTCTCTCGCACGTCTAGTTCGGTGACGGCGGTGCCGGCGGAGGAGGCCCGGGCGGAGTCATGGGTGCACTGATGGCGGCCGAGCTCGGGCCGCACGGTCATCTCGTCAACGGAGGCGAAATGCTAGAGAGTCTGAAAGGCTCGCCGCCTACGGGCGCCGCCGGCGGGGGCGGCACCCCTATGAGGGACGACCTATCGTCGGCGCAAGCCGGCGGTGGCATGACCTCCGGATACCTGCCGCAGTACGAAGGGGTGAGGGGCTGGGCGCGGCTGCTCGCCTCTTTAATTGCCTGTTGCTGCTGCTGCTGCAAGCGAGACGGCGGCACAGTAGGCAGCTCTTCTGTCGGGCTATGGAAATGCGACTGCAGAACCGGCTAGTCTTTGCTTTATTTTGCCTCTGTTCCTGCCACAGGACCCGATGGAGTCAAACGCAATATTAAAGATTAAAGAGACGATGCAAGAGGAAGCGAAGCGCTTCGAAAGCAAAGATCCTGGCGACTACTACAACTGAGGCGGTGCTCGAGCGGTGCGCAGCCGCCAGCGGCGGTGCGAGCTTTGCTGTCGCCGCCGCAGCCTCCTCAGCTGCTCTCCACGCTCTCGTTGGATGCAACTTTCAAGCTGCCTCGAAGAAGCGACGACTGCAGTACCGATAGCACCACTCGCTTGTGCCCCGGGGGCTGCTGCTCGTGCCCTGTCAGACCCATCGCGTCTGGCAGAAGAATGCATTCATGCCGGGCAGATTGCGAACTGTGTTCCATATGCTTTCGCCCTGTCCTCCGGCTCCTCCGTGCACGCACGCACCTTCTGCCTAGGCCTCCTCCGTCATCCTCCAACCTGTTGCTCCTAGGCATCGTTTGACCTTTGACCTCTTCTGTAGTCTGTGGGCGTCGCGCCTCCTGCAACCAAGGGCTGTGTGTCTGCTGTCGATGGCGCTGTTTTAGCTGGGGTCCACGGTTGCTATACCGCGCCAGCGCCTTTGTTATTTATTATCTTTTATATTTTATTTGACGGCGGCAGCAAGAGCGTGTCACTCGCGTGCGTGTGTGTACATAGTAAGCCTTGCGTGCACCAGTGTGCGCCCACCTACCCATCCTCCGGCCCCCCTCCCCTCCCTCACCCACCCCCCCCCCCCCCCCCCCCCCCCGTTCCTGCACTGACCATGGGCAGGCGGCTGGTCAGAATTCGTGCTCGTCGCTGCCAGTCGCACAAATCAGGCGAATTGTTGGACGTGTCGGTAAGCCTGCACTACTGGACGCTTTCTTCTCCGTCGATAGCCTTCACCTTCGGGCCGCTGGCGGAGTAGGCTTGGAGGCTGCTGCAAATCTCTCACGTTTTCTGATGAGCCACCCGTGCCTATGTTATTGGCATCGTTTGTACATAGCTCCCGTTCTGCCCAGAGCTCGTCGTCCCTTTTCCTCCTTCTCAATGTGAGGGTGTCTGCTGCACATTGAGCTCTGCTTTCGCACGCATCGCTTTTTGGTCCGGGCCGTGGGGCCGGCGGCGCAGCTTTGCACTTCACTGTGGCAGACTCGCTCGGCCGGCGGCATGCTCGCCACTGTGTGCCCTGTGATCCCTTAATTTTGTGCCGATTTGTTAGTGTCACAGGCACGAGCTGCACACTTCTCTTGGCCGCATGCTGGCTGGATGCTCTTCGCGTGCTGGTGGTGAGCAGTCCTGCCGGCTGTAATATGGTAGCTAACTAATGGATGGTGTGTGGGCAAGGCTTTACAGCCGACTCCGTTATGGCAAAAAGACTTGGCGGGTATATTTATTTGTTCGCGCCACTTCGCTCGGGCGGCGACTCGAACTGTTCCTCCTTCTGCTCGATAAGCTGCTGGCAAAGCCAGTATGCGTTCAGATCAACTATTCTGCGCCTTCTGGCATTATTTATGTTCGACAAAGTGAGATTGCTCGACAAGAAGGGACATTCAATTCAGGACATTCAACCGGACTGATCTAGTCTTGCAAGCCCTTTCCAAGGTCTGCGTCACAGACGTGTACATTTACTAGCCATATATCGTCCGAGTGTCGTACCGCCGCGGAAGTAAATAGTGTGTACATTCTGGTATTTCATCTGGGTATTGATTGCCAAGTGATTGTAAGTTAAGATTAGACCGCTAATGCGACTAAGTGTAGTGATGTCATTGTTTTCTATATGCATAGCTTTTAAGGCTACAGGACAGAGAGGAAACAGTGTTATTGACTGTTTGCTGTACAATAAAAATCACTGTCATTTTTCTTTTGTTCTCATGTTGTACATCGCGTCCCCTTATCCCTCCATCCGTCATTGTTTCACTTTCTATCCGGCCTGCTGCCGTACACTCACTCGCCCAAGCTCTGTGCTACCTGCACTAACTACCCTTTGGCAAAGTAAGAAATTTTCACAGGTTCACAATTTTCCTAGGTGTGCGCCCCCTCATCCGACGCCATTGAACTCTTGCCGCTCCGTATTCCTACGCCCCGAAACCGCCACCAACGAAGAAAATTACGCTTTAATTCCACCGAATGAGCAACGGTCGACTTCTTGTCGAACGAACGCTGCGATTTTACGCTACAATGTTCCATTAATTGCGGGTCTGGCCCCTCAGAAATCTTGCGGGTCTTGCCCCAACTGCATAAAAACTGAAAATTGCTCCCAGAAAGACGGCCCTCGATACCGACTGAGTGCCGCGAGCGCGGCGGCCCAGCATGGCGCCTCGCCATTCTGCCCCCTCACCCATTTCGCGCCTCGGCGCACGAACGCGCGAGACCTTCCTCGGAGGGCTATAGGCCAACTTAGCGGATGCGTTTTGCCTGTACGTGCAGCTGCCGTCTTCCCTGCTACGCAGCGCGGAGAGCGGTGGCCTCCGCGCTGCGTCTATTCGCTGTAGATATAATATAGTCTCCATATCGCACGTATCCATCCACTCAAGCCAGCGCTGCTGACGCACGTGGAGGAGGAGAGCAGTTTCAGCGCGCAATGAATGCGTCGCTTGAATCCCGCGACTGAAATCTTTCTAACACTTCCTTCGTTTCAATGCGTTCTACAAACTGCTTAGTGGCGGCGGCTTGTGCTAGCCCTCCCTCCCGCCGTCTGCGCGTGCGTGGGGTTCATTCGTCACTCAAGGCCTCCGCCGGCAGACGACCTATGGGCTCGTCGACATATGCAGGGCCAGCCACAGGTCATTTTGCTGCGTCCCACCTCTAAATAATGTCATATTCTTGGTCGCAAAAGCGTGGCCTGTAAGACCTCCATTGGAGCTGTAGGCTATGGATATTTCGTACCATATGCCGGAAACGAGTAGTACTTACTAACCCTGGCGAATCGAGCGGCCTCTTATTTGGGTCCACGATCCTGTAGTACGCAGTGTTTGCTCCTACCTTCTCCTTAAAGGGCGGCTCAAGTCAGAACCACTGTGGAAAACATTTTTACGAAACTCTATTGAGCTTTCGATTTTTCTTTTGTAATGCAGCGAGCTTTCTCGTTCTTTAAGCGGTTAGTTTGTCAACCGCGATTTCTACAAGTCCAAGGCGTAAGAGATCCTGAAAAATACGCGCTTACCAAAGCATTTTTTAGCCTGAGGACTCTGGAACCCCATGAGACCAACTACAAACGGACGCCCTCAAATGTGACCGGCTTACAGATATGCCAATAAGTCTGACTCTGGAGTCCCTCACGTGACCTCTACGCAACGACGCAGCAGCTTACGAGATTTTTAAAGTTAAGTAGGAGTCTGAACTTGGCACCGTGCACTCTCGCAGTTGAAATTGAACATGCCTTGCTTCGCCGGCCTTCGCTAAGCGATGGACTTGCGTAAAAAGAATCTGCCCGCGATTCTACTCGAGGGCTTGATATGCAGTTAATGTAAATTTAAAGATGCTTAGCGCGTCTTCGCGTACCGTATACGAAGCTCGATGCCCATTCGCCATCCGGCGCTGACAAATTAATTTCTTCAAAGTATATTTTTAATATTCGTTTTATCGGAAAATTATAAAATACAATTTCGAAATACGCTATAATTTTCCTCCTAAGCAGATTTTGTCCATTAGCTAAGAACTCGGAGCTTTGCACTCAGTGGCTGTGGGCTCACCAACTAGATCAGTGCACACCCGGGCGCACCTTCCAAAGCAAAGTTGGAGTTTTCCGTGATTTTCCACGGGTGTAAGAAGTTAATTTCCTCGTCAAACCTGTGGATTCTGCCCGCGATTGTGGACTGGCTATTTTACAAGTGAGCAGAGTATAAATGTACTTATCGCGGACATCAACGAGAAAAACAAACACAGAAGTTCTCTCGATGTGGAGCATCTCAACTTCCGAAACTCAACTCAGAAATGTCTCTCGAATGCGGCAAACTGTACAACGCAGACATATTGAAGAATCCCGGAAGCGTTATGCTGCCAAAGCTCATCGAACGCCTCACTAAATACAAGGTCAGATACAGAAAAAGACTGAAGGTAAGGTTCGAGCACTTCACGACCCTGGTCACGTGGTGTGGAGTCCCTGTCCGACAATAATATGGGCTCACCATATAGGCTGGGCTTACTGCAAGCTCAGAGGACACTCCGGTCTTGCTTGTAATGTAGCATTATTGAACTTTCTCCGAGATTTTTCACAGGCATAGGCTCGTAATAATAATTATAAGACATTTTTATGGCATCCTCAGAGAATTAAATATCTTTCTTGGTGCGTTACATATTATTTAATGGAAGCGCGTCGATTTGGTTTGATATAACACGCATAATAGCAGCATATATAAGCATAAGTGGGAAATTCACACGGACCCAGCAAATTCTTTGAGGTACATGTGGGATTATACCTTTTTTTAAATGCTGTAAAATCTGAGGATGTCCTGATCGCATTCGGGAGTGAATTCCAGGATTTGGGAGCCTATGTACTAAGGGCACGATCTTCAAAGGATTGATGGGTGGCTTGAGGCGCAGCTAAATGACTTGAGTCAAAAGAGCGGGCGGTACGAGGCCTAGCCTGATTAGTAAATACTTCAAATAGGCATGCCGGAACAACAGGATGAAGGGACTCAAGCGTTAAGTGACTAAACGTTAAAGTCGATGTGCGCTGCTCGACGGGGAGCCTATCCGCCCAGGCGAAAGTGATACATGTGGCAGCTCTGGAACTTTGAAATTTTACTCAGGTGAAAGTGGATAGAATCTATATTGCGGAGCTGATAGATAGAATCGTATCTATCTATTGCGGAGCAATAGATAGAATCGTGAAAGGTCGAACTTTCGAGCAGGACATGCACAGATTTCGTGCAGATACTACAGAAGGTGTGCTGCTGCTGCTGCTGGTGGCAGCCCCGTTTGAGGCATAAGTTTCCCCAATTTCTGAGTAGCACATGGTTTAGACATCCTTGGTAAGGCAATTTTGTCTTCACTCAATTTCAGAAACTTCGCTCACATTCAATTGTAAACGTCGGTCATACGGGGAATGCATTAGGGGACTCGGAGAGTTTGAGATGCTGGCACACAGAGAGATGATCTAATCGCGACTATTGCTGCGTGTCACCTGCATAAAGTGAAAGCCTGAATTGAGCGCGGCGATTAAGTCGGCAAGGCCAAGCACCGAACAATGGGGTATCCCTTACTTAAGAGGCTCAACGGATGATTGTTGCCCGCTGGCATTAATGTTCCGGAGTCGCCCTCCGAAGAACCGACTTGAACTAGGGCTGCGAAGTGCCCGTGTAGGACAAGCTACCACTTTTTGACCATCGGCAGACTTAGCTTCAGCCCCAAAATCTGGTGGCGTAGTAGCCCAAACCAGAGTGAAATCGGTTGCCGAGTTAGGACGAAAGTCATTCATGTTAATGCAGTTTTAATTATCTTTTGCAAATCTATTTTAGCAGATCTTTCTGCTGGTTAAAGTGGACAATGCAAAGTGTTCCCATGTTAAGACTTCACCCTCCAAAGTCTGAATTTGAATGCAAAGTTCCGAGAACCCAGGGAATATTAAAGTGTGTCTTGTTTTTCCCACCGGAACAAGTGCACCGGTACAGCGTCGAACGGTTCCCCTTTGTCGGTCTTCAATTTCTAATGTCATTTCATCGGCTGCCTCGTTGTGAATCTTATTTTATTGCTTAGTTCGATTGATATCATCGCAAGAGGTCGTGAGTAAGCCTAATAATTTCATTTCTAGTCCATGACAAGCTAGGTCGCCATATGAGATGCAGCAAGCTATGCAATGCACTGCATTGTTGAGGTACAAGATGCTGAGCCTGGGCACTTCAGTTGGAGCACAGTCTAAGCACGAAGCGATGACGCAGTAATACTAAAAGTAAGCGAGAATGTCAGCTGAAAACCTGCTGAATCGAATGGCTATTCCAGACGACCGCAGTGCAGTACTATCAAAGCTTTTGCGAAGCTTTTTCTACTGACACGCTACTTTATCACTCTTAGTTAAAATCGCAGTCAAAAGAAGAAAGATGGTGACAGCTCGCTCTTAATCGCAGCTTCCTTCTTGCCAATCGAACATCCTGCGGAGCTCATCCACTCCCCGAGCGTCCATCGGGCCACATCCATCACAGTCCATCCTGTCCGCTCTGGCGAAGCTAGGAGTGCAATGCCGCTTGGTCCAAGGCAAGGTCCAGAGCATTCAATCCCCGACTTGGCAATGCTGAGAGCGCATACGGCGGCGCCCCGGATAGCCGGCGACGTCGAGGGACATTCGCGGGATGGGGAGAGAATGCTTCCGATTAGCTTGGGAAGTGACGGGTCGCCGTTGGCTGGGTTGGATGTCATTGGATGAGATTGGAGTCTGCAATTGAATGGCAAGAACTTGGCGCGGTATCGCAAGCACGATTTAGACCCGATAAAAATGACCTGATAGCACCAAGATTCGCTATCAAAGGACGAAAAAATTGCACCAATACCTGCGGCAAATTGATTTTGAGTATTTCGCGTCGACTAGTTGCTAGTTGCTTTTGGCTTTCAACTTTTCGTACAAGCGGAACTTTCACGCCGCATTTGAGGAAGAGCTTCGGCCGCTGCAATCAAGTTCGGCGACTAAGAATGGCGTTTTTGGCCCGGGTCGTTGCAGTCAATTGTGTGAGCAAAAAAGGGGGAGAAATCTTGAGGGAACTCTTGAACGATAACATAGTTTAATATACAATCAAATCTAGAGCTTTGCCTAGACTATTTTTCGAGGATTGGCGTTGGCATAATAATAATAACAATAACGATAAACTTGTGTACAGTTGAGAGAACTTGACTTGCTGGAGGACTGGGAGGGATAAAAGCAAAGGTACAAGTGAGTGTGATCTCTATAGAAGTGAAAGCTTAGATCTAGCTTGGCGATCGCATCGGCAAGAGGGAGAGTATAAATAGCGAAAGGAAACGGTTCAAGCACAGAGCCCTGGGGTACCTCTTACTTCAGTGATTCCTCGGATGATCTATACCGGCGTGCATTTATACTCAGCAGTTTCCAAATGAGATAGGCTCTAAACCATTTCGGCGAAGTGCTAGTGATGCCCAGGCGAGACGAGGGGCGCTCGAGAAGGACTTCGTGATCGATTGTATCAAACGCTACAGAAAGATCAAGGCAAACAGAGAGACTTTGCCTAAGTTTAGTTTCTTGAAAGCGTCGTTATACATCCAAAGCAATGCTGATCCTGGCTGTGGAAAGATTAGCTCTGAAACCAGACTGGAACTTATTACCCGCCTCCATTCTTTACGCCACTTGATCGACCGTCCAATTTGGGGCTCATGCTTCGGCCATTGTACGGCCCTTTAAAGTCCGGTTTCGGGCGAGCCACTGAATTATGGCCCTTGATTTAGGTGGCTGCCCTTTGATTTCTGTTAAGCCTGTACAAGTATATTTATCGCTTGGTCCTTGAATAATAATGGTTGTAATAATAACAACAGTACATATGATATAGTGCCCTCAGAGAACTAAATCTTTTTCTAGGCACTTCACATGCGCTGTTAAGGAAGCGTGATCATATAGCACGCACAATGTCAACAAGAATTACATGGCTAGAGGTGACATGCACAACGTCAGCATGCAAATATGATTAGTAGCTGCATGCAAAGTGTCAGCATTCATAAGTATACAAAGGACGATCACAAGGCCCCACTAAATGCTGTGATAAATCGGTGCGTTTTTAGCTTCTTAAAATCCCGTCAAGTCAGGGGATGTCGAGACGTCAGTCGGGGTGAGCTCCGGGCTTTGGAAGCATAGGAACTAATGGCATGGTCTCCAAAGGATTTGAGGTTCGTTCGAGGTGTAGGTAAACGAGCTGATTCAGAAAAGCGGGGTGTTACGATGCTTAGCTTAGTGGGAGAGAAGTTCTGATAGGTAGGCTGTAGCCAAAGAATGAAGGGACCTAAAAGTGAGAGACAGAACCTTGAAGTTGATGCACTGCTTGACTAGGAGCCAGCCAGGCTGCAAAGAAGTGGTGTGATGTGGCAACAGGGACGCTCACGACAGACACGCCTAGCTGCCGAGTTTTGCACCAGCTGCATAGGAGGGTTCAGAAGCAGCGCCGCCAGGCGCTAGAGCCATTCCAGGCCGGAGCTAGAGGCATTAAGAGAATTCCCTCCCCCATCCCCAGTGAGCACTAAACAAAATTCTGCGTCAGTTTCTCAAAGAAGTGCAGCCACTTTTGAAGTCAATCAGCTACGTGTTTTCCGATTTAACTCGTTTATAAAACCAGTATGTACTGCTGAACAGGTGTGGCCAACCAAAATCGTAAACCGTCGCCAAGCCACGTAGATTGTGCAGATCTCGCCGCGAGAACCCCAGCCATTATGCACAGACGTACCACAGCTCCGTGAATAACTCAGCCGAGCCACAAAAAACTAGGTTCGTTACGCTGGAGAGCTTTCCACGGGGCCCTCAAAGCCTTGGCGGCTTTCGGTCTGCATGCGATAGCCAATAGACTTCATCTCGAGTAATAAGGGGAAAGTGAAGTCACAAGTGTACGACGAATGCCAGTCCGATGTATGACTGCTCAGGGAATTGCACGCGACCGAACGGTCTGGAACAAATCCGCTCATTCTAACAACCTCAAAAAGGCATCGAAAGTGTCACTCGGGCCTGCATGCTATTCTCAACTGTGTTATCACTCTTGCCCTGTCGGTTACATGCAGTAGTGTCCTTATCAAAGGTTTGTCTGTCATGAGCGTCCCAGTGGCCATATCACACCACTTCTCGCCGAGCTGCACTGGCTCCCAGTGAAGCAATGCATCGACTTCAAGGATTTGTCACTCACTTTCAGGTCCCTTGACTCTTTGGCTCCAGCCTACCTATACAATCTATTCCCCCAGCAGGCTAAGCATTGCACCACCCGCCTTTCGAGATCTGTTTACCCATACCTCTACAAATCTCAAATCCTCTGGAGACCGTGCCTTTAGTTTGTATGCTCCCAAAGCCTGGAATTCCCTCTATTCCACATTTAAGAAGAGACTAGAAACAAACGTATATATATATATATATATATATATATATATATATATATATCACAGCATTTAGTGGGTCCCTCTGATGCGTCCTCTATGTGCCTATGCGTGCTGACACCGTGCATGCTGCCACTAACCATACTTGCATGCTGACCCTGTGCATGTCATCCCTCACCGTGCTGTTCGTGTTTGTTTATTGAGCATACTACCACTAACCATCCGATCGTGTTTCCTTTGCAGCAAATGTAAAGCGCCTAAAAAGTGATTGAATTCTGTGAGGGCGCTATACCAAGACTCGGAACTTTTCCAGCACGAGTTGCCTGTGACACGTGCTGCTACATGCACTGTGTTTTCGGATCCCTTCGGCCCAGACGTGAGAGCCGCCACGTCCGAGCTCGACTTCAACCTCTAAGGTTGCGGGCTCAATCCCTATGGCCGAGGTAAAGCGCCTAGATAGAGAAAAAGTTCTCTTTGGGGTGCTATATTATGTATCTCCGTCTGTAACTCCACAAAGCCACAAAGACTATGTGGGTGTTACGCAGGAGAGCTTCGTATAGCGCACTCACAGCCTGATTCCAAAAAGGGATCCAGGATGGGGCGCGCCGAAGGCCGCTGAACGAGTTCTTCAGCATTCCCCTCCCTCTCTCCCTCCCCCTTCAGCTCTCCCGCCCCTTCCCAGCCCAGGAGACGCCACCAGATCTCACCAATAAAGAGCTCAACGCACTGGTTCGCCAATCAGCAGATTCTATATGTAGCTGATTTATGATTATGGCCTCCAGCCGTTTATGGCCTTGTTATCCGTGTCATCGCCTGCCGATGTGGGATCTGCAGATCAAGGGGGAATTTGGTTGATTTATTACCTTGTTGTGTGTGGTGGGGCCAGTTTACGGGCCGCTGGCCCCAAGTTGATCGAGTTTCAGCCGCCAGTTTATGGCCCCTTAACCGCTTCGGATGCTATCTTGAGAGTATGGATTTATGAGGGGACTGTACGCAGCTTGGGGGGGGGGCAACAAGTGCACCTGAGGCACATGGAGTCAGTTCTACGGACTCTACTATTTTGGAGTAAGGATTTGTGAGGGGATGGATAGCAGTTGGGAGGGGGGTAGTAACTGCACCTGAGGCGTACGGGGGTGAGTTCTGTTACTGGTCCGTCCGAGATTAGTTGTGTGTCGGAAGCAAGTTATGTTTCGAGAGCCGACGTGGCAATATAATTCGATCGGTACCCACGATCGCATCGGATTAACAATGAGAAAAGCGCAAAGATAGACTGGAGGCACTGCCCCATCTAAGGAGCAAAAGCTGGTAGCTCCCATACAGTGGCTCCCATCTGAGGTAACACTTTCACGCGGCTCGTTAAAGGCGAGCCTCTCCGAAGCAGGGTAATGGAGCTAGGAGGGCTGTGGCTCTTCCCCCAGCCCTTACCTCACGGGAAGGGGAAGAGCGAGCGCCTTACCTCCTGGGCTAAGCCCCGTGGCCACGGTCCTACGGCAACTCTCAGAGCAAATGTAAAGCGCCTAGAAAGAGATTAAGTTCTCTGAGGGCGCTTTATCAAGTGCAATATTATTATTATTATTAAGGTAACTGGGGTTGGGGTTGGGGTTGGGGGGGGCTTTGGCTTCCCCGAGGGAATGGGCAACCGCCAGACTGCGTACCGCCCAGCCAAGGGCCTCCTTTTGTAAACTGAGCGAACCGCTCACGGTTATAGATAGTAAACGAGGAGAAGCTTACTATAAGGGCGCGAAGTAAGCACTGCTCCGAAGCCTCCACCGCACAATGGAGGGTAGATCCAAAATCAGCGCCGAGCATTTCCAGCGAAACAGGTTCCCGTTTATTCTAAGCTACACGCAGATTGGCTACCACGTACTATTGTTACCTGGCGTCGGCAGCGGTTACGCCGCCTTTGCCCGGGCTCAATCGGCGATGTCAGCCTCCACAGTGGAGTGGAGTTGGCTACTGTCGAAGCTTCGGCTCTAACAGGTCTGTCTAGCTGCACATGGACAGACCGTCCATTTCTGTAGGAACGACCTCTGACCTCGTAACTAACTGCTGAACCGGTTCGGCTCGCAGGCTGGATAAACCGGTGTTCGTAACCTATTATGAAACTCCAGGATTTAGACAAAAAGAGATAAGCAACCGCTCGATCTACTTACTCTGCGTCGGTAAAGGCTCATCTGGTCCGGTCAGATTTCCCTTCAGATCGAAACCTGTTTTTTCTGGTTCATGAGCGCTGTCCGTGCTTATCTGTGCAGGATAGTGGTGCATGGCAGTGTCTGCACTAACCAGAGGTCCTACTAACCAGCGGCCGTAGGTGCCCTCTTTTGTGCGTTTACAAGATCGTCTACCCGCAATACCTTGCAAGCCATTTACCCTTGCTTATAGCTTCTCCTGCAGTATATTGTAAAACGTTTGGATAGCTTTGGTTTCTTTAGGAAAGAAGCTTACTATCGTTATAATTATTATTAGGACGTTCATAATGCTACTCTCGTCAGTAAAACACCGGAGGTCGAGATCGAGTGACGTTGATGGGGAGGTGATAGGAATGTCCAGTCCATGCAGATTCAGTCAGTCTGGCTGGGTTTAATGCTCAGCGACCAAAAAAGTAGTTATGCTTATCTTTAGGAAAACACTTAATTTGCTTATTTTTTTCAAGAGCAGACCAAAATCCAGGACACTGTTTCTACCTAAGATGTCTCAGTTTACCAAGACTAGGCTGGGGGAGTGTAGGGTAACGGCCGAAGTTGTTTCCACATTATTTGTCGGATATGACGTCAGGGGTCGACTTCGTGACCGGAGGGCGGTTCTTCAGTGGGTCGGTTGACCGCGGTTGGGCGGTAGGCTCGCGCACTCTTCCCTACGAGCCGCTAGAGCGTAACCGCTACCGCATCGCTGTCGCCTGGGCGGTCGGCTGCTGTGGCAAATATGGTCTACAAGCGTGGCTCAATTTAAAATAACCATGTCGGCGCTCTCCAACGGATCTGGCAGTGGCTTACTTGGTGCATCTGGAGACTTGTCCACTGAAGGCCTGTCGGAGGATGGTGGGCTGACCGGCGCTGACGGCGGCGTCGACGGAGCCAGTCAGACATTCCGACCGATCAAAGACGGCCAAAAAACTGATGGCGACTGGTAAGCCATGTGTTTAGTAGAACGCCGTAGCCGCACGCCGTGCTCCTGCCCGTTCACTGTCGAACCTGTATAATCAGATCCATGCGACCGGTCGGCCGGCGCGGTCTGCTGCTTTCGATTGCGCGCAACCAGTGGTCGGCTGCTTCTACTGCCGCTGCTGCCGCCTCGCACACTTCGTCGCCACTTCGAGCCGGCTTTCATTCGGCACGGCAAGTTCTCTAATCCCCGGGCTGGTTGTGTACTCAGTTTCGCGGCCTGTACTCGTCCGAGCTCTAACCAGCGACCGATTCGTCGTCAAACAATGTGTACCGCTAGGATTAGGTTTAGGTTGGTGGCTCTGGCTAGATCGCTACTGGCCAACCTAATGAGCCGACGTCGGATGTGAAACTGACAATTCGGGTGCCGCTGAAAACTCTGGCTGTGGACTATCCCTGGACTGTACCTTGGTACAGTTTAGCCTACCGTGAGCTAGCGATGGCGTCTGGCTTTGCCCTCGGGCTGTAGCTATTCAGTCCTGATCTCAGTGGTAGACCAGAGCTCCTTATTCGAATTCTTGCCCCATACTGGCCGACTTGAAAGGCCTCACTCATCTGCAGTTACAGTAGTCACAGTCGGCCTCAGGTTCAGAAACTTGGCAATAGGGACTGTTGCACCCAGCAAGACCTGGCATCGTTGGTAGAGTACACGTGTCTTAGGCGGTCGCAAATCATGGCGTGCAAGCTGGTGCTTTCGCTAGCCTAGTACAAAGCAGCACAGCAGCCGAGTTATCATTTAGAGCCGTTGGGTGGGAGGCTGAGATCCTGGTGAGTACCGTAATCAACATTACCTCGCGTCTTCGTTCAAGCAAGTATGCTTCCAGGCACTCAAACCAGGATTCGATTGGCCAGTCACTCGCCCGGTCGGTTTTGCTCGAGTCACAGATCCAACACTAACGGACCTGTGGGGCCATAGAATGTATGGTATATGGTCTTCAGCAATTAGCTCTTACCAGACTTTATTAAGGTAGCCACATCGCATGCAGACACCTAGGAAAATCTCTCAAGAAAGGTCATAGGTTTCGATTGAACAAATGTAGACTTGGAGAAAGTCTTTGGAATTGGGTAGATCGTCACCAGATCCCGACTTCTTGAAACGGGCAATCAAGCCTGTGCCTAATACGGCACATCTTTTTAAGTGTATTGTAAATTGAAAGTAATCTCGGAGATTCTGTATATGGGTAGAATGTACGGGAGCATGCTCGTCAAGAGCACTCCTCAGTGCCATGTTCACTGCATCAGTGAGGGTATCGAGGCTGTCGGTCGAGTCAGGTTAATATTAAGAAGACCTGCCTTGCAGACAGATAAACAAAATTTCGGGTGAATGCTTTTCAAGTATGTCGCTGGACAAACTCGGTGCTACCATGCACGGCCGTGGTAGTCCAGGAGGTAAGGTGCCTGCTCCTCATTATCGAGGTCACGTGGGTTCGAATCCAGCAGTGGGCGATCATTTAGTGGCAACTGCAAGCGGTGGCGCTAGCTGTTAAGGCTCTTCTGCTGCTATACAAATGAGGCTGTTCATTTTTTTACATGTGTGTGTGTGTGTGTGTTGTGTGTGTGTGTGTGTGTGTGTGTGTGTGTGTGTGTGTGTGTGTGTGTGTGAGTGTGAGTGTGAGTGTGTGTATGTGTGTTGTGTTTGTGTGTTGTGTGTGTGTGTTGTGTGTGTGTGTGAGTGTGTGTGTGAGTGTGTGTGTGTGTGTGTGTGTGTGTGTGTGTGTGTGTGTGTGTGTGTGTGTACGTGTGCGCGTGTGTGTGCGCAGGCAAGCACATGCGATTCAAATCTTGGTCTTCGAGCCTAAAGAGAAGAAACTGTTTGGCTGTCGGCCTACAGCTGACCCCCGTGCTTTTCTGCAGATTTGTTTTCATAATTTTACACTTGTTAAGTGTAAAAGACCTTTTTAGTGCTGGTTTGGTCCAGCGGCTAAGGTGCTCGCCCCTACCAAGGTCTGGCTGAGGTCGTGGGCTCGAGGCCCGAGGCATATGTGAAGCGCCTGAATAGAGATTAAGTTCTCTTAGGGCGCTATACAAATGAGTTATATTATATATTTTTTATCAACAAGGACCTTATCGGCTTCTGTCAGGTATAAGCAACTGTCGGACAGGTAAATGGAAGCTTTGTTCTTTATGGCATCTCGAGTTGGTTTAGGGTCTTGAAACAATCGGTCGGTCACGTGTGGGCAGAAGCCCACACGTGTAGGATGCTCAGAAGCTAAATGTGCACGCAATTGTTTGGCTAGTTGCTTTCTATTACTAATACGGTTTCGAAGCAGGCAGTGGCACACACCATGGATCTAAAATGCTTCAGCTGTCGCCGATGAGATGCAGATGGATGATATATAAAATTACATGTTGCCTGGCAAAAAACGAAAGACCACTAACCATTCGATTGTGCTTCCTTTGCAGCAGATGTAAAGTGCCTAGAAAGGGATTGAGTTCACCGAGGGCGCCATATCAAATGTATTATTATTATTATTATTATTATTATAGCTGAAAAACTATGTTCTTAAGTATAGGTTTGCCCTGCAATTTGAAAAACTACATTATCCAGCCGCAAACTTGTGTGGCCGATTCTTGTTTTTGGTTCCCCCTCTCCTAGAAGATCGTTTCTGGGCTGTGCCTTTCAAATCGTTTCAGTAGGTGGAGCTCAGCAGTGGAGCCAGTGGGTGGGCTGCTGGGGGCATCCCCCCAGAGTGGCACAGTGATCTCGCTAGAATATTTCATTACTCGTAGGTCTTGCCCCCTGTGTCCCCCTAGCTGAAAATCTGCTCTCAGCCTGTGGATCTGCTTATTGTTGGTATTAGCCTGTGGATCTGCTTATTGTTGGTATTGTAAAGCGCCTAGAAAGAGATTAAGTTCTCTGAGGGCGCTTTATCAAGTGCATTATTGTTATAATTATTACATGCATTTTTTGTTTGGTCAAACACAGCCCTACCCCGAATCCACGGGTAGTATTGCTATGTTAAGTCTTAGGCAGTCTCATTTTTGTCATCTTGGATGTTTTCCTATGAGACAGTGCCCAGTCATGGCAAGTGCTGTTTGTGGCTACTGCTGCTGCTGTTGCTGTAGACTAAATGTTGCATCCCAGTCGATGTTGATGCTGCTGCTGCCTCTGGGCCAAATATTATTCCGTTCCTTTACCTGTGCCCTGCCGACCAGCATTCTCAGCCGGTGAGAATGGTAACGCCACGGTTTGTGGTGTTTTCGAGCCTAGGCTTCTTTGATGTTGCCATGTCTTGAGCTTGGGCTCGTCTTGCAGCTTGATGCCGCCAGTCGTCGAAGCATCCACGCACTGACGCACGAGGGGATCGTGAATAAAGGGAGGGCATGACCCATGCGCGGCGCTCGTGTTGCTGGCCGATCTGCCACCCAGCAGCAGCAGCTGGCATTGTGCCTGCTGTGGTTTCTCTTGCTTGTTTCCAAGAGATCTTCCGAGCGAGGTTAAGAGTGGCCGAGGCCCGTGCGAGGGCACCGGGCAGGAAATGGACCGAATCGCCAATAGGCGATTATAAAAAACCCACAGTACTCTTTCATCAATCGTGTGCCTCACCCATTCATTCAGCTATGCATGCATGCATGCATGTATGTTGGCTGTGTGTTGGATGCCGCCAGCTGGATCGTCCTGCTCGTCCGGCTGCACCGGTGAGAGGGTCATGCTCGGGGTGCTTGCAGCCCCTGCCCTCAGGCGTGCCCTGCCCCGAGGCGTGCCCTGCCCTGATCGGGCCGTGCTCGGGACCAAGCTGCCCTCAACTGCCCTGCCCGCGGAGCGCTACCGTCTCCTGCCTTAACTTGCTCGAGTCCGAGCTGCCCTGCCCCGGCAGGTCTAGAACGATCACTTCTATAAGCCTCTCAATCGTCGGTTGATCAGGCGATCGAGACCGAGCCAGGCACCCGCCTGCTTTGCTTGCCCTCGGCTGCTGAACTGAGCGTCGCCATGGCACCGCTGCTGGGGCACATCGCCGGCTGCAAGCAGGTTGCCAGCTCGCTACAGCCGACGACGACGAGGGCTGCACTAGCCCTGCTCGCTGCGACAAGTGAGGCGCTTGCTCGCTCGATCCCTGGCGCACCCAAAGCCCTCTGCATGCGCACGCTGCGCGCTTGCAGGAGAGCACGGCCACCGATGGCGGCGAGGGAGGCTGCCGCATCGGCGGCGCCCGGCACCGGTCGAGCGCTGCCGCCGCACGACGGCGAGGCTCGGCTTCGCGAGAGGCTGCTCAAAGGCAACCTGAAGCCGACGATACTTAGGAAAGAGTCGATCGAGAGGCGGCTCCGAGGACCTCTGGTCAGTGCGCCGCCGCCGCTGCCTCCCGAGGCCACTGCTGCTGCTGCTGCTGCTGCTGCTGCTGCTGCTGCTGCTGCTGCTGCTGCTGCTGCTGCTGCTGCCGCCGCTGGCCTGCTGCTGCTTCTCGGCCGGGGGAGAGGGAAAGAGGGGTGGTTAGGTATGCGCAGGTGGGTGGGCGTGGCGAGTCTGGCACCGGTGCAGCCCCGACCGAGTCCTGCCGGACGAGTGGGTGGGTGGGTGGGTGGGTGGGTGGGGGGCATGAGCGCAGTTTTGCCCCTCTCGCCAGTTTCTTTTCGCTCGTCGATGATGTCGTCGTCGTCTGGATGGGTTTGGATGCGCTGCATTGAAGGCATTGCGGCGACGGATCGATCGGAGGACAAGGTGCTTCTTGGTGGCCGTTCAATTCTCAATAAGCAGTGCGACGAAGTGCGACGACGACAAGCGCTGCTATCACCTGCTGCCGGCTGTAGCTAGCCACCGCTGCTGCTGCTGCTGCTGCCTCCTTCCGGCCTGGCTTTGCTGCCGGGCCGGGAGCTGTGTGGACACAATATGTACCAAAAAATTGAATCAGGCTTGGCCGGCCGGTTAGGTGTCAACCGCAGCCGGGCTCGCATATACTCAGTGTTTCTGCCAGCATATCTCCAGTTGCATCAGCTCGAAATCTAGGTGTCATATTCCAAAGTGACCTCTCGTTAGACGACCATATCAGCTCCACAGTCAAATCTGCCTATTTTCAGCTTCATAACATTGCTAAAATTCGGGCTTGTTTAGATAAGGATACCACGTCCAAGTTGGTCCATGCATTCGTGACATCTCGTCTCGACTTCTGCAACTCACTGCTTACTGGCCTACCAGCATGTGCGATCAGGCGATTGCAGCTGGTGCAAAACTCTGCAGCTAGGCTTGTCTGTCGTGAGCGTCGCAGTTGCCACATTACTCCACTTCTCGCCGACCTGCACTGGTTACCAGTCAAGCAACGGATTGACTTCAAGGTTTTGTCGCTCACTTTTAGGTCTCTTCATTCTATGGCTCCAGCCTATCTTTCAGAGATACTACCCCATCAGGCAAAGCATCGTACCACTCGCTTTTCGGAATCCAACAGTCTAGAAATACCTCGTACAAACCTTAAATCCTTTGGAGACCGTGCATTTAGCTCGTATGCTCCCACAGCCTGGAACTCCCTCCCGACCTGCATCAGAACATCCCCTGACCTGACCACATTTAAAAGAAACTTAAAAACATACCTATTTAGGACAGCATTTAGTGGGTCCTTGTGATTCGTCCTCGATGTGCTTATGCGTGCTGACACTGTTCATGCTGCCACTAACCACATTTGAATGCTGACCCAGTGCATGTAACCCCTAACCATGTTATTCATTTTGTTTGTTTTTCAAGCGTGATTTTACTTACTATTCTATTGCGTATCACTTTGCAGCAAATGTAAAGCGCCTAGAGAGAGATTAAGTTCTCTGAGGGCGCTTTATCAAGTGCAATATTATTATTATTATTATTATTGTGCTGTGGCAGCATGTGTGCAGCGTTTGTGCGGCTTTTCGACCCTCTTTTTTGACCCTCTTTTCCCTTTTGAAGCAGCTGCACTTTTTGCCCCTCTTTTAAAGCAGCTGCACTCGGTGGCCGGCCTGTTGGTGATGGCCATGCTGCTTTCTTTTCTTGGAAAAATATGTAATTATAGTTATAAATAATTGATAATTATAATTATAATTATTAATTATAATTCTTATGCGTAGCCAGTGGCAGAGACGACGAAATTATGACCTGATTCAACTCGATGAGCAACAGCCGAGCTTTTGTCGAAGAAACAGTATGATATTACAGCATAATTTCTCAAATGCATGCTTTCAGATGTAGCCCCGCTATAGGAAAGTTTTTCGGTCCTTGACCCGACATGAACATTTTGCAGGTATTGCCCCCTCCCCCAAGATGAAAATCCTTGCTCCGCCTCTGTATATAGTAGCCAGTATGAGCACCTGATCTCTATTCGGGCCCTTTACGCATGCCAAAATGCTCAAGCCTACGACCTTGGTCGTTAAAAGGCGAGCACCTTATCCATGGCCCAAACAACGGTGGCATTGAGCAGTGCTGCTGGACGTAGCTATGTTCATTCGCTTGCGCCATCGGCAAGTGCTCCTAGCCTTGCAAGCCACCGCCTAGGACTGGTGTCTCCGAGACCGGCCCCAAGATTGAGACAGTTGCTGATTGCTGGCTTGTGCCCGATGACGTTTGACGAGGCCTCAACTTGATAAGATGCTGCCACCACTTTGGTTGACTCCGAGCACGTGTCCGGTTCAAGTTCATCTCCCAGATCCGGCAGTCGGGCCTCCTCGGCTCGTAAGGTCCTGCTTGATCACGATGATGGTGTGCTTATGAACCCAGCTTCACCGTGTGTGCCATGAACTCGGCTACACTATCCAGGAGTGGCTGGCCTGTGTGGGTCCTGGGGGGCAGCACCCTTCATGTGCTATCCTGCCCTGCCTGCTAGGGGGGCAGGCAGTGGCCAGAGTTTTGGTCAGTGGTCACCCAGTCCCAGTGAGCTCTAGTCGGGCAGCTTAATCTGGCTGATAGATGCGAAGTGTCAAGCCGGTTTTTATGGAGGTTCTACACTGCCTAATCTATTAAGAAATTGGAGCGGCCACCTTATCTGCAGGCTGGTGCAAACACTTGAAGCAGGTGCTTATCACAGCATCGATAGTTTTTCCTGTTGCCAACGTAAATTTCACCTCTGCCCCGGCCAGCCCACGGGAGACTGAGCCCCACTGCATGCCTACCTGCAGGAAGCCAGCCAGCCCAGTCACATTGGCTGGGTGGCGGCCGTGCCGATGTTGCCAGTGGGGTAGTCTAGAGCAATGCAGGCTGCCACTGCCTGGCTGGTGTCGCCCCTCGCGTAGATCTGGCAGCCTTGTTGCTGCTACAGTCTGTGAGATGGAGTAGATCTGGCAGCCTTGTTGCTGCTACAGTCTGTGAGATGGAGCTGCTGCAGCCGATATTGGGCTGCTGAAACCAAGACAACTGGCAGACAGGATGTAGCCTGCAAGCCTCGCTTGCATTTTACCAGCCAGCCACCGTGCCTAGGTGTATGCCTATGTGTATGCCACACAGTCGTTCAGCAGCAGCGAATATTTGAGTTATTTGGACGCGAGCTGTGCGATCAATTTAATTGGACAGCAAGCTGAGTGAAATGACGCAGGTTCCAGGAAAAAAGCTTTTTTCGCGCACCTCGGATTGATAATAATAATAATAATAATAATTCACTTGATAAAGCGCCCTCAGAGAACTTAATCTCTCTCTAGGTGCTTTACATTTGCTGTAAAGTGAAATGCAATTGAATGGTAAGTAAAATCATGCTTGAAAAACAAACGAAATGAATATTGATCGCATTGAATGATCGACTTCGAAGCAGCCGGTCTCTCGAACGTGATGTGGCTTGAGCCATGATGGCGGCCTTCAGTCGGGACTTGTTGCACGGCCGAGCATCTCTCGAGATTGCCTCGAGCTGCCCAGGTGTTGACGTTGCGCTGAGCCTGATAATCGCCTCAAGGAACAGCCATCGCCGCTGATATGGAGTGTCAGCACTAGAGTAGCGTGTGTCGCGCGAGCGCCTCCCATCCCATCCGGCTGGACAGTGCTCAGTCCTCACGAGGTGTGATGACAGCATCAGCTCCAAAGTTGTATCTGCTCACTTTCAGATCATGCCGTTGCGAAAATTTGTTCCTGCTTATATGATGAAGATACCATAGTCAAGCTGGTCCACGGCCCCGTAGTTGGTGCAAAATCTGCAGCCGGGCTTGTCCGTCGTGAATGTATTAACTATCAAGTTATGCCACCTCTCACCGACCGTGGCTCTGGCTCCCCATCAAGCTTCTATCAACTTCATCTCTCCCTACTAGGTCCCTTCATCTGCTGGCTTCAGAATGCCTACTCCAAGTCCTTTTTTGTCTTGTCCAGGCTATGCAGCAAACCACCTGCTCTTCTGACTCAGCTCGTTTAGTTGTGTGCCTCAGAGACCAACCTGAAATCCCAAAGCCTGGAACTCCCTCCCGACCTGCGTCAGAACATCCCCTGACCTGACCACATTTAAAAGGAACTTAAAAAACCTATTTAGGACAGCATTTAGTGGGTCCCTGTGATTCGTCCTTCACGTGCGTATGCGTGCTGACACTGTGCATGCTGCCACTAACCACATTTGCATGCTGACCCTGTGCATGTCACCCCTAACCATGTTATTCATCTTGTTTGTTTTTCAAGCATGATTTTACTTACCATTCAATTGCATTTCCCTTTGCAGCAAATGTAAAGCGCCTAGAAAGAGATTAAGTTCTCTGAGGGCGCTTTATCAAGTACATTATTATTATTATTATTAATTCCTGATATCTCGACATACCATGGTTTGATGAAACATAAAAAGAAGCTAACAACCCACCTGTTTCAAGCATTTATTTCATTCTTATGATCTTTTCTTTATGCACTTATGCTTGCTGACACGGTATATGCTCACTAGATAAGGTGGTTGCTTTTCACGATCTCTAACCCGAGGTCGTGGGTTCGAATCCTACGGTTGGCGATCTTTTATCGCCACTGCAAGCGGTGGTGATAGCCGTAAAGGCTCTTCTGTCGCTATACAAAAAGAGTCTGTTAAATCAGATAGTATTTTTTTAATATATATCAACCAATTGACATGCTTCTTTTCAATTATATTTCAAGTGCCCACAACGAGATTAAGCACTCTTAGGGTCCCATACAACTTTCATATTGTTATTACAATTATTTGTTTTGTATAGTGTCCTAAGAGAACCTAATCTCTATTAAGGCGTTCCACATATGCCAGAGGACTTGAGTCCAAGACCTCGGTCATCAAATAAATGCATTCACTTTGATGTCGGTCGTTAGGGGCGAGCACCGTAACCACTGGGCCCAACCAGCTTTGTTAATGGTGCAGAGCTACAGCTCACTTATTGGCTGATTGCCCGCCCAATTGGACGCTCTGGACGGTTTCTTGATCGGTTATCTGCTGCTGTTCCTTGCATTCCTTCCGATGGATGGTCGCCACCGTGTCGCTCGGTCCCCTTTCACACATTTCGTGCAGTGGCCTCGGTGGGTGGGGCCGGGGCCGGGGGCGTGGGGAAGCTGAGGTGCAGAGAAGTGTGATCCAATTTTGTGGGTGGCATCCTGACATGCTTATGCAGCTGTTAAAGGTGACCGGCGACCTCACTGCTCCCCAATGGCAGCGAACTTGCTGTGTGGCTTGGTCGGGCTGCTGTGGCCGAACTCGGCTGGGCCGGTAGCTAAAGTAACGACAGGCCGTTGTTGTTAATATGAAATCACTGTCATATAAATATTAGGAACAAAGGTGCAGGTGCTGAAACGATTCACGGCCGGGCGATGGTAACGAGCCGGTATTGTGCAACGGGTGGCAGCCGCGATGCCAGCCAGCCCTGAATGCAATTGTGCCTGCCTTTGGCCTTTATTTCCACCTGTTCTTCATTAGCAAGTGGCCAGACGTGGAGCACCCACCAAGACTGGAGCAGCGCAGGCATCAGCAGCAGGCGCAACAGGTGGTACTCCTAGCGGAGGAGGCAGCAGCAGCGTTGGTGGCGGTGGTGGTGGTGGAGCAGGAGCCACTGCTGGCAGCAGCCCCATGCCGGTAAGCAGCATCGGTCAGCACCTCTGGCAGCTCCACCTAGCGATGCTTGCGGTGCTTTCGAGACTTGACACGACAGTGCTGGTGCTTGCACTGGCAGCAGCACTAATTCGGGTAGTGTTGCCACTGATGTGTCACTATAGGTTTAAGTACTAATGCAGTGCTAGGGGCTACAATAATAATGTAAAGCACCTAGAAAGAGGAGTTCTCTGAGGGCACTTTATCAAGTGCATTATTTTTATTATTATTATTGTTATAAATTTGTTATAGCGCACTCTCAGAGAACTCAATCTCTTTCTAGGCGCTTGACCTTGGCTGCAAAGGAAGCACGATCAAATGGTTAGTAGCAGCATGCTCAACAACAAGCATAATAATAATAATAATAATAATAATAATAATAATAATGCATTTGATATAGCGCCCTTAGATAACTCAATCTCTTTCTAGGCACTTTACATTTGCTGCAGCAGAAGCACGATCGAATGATTATTGCTAGCATGTTCAATAAACAGCAAGAATAACATGGTTAGGGGTGATATGCACAAGGTCAGCATGCAAGTATGGTTAGTGGCAGCATGCGCGGTGTCAGCACACGTAACCGCATAAAGGACGAATCACAGAGACTCACTAAATGCTGTGATAAATAGATGCGTTTTTAGCTTCTTTTTAAATATGGTCAAGTCAGGAGATGTCATGATGGATATCTAAACATATTAGTGAATATTAAATACTTTAAATAAGACCGAGCGACTGCGAGTAGTTACGAGGTAGCACAGGAGTTTACCCGACACGGTTTTGCGTGGGTACTTTTTCCGGAGAGTCGCGCATCTGATAGTGTGAGGATCCTTTCTGGGGACGTCGTCGCTTGAAATGGGTGAGCTTGTGCGACACGCGCTGCACCTCTGGTTTTGGATGTCGAGGGGGCGGCTCGACTCCCTCGGACGACACGCCGCTTGGCGATGTTTCGTGCTACGTGCATCCTACCGTCTGTTCAGTCGTGCCTTGATCGCTTTCGCTGCTGCTCCGGCCACTGATTGGCCCGTCGGCTAGGGCGGGCTGCGTTCTGCGCCTGCATCGTGCATCCTGCACGTGGCGAGCCGCTCTGGCCGGCATTCGCCTCTGGCCACGCAGGGTCTCCGCCCGAGTACGTGTCTGTGCACGGTCGTTTCCTTCTCTCGCTGCGTTCTGCCCTTTCTAGTTGCCACAGTCCGTCTGCTCTTGCGAGCAGAAGTTGTCACCGACAGGCTCTGCGCTGTCGCCTTTGGCGACGTTGGCCACGCCCCTGGCGCTGATGACACGTTTGGGCGCGCGCTTTAGGACCTTGTCGTTCCCCAGAAGAAGAGCCTGCGACCGACATCACCCACGTACGAGTCGGCCTTCAGGAGACATGTCGTCAATCGCCCCGCCTCGCCCGGTGTGCCTCGTCGGCGACCGTCGCTCGCTCTGTCGCCCAGCAGCTCGGTACGTGGTCTGCTCCGAGCCCCCCCCCCTGCCGCCGAGTGAAGGCCAGGCCCGCAGCTGCTCCCGGCAAAGCCCCTGCTCAACAGCTGCTCGTGCCTGAAGCCGAGGAGTAATGGGGGGCCAGCCAGGGGGAGGGGCATGTGCACTATCGCTTTCTTTGTGCCACGCGAGGGCCTCTTTTTTCTTGGGCAGGCACGAGATGCGAAAGCACCTGCTGGCCGAGGCGTGCCTGGGCATGTCTCAGCCAGCACGCGCCTGCCGGCAGCTTTGCTTCTTGTCAGCAACGCATCGGGCGCAGGTGCGTTCACGCCGGCAAGGCATGTTTTCTTCTCCCTAGCTGAGTGACAACATCGTCTGCCAATGCACCTGATGACTAATGTAGAGGGGGGCTCGATCGAAAGCAGGCGATCGCTAGGCGACTCTGGTCACGTGCTGGTCATTGTGCTGGCTGCCTTGCCGGTCATTGTTAGAGAATCCAGGCCTCGTGTTGCTGCTGTTGACTGGCATCAGAAAAGGCTGCCGACACATCGAATGCACGAAAAATGCATCATGTATTTGGGGGGGGGGGGAGAGATGTAACCTGTGGTTTGGCGGCTGCATCGGCTGCTATTTTCAGAGGCCCGAAATACTGCCTTTCATTAAGTGTCCCCCGGGGCTCAGCACTGGGGTATGCGAATGCTTGGCCAGACAATAACAACTCAGATTAGCTAAGTCGACGGCGAATTGAACTCTGACTTTGACGGGCAACCACTCAAGGTGCAACCTTGTGCAGCTTGCTGCATGCCACTCGACCGAGGAAGCAGCAACTCCAGCTACTTACAAGAAAAATCAGTAGCCTGTCTGTAATACGCAATCCATTGGCGAACCTCCATCTGAAGCACCTGCGATGTGCTTCGAAAGTGATTCAGTTCACTTAGGAAAGTTTCACAAGTCTATTATTATTATCGTCATTAATATTGTTATCATTATCATTACCTGGGATTCCTTCTACTCACCCTGCATCCGGCCTCCATCGTGCTAACCAGAGTACCATTCAGGCTGAATTAGTGGTGGCACAAAATCAGGCTGCTCCCTCCGCCTGTTCTATCAAGACCTCCTCCTTTTCTCATCGGCTGAAGCAAAACAAGCCGTCAGTTTTTGCAGTACCACGAGGCATGGCTGGCTAGGCTTTTTATCGTCGTTGCTGTGCTGTCTTTAGTGGATTGTTTGTCTTTTTTGGAAAGGGGCATGGGATTGCCTCGTGTGGTTGCCCTGCATCTAGAAAAGCTGCTCCTGCCGAGTTGCTCCTGAGAACTGGAGCGGCATCGACTCACAAGATGGAGTCCGGCGAATGGCCCGCACTGAGGGAGGTGGCACCCAGGCGGCCAACCAAAAGAGTGCACGGCCAAGCATGCATGCAGGCAGCCGGGTAGCAACGGTCTCTCACTGCCTCCCAGGGCTGGCATCCGTGCTTGTGTGAGTCATGGTCGTCTGCTCGGGGCTTCCACCTCCACCTCAAGGGCCTTGTTTTTTCGAGGTACCGGTGCTTGGTTGGCTTGGCACTTTTATTTAATTGCCGATTCTCCACCGACCCGACTCTAACTCCCGGCTTTCATGGCAGGGGCTACCTGGCTCGGCTGCTGACCGATGAATCGACCTGATTCCTGTCTAAACAGAGGTCCACAAAGCAGCCGTAAGCTGCTCACGTCAAGCCGCCCAGGGTTAAGGTGCTCGTCTTTGACAACCTGGGTCGCAGCCTTTGATGACAATGATGTCTTGGGCTCGAGCCGTGCGGCACGGGTAAAGCCTGCAGGTGTAGCTGCCAAGTTTTCGGAGGGCGCTATTTTTACTATCATTCTGCTAGTGCAAACCGATCGGGGCTGCAAATTCTTCGGCCACACTGCTGAGTTAGCATTCTTGCTGCTGCTCACCTGTCAAAATCGCTCCCAGGCAAGCTGTGGCCTTAGTCGGCAAGGCTACCTCGTGCGACGGCGACAGCCATCGCCATCGCTGTCGGCAGGGGTCAGAGCACCGGCCGCCAAATGCCAGTACACTTGAAGGTGAATATCTAAAAGAGTTCCAGGACTAAATTCAGAGCATGGCTCGAATGCCAGGCCCGTGCTAAATGAGTTTGCGATGAGCTGGGATTAGCCCCACCTGATGAGATGGGATTAGCCCGAGCATCTTGATTAGATAGGTCGCTCTAGAATCTGCTTGGCTTCTGGCTCTCCCATTCTGCGTCTTCCCTCTGGTTTCTATTCAAATTTCTTATGTAAGATGCAGGTCTGCAGAGGAGGTCAACAGGATACCATTCGTTTGCTATGATCATCCAGCACCCTCGTTGTGCTCTGCCAGTTACCTTCTAGGCTGCTTCTTTTGACATAAATGATAAGGATAGTTTATTTGTATGACATCCTAACAGAACCGATTCTCCATCTAGCTGCTTTACATGTGTCGCAGGGCTCTAGCCTGCGACATCGGTCGTTAAAGGCGAATAGCATTCTTAGATTCGGGCGCCTGTATATCTGGTGCTCCGATTGTAGAATGGAACACGTGCATCCGGAGATTTCGTTTCCGGTGAGGCTCGTTGGAGTCATCGACGAGATTCGATGGGATTTTTGAGTGTTTTTGAAAATGCGTCAATGCAGACCAAATACTCGGGGAATCGGAAACCTGCCGATGTCTCAGGTGGAGCAAGTGACAAGAACGTAAACATTACAACGGTGTTCACTTTGAAGCCGATCATAGTTTGAATTTAAAAAGCATATAGTTGTTGGCTAATAACAAGCAGCAAAGTGAAGGTCTGCCAGTTCAACAGTCTCATTTATTTAGTGGAAGAAGGACCTTAGTGGTTATCGCTACAGCCAGCTTGCAGTTGGCAATCCATAATTGCCTTCCGAAGAACTTCAACTTACAACCTGGGTCACGGAGTGCGAGCGCATTGCCTCTAGGCTAAGACCCCGGGACTATATCATAATGTGCACAATTTTAGAAAATACGCGTAAAGAGGACAATTCTTGCAAACGGGGTATGTCATAAAATCGGGAGCAGCATGCCGGGAGCAGCATGCCGAAGGCACGTTTTCAAGGAATTTTAAGTTTGATAAACGCACTACCAAACGACCAGAGGGAATGAGCATGCGATGCGACTGGAGGCCTGATTAGGATGTGATTCAGATAGGTAGGCTGGAACATTGATTGATGGGGAATCACAACAGATGTACTTGGGAAGACATTTACAAGGAGCCAGTTACAGAAGTCAAATCAGGATGTCACAAATGCATGGACTAGCCTGGCTGCAGTGTCCTTACTTAAACAAGACCGAATTTTTAAATGTTTACGCAGGTGAAAGTAGGCAGACGTGAATATAGAGCTCCTACGGACCTTCTGATTCGGTCCGTAGGAGCTCTATTCTCGAATTGCCACGTGTTGTGCATTTGGCACTGCGCCATTCCTGACAAGATAGGCAGTGCTGACGTTTTTATTAAGCCTGCTGAGACTTGAGGATTCTGTGGGCCCTGACCATTGCTATTTGCTGTTCCTTCTTAACTTTGCTTCGCATTCCAGTGGCCATCCGATTGTATCTTGGAAGTTGGGCTTCGTATGTCCGGATTGGTTATGCTGGATGGGTTGCAATTGGAGCCGGATCTGGCATGCTTGATTCATAACACTGACCCCATCAGCTGCTCATAGCTGCATCGCCACGAGTGAGCGCAGAGCTTCTGCTTCTGCATCGAGCTGCCAGTTTTAGGAAAGGGTGCTTGGACAAGGATGAAGGTGACCTCTGGCAGGCACGAGTTCGGCCAGCATAGTAAAGTCTAGTGCCTAAGTAAATCGTAAAAAATATGTGCATGCGCATGTAAGCAATGTAGTGCTGCCTTGAACACGCAGGCCTGGCCCATGCATCCGTGCAGTCCTTTTGCAACCTGACCAAAGGAGTGCAGCAGCAGCTGCTTAGTGGAGCTGCTGCCGCTTTTGGACGCACGATAATGCACGTGCCACACGATGCTGATGCACCACTCCGTGGTGTCGCACACGTAGCGCTTCGTCACCATCTCGTGAACTCACGTATGTCATGCATGCTCACTTCAGTGGCAGGAAGTGGTCCCATCTCGGGCACGATACGATACAGGAAGGGGGTAGGCACAGGCCAAAGTCACTTAGCTTGACCCGGAGCGAACCAGGAAGCATTTGCAGTCCTTGTGGTGGTGGTCACCATTTGTCAGTCGACTGGGCCAGCTATACCTGCTGCCTGTCAGCCATCGGATAGTGTTGGCTCCGGCCGGGGCTGTGGACCGCGTGACCTCGGGAGTTTGCGTGGGCTCATCGGCTGCATTTGCCGTTTGCAGTTCAACAAAGCCAAGCGTACTCCGTCACCAAACGTACCCGAAATCTCGACCGAGATAATGCGTAAGAAAGCCGAGAAGGCCCGCAAGGCAAAGATGTATTTACTACAGCAAGCCGGACCGAACTCATTTATCATCGCCAGCGGTGTCGATGGCAAGGTCAAGGTCGTCGTGGGGCCACAGGTGAGTGCAGTTCGGCACCCGAGCTTGGTTTTTTTTGGGAGGTCATGTCGTTGCACACCATCGCAGAGCAGCCTGGGCCGGCAAGGCTCGATGTGAACTCTGGTGCTGTGTTGCAGCAATACCGACACACTGAGAAGCGCATTATAGGTTGACGATAAGCTGGCTCTGCATATTAGTTTATTGCTTCATTTGAAACTCGCAGCATTTGCGGCTCGTTGGCTATGTGGCTGGTTTGTGTACCTGGACGGTCCTTTTAGATCCACAGTTTTGCCTGCCAGCGTCCATGTGGGACCCTTAAGGTCACGATCCAGGTCGTGGGTGGGTTTGTGTCCTGCAGTGGTCGATCCTTTATTGACCACTGCAAGCGGTAGTGATGGACGTTACGGCTCTTCTGCCACAATATGAAATGAAGCAGTTAAATCAGCTTACCATTATACATTATCCTATGTCGCTGGATTCGAGTTGCTTAATCCAGAGAGTATGGCTCCTCTGGAAGGTTGCATTTTTCCGTGAATGCCGATTGTGTGAGTACCATCGTTCATCGTTCAATGCAATTTGTGTGAGTACCATCGCTCAATGAGATCTTTAACTGGCGGATCGCTGAGAGGCTGCAAAAGCAGCCTTTGACCTTTGATGAAAACCGCAGCGGAGACACGTGTGCACGCCTGCTGCTGTAACCCTCATCGGCATGCCAATCCATGTCCAGCCACGCTTGCCCCCCATACCATGTGGGTATGTGCAAGCTTCTCTTTCTCTCTCTCCTCTCTCTCCCCCCTCTCTCTCTCCTCTCTCTCTATCTCTCTCTCTCTCTCTCTCTCTCTCTCTCTCTCTCTCTCTCTCTCTCTCTCTCTCTCTCTCTCTCTCTCTCTCTCTCTCTCTATCTCTCTATCTCTCTCTCTCTGTTCAGTTATGTTCTGTTTTGTCAGTCTGCTGTCTATGTGTAGTGTGCACGTGATCGTGCGTCTTTTTTGCTCTTATCTCCCCCCACCCACTCACTCACTCGGTTCCTCTCTCCACTTCCCACGTGATTAATTCATCTGAGCGATTGTGTACATGAACACGTGTTGATACGTTCACATGCACTCACTCACGCACTAATTCATCTGAGCGATTGTGTACATGAACACGTGTTGATACGTTCACATGCACTCACTCACGCACACACTCTCGTGCACACATGCCTGCTCACGCACTTACAAATGCGCTCGTTCTCAGCAAGGTGGTATTGAGATGCATGCGCCGCTACGGCAGCATTGAGGCAGCATCTTCTGTACGTGCCCGAGCACGAATTCGCAGCTTTACCCGGACCTCCGCAGCCACTATCGCTGGCCACGCTCTGCCGCCGCCGCCGTGCTTGCTGATCACGTGCTCGTGTGTAATTACGGTTGCGGTGCCGCTGCCGCCGCCGGCTGCTGCTCCTCACTCGCTTCTGCTCGTTCACATTCCTGTAGACGTGCAGTTGTGGCAAAGGTGCCAGCGGGTGCGTTCACATCCTCTTCGTCATGCTGCGTGTGTTCCAGCTAGACGAGAATGATTGCCTCGTGTGGAGCAGACAGCTTCGCAATTTCGAGGTGAGGATTGGCTGCAGATTGGCAGAGCAGAGTGCCGGCCGCCTCCTCCCTACTCGGGCGCACCGACCTACCTGGTGCTGCCCGTTTGTTGCTTGCGAATGTCGCGGTATGCCTTGGCTGTGCGAAGCGACCGTGCTAGCTGATGAGATTTCGAGAAGTTGTAATGCAATGTAATGTATCTCCGTCTGTAACTCCACAAAGTCATAAAGACCATGTGGGTGTTACGCAGGAGAGCTTTGTATAGCGCACTCACAGCCTGAGCGGCTTTCGGTACGCATTCGGTAGCCAACAGACTTCGTCTCACGCAACAAAGAGAAAATGGGAAGCATAGCAGAGTCAGGAGAGCAGTTGAGGTAGTGATTAGCATGGAAGTAGCAGCTCAGGACTGCTGAAAAGGATGTGCCATAGTCGGCAGTAGGAGAGTAGTTGTCGTTGCGTAAGTTATCGTATTAGCTATGTAGCTTCCTATGTAATGTAGATCGACTTAAAAAGCAAATAAATTCTGCAGCATTTAGGAGAATTTGAAATTCTAAATATGCTCATTGGCTGTACGCAGCATACTGGCTGATTCGGCTCGTGCATGCGACGAGGCAATTAAAGCCACGGCTCAATTGAATTGAATTGAATTGAAAATTGAATTGAGCAGAGAAGGAAAAGTAATCTCTGTAGCTCAGTCGGTTAGAGCACTGGAATGGTGACACAGAGGGCGAAGCATAGTCACAGACGCTGCTTGGCGGATGCTGCCGTCTGTATGTCTGGCATTCGATGCCGTTTCACTGGCTGACACTGCCATCGCTCTGGCAGACGCTGCCATCTCTCTGGCAGACGGTGCTGTCTCTCTGGCGGTTCTTTTTTGGCGTTCAGTGCCTTGGCAGACGGCCTCAGGTAGTTCTGTAGTTTGAAATTAATAATTAAGATTTTTTGTGGATGACGCTGGGACAGCGCTCACCTTCACCCACTCAACAGAACGATGTCAATATCGCTAGCTACTGCGGCTGGGCAGGCCACTGCCGCCGGAGGGCTGCGCTGCTGCCGGAGGGCGGGCAGCGCGGCGGCCGGAGGGCGGGCAGCACTGCCGCCGGAGGGCGGGCAGCCGGCGGCCGGAGGGCGGCGGGCAGCGCGGCCGCGACCCACGATTCGCCGGCTAGTTTTGGCCTTCCGCTCGTGCTCGCAGGTCGAGACTCTCTGCAACGGCTTCCATATGCGTCGAACTCAGCGAATTCGATCGAGTTTTCGGCCGCCGGAAAAGCACGGTGAAGCGGTGCATGCTGATAATGCCCACGCGGCGGCTTTCCAAGAAGGAGGCGAGGAAGTGTGCAGCGGCAGTGCCGCTGCACACTACGGCGGCGGCGAAGAGAGGCACAGAAGCATCGCAAGCCTGATGTAAGCGGCCGCTCGTTGCCTTTCCCTTTGCAGCAAACCTAAAGCGCCTAGAAAGAGATTGAGTTCTCCTAGGGCGCTTTATCGAGTGCATTATTATTATTATCATCATTATTTTCGCTCCGCCACTTCAATTAGCTTTTGCCGGAGGGGGGTCATAGCCAAGGTTCGATGCCTAGGTCCAGTTAGTTTCAGACGAGTTTCGTATACTTCCATTGACTCCCTTAGTCTTCAGCTTTTTCGTCTTCAGCCTTTCGAGCCTTTCGCTGCACTCCATTCGTACATTGTTGGAAGCTTGAGTCGGCGGAAGAGATACAGCTGAGGGTGTCGGCCCTGAGTGCCGAAGGAGCGTGTCGCTTGCCTGGCCGTGTACCGTGCACAGCACGTGCTGACACGTGGTGTTCACGTGTTTTCAGCTCGATCGAAATGTGAGGCTGTTCAAAGAAGAAGGCGCTCACGTGATGAGACTGTTTGTTGATGATCAACTGCTGTAGATGATCTTGTGCATGTTCAATGCTCAAGATTAGCCTTGCCCGGTGCTTGTGCGGCCGACAGTATTTACATCCGGCCGGCCAACTCGGTCCACTGGCTGCAGTGATATGGTCGCTAAAGCTTATCCCTCGGATTCTGCTGTTGCGACATACACATTAAGAGCGAAGCGCTGGATCCGGCGATCGTGCGAGGCTTCCTTTTGTTCTTGCGAATTTCGCCTGCATTCTGCCCTTGTTTTTGATCAAGCGCATCTAAGGTTTAACTTAACGCAGACGTTGTGTAAAGGAAGAGGTTTTCCGTTGCACCCCGACCGACGCCTCACCTTTTGTTGCATCCGGCCCTCCCCGACGATAAATAGCTAGGAGAGAACCAAGGGTGGCGATGGAGGGCCGGCCAGTGAGTCCACTCCTCGCCACCTGCGAGGATCGACTCCACTCTCCCATTCATGTCCCGTGCCATCCATCGTGTCAAAGCTGTTGCATTTTTTGAGCCATCAGCAGCAGCGGCCGTTCTCTCTCTCTCTCTCTCTCTCTCTCTCTCTCATGTAGACATTTTTACCTTCGGCTGTCTCAATATTGCTCGTGACGGTATCTCCCATCGTCACCCTCTTCTCCTGCTCCTCGTCGAGCCACACTGCCAGTGTGCTTCCGGCACGAGCTTTGCTCGATTGCGATCGCTGCTGGCACGGCCCTGCGGACTGCGCCGACCGACCGCTTTGGCTCGGTTGCCTGTCCACCAAGCTCATGTGCTCGGATAGGCGCCTCCGGCCGCATCGTCAGCTACCCGATCTTGTTTCGCTCTCAAGTCATGCGCTGCAAACAATCCACTGCTGTGTGACGATTTGGCTGATCCGACCCATTATTTCCCGTCGCGCGCTTTGCTTCTAGTTTTTCCGGCGCCCGCTCGTTTTTCTCTGCCCCCCTCCTCGTCGGGCGCTCTGAATTCTGCTCTCGGGCTCGCGCGCCAGCAATCCGTCTTGGCCAGGCCGCACAGCTCACACTCCGTCGTCGGACGGCGGCAACGCTCTTGCAGGAAAGAAGAGGAGGAGACAACCACCTGCCCGATATGCCTGCTGCAGATGAAGGAGGGCGAGCAGCTCGTCCTCTGTGAGGCCTGCCGAAACCTCCTGCATCAGCAGTGCATGTCCGTCTGTGAGTGCTTGCCGACCGTTGCCGCCATCGCCGCAAGCTCACCGCCGCCGCCGTTCCGGCAGCGCCCCTCCCCGTCGTGCCACGTGACTGCTGCTGGCGGCAGTTCCTTGCACGACATTTTTCTCTGCTAGAGGGGGCTCTTGCACTCGATGACTCGATCGCCTGCCGCAGCCCCTCCCTAACTCCCCCACCCCCACTTTTCTGTACTGTCCGATCATGTGAAGGCAGCGGCTGGTGTTCGTAGCTTCATGCTAAACAGTTGCCGCCGCAGCAGAGGCGCTGTAGCGGAGGCATCCTGCTCTCAACTCGTATGCATCACTCGCTTCAGGGTTCAGGCTGTGCAGCAGGCAAGGGGATCAGCTCAGCTGTCCGCTTTGCCGAGCAAAGTGGCGCCACCTGGATCCGGAAAGGTACATCGCCTAGAGGTTGCACTCTGCCTCAGCCATGCTGTATCCATACCCCTCCTGCTGCTGCTGCTGCAGTTGCTGCCACTGCAGTTGCTCCTGCTGCGTGCTGTTTGCTGATGCTGCTGTGCTGTCTGCTGCTGCCTGCATAAAAACCGGTGAGCGCTCGCAGCATGCTCTCTGTCACTGCTGCTGCCATTTGCGTCTTGCGTGTTGCATGTCCTCTCAAAGCGGGCCGTGCTAGTCTCAGTCTGCCCTGTTTCTGTTTCGAGTGTGAGCAGTGTTTTTTTCTGTAGCCTTAGCTCGGCTCCTGAGCTGCCACTGGACGATGATGCCGTTGAGCCGCTGCTGGGACACGAGGTCGGCAGCTCGACATCAGGTCTGCCCGTAGTGGGCAGCCTGCCTCAGCTGCATCAGTACAGCTCCACAGCTGCCGTGGCTGCTGGCGCCACAGCAGCAACAGCATCAGCA